>JAFIDI010000005.1:0-600000 GCA_020280125.1 Kurtzmaniella quercitrusa var. comoensis (nom. nud.)
ACCCATACACCCATACACCCATACACCCATACACCCATACACCCATACACCCATACACCCATACACCCATACACCCATACACCCATACACCCATACACCCATACACCCATACACCCATACACCCATACACCCATACACCCATACACCCATACACCCATACACCCATACACCCATACACCCATACACCCATACACCCATACACCCATACACCCACCTTGAGAGATCAAACAAATAACAGTCATGATTCAACACGCCAATTTGTTTTAGATTCCAATTTGTTTCTACAAGATTGATGTCTTTCATAAAAGAGGTTATTTGCTGCTCTTGAGATACATTTTTACCTATTTGTAAGACTCATTCAATCTTTTAAATTAGATAAGTTACGTTCGTATAATTTTGATTAATTTTTGCATTTTTGAGATCTTTTCCAGCTAATCAATTAACCTTACAATTA
This sequence comes from Kurtzmaniella quercitrusa var. comoensis (nom. nud.), assembly GCA_020280125.1. Taxonomy (NCBI): domain Eukaryota; kingdom Fungi; phylum Ascomycota; class Pichiomycetes; order Serinales; family Debaryomycetaceae; genus Kurtzmaniella; species Kurtzmaniella quercitrusa var. comoensis (nom. nud.). Next base: position 455 of record JAFIDI010000005.1, read on the forward strand.
ATAACTTCTCAATACTTAAGGAACAAACAACGCTATGATCATACGATTTGCATCATCAAGCACTTCGACTTCCCATTAAACAATGTATTGATATACATGACTAATTCAATCGACGAGAAGTATAGAAACAGATGGCAAGATAATATTAGGCGGGTACGAACTATCTTGCAAAGGACCTTAATTTTGACACAGCTTAACATGCATCAGGGATGAGAATTTGAATTCAGCGCAAAGAACCGCAGTGCAAATAGTTTGACACATGAGCTAATTAAAGGCTCCACGAGTATTGAAGAAAACATTGCTCAAAACATACTTGCCTTTCCTTTCATTTACTCTTGGCCATCATGAATGTGTATACAGAAGGACATGTTTTATGCAGTGAGAAAAAGTACCAGGTAACGATCTACTTCAAGATAGAGATTAAGGTCGATAACATTATAAGCGGAGGCTCGAATGTCCTCAAATACGTACTCAACCAAAGGCTTCTCATAAGAACTACGAAATTAAACATCCGAACTTTGTGGACTTTGACTGTTTGCGACATATCATAACTTGCGAAGTTTAAGTTGTAACAAAACGACGCCAAGTCTTTTGGAAGAGTCTTACATTGGACACAGGATTATTGGCGTCTTATCTAATTTGATTCCAGTAGCTCAATGGAAAACTAGTAGAAACACGGTACAGCTTTCTTAACGAGGACTCTAACTCCACAGATGATACACTACTCTAGTGGCATAGAGCTGAAATCATTTGTAAAGAGAAAATCCCGATCATAAATACTCAATCAAAATATTGCCCTTCAAAAATAAATAAAAAAAATAATTACGAAACAGATTTTTTCGCAGTTATTTTTAGATGCAGAAGCTATTAGCTTTATCAGGTGCAGAAATACTCTATAATATTTTTGAATAGCAGTTTTTTGCGTTCTTGCCTTGCCTGTGTCTTCAAAGTTTCTTCAATTCCAACCAACTTTGGGATTGCGGCCTTACGCTTTAATTTGGAGGTTTGACATTTAGCTTCCAAAAAGAAAGTGGTTAAATGAAAATCTTAACGCGTCTACGATATGCTTCTATGTGGCTTTTGGTACAAGATAAAACTATAAAAAAAAAAACTACGTCACTTTTGTCTGTGCATGAAGGATTCAAGCACTTTTATAGGCAGAGGCTCATACTTGACCAAACCCAAAGATCGGTGTCTTCGGAAAGTATAATTTATCAAAGTACATCTTTAACCGAGACCAATGATGATTATATTTGCCCTTGCAATCTTAAATTTCTATACCTCGTAACGTTCAACTAACGTTAAATTCCGATTTTTTTGTTAATATAGGGTTGACTCTTGGCTCTATTGAATTAAATTAGATGGCTATGGTCCCTTTCTGTCTTTCCCTATTGGCAATTTATTAAATCTAAGATTCGATAGAAAATCTGATCGTTCTGAGGGCCGCGCCACTATACACAACAGATTTTTTCAAGGACAGAGAAAAGCTTCTCGCACAGATATTTGCTGAGACTACAGCAGATTATTAATTTAGGGTCCAATCTTGCATTTCATTTTTTTTTTCTTTAACAATTTTGCATTTGATTTCTAAAGTTTTAACTGTAGGTGAATAAAACTGTAAGACCTAAATTTTAGTATCATCCGTCCAAAGCTTTGGTAGTATCGAAACAGCGACTTCTAGAGCGAAACCTCTGGAAACTGTTGAACCGCACTCACACATCACAACTACTTCATGCATTACTTGCTACGACAGTGAGACCTTCGACGAAGCAAACACTATAAATGGACCCACAAATTCAAGGGAAAATTCAAAGACAATAAAATCTTCCGAGAACGATAATAAAATCGGATAACTTATACGGCGGCACTGCCATTCAGTCAATTACTTCCTTAATATTATTTTCAAACCCTTCGAACGTAAGCGCAATTGGATCGCTGGCGTCTGCCGAAGCAATACTCAACAACCCAACCATTAATGAGAATGGCGCTAAGCGTCTGTTATCTGGAAAGTTTAGTAATATTAGCAATGGTGCTCGTGAACTTTGCAATATAATTGAATGTTTCCTAGCTGAAATTTCTGACGTCTAGAAAACCGGTTCATTCTCCTTTATTTCGATTCCGCTTATTAATTTAACAAATTTAATTTACTACGTGCATGCTTTTTATAAACGCTGGAGTTTTCTGGCCCTAGTTTTATCGATCTCAATATATGCCTTTTAGACCGCAAGGAAGAACAGTATTTTATTTGTGAACTTTCGGAAATCTTTATTGAATTTTACAGGAGAAAACTGCATAATTTTATGTAAGCAAACATTTCATTATGAGCCAAAATTTATCGGTCTTGTTTCGCCCTCAATTTGCATATCGATGTGAGGTATACATCAACAAAATGTTTTTCATGTCACTAAAGATCGCGAAAAATAGACCAACTAGGTAGAAATAGCGACTGAGGTGCAGAACTTACCTAGAATTAGAGGACTCTCAAAATATTCGTAAAGCGTCTTAAATATCATGTCTAGATGTGGCCAACTTACTGTCACTTTTAGAGGACTTTTTATTAATCATAGAAGAGGTCTCAATAGAGAAATTTAAGTTATTCTTATTGTAGGAATTGGCGTGAATAGCGAGTTCATAATTTTATTGGAAATTGAAATGTGTTTGACCGTGTCTCAGTCGTTTAAAAAGTATCGAAGCCACAAACTTGGCTAAAGTACGAAAAATAAAAAGTACTCGAAGTTTAATTAAAGAGTCGCAGTTTGGCGAACCTTTGCTCTTTAAAGCTTAATCTATTCAAATATTCGGGCGTGCTGGTGCAATTAATCAGAATCTGGACCCGATATTTTAGTTTGACCGTGTGGTTGCTCAGCTTTACATGCATCTGAATTTACTAATTAGTATTCCCCTAGTGCTATCTGATTTTTTTCTGACGTAATAAAACCCATCCTCTGTTAAGCGAGCCTCGTGTAAATAACATAGGGTTTAGATAGGGGTGTCTGTTTTGCATCTCAAAGTGCGAACTAAAAAACCCTTGTTTTTATGCGGATAGAAAATAAAACTGTGTGCACTCCCGGAAAAACCTAAGCGAAAAATTTTAAACAGATGATCTTCCTTGATTTTGCTGATATCGCAAGGTCTACAAACAATAGCATTAGCAAAACTAAACTTCAGACGTGGATATTCAGTTATGACATTCAAACTCTGTTTTGTATTTTGCCTACACAACTAGCAATCAATTCTTTGTAATGCGCGTACTTGGTAAGCGAAACATGACGTCTATTGCGCATAGAAAAAAATATCTGCGAGTGAAAGCGTCCATGCATTGCTTAAGAAAGACTAAAAAATACGACTAATGTTACTTCTTTGGTGTAATGCTACACACTTTTTCCGCAGGTTTGACCGAGAGGGGACAAATTAGCTTGTCGTTAATTTTAAGCACTTAAAGGGTAGTGCTTAATTTCATAGGCACGTTCCTTATGTTCCGATCCAAATCGGTAATGCGTGCTTAAGTAGTCTCTTATAGTTGCAATGAAATGTTGATCTCGAGTGAAACATTAAGTTTTTCAGTATTTGCCGTGATTATCATCAGATGCGGATCTTACACCTTTTCCACGAACCTTTCTTTCAAGACAAGAAGGGAAATTTACAGCTTCTCTCTAATTTGTCTGACATCAATAAATGTGGTATATTTTTTATCTGTAGGCTCGAAGACCTCAGCGCTTCCATGCTTATCACCTTCTATCACAATTGAATTGCTTCGACTCACAATCGGCAGACAGCATATTTTCCTTTAATCTACTAACGTCTACACGAAAGCAGCTAAATTAGTCGGATAATGGAATTTGTTTGGCATGCTATTATTTTCGAGTTTAAGTGCTCTAACACTTGACGTGCTATTTCAGATATCAAAAAATAATAAATTCTTCAACCACTCAAATCTACAACCGAAATTTGTCAGCGAAAAGATGACTGGCATGAAGGGGTGATCTAACTACTCATGCTGGGTCCTATTGTTTCCAACTGTGTAACTAAGCTTTTTATGTTCTTGCAGCGAAGCTAAGAAAAGCAGACGAAAATCGATATTTTTTGACATTTTCTTCACATTTTAAGCGCCTTTGTTTAAAGTTGCATCTGCATTGGAAAGGTCCCAAGATCTGCATATAAATTGACTTTAGGCAATTGACGCGCAACCACCACCCATATCGTGAAAGTCGGAGTAAGATCTTAGTGGCAAGTATATGAGAGAAACAGACCGTCGGCTAGCATCACATTCTTTGATTTAACTCTTCGATTAATCAAGTTAAAAAAGTTATTTGTTATGGCAATTTGGGAAGTGTAGTATATCATTTAGTAGTATTTGGAAATATTTATGCGTAAAACCTATATTGAGCGACCGGAGACATTCAATTTTGCCCGATGCCCGAAAAATAGGAATATAACATCAAAGAATTTGCGTGGATGGCCGCCTGTTCTTGAAACATATATGGTTGTTTAACACCAAAATGAGTTTATTTCTATTCTCGAATAACATTCAACCGACTACGGTAATTATGTACGAAGCCACCTCTAGGGTAAAATAACCTATCCGAAATTCTATTGCATATGTGTATGCATGCACAGGCATATCCGTAAAATACTTGTATTATCGTGCAGTCAATAATACATTAAATGCTGCTCCTAACAGTATCTCGAAACTTTCTCAAAAACTTTGCAAGAAAGCAAAAACTACATGAAAACCTGAAGTATCAGAGGTTTCAAATTTATTCGTCACAAGTATTATGAATTGGCTTCCTCTTTCACTCTTGGCTGTATTAGTTGTAGCTGACACCGCTTGCAAACTTCCAACCGAAGGAAATCCTGGACTTGATGCTGTATTTCATTCCTATCCTTATGGAAATGGTATCCCGCTGGAACACGTCGAATACATGTCGCAAGGTTACAAAGATACTGAGATCATAGGCCAAGCAACAGGAGTAGTCGACTTCACTTTCAACCACCCAAACAGTGATTTTGGTTCAATTTATGGTGTGAGTGTGCCCGAAAATTTCTTAGTGGAACTTACAGGTTACATCAGGATCCCAAAATCTGACACTTATAACTTGAATTTAACAAGTGATGACTCTGCTTTGGTTCAATTTGGTGTTGATCAAGCATTTATTTGTTGCACTGGGTCTAGCACCGATAGTACGGACTACGCATTGTTCTCAAGGTTAAACAACCCAGTAGCGACAAGCTTATATATTAAAGGTGATTACTACTACCCGATCAAAATCGTTTACGTGAACATCATGGCGAGCGCTAAGCTCCAATTTCTGATTACGGATTCTGAGAACAACGCAATTGCTGAATTCATTTCACCTAGTTCGATACCTGATGACAAAGAATGTAGTGTTGTACTTGGTGTTGTCACCACAACTATACCATGGACCGGTTCTGATGTCTCCACTACTACAATCACTGGAACTGACGGTAACAATACTATTGAGATCTTGACTCCGATTCCAACTGTCACCACTACTGTTCCATGGACCGGCTCTGATGTCTCCACTACAACTATTACTGGAACTGACGGCAACAACACTATCGAGATCTTGACACCAGTTCCAACTGTCACCACTACTGTTCCATGGACCGGTTCTGATGTCTCCACTACTACCATTACTGGCTCCAATGGAACTGATACCATCGAGATCTTGACTCCGATTCCAACTGTCACCACTACTGTTCCATGGACCGGCTCTGATGTTTCCACTACTACAATTAGTGGAACTGACGGCAACAACACTATCGAGATCTTGACACCAGTTCCAACTGTCACCACTACTGTTCCATGGACCGGTTCTGATGTTTCCACTACTACAATTAGTGGAACTGACGGCAACAACACTATCGAGATCTTGACACCAGTTCCAACTGTCACCACTACTGTTCCATGGACCGGTTCTGATGTTTCCACTACTACAATTAGTGGAACTGACGGCAACAACACTATCGAGATCTTGACACCAGTTCCAACTGTCACCACTACTGTTCCATGGACCGGTTCTGATGTTTCCACTACTACAATTAGTGGAACTGACGGCAACAACACTATCGAGATCTTGACACCAGTTCCAACTGTCACCACTACTGTTCCATGGACCGGTTCTGATGTCTCCACTACTACAATTACTGGAACTGACGGTAACAATACTATTGAGATCTTGACTCCGATTCCAACTGTCACCACTACTGTTCCATGGACCGGCTCTGATGTTTCCACTACTACAATTACTGGAACTGACGGTAACAACACTATCGAGATCTTGACACCAGTTCCAGCTGTGACCACCACCGTCCAGTGGACCGGCACTGAGACCTCGACCGTCACTATTCCAGGTTCCGAGACTGACACTGTTGAGATCTTGACCCCTACAGCTGAGCACTCACACCCTGTTACTACCACCACCGTCCCATGGACCGGTACTGAGACCTCGACCGTCACTATTCCAGGTTCCGAGACTGACACTGTTGAGATCTTGACCCCTACGCCTTTTCACCATTGGTCGAACTCTACTGTATCACTGACACATAATGAGCCGACAACTACTCCAAAAGAGCCAAGTCAGCCAGAGGTTACAACCACCGAGACAAATGTTATTACGTCGACTGTCGAGCATTGTGAATCAGGTAAGCCTTGTAAAACAGAAACTACTATAATCACACCTACAACCGAACCTGAAGATGTATCAAGTGTCACTATTCCAGTCGAGCCCAGTCAGCCAGAGGTTACAACCACCGCGACAAATGTTATTACGTCGACTGTTGAGCATTGTGAACCAGGTAAGCCATGTAAGATAGAAACCACTATTATTACACCAACAACTGAGCCTGAAAACCCAGAGGTAACAAGCATCACCACTGCTGAGACAACTGAGCCCATTAACCCTGGAACAGCTACTGTCATCGACATTACCACTTCGACTGTTGAGCACTGTGAACCAGGTAAACCTTGTAAGATAGAAACTACTGTCATTACATCAACGAGTGAGCCACAAACACCAATTTCTTCAAGTTTCGTGGTGACGATTCCAACTGAATCTCTCAATCCGGGGATTACTACTATTTCGAGTGTTAAAACTTCATCAGTTGAAAATTGTGAATCCGGAAAAGTATGTGAAACTCAAACCAAATTACCCACTACCACTCCAAGCATTTCCAGCGAAGTCTCTACACTGACTTCGCCGGATCACACAGCATCATCATCGTTAACTATTGCATCGGTGACTGGTAATGGGTCTTCTAAATTAGCATCTGGACTGCTCGGTTTGATCGTTATGCTCATTGCTAATGTTTTTATTTAAAATGTTAAACGTATTTCGTTTTAGTTTCGTTTCAGCTTGATTGGTTTCCTTTCTTGTATTTCAAGTGCATAATGTATTTGATTTCTTGTTCTGTTAAAAAATGATCACCAGTAAAACTGCATTGCATACATATGGCAACTCAAATAATTCCCCAATTATGTCATCAGTTGATGTCGGACATACGAATACACTGACAATAAAATATTTTGCAAACTAGAGAGACATGAATACAGATGCTTAACCCCTGTAAAATAGACATTAACTTAAAATATAATAAGAATCTCCGGGGCTCTTGTGTTGCTTCAACATAAAAATCTGTTCAAGAGAAAACGATATAGGTAGAACGCTCAGCAGATATGTTTGAACACAAGTAATCAACGTCCTGTAATGATAAGAATTAAAGAAAGTGAAAATTATGAGCGAGCTCAACAAACTTGAAATTTTACGTAAGCTGGTAGAATTGGTGTGCGAAATTTAGTTTGTGCATTACGTCGTAAATCTCATCAAAGTTGAATTGTAACCTTTCAAAGCTTTTGGAGCTGTGGCCGTTCGTAAGAATTATGCAATCAAAAGTGATGATGTCTCGGTTTATGAGTGGGCGGATACATGATTTTTGTTTTTACATCGTGAGACAACCTGCGAGAAACTACTTCGTGCACCTTTTTCGAATTGATGTTGCATTTAGTAAAACTATATTATTTAGCTAATTTCAACGGAGTTTGCGCCTGCTGAATGCGGGCGTTAAGGTAGTTTGATTTCGTGACAATATTCCAAAGCTGCATGAGAATAGAAGCAAAAAGATCTTCAGAATCAAGATCCCACTGTTCCGCTGTATCCGGGAACTAGATTGCTTAAAATCTTGACCCTGAATGTAGTTAGAATTGATCAAATATGCTCGAGATCATATAAACCAGAACTCGTGTTTCTTTTTTCCGAAATGGATAGACTATTGGAGTGATGTTTTCGATTAGTACAAAAATTGACCTCAGACTAGAATCAATAGCTAGCTAACAAAGACACCGGTGATATGCGAAGACATTAAATCAAGCTCAGTCCACATCAATTGTAGGGGTTTTTCGAAAATAGAGATCTTCCCCGCTTTCAATATTATATAAACAAAATTTCGACCTTAAAAAAGAAAATGGCTGCAATTTTTTTGTTTTCTTGACAGATATTTTCTACTTAATTCGTTTTTCACCTTTCGAGTTTCAGGATTACGAACTCGCAAATTCACTGAGAGCAAATATAGAAGATATCATGAAATGCTCTTTTTAGTCGAAAAATCTCTCGATACGGAAATGGGCGAACATAAACGGCACACGAAACTGCTAGAATGGAAGAGGTTTATTGTCCAATTTTGTTAAAAGGATTAATTTGATTAACCTTGCTTATACGGGTTTGCGTTTAAGAAACCCGGATTTATAGTTGCAGTTCTGCATTGTAATGAACTTCAGATTGGCATATACACTCATACTTATGAGATTGTTTACTGAAGCTCGATATTGTCATCTTTACAAACAAATTCTCGTACAATTCATCGTTGCCAATGTACCTGATTTTCTATAGCTGTTTGAAGAGTGTTCCAAGGAACCTAATTTCTTTTAGTTCTGTGGTTTCTGGGTATGATAGTAATTGTCATAATCTCAAAATGCGGTCTTATACATGCATATATATTTTTTTTGAGCATGCCTGTGAACAAATTAATTATGTGACAAAAATTCCTTGCTAAGAAACGGTCACAATTAATGTGCTAACGAATATTTAGTGACTTACATACCAATTGAATGCTTCTTTAACTCGGAAAAGCGTACCACAAAAATGGAGGTGTCCAGGTGCAATAAAATGTTGTTCTTTCATAACCGTTTTTGTCAACTTTATTATTAAACTCTGCATCACGCAAGTGAAGCCAACTCAAAAAATTCAAAGCACGTTTGATGAAATTCGCAGCAAGACTCCGTCGTTAATCGCCACAGTAAATGGGAAGTAACTTTTTTTTCTCTTTACGAAAATAGTAGTCATATTTTAGTTTCGAAAGTAAAAGCGGTACCAGGAGAGAATGATAAACGATAAGTATACGCACATTATAAATTGACACGATGAATCTTCAATTTTGGGTGCGAAAATAAACACAAAATCAGGCACTTCATGGACTCGATTTTTCTCAAAAGGTGGCATCAAGTTGAATAACTCATGGTTTCGTAAGTGATTATCCCGGTGAAAATTTCAGGACCCTTTCAAAATAAACCAGTTGCTGCTGAAATTTGATCCATATGCACTATATTGCATTGATGTCGTTTTTTTGGCCAACCGTTAAAGAAAGTTCGACTGTGCATCATTTTATATGCCAATGCAGATTTTATAGCAAGATTTGGTTCTTGTGCATTAGTTATAATCCTTTGAGTTTCCATTCAATGCAGTTAATCTGAGTTTATCAGTTGAGAGTGCATTTTAAGCTTTCGGGGGCTGCTTTTCTTTTGAGTGTTTCTATGTATTTTAAACCAAGTTATGTAAAATTATTGGGACCTTCGCACATATCTCCAGAAATGTTGCAAGTTTCTTGCTTCAACTATTTTTATGTCTTACCAATTAAGCTTTTTGATTCTCAAATCTGGAAAATTCAGGCTAATTTGATGAAAGAATTCTGCTGCACTTGATTCAAAATATTTTCAGTTGAATTTCATCTCTTCAACTAAGTCCTATGTTCGTAAACTTGCGAGGCTTTGATCGAAGAGATCCAGAAGAATATTGAAAATAGCCTGAATGACATTGATGAACTTCTGGTGCAATTCATTAGCGCGAAAACCATCAACTTTTGAAAAACATCTTGAAGATGGAAACGCTACTTAAATCGGTAAAAAATCAAGAAAAGAAGTTTAATACGAGAGCTAAAATTACTTTGGATTGTACAACACCGATAAAAGTTTATTTCCATTCTCGAACAACATTCAACTGGAAATGGTAATTATGTACGAAGCTGCTTACAGGGTGGAGTGACCTGTTCGAAATTCTATTGCATATGTGTATGCATGCATAGGTATATCCATAAAATACTTGTATTATCGTGCAATCAATAAATCATCGAATGCTGCTTCTAGCAGTATTTCGAAACTTTTTCGAAAACTTTGCAAGAAAGCAAAAACTACATAAAAACCTGACGTATCAGAGATATCAAATTAATTTGTCACAAGTATCATGAATTGGCTTCTTCTTCCACTCTTGGCTGCATTAGTTGTAGCTGACACCGCTTGCAAACTTCCAACCAAAGGAAAACCTGGACTCGATGCCGTGTTTCATTCCTATCCTTATGCCAATGAAGAGTTGCTCAGTGATCCAGTATACATGGCGCAAGGTTACAAGGATTCTGAAATCATTGGCCAAACAACGGAAGTAACTGATATTAATTTTAATTTTGCCGATGGCGATACCTTGTCGGTTTATGGTGTGAACGTCCCAAACAATTTTTTAGTGGAGCTCACGGGTTATATTAGAGTTCCAAAATCTGACACCTATAATTTGAATTTAACAGTTGATGATACTGCTTTGGTTCAATTTGGTGTTGATCAAGCATTTGGTTGTTGCAGTAAGTCTAGCAGTGGTAGTGCGGACTACGCTTTGTTCTCTCGATTAGACCATCCAGTTTTGAAAAGTATATATATCCAAGGAGACTACTACTACCCCATCAAAGTTGTTTACGCAAACATGATGGTTACTGCCAAACTCCAGTTTCTGATTAGCGATTCTGCGGGAAATGTAATCACCGAATACATTTCACCTAGTTCGATACCTGATGACAACGAATGTAGTGTTGTACCTGGTGTTGTAACCACTACTATGCCATGGACCGGCACCACAACTCTTGTCACCACTGTTACTGGAACTGATGGTACTGCCACTGAAGAGCATTTGACTCCAACTGAACCTGGTATTGTGACCACTACTATGCCATGGACCGGCACCACAACTCTTGTCACCACTGTTACTGGATCTGATGGTGTTCCAACTGAAGAACATTTGACTCCAACTGAACCTGGTATTGTGACCACTACCATGCCATGGACCGGCACCACAACTCTTGTCACGACTGTTACTGGATCTGATGGTGTTCCAACTGAAGAACATTTGACTCCAACTGAACCTGGTATTGTGACCACTACTATGCCATGGACCGGCACCACAACTCTTGTCACCACTGTCACTGGATCTGATGGTGTTCCAACTGAAGAACATTTGACTCCAACTGAACCTGGTATTGTGACCACTACCATGCCATGGACCGGCACCACAACTCTTGTCACGACTGTTACTGGATCTGATGGTGTTCCAACTGAAGAACATTTGACTCCAACCAAACCTGGAACCGTCACCACTACTATGCCATGGACCGGAACCACAACTCTTGTCACCACTGTCACTGGATCTGATGGTATCGCTACCGTCGAGAAACTCACACCTTTGTACCATTGGTCAAACTCCACTGGTTCGCTGATCTCTGTTGAACCAACGGTTGAACCAAGCCAACCAGACATTACAACTACTGTTACCAGTGCTATTACATTATCTACTGCGCAATGTGAAAAAGGCAAACCATGCACTAAAACTGATGGAACAACTTCGGCCACAACTGGTTCAGGCCAACAAACTATACCAAACCAACCACATCCTCAACCTGATGGAACAACTTCATCCATAACTAGTTCAGGCCAACAAAACAAACCGGGCCAATCAAATCCTCATACTGATGGAAATATTTCCTCCTCGACTGCTCCTGGCAATTTGGGACCATCAGGTACATCAGGTACGTTGACCGTAGAGACTGTCTCATCTGTTACTAAAGAACATTCATCTCCATCAATTATTCCAGCACCCTTAACCTCGACTGCACTGGCGTCAACCACCTCCAACACGCAACCACAACAGATCGTCAGCGTTTCTGAGAACGAGAATGGTTCCAACAAAATCTATTCTTGCCTGATTAGTCTTTTGGGATTAATCTTTGCGCAAGTTATTTTTTAAATTTCCTTGATCATTTTGGCCTTGATTTACAATTTCACAAATTCATTTATCTTTACTATTTCGCAATTTTACTTAGTTTTTTCGTTTATTAGTTATTATACCCTTAAATATACTAGTAATTATAAAATGTATTTTGAGAAGTAAGTATTGACTTTTCTTACAGGGCCTAGGGCTCGCTTTATAACACAAATAAAAATGCAATTTCGGCGGCCTTAGAGGAAAAGGGGAATGACTAAAACTCATAAAGCACACGTTGAAAACATAATATTTTTCTGCACTCAATGCGAGAATCCTTTCGAAGTTTTTGCAACCAAGTGGAACAAGAAAAGCTGGCCATAAAAAGTAGATTTGATGATGCCGAAAACAGTGTTATGATAAATTGAAAAGGGATGATTCTAGACGGGTCCTTGTTGCGGATTTTACCAAACGGATTCGAATCGTTTCGAAATCGCTCCACTTGCGTACTGGGGAGTTAATGATATACTTGGCAAAAACGTTACAAACATGTATTGCACATAGACATTTTTATCTGTGTGTTATTGAATCATGCCCGTCTCATTGAAATATGAATCCTCTTCGAAAACTTCACTGCTTTAAATTCTTTGTTCTAACGTAAACATTAACATTAGATGGCCATATATACACTGGTTGCTCATCTTTCAGGCTGTTTAAGATATAATCATAGAGTACACGCGCTAGTGGATATTAGGTCTGAGTCTCACCAATCGATGCATCAATTGAAAAGGACGACATCGCTTCCTCCTCTGTTGAGCAGTCACCCTTCGCCTAAGTGGGAATGTGTTAATATGTCCCGATTAAGTGTGGATAAGATACTGTTGTGCCCGAGTAGCTCAGGTAAAGCAAAGCAGGTCTATAAATAGAGTAGGTAAATTCTTTATGTAAGGTGTATTATAACAATCGGTTTTTGGAGCGTTAACTATATACGGTTAAATATACATGCACTGCCAAGTTCCCGGAGGACAAAGAGGTTCACTTTTGAATTTGAAGCTTCTTTTATGAATATGAAAGCTCTGCTTCTCAGTGAAGTTAAAAATTCCTCCTTACTTCTTGAAGATCGTTTTCTCTCCTCATTTTACAGTGAAATTTCAGTGAAAAATTTTCACCTCATCTCTCTATCTTGGTAACCATGGAATGATTTTTCTCTGTTTCGTTTCATCTCGGCATCGGTATATTCTGCAACCGCTTTCCCATGCGATGCTTATATGCCGTCATCCTCATCAAAAATCCGGCATATGACTATGTTCGATATACCGGTCACTCTCACTTACCAACATCCTCAACACCTGTATACAAGTGAACTTTTAGGGTCTGAGATAAAGGATGCGAAAAAGGGAATGCTTTCGAAAAATAGCGAGAGAAATCGAAAATTAGCGAGAAATAGTGAGAAATAGTGAGAAATAGCGAGAAATTGTGATAAAGTGATACAGAGGCCACAGCGAATGGTGGAGAGAGGATGTAATGTTAATGTTCAAGATGAAGGTTGAAGAGAAAATGACGATTTATAGATATTTAGACCTAAACCTAGACTATAGATGTTTATTGTGTAGAGAAAAATTAATAGAATTGACTGTTAAATTTAGTCAATTTCCTCTTCGATCGCTGTCTTGAAGTATTAATGTGGTGTATGGATTAAACATCAGGGGAGTGGAATAGCGCGAAATCTGCAATAACTTGCGGTAAAATAGCAAGTGAGAAGAGACTTTGGAGCGACTTCAAAGTATTCAATGTGAACAGACCAAAAGTGAGAGACGTTAAAAAGCCTTCCTTAGAAAGCTTTCATTTCATTTGAAGAGTTAATATTTGGTGCTGAAGAAAATACCTGAGTTAACGTAAGCGCCAAAATCTCATGGGCTCTTTCAAATATAGTTCATGGCGCGAATGGGTTTATAAAATAAAGTGACTCAGATCAGGAAAGTGAAAGCGACTGCATGAGAAGTATAAATAAGGTTAATTGCCGCTAAGATTAATTATCAGCAATGTCGGTTAGACCAATAACTAGAGAAGACTACGAAGAGTGGTACAACTTATGGGCTGGACCTAGCGGCTATTTAGAATTTTATAAGTCGACCGTACTTGAAGAAGTTTCAAAATCGACATTTGAGAGATTTTTAAATGAAAATGAACCTGTCTACAGTGTTGTTGCAACTGATGAAGCAGGGAAGATCATAGGATTTGCCAACTATTTGACACATAGAAACACATGGACAATTGGTGACTCTTTATATTTGAATGATCTTTTTGTTTCAGATAGCTGCAGATTGAAAGGAACAGGAAGAAAGTTAATTGAGTACGTTTATGGTGAAGCCGATAAGCTTAAATGTGAGAAAACTTACTGGTTGACACAATTTGAAAATCATAGAGCACAATTGCTTTACACCAAAGTAGGCAAGAAAGCCGGATTCTTGGTTTATCGAAGATAAAATGAATATATAAAATCATCATTTCTTAGAAGTCAAATTAAGTTCACCCTTTTTATGAACATTTTGATGTGAATCAAATGCTCCTGGATAAATTTCTGGAAAGTATTTAGAATAACCACTGAAAGCCCAAACTCTTTCATTCCAATTTGCCTCTATCACTGGGTCATTCTTCAGAATCTCAGATCGTTCTTCATTTTGTTTCCAAACTCTCATTACGTTCCCACCAATTAATGAACCAATTTGATCATCAGTGGCATTTGTTGTCTCCATGACTTTATAGATTAAATCTGGATATTTTGAGACATCTTCCAATCCAGTTGGGCCTTCTGGAATTCCATCGAAATCTGATCCAAACCCTACATGTTCCCATCCAATAAGATTTATCGCATAGACGATATGATCCACTGCATCTTGAATTGTAGCCTTCTTACCTGTTTGTTTAATGAATAATGGGAAGAAATTTATACAGATTACCCCACCATTTTCTTTTAATTTTAGTAAAACGTCATCCCGAACGTTACGCTCATTAGGAGTTAAAGCATAAATTGAGGAGTGAGAAAATACAACTGGTGAAGTGCTAACTTCTAAAGTATCAAGCATAGTCTTGTAACTAACATGAGCCAAGTCTACGAGCATTCCAAGCCTGTTCATTTCTTTGACGGCCTGTACACCGTATTCAGTCAATCCTTTATCTGGAAGTCCGCCTACGACTGAAGATGCAGCTGTTGCGAAAGGATTATCACAATTATGAGTCAAGGTAATGTATCGAACTCCAAGCTCAAAATACCGTCTTAATACCCCTAAGGAGGTATCCACTTGATGTAAGCCTTCTACTCCCATAGTAATGGCAATTTTACCATTCTTATATGCATTCCAAGCCTCTTCACTATTGGTTACATATGTCATGTCTTGAGGATGGCTATCCACCAAACGTCTTGTGACATCAATTTGTTCGATAGTGTCTCTAACAGCTGAGTTTGGTTTATTAAAATCTTGATACAAGTAATCATCATCTTTACATTCGATAAAGACACTAAAGAATTGGACACCCACTTTTCCGGCCCGAAACTTCCGTAACGAGGTATGAGATGTCAATTGGCCATTGAAATCAAAACTTGTCGTTTGAATCTCATTGTGAAGTTGAACTCTCAATAGATAAGGGAAATCATTATGCATATCCACTATGGGAATAATTTTTACAATTCCCTCCAATCTTTCTTGGCCTGTAACTGTCATTTCAAGATAATTATACAATTCGATAGCTATATCGAAGAAAATTCGGAAGAGAAGATAGATTCATAGCCCCCTAAACTTTTGGAGCCATACAAAAATTCGATACCTGCAGATATGAACTTAGCTTTAACACAGTTGATTAGATAATCCGTAAGCCTCAATTATATTGGAAATTTTGCATATGAACATAAACTAAATCCTAAATTTGCGTAGTATAGTCAGCGACTTTATCAATATAATATGTAACAGATGCGATCTGGCCCTGCAGCGGAAACCACGCCCTTATTCCAGTGTCTCACGATAAGAGATCTTCGGATTATTTTTTGCCTCGTTAATTGGCTGCACGATAAGGACTGAAACTTCACTGAATATGGCAAAAAAGCACCGTTTGCAATCAAACTCGATGAAGACAATTTCCCCTGTATATCTAAATTGATCGGTCAAATTAAACGGTACCCGTGGAAATCGGATTTAACTGAATCTCGCGAAGTACCCTTCACTTTTTGGTACACTGAAGTGGTGGTACTTTTCAATTTTTTTTAACCGGAGTTCCCATCAACAGGAGTTTTTTCGAAAAGTGTGTAAATGAAACTCTTTTTTAACATTGATTATACAGTGGATCTTTCAAAAATCTTGTTGAGAAATTGGCTCTGACTTAAAAGATCCTTTCACGGCAATTACAACCCCTTCTTAAGGGAAGCAGATTTTTTTCGTACCTGGCACCTACTTAATCAACCAGTCTGCTTCAAATCGTTGCTAAATGGAGAAACATTTTCCTCTCAAGCTCTCGTGAATGAAGTTTTACACAACAGTCAAATTATCAAAGAGTGCTCTAATGCTACCAGTTGATTATCTTTTTGGGACAAATATAAACGTACACTTTGGATATCAAGGGCAGCACATTAGCGAAAGAATAAACCTAATGGGTTGTCTTTCCATGTATGGAAATTGTGCACCAAAGCCAACTATTTTTTTTTTTTTTGGTTTCACTATTTTATGTATAGAGAGATAAGATAAAAGAATTGAGGAAGTCTGGGCCGTTTCTAGATAAAAGTATCTTGTGGAAAATCAAAATCAACCACATTAATCTTTTGATCAAAGTATATGGAAGGTTGCAAAGATAACTAAAGGTTTCTTTTTCACGCCTAGCTTTCAACAAAATATTCGAACTTTCATAAATTCACGTGTATGGTAAATGTGCATTCCTAACCCCTGCCTAAAAAAAGACTAGACCCTTCCGATGGACAAAACAAAATCGACAGTTTTACTCTCTCTACATAGGCTAAAGTATCTAAATATACGCTAAATGTATGTCATAAGAATCGCAAAAACTTCAGCGTGCACCGAAACAAAGAACGTAAATGTATACTTATGTTGATAAGGTACTACCCCCAATGTACCCAACCCCGAGGTCCAAAGCTGGTGATAAACCTTTATGACGTAATAAGAAAAACTAATCAAAAAAAAAAAGACTTTTCAAAATATTAAGAGATTTTCATTTGTTGAATTCTTACGTGGCTACTTTATCGAACAATTACAGGTGAAGTAGACGTTGGTGATATTGAAACTTCACTTGCATCGCCAAAATCAATGTAGACCAAGTTTAAGATCCTCTTACAATTGCATTATTGTGGCGTTCTTTGCATCAAGTTGTGGCGAGCAAGCATTCTAATTTATCCTTGGCTTCGCATAAAAAAATAGTTCTTTTGCCATTACTGAAAGCTATTGCTATGCACAAAACTTCCAGTTTAAGAAACATCTTTAAGGCGTTTAATATTTAAGGCGACCTTTGTTAGATGTATAATTGGCTGGCTAGGAAAAAAAAGTACCCCACGAACTAATCATGTGGCTTTATGTCGTAATAACAAATGCTGATAGCAAATGTAATAATTTTTTTAACCTGACATATGCAAGTGATAATTACTGGATACCACCGTATAGCGTCTTTTTTTTTATTTTTACCAAATATTATTTTTTTCCGCACAACGCTCCACATCCAAAATTCGCAGATGAGGTTGCAGGGTATATATGTTGGACAATAAAGCTTAATCAAAAAAAATTCAGAACCCATCTCCAATGTCAGATTTAGAAGAAAAGAAGGATAGTCAGGGTAATTTCGTCAACGAACAGGGAGATGACTCCTCTGGTTACGACCCAGAAGAATACCTCAAGTCTCAGGTCGAGCAGGAAGCCAACCACCAAATCAATTACAGAAATTGTTCATGGCAGCGTACTGCTGGTTTACTCTTCTCTGAGTATATTTGTCTTGCCATTATGTCTTTCCCATGGTCATACTCCGTATTGGGTCTTGTTCCGGGATTAATCTTGACCGTGTTTGTTTCACTTACAGTCTTGTATACTGGATTGATTATCGCTGACTACTGTGCCGCCTATCCCCACGTTACCGATGTGTGTGATATTGGACAACATTTGTTTTTCGGGTCCAAATGGGCTTGGTATGCCACGGCCTTATGTTTTCTTTTGAATAATACTTTAATTCAAGCATTGCATGTCTTAGTTGGTGCTAAGTGGTTTAACACAATCACTGACAATACTTCAACTTGTGCTATTGTCTATGCTGTTGTTACCATGATCATTTGCTTCTTGATTTCTTTGCCTCGTACTTTCTCTTCCATGAGTGGAGTGGCTTATTTCTCGGCTATCACCATGTTTATTGCCGTGATTTTGTCATTGGTTTTTGCTGGTATCCAAAAACACCCAGACAAATTTGACGGTACCCCCGTTGTTTGGAACTTGTGGCCTGAAAAGGGAACCACCTATGTTGCAGGAATGTCTGCATTTTTAAACATTGTCTACACTTTTGTTGGTCAAATCACATATCCTTCATTCATTGCTCAAATGAAGGAACCAAAGGACTTTAAGAAGGCTTTGTACGTTGTCACTCTTTGTGAGTTGATCACATTTGCCTTAGCCGGTTCTATCGTTTACGTTTACGTTGGTAACCAGTATATGACTGCACCTGCTTTCGGTTCCCTTGAGAATACATATAAGAAAATTGCTTTCAGTTTTGCCCTTCCAACTATTTTCTTTTTGGGTGCCCTTTATGGTAACGTTTCTTCCCAATTTTTGTTCCAAAAGATTTTCTCAAAGGATTCTGAACACCGTAACAGTCACACAACTCTTGGTTGGGGTGTATGGATTCTCCTTAACTTTGTTATTTGGGTTATTGCCTTCGTTATTGCTGAAGTTATTCCTTTCTTCTCGGATTTGCTTTCCTTGATGAGTTCATTGTTTGACTGCTGGTTTGGTTTCGTTTTCTGGGGTGTCGCCTTTTTCAAATTACGTCGTTTAGATTACGCCAAAAGAGGTGATGCTGTGCCAGGAATCTGGGCAATGATTTCTGAAGCTACTTTAATCAGAAAGATCGAATTTGGAATTAATGTCTTTTTGATCGCTACCGGTATTTACATTTTGGGGCCAGGTTTATACGCCTCGGTGCAAAGTATCGTGTGGTCTTACCAATCCAACCTTTATGGTTCTCCTTTCACCTGTACTCCGGTGTTACTTTAGTTTGATAATAATTACGTCACAAAGAGATATATAAGTGTAGTTTATTATAGATGTGAATATGCTAATGTGGGGCCAAGAACAACGTTAAATGGAGACATTATTGTGACTTTTTTTAAGGAACTGCTTCAGGCGGTGATATTGGCGGTGTGTCAGGGTGTGGCTCAGGATGGGATTCTGATTGTGAATCTGGCTGTGATTCTGGCTGTGATTCTGGCTGTGATTCTGGCTGTGATTCTGGCTGTGATTCTGGCTGTGATTCTGGCTGTGGAACGTTATCAGGATTATTGTCCTCAGGCTTCGGAAACTCCAGATTTGGTAGATTTTCTGGCTGTGGTTCGGGTTCCACATTCAAGGCAGGATCCGGTTGCGGCTGTAAATCTGGAGGTGATTGATCGGGATGGTTTTCTGGACTTGATATACCCGGTGGATCTTGGACGTTATTGCCATGTCCATCTTCGGAATTCAGATCGATTACTCCACCTTCAGATGTGGCTCCGGTTTCCGGCCTTGGCTCTTCAGTGGGAGTAGACAGAACTGCAGGAGAGGGTAATTGCACGAGTCTTGTATACTCTAGAGCAGGTAAACCTGCTTCCTCTCTGAAACGCTTTAACAGCAGTTTATAAAATTGCATTTTACTCAGCCAATATCTTGCTGCCACACAATCTTGTCTTACACGTGGAGAAGACCACGGAAATTTTTTGAGTAAATAACTGTCATCTTCACAAATAACGTATTCACTAATGTATTGATCTAGAGCATACCATGGATGCCAAGGTTTTGGAATTGGAAAATCCGAAAAATGGAGCACTTTCACAAAGTTGATAATGTAAGTTGAATAATTCTCCATGCCTTTTATTCTTTCAGTCTCTTCGGGTGATTTTTGTGGTCCGTCTTCATGCTCAATGGCAATATCAAATATTTCCTTCTCTTCAACAACAGATGTTTTTGTAACTTCTTCAGACCGCTTGAGGTGTGACAATTCTCCAGTATGGACCTCCTCTATAGCTTGATAAAGTGCTTTGACCACAATGTCCTGAGGATGCGTAATTAAAGACACATATTCTCTATGTCTAAAGGAACCTGTAAGAACACCATATGCCGAATGGGGAAGCACTAAAATTCGGGGAATAGTGGTTGAAGGTTTACCAGGTTTGACGTAATTAAAATCAACTTCTTGAGTGACATTGAATAATTCATTTAAAATGTCCATGTCATAAGTTCCCACATCTTTTTTGGATGATCGACGTACCAAGTCGTTGAAAGTTTCTATACTGGGTTTAACCACCATGAAATGATCACCAAATTTAAACTTCTCCAAAGTCGGATGATTTGGGAGGAAGGGAAGATTATCATAGACAATAGCTTTCAATGCTTCGGGGGATGCATTTTTTCCCATTGACCTTATTTTAAGAAAAGCTTCTTGCAAGAGTTCATTTTCTCTGACTTCAACGCTACGTCCATCAGCTCCAGCTGTCTTGAGAAAATCTTCCAATGGTTTGACATCATTATGAATATAATCGTATTTTAAAGAATTTCGGACTTTTTCCATCGATTCAATGTATGCTAAGGGAAATGCGATTTCAGCTTCTGGAATGAAGAAAAGCAGATCTAAACCACCCAAAACCATGGAATCACTATCAAAATAAACCAACCTTTCATATTGAGTCAATTTAAACATTTGGAATTTTGTAAACCCATCTCGCCATGAATTTTGATCTTCTCCATCGTTATCAAATATGAGTGGTTCAACTTTTATGATTTTGATTTTATTAATCAGGAATTGTTTGATAAGGGTATCAGGGAATGTGAGATATGCCCCATCTGTCACCAATAAAACGAATTCACCCTTGGCGCCTTCACGGGCAAGTGCCTTGAAATTTAAGACTGCATTTATTGTATAATCAAGGTTAGTTGAATATTGCACGTAAGCATATCTGGACCAATCAACTGGACCATCTTTCAATTCATGATACAAGTAATCTATGAACGTTTGTGGGATCAGTCTTATATGAGTGCTCGTATATGTTATTTCATTTGTGAGGTCATTCAGAATGGGCACTATTTTATTAACATAAACTTTGATCAATTCAACACTTGATGTTTCTGTCACCAGGACAAAGATCCCCGTGAAGCAAAGGATTATTATGGCTGCATAGAGAAATTTGAATGGTCGTTTGATCATTCTGATAGTTTAGAAAGAACAAAAATTAAAGGGTTTTACTAAACTCAGACCCTTTTCCAACCAACAGCCCATGTGGCGGCGTAAAAAAAATTACACGCATCTTGCATCTGTGTGAGGTATAGAAAAAATAACAAAGTACGTGGAAAATGCATCTAAAAATAAAGAATTCTCGAAAATGTGGGGGTTTAAGCGGCAAATACGAGGTGAAACTGCATCTGTTTTAAACAGTTGGCAAAATTCAAAGCTGATAGAAACATAAGTTAAGATAGCATTGTAATACATAAATGAAATTTAAGTACATATATCTGCAATTTATTGGGACGATTTCGCATCACTTCTGTGGTGTAAAAAATAACCTCGTAATTAGACTCACCTACTTCGTAATATTGAACGTCTATGAGATTAAATTTATTTGGCAGTAGATTTCAAATTACTATTTATCCAGAGTGTCGTAGACAATAGTTACAGGCCCGTCATTTACAAGCAGTACGTCCATCATTGCACCAAACTCTCCATCCTTGACTCTATCTTCCCCGACAGCCCCTCTTAATTTCTCGAGAAAGAGATCATATAAATTTTTAGCGGTCTCACCTTTTGCTGCGCGATGGAAATCTGGCTTGGTTCCTTTCTTGATGTTTCCGTAAAGGGTAAACTGAGACACGCTAAGAATCTGCCAATCTTGATTATCCATCACACTTTTAGACCATGGCTTCCCAGCCCATGCAGTTTTGGCTTCGTTTTCGACAGTTTGGTCTTCAAAAAGACGTAAACTGCTTACCTTGCGAGCCATCAGGTTAATCTCGTCAGCTCCATCACTCGTGCTGATTCCCACTAAAATCATCAATCCTTTACCAATGCTATGGCGGTTAGTACTGCATATAAAGAAATTTCGGACTTCGAGTTTCTAGATCGTTCATCAAAAACTCAAAGACGTATTTTGAGGCTCAATGCGTCCCATGAGCTCCCGCGAATACTTACGAAGAGATAACTTTGTCATCAACAGTCACGGATGCGCTCTTGACCTTTTGTATGACTACCTTCATTTTGTTTAAAGAAGAATACGTTTTTTTAGTTCATTTTTTTTTAGCGTATCGAACTGTTGATAATTGCGCGATTCCGTGAGTCGGCTTGCAATAAAACTCAATTGGGGCCCCCAAAAAATATCTTCGCTACGGGGAATTAATTGGCTGAATACAAATTCATCACTTCAGTTTGTGCTCAACTTTCAGAAGTAAAGTTTTGAGTTGTTGCTTATAGTTTTGATAAAGGCTGATCCAAAATCTACTAGCAACACAATCATCAACTATACGAGGCTGCTTATCAGAGCTTGTAAATTTAGCCAATAAGTATTCGTCGTCTTTACAAATAACAAAATCTCTTACATAATCTTGTCCAGCTCTCATGAAACCCCATGGTTTAGGCATAGGCCAGTCGGAAAAATGTACCATCTTGACTCGAGATCTAATTGTAGAAGATTGGTTCTCTAATTTCTTGACTTCATCAGTGTGTTCAAAATCTTGCAAATCAGAAGCAAATGTTAGTTCTTCAAATATATCGGAATCAACCCCCCTTTTAATATTGACATCTTTATTTTTCTTCATTATGAAACTGTCCTTTGGAAACTCTTCAAGGACTTTTTGCATTGCTTCGTATAGAAAATCTTGCGGAGGGATAGTCAAGGAAGAATAATCTCTATGTTTAAATGTCCCCGATAAAACACCATAAGTGGAATGAGGTAAAATCATTACACGCGAGACTCGATTCAATAGATCTGAATCATTTCCATGGGAAAAATCTAAATCCTGGCATATGTCAAATACTTCATTCAAAATATCCATATCATATTGTCCAACTCTTTTACTTTGCGATTTAGCGAGTAATTCATCAAATGTATGATTATTCGGTGTAACCACCATAAAGTGGTCTCCGAGCTTCAATTGGGACAAAGCTGGATGTATTGGTAGACTTGGTAAATGCTTGTGAACAAAAGATTCTAAATAAAAACTTGGTATTCCATCATCACCTCCAACATTACCAACCAGGGATTCAATATCATTTAAAATGTTTTGTTCAATTAACTCTGGTGGTCGATATTGCAACAACTCGTTAAATGGATCGTGCAAATTTTTTTGAAGATAAGTTTTAATTTTCTCCATTGACTCAGCATAAGCCAAAGGGAGTGCCAACTCGACATTTGGAATGAAAAACAATTGGTCTAAGTTTGCTGTTACCAGAGAATCGCTGTCAAAATAGATTATGCGTTCATATTGTGTCAATCTAAAGATCTGAAATTTGGTAAAACCATCACGCCACAGATTATTATCTGCACCATGATTATCGAAAACAAGGGGATCTACTCGATTGATGGAAACACCGAGTTCCTGAGCATAATCTTTGAGTTCTTTTGAAAATTTCTTGTATGTTTTATGAGTGGCTAACAATACAAATTGGCCTTTTGCATTGTATTTGGCAAGATTTTCGAAATTCATTATAGCGCTCAAGGCATAATCATAATTTGT
Source organism: Kurtzmaniella quercitrusa var. comoensis (nom. nud.) (assembly GCA_020280125.1). Classification (NCBI taxonomy): domain Eukaryota; kingdom Fungi; phylum Ascomycota; class Pichiomycetes; order Serinales; family Debaryomycetaceae; genus Kurtzmaniella; species Kurtzmaniella quercitrusa var. comoensis (nom. nud.). The sequence continues at coordinate 24,714 of JAFIDI010000005.1, forward strand.
TGCATATTGAACATAAGCAAATCTCTCCCAATTAGTTATTGGATCTTCATGTAACTTTTCGTACAAATAGTCGATGAACAAATCCGATATAACTTTTGTACGACCTGATTGGTAGTAAAAATTGGGCTCATTATGATGAAAAAATGCATCAGCTATGTATTGCTTGATTGTCTCCTTTTGTGAGGATTCTGAGAAAATTAATGAAAGACCACTGAAACATAAAATTATGATCACCCAAAGAAGGTATTTCAAAGGTGATTTTTTCATCTCGAACCCATTCAAACACACAAATTTTCTATTGCATGATGGTGTTTCAATTACATATATATATACAAATTTATATATAGTGGCTGATGGCTGCTGTCAAGCGCGAATCGGCGTTTCTTATTTCCTGCTAAAAATACCGTTGGAAATGCTTTTTATAGAAGAATACTGCGCCTGTTTAAGCGCAATGCATCTCATAAGAATACCTAAGTACGGGGCATAACGCGCTGTGAAATGACATACATGAATCCCAAAAATCAGTTCTTGTAAGGGATATATCAAAATTGCCCGTCTATTGGGGGACTTTTGTTAGAGACATATCTGATAAGCTATCCATAATTCATTAATGAAATTGGGCTAGAGATTAATCATTAAATTAAATCAAATTTGACGTATAGCCAATAAACTACAATAATTTCATCTTTTAAACTTCAATTTTGTTCAATATTCCTGGAGAATAAACTCGCAAAAGTATCTTATACCAGCTAAAACCTCTTTTCCTACGGGTTCCACATATTTCCCAGGGAGCAAAAAGCCATGGGCTCCACTATCACGAAGCTTTAACTGGTACGCCCAGAAGGCTTTGTTGTGATACATATAGTCCAAGGCACTCCCCAGTCCGAGATCCGGCATTAAATCCAGGTCTTTGTCTATGCAAGCCGGTAAAACTTGATAATTTTTACCCAGCTGTAATCGAATGGCTTTCGCAATTCCATAACCGAGCTCAATTAAATTTTCCAGATCCCTGGGCTCATCTTCACACGAATATGCGTATGGATATAACACTTCTTGACTATAAGAATGTAAATCAATATAACCTTGAATTATATGGTTATGATTCGTGGAATTAAGGTATTCGTTCCAAATTTGTGATTCAATGGCTTCGAATGGAACTTCTCCCGAATATTCTTCTCCACAGGCCCAGTCACTACTCTTTGTCCAATGATAGTCGTAAGAGTGATCGATATCGATTCCAAAACACCTAGGAAAGTTGGTCTCCTGTCTATTTTTACGCCATAACCTGTCGGTGTTCCAGGTATATTCGTAGCCATCAGGGTTAGCGACTGGAATGAATAAAAAGTCCAAGTCATCCAAAACGTCTCTTCGATCTGGGTTTTCCTGATAATATTGTAAAAAGCCAAAAATTGCATAACAAACCAGTGAAACAGATATCCATTCTCTGGCATGTACACCTCCAGTGACTACTATCGTTTTTTTATCTGAATGATCGCCTCCGCCGTTGTTTCCCAGTACATGAACTACCCGGTAAGAACGATGTTCATAGGTTTCACCAATGGTCTCGATTTTAACCATATCGGGGAACAGTTGTTCAATAAGATCCAACCAAGCATTGATTGATTCTAAAGGTCTGTAGTCCTTGAAAAAAAGCTCAGAAAATACATTAGCCTTAGTTTCTTCAACAATTTCGGCAGTAATTTTTTCCACGTACAGTTCTCTTGCTCCCATATCAGAAATCCATCCATCAGGATACAGCTCATAAACTCTCTGGGCCATATCTTCGATGATAACCTCATATTCCATGTTGGGGAATGTCTCTCGAAGTTTGGCAAGATTTGCTTCGTCTATTTGAATATCAGCAAACAGTTGAGTCTTGGACATAGTCCAAACTTTGTAGTCAATGGTATCTTCTTTGATCGATTCAGGGTGTTTTTTGTGTTTATTAATGAGCAAAAACTCTCGAACTTCTTTATCGCTGGTGTCTGCTCTGATTACGACTTCTTGATGGTATTGATTGAGGTCCACAGGACGGTCGATGTGGCTTATTTGGGAATAATGAGGGCTCATACCTTCGTGCACCTCGAAAACATATTGTGACAAAACCACTGCGGTACCCCAGAGGGCACTGATGGCGATTTTGCTACCTAGCATTCGTTAAAGGTTGGTCAGGGTGATAAATTCGTGGAGAAAAGAATTAATCTGCACTGATAAAAAAAAAGGTGATCGAAAAGGTCTTGTGCATTCCTTAGCGCTTACAACCCCGATTGGGTATATTATCAACGGTGTAATCAAATGTGTTAAAGACTATTGGAAAGCTTTGGTTGTTTCGATTAAGAAATGTTCAATGTTGTGTTGAAAGCTAAATTTATCCTTTTTACCCTTTTTATCCTTTTTGTCCTTTGATATTGTAAAGCCTTATCTTTAACCGTTGCTTCGTTATTTTATCGCACATATTTAAAATTTCTTTATCAAAGATGCTTGTCTTGCCCAGATGGCAATTTGCCTGGCATAGTTTTAATATTTTGGGTATTATCATCTGTCTCCATGGATTATATGGTACTCTCCTGTTACCATTGGCACCGCATTTACGAGAAGGTGGTCAATTTCAATTTCTTACAAACCTAAGTCTGTTGCTTAGTTGCATGACTTTGATTTGGGTTTACGTGCGCCCGTCAAAGGTTTCTACTGTGGTAGCGGGTGTCATTTGTAACCTCGAATTTGTTGTTACCGTTGCATATTGGACATTATACTTTATTTTCAGTCATTTACTAAATTTTGATGCCTTTTCAGTACCCCTTTATTTGGATTTGGAAATTCACTTCTTTCCATGGCTTTTTTTGTTACCTCACGCAAAAAACGCTCCCAGATATATATCCTTTACCACGTCGTTCGTATTAACTTCTACGATCTTAACTTTATACTGGATCTTTATCGAATATAATTTAAGAGTCAAACACATTCCTCTTCCTTACCCATTTATGAAGCGTTCTTCAGAACTCGGCAAATTAGGATGGTTATTGGGATTTATCGCTATTGCCTCATCGAATTACAAAATTTTAAATTGGTTTAAGTAAAATCTATTAATATCATTAAATCGTATCAGTTGTATCATTTGTCGATTTCCACCGGCAAGTTTACCAAAAGAACTTCTCCTTTCTTAAAATGTATTGTCACTTTTAAAAAGTAAAACCTGGCCAAATGGCACAGTTGGAAATGAGGGATGAGACAAAAACTATCGTAGGAAGTTTTCAATTGTCCCGATTCACCCTTAAATTTTGAGGAAGTGAGATCAACTTTCAACTCAAATCTCTTCTTATTACTTTTAAATCCTTCACCTTCTAAAACCCATGGAACTTCATTGACACTCTGGAATTTCTTTTCACCCCCAAGGCTGTATATCTCTGGAGGGTCGACAGATAATTTCATCACTTTCGTCTTCAATGTACACATTGTCTCAAGATCTTGTGCCAACTGAATATCCATCCTAAAGTTTGATCCAACTTTTCTAGCAAGATCTTTCAATTTTTTCAATCTTTGTTTCAATTTCTTTAAAATAACGTCTTCAAGGTACACTTCATTTTGCACATTCTTATTGCTGAAAATCATATCATATGTGAACTCGATAGGAATAGGTCCATTATGTGACTTCAATGAAAATGCAATCAATTCGACATCAATTGACTTGACTTCCGGTAATTTTGAGGCAGAGATGTCCTTGCCTGATGGTAAAACAAATTCAAGCTCAATGGGTACTGCAAATTTCCAAGACGAATTATCTATATTTTCATCCCTAAATTGCTTCGGAGGAATATACTTGATAACGTGGGGATGCTTTGGTGTACTCAAAACTAACGACCCCATATATTTACTCGACCCGAGAGTTCTTTTCTCGATGGGAAGAACAATTTTGTAAAACGTGGAACTTGGAATTTCCATTTTTTTACCTCTACTAGGGCGATACATTTGTTGGAATTTCACGAATTCGTCGGTTACACTTGAATGTGATGCCATGGGGGATAAAACCGGCGTGGCACTTGCACTAAAGCTTCCAGCAGACAGCATTGGTTCTAAACCATTGTCTTCTTCTAAAACTTCATCAATTCGTGACAAAAAGTTTTCATAATAGAGGCGATGACCCAAATAAGCTGACATTTCAGTTTCGTCGTCTCTTTTAATTTCTTCCACTATTCGAACTGGGACTTGATCACCATTGAGTATCAAAAATTCGTCACCATCTGAATTAGTAATCTTTGTCTTTTCATTCTTGGATTTCCCCGGTTTTACTCCGTAGTATGATGCTTTGCCCACAAACCGCCAACTAATGGTATACCTGATACTTGAATCCAAAAAACTAAAATCTCTTGAAGAATCTGGATGAGTTGAAGTCTCCCATTTACCGACAGTGGGTGGCAATTCAGTATGCTTTGCTAAACTATGGACACAAGTGCTTTCAAGAAGTTGATTAGGAATGGTAAAATTGAAAAATCGTTTGTGGAGAACATTAGGTAACAATTTACGTTGATGCCCTAATGAAAGTTGAGTACCATCAAGAGGGTCCTTGAAGATATTGGGACCAGTATAAAACCAGTTAACTGGAATAACTTTACCATTGAAATTTCCATAATGCCACGAAGCACTGACATCAATCATGTCTAAAAGCTTTTTCACAACAACTTTGTTGGAGCTGGTTCGTACTTTAAACATTCCTTCGAATAACACATAAAACATGTCAAACGGAATTGTTTCATTGGACATATTCTGCATCAAAAGATATCCATTGATTCTATCTCCTTGTTTATATTCATACTTCAGAGTATCTATGAATTTCTTTGGTGCAACGCCGACTTCGCCTGGTTCTTCAGTAAAGAATATATCGAATTTAATGGCTTTGCTGAATCGATTGTCAGTATTTGATAAGTTTGATATGGAGTTGACATTGGCAAGAATTGTATGTTCCCAATGTGAAGTACCTTCATCGACCACTACTGAAGTAAGTGGCGGTTGATTCGGAGCTCGAATGTCCAGGTCGGGGCCGACTCTCCTTGAATTGGTATTGCTACTTGGAACGGGCACATTTTCCAGATCATCATACTGCGGGGGGTAGAACAGTAAGTCATCGTTCAGCAGTATAAGATACTTGTCAATTTCATACAGTGGAAGGATGTTCACCAACTTCTTCTTATCCTCTGCCATTGCCGGAGAAGAAGCCGATGCTGCATTCAAAATTGAAGCCAAAATAAAGCTTGAGAAAATAAAACCTCACGTGCTTGCTGAAACCTACCGGACCGGGCAAGACAAAGAAAACGCAGGCGAATCTTTATCTATAAATTTGCCATTAAATGACAAGATGGGATATATAATAAATTCCTTTAATTGAAGGAAGCCTTTATTTAAGGGGAATACTCAATTCTTGGAAAACTGACCACCAACGTTAAAAAAAAAGCAGAAGAATAAAGTCATTCCTTATTACTTTTTGTAAATTACGTTCTAAATTTAGTATATTGAAATATAACTAGGAACTTAATAACTTACGATAACAAATAATCAACCATTAGTTATAGTATGATGAGTACTGAAATTCATTCTGTAATAACTTCTCATAAGCTAATATTTTACACGATTTCAATATGTCAAATATGAAAGTTTAATCCAAACTCTCTTTCGCTACGAAAATACCGTGTGTACTATGTAACACCAAAAACAGACAAAATCCAGTAAGACCAACAATTCCGAAGATAACAATCCTTTGAATGGTTCCTTCAACTTCTAAAAACAGATAAGGATATCCACCACCGGTTTCAAAATTTATAAGGTAATGTAACCAGAACCAATAAAAGGAAGTTAAAACGGCACAGACCACGAAAGCAGTGGTTCTTTTGATAGTCCAAGCAGGCATGAAAGCGAAATAGTCAATTGCAAGTGAAACAACCGGCATCAAATGTACCAGAAGGTCAATTGACATGGGGAAGGCCCATTTCGTAGGATCTTTGGCAAGAAGATGCAAAAAAAAGATCCGAAGTGGCCAATAAACGATAGCAACCACACATTCTAAGGCCAATGCTATAGGATGAATACTATTTTTCAATCGGAACAAACGAGGAGACTTTGTGATATGAGCTAAAGCCCCCAAAGCAAATACAATTAAGGAGTAACCAAGCGACAAGTTGGTAAGGAACTGGCTATGTCCCGCATCCTTTAAATGTGCTGGAAGTTGCACATAAGAAGTGAATAAAAGCCCATAAGCACCAATTGAAAGAGACACAAGGTCTAAAATTATTGCCTGGATATTACCTACTGTTCTAGCCATTTTGGACTTTAATTCCAATACTTCCAAAGATAATTCAGCAACTGTTGCTTGTGAATCTCAATTGGTGAGGAGTTTTTGTTCCCCCACACGAAGCCACGGTGAGACTTTCAAATAGAGTTTATAGTGTGAAGTCAAAATTGTTTCAAAAAGTTTTGAATTTGTTCCAATTGTTTTTGGATAATGTATCTATCAACAACCGATCTTTGATATTGTTCACGAATTGTTTTGATTAAGTAGTTAATTGCTTTTAATTGCATAAAGTTTCTTAGTATTCATGCTGAATGGGTAATTTTTATGAGAATAAGAAAACAATTTCTTTCTACGAGTATTTCTCGTTAGTCGTCTATTAATGGAAAAACTTGCTAAACCTGGTCTTCAGTCTAGATCTCAGTCTACGTTCTTCGTCTGGCTCAGCCAGAGCGCTAGGAGAGAGTCCACTCCATCGCCCACGCAAATTTGTCTCACTGGTATTTCTAGATACTGTGGGACTTAAAATTCCACTTTGCTTCCTTCTGGCATGTTTATCCTTCAGATATGTCCATTCAGGAGCATTTATATTAGAGATCCAATTTTGGAAGTATTGCTCCAGATCGATTGGCTGAGGTAAATCTACAAATCGATGAAGAGGCTTTACCACAATCACTGGAACCAATGCACATTCCAAGAAATGCTTCAGGAACAGTTTATTCAGAATAAACAGTTTCAGATGCGACCCCTTATGCAACGTTCCATCCTTATCCTCGTAATGGTGTGTACCAATAATCATCATGTGTGGAGAATATTCATCGATGGCTCGTTTCAAAAGCTTTTGAGGCTTCCCGATTGTGATTTCCAATACAACCGAGGTTTTCTTGACGTGCACGTTAAGTAACTCTATCGTCTTTAACACTTTTTCAGCCTGCTTTCGGTCAACGGAGGTATGCTTTTTTTCGTCCAACACCTGAAGAACGATAATGGAATCACCATTAATGATCATCTCGTCAAAGAGCCATTCAATGGCACGAAGAGATTCTTTATCCCCATTATAACCAGCCAAGTAAGTCTTGTTATTTCGACGAAATTTAAAATGTGGATGCTTTACTTTAAGGGTTAATCCACGTTGATGGTTGTTCAAATTGGTGTCAAACAGAACACCCTTTTCAAAAGATCGCAAGCGTTCTAATTGGGGCCTAATTCGGGACGTTGACAGCAGTCTCAGTGAGACGTCATCTTCATTTGTAGATCTTCCACGGTCAACATTTCCCACCAGGTAGCTCAGGCCAGATTGAGCAAGTAATTGACCTTGAATACTTGTAAGCAGCTTACTATGATTACCTCCAGTAAATTTGTTGAAAAAATCTTGACTGGCGATACCACTTAATGGAGTTTGATTCGAACCAGCAGATGATACTGGAGTAATAGCACCAGAACCAGTATCTGAGCTATCGTAGTCATCGTAATACAATCTCCCCACAAGATCCAGATCGTTATTCTGCTTGTACATATCGACAGTTTCATGACTGCTATTAAAGAGGTACAGGTTGAGTCGAGTGTTCATTTCTGTAAGAGTTTCTGGCTCGTTGGGGTCCTTTTTCTTCTGTTTGGGTGCCTTAGTATCCGCAGCACGTATAACTGTGGATTTTGTCTCCTCTTCATCATCAGCTGGCAGTAAGATCTCCACCTCTTTCGACTGGTTGGTATCTTCGTTATCTTGGCTTTTTGCAGATGTATCTTTCAGAGCAGGTTTGACATTTTTGTTCCCACCATTCTTCAGATCTATACGAGGGGTAACCAGTGATGATGCATACGGGTTCTTGGGCCCAGACAGGTGTGAAAAGATACCCATCTTACCTTGGGAAAGTCACCAGGATAGATCTTGGGGCTATTTTTGTTGCAGGGCGTACGGCGCCGGACGCATGCAGGAGCCGCTAGGGGCGCCGAGACTGATCTGGGGCACCGCTATCGGTGAAATGCCGAATTCGCTGAGTACAATGCATCCGCCAAGGGATTGGAAATTAGAATGTAAATGACGCTAATTGAAACTTCCCTACATGGAACTGGAATACGTGATTAAAGTTGAATATTTAGGAGATGTTCTTAAGTTTGGTTAAAATTTAGGTATTGAATTATGTCTCGCTTCCTCTTGCAACATTCCCCTGGCAATAATTTTAAGGAAATTTTAGATTTATCAGTATTTTTTGATTTGAGTCGGTACAAAAAAATTCGTATAATTAATTGATATCGATATCGCATTGGGGTTCAATTTCAATAGATTTCATGTATAACTAAACTAATTATTTAATCTTTTTATTGATTTCTTCTCTCTATTATATCACTCGATAGGTTAGTTTACTTTTTCAACTATTCACAAGAAAAAAGACACCATTGAATTCTTTCGTTTTCAATAATTTCCACTGAAAAAACCCTCTTAACCACTTTAATTACTCGAAACTTTTCTGAAAGAAGCAATTTTTCGTTTCTTCATTCAAATCTATATACATATCTATACTTCGTCCTCTATATATCGTCCATTTTCGACCCCTGACTGTTTTTCTACTATACCCCACAAGCGGTCCATCTTGAGCCCCCCGATGTTGTCGGCAATGTAGAAATATCTCTGCTTGCCAGTTTCTGACTCCTTATCCGTCCAAGTTCTATATGGCAGCCATAAACTTTCTTTCCCTTCCTTATTCACCAATTTCAAGCTATTATTTCCTGATATTTGTAAAAGCTCGTTATAGGTCTTTCCTCCACTCCAACGTAATTTTTCCATTACCAATTGTTCTTCTGATCTCAAATTCTCTAATGTTTGAGGCTTTTCCTTGTCATAAACTCGGAAAATTCTGGTGACGTAGTCCTTTGTTTTAAATTGTACTCCAAGTGCTGGTAATAAAGATGCTACCAATAAAACCCCTGCGTACACATCATCGAAATGAGGCAGATCAAAGAACAACTTGGCTCCATAGGTACCAAGAACTGCAAAAGAAAGAGTTAATCTCTTAAGGACTCCGACATACTTCCCTGCAGGCGATTCATAAAGTGGCTGGTAAGAGAGTCTAAAGTTTTTTGGGAGATTCACCGATCGGAAGCCCTTTTTAATGCTTACAGGGTCTTCAAAAAGTGTAGGAGACCATGGATTATTCTCCGAAAGTATATCGTCGGTATCAATGGTAGAATCTCCTGAGTTATAACTTGTTCTGCCTTTCATTATATTGGTTGATGAGCTAAAATAACGCAAACCGAGCGTGGATGTTCTCAATCCAAGTCTGGTTGCAAGAAACATTCTTTGAAAGGGCCTGTCAATGAATTAATGTCTTATGTCTGTTATATAAATGTACTCTTTGCTTAATTGAGAAATGAGCTATAATTAATGGCCAGGGTGGGAGAAAGGAAAATCGCGGGGAGTAAAAATCAGCCTTGCTCGAATACGAGTAAATGTTTGATTGAAAATGAGAAATTATCAATTAACATCTCGACCTGAATTTATCTATCCTTTAGTTCAGTTAATAATTTGGGACAGAAACATCAACCTAATCGATTCTGATCAAGTCATGTTATCCTTTTTTTTTTCGGTCTTCGAACCACTTATTGTCTTCGGTCCAGCTTCTCCTGGCACGGCTACACTACAGAACAAAAAAAAGTTGCACAAGACGCTAAAATATTTTAGGAATAGTTCACGGTCGAAGGTTGAGAAGAATAGCACCCTCGTTACTACAAGGACTGTCATTTTTTGAACCATTTCAAACCTACAAATTCTCTCAATTTTGTTTTCTTTATAGAAGCTTTCATTCTTCGTTTACAATACGCATCGTGACCTCATGGTCCCAATTTGTAAAATGCCAGCATTCCTTCTTTTCTACCGGTTTGCATTATATTTTCTGGTTGAAATGCGCAATGGTGTTTGTCTAATTGCGACTATTAAATACAACTCTCTTCAAGAAGTTTACGATGATACAATTCAATTATTAAAACCCTTTTGAAATCAATTATGTTGACTGTACCCTCCATAAATTTTGTATCTCCCCACTTTTCTTAGGCCGTAATGCCATCTCTCTTTTTAAAGTCTTTTCTCTTCTTCTTTCTCCTCCCAGCCTCGTCACCTTTGGTGTCAAAAATTTTTTTTACTGACCCATCTCGCCTTCGTATGCAGGCGTCAGGCAGTTTCGACAAAAAAAATCTCCTCCCTTTCATTAATAACACCCTTACCCCCTGCCCCCCTGAGGACTCATATCAAATAGCCACAACATGGATTCGGATACGACTAGCAGATTTGTCCCCGAATACCGTCGTACCAACTTCAAAAACAAAGGTCGTTTCCAAAGCGATGAGTTGAGAAGAAGAAGAGAAACTCACCAGGTCGACTTAAGAAAGCAAAAGAGAGAAGAAGTACTCGCTAAGAGAAGAAACTACACTACTGGTGCCGCGGGAAACGAATCTGAAGACGAAGATGATGTTGGTCTTGCCGCTGGAATTGCTGGCTCAGAAGATGACCAATTCTACAATGATTTACAACAAGATCTCCCAAGAATGATGGAGCAAATTCAGTCCAATGATTTCGATCAGCAACTCGAGGCAACAGTCAAATTCCGTCAGGCTTTGTCTCGTGAACACAATCCTCCTATCAACTTGATTATCCAGTCCGGTGTTATCCCAACTCTTGTAGATTTCATGAGTCCACAACACCTGGACATGTTGCAATTAGAGGCCGCCTGGGCTTTGACCAATATCGCCTCTGGTAACACCGACCAAACAAGAGTCGTTGTCGAAAGCGGTGCAGTGCCTCTCTTCGTGCAGTTGTTGTACCTGCAGTCTTTGGAGGTCAAGGAACAAGCTATTTGGGCTTTAGGTAACGTTGCTGGTGACCTGGCTCAATGTCGTGACTACGTTTTACAAAACGGAGCCATGGCTCCAGTGTTGCTGTTATTCAATTGCACCAAAATGCTGTTGATTCGTACCGCTACCTGGACTTTGTCTAATTTGTGCAGAGGTAAACATCCACAACCAGACTGGCAAATTGTTCAACAGGCTATTCCAACCTTGGCCAAATTGATCTACCTGATCGATTCGGAAACCTTGGTTGATGCCTGTTGGGCTATTCTGTACTTGTCTGATGGCACTTCAGAAGCTATCCAGGCTGTCGTGGATGCTAGAATTCCCAGAAGATTGGTCGAATTGTTGGGTCACGAACTGGAGTTGGTGCAAACTCCAGCTCTTAGAGCTATTGGTAATATTGTTACCGGTAATGACTTACAAACCCAAGTTGTAATCAACGCAAACGTTTTGCCAGCCTTGGCCCCATTGCTCAACCTGCCAAAAGAGACTATTCGTAAGGAAGCATGCTGGACTATTTCCAATATCACTGCTGGAAACACTGAACAAATTCAAGCTGTCATTGATGCTAACTTAATCCCTCAGATTATTCGTTTGTTGAGCACTGGTGATTACAAGACCAAAAAAGAAGCCTGTTGGGCCATTTCTAACGCCCTGCTGGGTGCTTTGACCAAGCCAGACCAAATTAGGTACTTGGTCGCTCAAGGCTGTATTAAGCCTTTGTGCGACTTATTGGTTATCGCTGACTCCAAGATTATCGAAGTTACCCTTGATGCTTTAGAGAACATTTTGAAAATGGGTGAATTGGATCGTGAATCTAGAGGAAGCGGTGCCAATGAATATCTGTTGTACATCGAAGAAGCCGGAGGGATGGAGAAGATTTCTGACTGTCAAAACAATGAAATTGACAAGGTTTACAAAAAGGCCTTTTCCATTATCTCGACATACTTTTCGGAGGAAGATGATGACCTTGATGACCATGAGTTGGCTCCACAGGCATATGGAGACGTTTACGCCTTTGGTATTGACCAAAATCAACAACAGCAACAACAGCAAAATTTTCAGTTCTAATCGCCTCCAACCGCAAGATCAACTGGAAGAACTTCAAGCGTTTGCCTTTTTAAATGAATCCTACTCTATTTATTGGTAATTAAATATTTTCTCATACCTCTCATCTCATACGACGGAGAACCCGTGTCTGCATCTCTAAATATACATCTCTAACGAAAATTTGTAGATTAAATAATCGATATTGCCTATCTCTATTAGTCCCATTCTTCAACGTGCAATTTAATCACTTCAAATGACCAATTGACCACCAAAAGAAGACCTGCATTGATCAAAGAATCTTGTTGTGGCGCTCCAAGCCATCCTGGGAAGAGATTGAGACCAAAATACTTCGCCCATGTAGGAGCACATAGCCAAAAGCCCAAAATATTAGCTGTAGAAGTGAAGATCCTGAACAAAAAGACCGCATGAGAAATAGCTAATTTACACCAATTTATGCCAAACTTTTCAATAATACAATTTGATTCCCAAGGAGTTTTCGAGATCTTATTGACATCAGAATTTCGGAACTTAGGGATTTCTGATATAAATTTATCATTAGATCCTTCGGGATACAATTCTTTGTATAATCCATGCAAAATAATCGACCAAGATAAAACGGCAGCCATTAACAAAACGGTGTTTAACCTTTTAATCAATAGATGAAACTGCTTCTTCTGTTGTTCTGATTCTTCTTCATCTTTAATGGTATAATTTACTGGCATGACCACTAAGAAGTTATTTTTGGAGTTCAAAAGATGCAGCCTTGAATCTTTAAACAATAATATTTCGACTAGAAAGTAATTTTTAGACGTGAATATTCAAAGATTACATGATAGGGTCTTACACTACCATCTATTTTTCGATTGTGCAACTATGAGTGAAGATTCTCTTAAGATTGATCTAAGACTTGATGAGTATGCAATGGCGTTGTTTACGATTGAGATGATCGAAATTGTGACATCTTCTTTCATACCAAAAGTTCTTCAGAAGTAGGTTTTCAACAGAGAAGAATCTTACATCCAAAAATCATAATTGGATAAGTAATTGGAATAGGCTGCGTAACCAGCCAAGAATTAAACTACTCTGCTATTAACGTGGACGTTAACCTCTTCAATCTACATAATTTAGAGTCGCTTGAGCCACCCAAATTTCATCTCTTGTGCAAATACTTGTGCTTCATTCCGACTTCAAATACATGTCTTTAAAACCATCCTCATACCTTTAATCTTACTGATTAAGCATACCACGACAAGCGAATGAGAAGCCATCAATTTGGCCGTCCCCTGCCGGTTAAGAAAAAAAAGAAAAACTCAAAAGGTATTAGAGGCCGTAATAACCGAACGGTTTTGCCGGAATAAAGCTTGCTAAGGCCTAATCGAGCGCACTTTATCCCGCGAAAGCTCAAAATTCTCCTCTTATTACGTAATCTATTTCACTAAAATTCGGATATTATTAGGTAATATTTGTGTACTTATTCCCAATTCGGACCGGTTGGAAAATTAACCCGACTTATTACACAAATTGAAAATCCCTCGATGTTTTTGTTATTAGCGACAGGAATCTCGATAGTTTTTTTTGGATTAATCTCTCGAGAAAGTAACTAATTGACAATGAAGTTCACTTCTGTAGTATTGGGATTGACTGCTGTCAGTGCGGTTGCAGCCAAGCACTTGACTCCAACCACCACTACCACTGTCTACGTTACCGGAACTACCGAAACCCACAAGGCTGGAAGATTCAACAAGACCAAGAAGTCTTCTTCTTCTTCTGAAACCGGTACCCACAAGGCTGGAAGATTTGACAAGACCAAGAAGGCCTCTTCTTCTTCTGAAACCGGTACTCACAGAGCTGGAAGATTCGACAAGACCAAGAAGGCTTCTACTTCTTCTGAAACCGGTACCCACAGAGCTGGTAGATTCGACAAGACTAAGAAGGCCTCTTCTTCTTCTGAAACCGGTACCCACAGAGCTGGAAGATTCGACAAGACCAAGAAGGCTTCCACTTCTTCTCACACTGGTACTCACAAGGCTGGAAGATTTGACAAGACCGCTCAGCCAGCTACTGTTACTGTCTTCATTTCTCCAGACAGCCTTGACAAGAGAGACGGTGCCAACGCCTCTTCCAACTCCACTTCTTCCTCTTCTGCCGGTGCTTCCCACAACAATGCCGCTGTTATCGGTGTTGCTGGTGCTCTTGCTGCCGGTGTTTTATTGATTGTTTAATCACATAAGTATACCTAAAGATGCTTTTTTTTCCAATTGCATTCCGTACATTAATACAAATTATTGAATAAAATTTGGTAGCCATCCGGTAATTGATTGAACAAGTATTCATTTTTTCGCTCCTATTTTACAAATTTAGAGTATTTCGTAGAATTCTTCATGTCTTTGATAATATCTCGATCAAGCTATCAAACGCAGCTTTATTTGGGCTTAGTGGTGCAAAAATTGTCGAATTAAGTTAATTGATTATCACATTTTTTTTTTGCAATGCACCTCAAGGCATACTTCTGAAGCCATAAAGTTACAGTTATAAAAATTGAATTTTGAGTGTATATATTATCTAAATTGCATTTTCCTTACGGATTTCTTCCAAATCTTTCATGAATTTGGCTTTGAGATCTTCCAATTCCCCAAGTTTTCTCTCAATTTCACTTTCAACTGTACCTTTTCCAATCTTCACCAATTCCGATGGATTTGATTCTTTAACTAAATCGTTCAATGGCCCACCTTTCACCATTGATGTGAACAACTCAAAGACAACTTGAGCCCCATTGGTGGATGTTATTTCTGCATTGTCAAAAGCAGGTGAAACTTCAACAACATCGGCACCAACAATTTTCAATGAGTCTATATTTCTTAAAACGTAAATCAATTCTCTGGGCAACCATCCACCTGGTTCTTGGGTACCAGTTCCCAGTCCAAAACCAGGGTCCAAAACGTCAATGTCAACTGAAATATAAGTTGGAGTGTCCTTAGGAACTGTATCCAAAATTTTCTGTACTACCCATGGTGCACCCTTTAACCAAATATCATCAGCATCAATTCGGGTAAAATGTTGATCATCGTCGTCCTTCCAGTCTTCTACTCCCAGTAATTTTGTCCTAAGGCCAGCATGAACATTGTGATGTGTTGTAAGTCCTTCTTTGTGCGCTTTCCAAAGCATGGAGCCATGATTAAGTTCTTGCTGATCCGAGTGCCAAGATGAAGGATATTTATCTGGCGCCCAAGTGTCGAGATGTGCATCAAAATGAATTATATTTAACGGACCATAAATTTCTTTCAAAGCACGAAGATGAGGTAAGAGAATTGAATGATCTCCTCCGAGTGCTATATAACGGGGAGGGGCTGTAGAATTAGAGACTGAATGTCTACGATGCAATAATTCTTCAAAAGCCTTGGTCATTTGCTTGAATGCAAGCAGATTATCCATTGGGGTCACCGGAATATCACCGCAATCAATAATGTTGGCCCACAGTTGATATGGATTTAACCCTGCTCTTGGGTTGAACCCTCTGAGGGAGGTCTGTCTTTGTGAGGCAGCACGAATAGCTCTAGGACCAAATCGGGCACCCGGACGATAAGAAACTGCAGTATCAAAGGGAACACCAATGACTGCTACGTCATAGGGAGTTTCTGGATCAAGAAGACATTTGTGATGTTCCAAATGAGCAAAGGTATTGATACCTTGAAATGGCCAAAGGCTATCCCATAAGTCTTCAAGACTTGGTTCGGGGGTATTTTCGGTATGGAAGACATGTTGTTGTGAAGGGTTCAGGAAAACAGCAGGTTCCGCACTGGCTAAACTAGCAATGTAAGCAGCGGCAAGTAAAATTTGGGTTTTCATTGCCGTTAACAAGTTCAATTGATAATATCTTTGGGCATTGCAGCGATTAAGTATGCAGCCTGATTGAGTCAATATGCCAGATTAGGATGTATGCGCGACAATTCCGCTCTTCGCGGCTGCAATTATTCCGCTTTGTCTGGCGCTAGGAAAAGGCTTCCGTGAGCCTGACAAAGGACTGTGGGGGTTATAGTCTTATTTGGGAGACATGGGGGGAGTGTTCGGTATCAGTTACTGATTGAGTCTAATGAATTCGAGTGTGTAATATTGTGTACATATGATTTTCCAAAAATCATTAACGATGAGAGAGGTTACAAAGTTGTTTCATTATCTAATAGGCATAGGTAATAAAAACACATAAAAATCAATGTTTAGATGGAGGCAAGGAAACTTCAAAAATTTGTATATTCCATAATTTAGATTCTAATGAGATAATATCCAATAAATTGGTTCAAAGAGCCTGGTATACGGAGAAATTATCAAGTAGTCTTTATCGTTGGTGTCAGAATAAAATCTCTCCCACTTCCAACCCCAACGACCATGAGGGCATTGACTCTCACTTTTCCCCCAGATTTTATAACCTTATTTTCCGTTACCCAACCACACCTAACATGGGTTTCTCGGACCTTAAGAAGGCGCTTAAGAGCGTAGAAAACCACGTGAAAAATAGAAACAGAGATAATGAAAACAAGCCAGATCAAAAACCGGCTCAAAATACAACCTCTGTTGACGCTGCACCCCCAATTCCTGAAAGAAATTATCAAAAGGTGCAACAAAATGACAACAACACTCAAAATATTACCAAGAAAAACGTGAATGATCTTTTTAACAACCCAATTTCGACCGATAAAGTTACATCTACTTTCAAATGCGTGAAGCATTCGCAACAACCTCGTGGTTGTAATTGTGATTCTCCAATTCAAACCAATAATTTTTACAATAACCTCACCTTAGAGGACCAAACTTTCCCCGTATGGACTCTTCCTTATTCGCTTTGGTTGACGAAAGATCCCGACCAGGACGTTGGATTTGCTTTCAACCATACAGACGCCCTGCAACGTGTATATGGGCCAGATACTGGTGCAAATCCAGTACAATTTTATTTCAACCCACCTAAAATTAAGTCATTCGTGCTCTCCGCCGAGGGCTTCTCGGATAATGTGGCCTTGGATTTATCGAACCATGAAAAACTCTCAGTCACTGCTCGCTTGAGCAGCAATGGAAAGTCATTTTCTGTGCCATTGGCCCAAGGAATGGGTTTTGTCACGGCCTTGTACGAAAGTTCTAAACCCGTTATCGCCTCCCAAGTCGGTGTCCAGGAGTTCAAGCAGGTCTCCCAGGGCAAATATTTGGCAAAATTGTTTAACCAAGTCGTCTGGACTATCTATTGCTCGGGTGTTGACTTACAATTAGCAGACCCTAACCATATCGTAGGAAACTCGTCGGGTAACAGTACTATTCAGATCTGCAGAGGTGAGAGTTCTGCTTATGACGACGCAGCAGGAGCATATCCTGTCAAGGTTACATTGAATGGTTCCGTGAATGGTAGTAAGGGAGATTACGGTTTCAAGTATGAACTTCAGGGTCAATCAAAAAGCGGAAAGACCGTGGTTTGGGCACTCCCACACCACCAAGAGGTATTGAAATCAAACGTCACAGGGGGAGATATTGGCTTGACCTTGGACTCAACCACGAAGGGTGTAATGAAGGGATACTTGACAACAGATCTTGCCATGGAAGAGCCACTGTTGCCTGTAGACATAGAATTTGCGCCATGGTCGCAACTAAAATCATACTCCAACGACCACAGCTTATCTGACGATGCTTTGAGACGTATCAAAGCTGCTGCCGAGCAAGAAATCAAACAGGATGTCGTGGGAATGGCCAACATTGACTCAATGTATACTTCAGGTAAAATTCTCGATAAATTTGCGTATATTTTGTACGTACTCAAATTTGTTATTAAGGAAGATGAATTGGTCAATGAATTAATGCCAAAGGTCAAAGAAGCTGTCAATATCTTTGCCTCGAATAAGCAAAAATATCCATTGGTTTATGACGAGGTATGGAAGGGACTTATTTCTTCAGCAGATCCAGGAGCTGATTTCGGAAATTCGAACTACAATGATCATCATTTCCATTATGGCTACCACATACATGCTATTGCACTCGTGGCAAAAGTGGATCCCAATTTTCTCAATGAGAATAATGGCCTTGTTAAGGATTATGTCACGCTATTAATAAGAGATACAGCTAACCCCGTAAATGATGGCATTTTCCCACAGTCAAGATCATTCGACTGGTTCCATGGCCACTCTTTTGCACATGGAATTTTCGCTCTGGGTGATGGTAAGGACGAAGAATCATCATCTGAAGATTATCACTTTGCCTACGGTTTGAAACTTTACGGATCGGTTGTGGGAGATTCAGGCATTGAAGCAAGAGCTAACCTTATGCTTGCAATTATGAGACGTTCTATGAATATGTACATGCTTTACTCAGATGATAACAAAGTGCAACCAGCGCAATTTATCAAAAATAAGGTCGCTGGGATTTCATTCGAAAACAAAATCGATTTTTCAACATACTTTGGCCGGGGAACTATTGCCGACGAATGGATCCATGGCATTCATATGCTACCAATCACACCAATATCGTCATACATAAGAGGTCCCACATTCGTTCGTGAAGAATGGGAGCAAAAACTTGAAGGTATTATCGAGAAGATACCGGATGGTTGGAAGGGTATTCTTATGCTTAACGCGGCGCTCTTCGATCCAGAGAGAGCCTGGAGTTGGTTCACTAGAGACGACTGGAATGATGCCCAAATAGACAACGGAATGTCTCGTACATGGTCATTGACATATATAGCCGGAGTTGCTGGTAAATAGATGTATTTAATGCAGTGAACGCAATTAAATTATCACATCATCATAGTATTATCATTATCATCGTGGGTCAATGTATGCAAACCATAAAAATCGTATTTTTTTGACCTGAATTCTGTATAATGATCTCTAGAATTAGATTCCTCTGTTGTAAATCACAACAACTCATAAGTCCTAAGATATCTTAGCATCATCTCTTTATCAAGTATTGCTTTTACGAATTTAGGAGATATGGTATTTCCAGCAATTCGAAACTTTTCACCTCTTAAGATTATCTAGATAAAAGAGCTGCGATAATTACCATTATACCTCCAACAACCGCAAAAGCAACCGGTCTGTTTTCTTGGAAGTCGAATCTTTCAGCTGGATCATACTCGAAGTCACCATGAGCAGGTAAAACGATTCTTGTGTCGACATTTGCAACCTCAGGGATGAGACGGGCCCAAAGCAACGGCCTTGAGTTCTTCAACCAGTTGAAAAAAATCCCCGCTGTGAAAAGAAAAGTTAAAGTCATTACTATAGGGCGTAATAACGATGCAGTCTCGTTAGATGCGGTATTGGTCTGCCTAGGTTTGGTCATGATGGCTCAGTGGATAATCTTGAGAATAAAGAACGCGAATTTGACTAAACCTAAACGAGACTAACTAAAAAAAGGTTGCCGAGTTGAATGTCAAAGAAAACTTTTGCAAAAATTAAGCAATTAGCTACATACATTATTCGTTGGAATTTATTCAAAGCATTGAAATAATGTATATGTCATTATCACTTAATCCAATGTCATTATTTGAATCTAAAAGCACCTTCATTATAAATATTTTCTTTCAAGAAATAAGCTCTCGGTATCTCGGCGGCTCTATCCATGCTTGCATTGCCCGCATTGTTAGTATGAATGGCTTTGAATTTTACCGGCTTCTGATATAAAAAAACAGGCTTACTACATGTACGGTCGCTTATTAGCGTATTTGATTGTGGTAAATCGTGGCTCTATTCTTCGCTTCAAAGTTCAGTACCTTTAGTACCAGCTTCTAATTATTTAAGCCCCTTTGTTTGTTGTTACGTTTATGTTTAATAGAGATGGTTTTTCTCAGGATTTCGAGATATATTTTTGGAAAAACACGTTTGGCTATCGATTATGATCGCATTTCTCTCCGTCTTTCCCATATGATTCGTTCACTTAAATCATCAAATATGGACCAAAGCCTGTAAATAGCAGCGTAAGTTAGCTTTCCAAGAAATTTGTTCTGGCAAATGAAATGATCAAAAATCTCTTGCGTAATGATTAAATATCTTGAATTGATTATGGATAATTTCAATGATGATTATACCTTCTTTCAATTATAAGTTTTCAACATACGGCAGTAATGTCCATCAAACTACCGATATCTCGCAAAATTTCAAATCGAAAGGCAAATAAAATGATGAGGTACCGAGATGTGTTGATCGCCATACTCACAGCAACACCGAAAACCACACCGGCTGCAACTAGCCGAATTAGACTGTAGAACAAGTCAAGACAGGCAAAGACTATTGAACAAAACAAAAATGCGATATAATGGTGGTTGAAACCAAATGATAGATCATAGCATCGTTCAAATGCTGCTGTGAAGGGGGGATCATAAGTTTCGGGATTCATGATTACCAATAAGGTGTTCCGATTTATAAAATTGGCCATAACGTCCTTATGGATATTATCGTAGGCAGCACCAAGAAATCCTGGCATCAGATCTCCACATTTCTCCATTATGAGTCTTCAGGTCAAGACTGTGACTTGCAAATGGTATTAGAATCACGATTGGAGGAGTATTGGAATGTTATAAAGGTTTAAAAATGCATCCGTATTAATGAAATTCGTTTTGTTAACCAGGTGAAACCTACAACTTTTTTTTTTGTTCAAAAATTCGTCCCAAAATAGACGCTATTAACCCCACGCTAAAAAAAAGAGTGCGAGTTGGGATTGACAGGAAAAGTGTTATCAGTGACAGATTCTTGATGCCACAACGAGATGATTGCAAATAATGGTTTTTCTTAAACCTTAATGTCTCGAATATATTACTTGATAACTCCTAAACTATAAGCCAAAAAGGTACTTCAAATAACTTTTTTTTATCTTCATCAATAAACTCTAGTCAAAAATTTATCCGCAATTAAAGTTAATGACTCTTTCAATATCTCCACACTTTCCCGACCCGCATTTGTATTGATGTCGCATTTTCGCCTTATCGGCTTTCCAACGGCCATGAAACACCAGCGCAGTGATGACGAGACAACGTCTGAAAGGGCGTTTAAGCAACAGAAACACAGGTTTATACTTGTAGATCTACCCACGGAGCTAATTTCTCAAGTTTTGAGCCTAATTTCACGCCCAGACGCGTGTTCCTTGTGTTCCACCAACAAACGTCATCGCCAGATCTTGCGACCATTGGTGTTTCTGGATACAAAGACCTCCTGGCATCGATTGATTGAAGCATCAGACGCGGGAATCATTCCAAATGCAGATGTCATTCATCATCTCCGTATTTTAGATACTTTTTCTTACGGAGAGTGGCAGGTCGACTTATTCAAACATCTTCAACAGCTTTCTCGCCTTCAAAGCCTTGCCATCAACAGTTGTAATTCCTCGAACTGGCTCAAATATCGACTGAGTGATTCCATAAAAAAGTTGACTTTGTATCATGAAGAAGATCACCGAGAATCAGACCTTCATCGCCTGGAGCAGTTGCAACATCTGGGCAAGACATCACAATCAAGTAGACCCGTTGCCAAGCGAGTTGTTTCTACATCGCCAAAGATCTTTAGCATATTTCATTTGAACGGATTACTGAATCTTAATGAGCTTCTGCTTCACAAATATCACTTCAGCTGGAATTCTGATGAAGAAATAAGCAAGGGACGACTTCACACTTTACATCTTGTGGATTGCACATGGGAGTATCCATTTACTTTGAGTAGATTTAACACGCTCGATCTGCTCCAAAGCGTGGAGATTAAATATAATGGTCATCCTTTCGTACTTCTGGAAAGATTTGGCAAATTCCTAGATTCTCCAATGCAAAATGCCAACGGATCTATCCTTGACTTTCAAATAAAACTCGAGAATTTTCATGATGCAAGTTGGCGCAAAGTACTTCTGCCTCGGCAATTAGAAAGATTTGCATTCAAGAAGCTTCAAACTTTAGAGCTTCTGGGGTTTACTATTAATATGAGTGGACATACAGGATATTTTGAGCTGGTTTCTAAGTTTGAAAATCTAAAGGCACTCAAGCTACTGGTTTGGGATGTAGGTACTAAAAGTAGCAGGGAGAAGTTTGTCGATCAGGTTAGAAAATCCGGGATTGCATTGACCGTAAGGGATGAACATGAAACAAATGTTTTTAAAGCTTAGAGACAAATTAAGACCTACGAGGGTTCAATACGAGACCTTCAAATACTCATAAAAATTGAGATGGTCAATGATAATGATAGAATATAGACGACGTTCGTTAATTATTGTAGTTTAAAAATTGTATCATTTGTGTCCTTTAGTCAAACAAATTCTGTTGCATGTAATCCATTTCTGTTCCTCAAATCTCAGTATCGCAGAACATAAATTACAAAAAAGTACATAATTCGAGCTTTTAATTTATGCTTCTTTGGTTCCTTCTTTTAGCCCTTGTGGCTGCTAATACCGAGACATTGCTTATAAAAATCCCTCGCCATTATGATATACCACCGCATCTGCAACGATTCATCTCAAATAGTCAGCCTCATCAGATAGACTCGCATACATACATCGTGGAAGATTTCTTCATAGCGTCAAATAGAAGCGCATCGCTTAGTGCTCCTGTCGAGATAGAGGTCCCTTATGATCGAAGTTTCAGCTCGAAATTGAATCCACAAACTCTTCTAGTTGGATTAAACAACTACGAGGATAATTTGTATGGTTCAGATGATAATATTTATGTCAAATTGTGCTGGCCAGCCACGCTTCCCTTTTCAGTCTCACTTTCTCACCACTATATTGATGATACTGCGCGCGACGAATCGCGTACTTACGCTAACCAGTATGTGCAAATTGATTACTACGCCGATGTTTATCCAGTCAAGGATAAGTATTTGGACGAACTTAAACAATTCAAATTCAATTTACACATAAGCAAGCTTGGTAAAGTACCAATCCCATACGAAATTGTGGAATTAATCATTTACATAGTGGATTTGGCCATAATTCTTCCCACACTCGCATACGAGCTCTTGCGATTTCTTGACTTTTGAGAGAAAATTGGACAATAAAAAAAACGAAGATTTGTATGGTAATCAGATTACCATTTTTGCAATAAGTTATTCCAAAGCAAGCCCCAAACTCATAACTTCTCAATTAAATTAGACACAAGCCTGTTCTAAAAAGTACTCGCGCTTGATAATTTCTCTTGAACCCACCAGTACCATACAAAGTTGATTTCAGCCCTGCTTGGCCCCCCCCTTCCATGCGCCCGATCCTGCACACGGGGTCTCGTGACCAGCCACCAAACGATTTATTAGATTGTCAATTGTCATTTTGGCCACCAAAGAGCACGAATCGATAATATGGAAGACGACGACCCATTGGGACCCCCAAAGAACACACAGAACTTGGACTTGTCCAAGCTCTCCCCACAAGAGCTCAAAATATACAAGATGTACGGCAAATTACCTACGACTCAACAGATTTTGTCCTCTAAATTTCAGGATAAGAAGTACTTCGATAGTGGAGACTATGCTATGCAGAAGCAGTCTGGTAGCAAGGGCTCTCTCGGAGGTGCCATTCTGATGAAACATCCTAACGTTGAAAAAGTGAAAGAAATGGCCAACAGGAGCTCTATCAGTGCAAGTGACCCAAGCATTTTGTTTAACGGTAAGCTGGGTTTACTACATGAGGTAGACGAGGAAAAGGAGAAGGCCCAATAAGGGAAAGGGGAGCGTAAGATACATTTTATAACAGATTAAATGCTAATTTGAGACATTGTAGACTAACGCAGTTGGTACCACGGCTGGCGACCAATGATAAAGATATGAAAGGGATAGGTTTAACTCTCTGGCAAGGGGGTACTTGAGTGTAAATTCAACTTGTACATCTCAATACGGAACAGGTGCCATCAATAATTCTTTCGTTGTTAAATTAGCTAAAGAATTGAAAATGCCTCCCTACATAAAGATATGAATTAAATCAAAAGCTTTGCAAATATCAATATTATGTATGAATTCCACTGCTCAATGCGACAATTCTCAATTCATACATTTTAGAGTGCTTTCGGAGTGAAGCTCCTCAAAATGAATATAAGCCATGATAACTGTGGACCAATTTAAAACAGCACTACCTTACTTCAGCGAGACTTTAGCTAATGAGATAAAGAATATAGCAGCAATACTGAATCGAATCGATCCACCGCATATCAAAATCCACCTTCTCAAAGAAAGTTCAGAAAGTTGCGTTAGCAAGACAGGGCACAATTTGGCCACATATATAGTGAAAAACCCTCAAAGTGATGATCCTATTGACTTTGATAACTCCCTCGATGATTTAGATTTGGATGAAGAGCCACTAACGGGGGATGAGTGCACTCTGTTGACAATAATGTACGATCTATTCTATACAACTCCTGTTTTTTATTTAGACGATATAGATCCACATTACGGCATAAGGGAGGACAGTAATTTCACTCGCATGGTGAACCCGACTACAGGAATACTTTCCTATACCATCCATCCTTGTGAAACTCGGGAGTTTTTAAATCAATTTGAGCAGTACGACTTGCTACAATATTTAATGCTCTGGTGGAACGTATACGGGCCCATGAAGCAACAACTCAGAAAAGATATCGAAAAGAACTAAGAGAGCATATTGAGCCTGTTTGATTACCTGTATTTCAAAACGACCACTTTATATCTTAGTATTTTATATGGATCACGCACACCAAATATACAATGAACACCACCACTTACAAGCTTCCGCTGTAAGCTTATATCTACATCTCTTCAAATTATATGTATTCATGATGCTATTGTCTACTCCTTGACCCGTGCAAACATTCTACAAGGGTAATCTTCTGTAAACATTCCCAGTTCTCCCTCCGTGACGATTCTCCATTGGAATTTGTTGAGAGATGGAGCCACGATAGGTTCACCCTGAGCTCCTAAAATCTCACCGTTAATAACACTAACTGGTGCCTGTGATAAAGAGCTGGAAAGGTATACCTTTTCATTACCGGTAAAGGCAGCCAACTCCTGAGTACCCTTGTTACCAATGGAAACTCTTGGGGCAGCAGCGGAACCCAACTTCAACAATCCAGAAAGCTTGGTTTGGTCGAAACCATGCACCTGTGGGTAATTTCTTCTGTAGTCTCTGCGGTGGTAGAAGTTTTCTCTAATGTCTCCAGCTGGAATAGTGATGGCTTCTTTGTATTTCTTCAGGTTGCCAATTTGGCCGCCTGGTGGGGGGTTTCTGTAAAGGGCCACGATTGGATTACCACTCGATCTATTAGGCACCAAGGTTAACAACTGTCTAAGCTTCTCCCAGACCCCAGAAGAGCGCTGGGTGTACTTTTTCCAAACTGGTACTGGTCCTCCGCTCATGGCTAGTTGATTGGGATTTGAAAGTTGGCGATTGGATGAAAAGTGAGAGTTGGTGCAGGAAGTTATTTTATGTGCAGGCACACTCATTGCAACGTCCTGCGTAGTAGAGCAGTAAGGTAAAGAAACAAATAAGATCACGTGCCCATACTTTCAGTCCTTATAGCTAACAGTGGTGATTAGGTCCATAGACTTATAACATTCAAATTTATAACAATTTCGGCCCCGGTGTAGTTATCTTTTATTAAATTTTTTTAGTTATCTACAGAAATTAATCTTTTATGCATGGTCTATTTCGTTCAATCGTCGATAAATAACGCCCTACCTAACTTTCCGAAGATAATCAACCCACAGAAGAAGTAGGACCCCACGTACAACAAGGTGGCCCAATGGTCATTCTGAGATTGCAGTGCTTGGGATTTGATGAAGTCCTGGTTTTGAGTGTATATAATGCCAATAGAAGCAACTGCTGCAACAGCACTCAGGAGAAAACCTGAGATGGTTCCATCCAATAAAAGCCATAAGCAGGGGTTGAGAAGCGACCATAAAATCAGGAGTTGTACTGCCGAAGCCCATTCAATTCGACGAACAGCGTACAGAATACCCAAAAAAGTGACAAACAGACGAAGCAAATCGCTAATTAAATTACTTCTTTGTTGCTCCTTTCTGGACAGCTGAGGTGCCAGCGATAAAAGCCTTTCTGAAAGCTTTTTGGGCAAAATTAAGTCCATTGTTGGATGAAGAATACTCATACCAAGACCTTGAATCATGTAAGCCAATACCAAGTCGACGATATGAAGAAGATCCTCAGGATCTTGCAAGGACTCGAAATATTGGAAAGGACGTAAATTATAAGCAAATCTGCTCAAGAAAAGGTTCAGGAACAAAATAGGTTTGACTTGATTACCACCTTGATTGATTTGAAGCATGTGTATCGTTTGAGTAAACTTGTTGTACGCGAAACTTGCCACCGTGACTACGGCCAATTTCCCAAGAAGCATTGCTGGATTGAAACGACGAGGCTTGTGTTTACCTTTCTGTACAGCCAGATTCTCCTTTTCCACATCATTCTCTTTAAGGGTTGGCTTGTTTGGAAGGTCGATATCATCATTACTTAAATTGCTGAAGGGGTCTTCATCATAAAGAGCATAAAGCTCGGATTTAGTCAAGTTGACCACCGAGGAGGTCTTACTCATCAAGGGGGATGAAACTTGAGAGCCTTTATCATTTGGTGTAGCAGATCCTGAGACATTAGGGGCCCCGCCAAGCACCTTTTTACGTAAATTGTTGGTGGTCATCACTAAGCTTTGGGCTTTCTAATGTTGGTCTTAGTTTAAACGATCGCAAAATCACGGTCGGTGTTTTTATTTTCTGTTTTAGACAGGCCGCAGCCTGGGCCAGAGTTTGATTAGGGCGGGGATTTGGTCACGGGAAATAGACTAGCAGTACAATTTATTACAAATTCACAGGGTAAATTATAATTGAAAGATAATTCTAAGATTTAATTGGAAGTTTTCGTCGCTACAATTGACTGTTTTGGCAAGTGCTGCTACCTTGCCCTACTCTTTCCATCTCAATCATTTGAGAATTCGCATGGCGTCACATGTGAGTTTGCTATACGAGAAGAAACGCGCGGTGGTTAAGCAGTTTGAGAAAAAATTGACATGGTACTTTAACAAATTGCCAAGTTAAAGATGGTAGACATCACTTTATTTGGCTCTACACTATTAAAATAAAATTTCTTTGCTCCCAATTACCTATACAATACCCGTGTTGCTCAGTGATTCGCTAATATAAACTCACATCTTACTTTCAATCAATTTCGGTCCTACTTCTCTCCCCTGTCTGGCTATTTTTTTGTAAATAATACCATTTCAATCAATATCCAAACTAATTCACAATAAATCAGCGAATTGTATCGTCTTCACCGTTTTCTTTTCCAGTTTCTGTCCCCGTGATTTCTGTTTCTTTGACTTGGTCGTATCTCCTTTCTTGCTTGCTTTGCTAGCTTCAGATTTGACCTCAACCCTCTTTATACTATTACTACCTTTAACTTTTGACTTTTGCTTCCGAACTTTCACCGTCTCGATAGGAATTGAAACAATATTTTCTTCTTCAAAATCTCTTGCTTTCATATCAAACATATCTTCTTGGATCGGTTCGAATGGTTCACCTTTCTGAAATTCCATAATTTGATTAAAATTCAAGTCAGCCACTAGTTTCCGACGTGGATACTTGGTATTATCCTCGATAAATGTCCTCGGTGAAGTCGAGGTGACATATTGAATTTCTCCGATAACAGGAATTAATTTACCGGAATCCAAATCATCGTTGGAATTATGGTCCAACTCTCCCTCTTCAAAAGACGGCAAGAGCTCAAAGGAAACCAGCCTTCGACTTTCTTCATCTCTTTTTTTTCGCCTCAAAATAGATTTGGGATCTTCATGACATGCATTTATTTCGATGATTTCAGTTTCAGGTTCATTGTACTCTTCACCGGTCAAATCAACAATCTCTTTGTATTTTTTCACCTCTTCTCCTTTACTTGGTGATGTTTCCATATCATCGAATGTGATCAACTCATCGTCATCAACAACAACTACATCATCTTGAGTTTCGCCGCAGGACTTATCATTCTGAATTCTCCTTTCGGTGGCAAGAAGAATCAAATCGCGCATAGACATGTTCAGAGGTTTAGATTTTTCATCTGAGGCCATACCCAAACGACGGTTTTCAGCTTTAAATTGTACTTTGGTAACTGCACTTAATCTTTTTTGACGTATTGACTGGTATCCTAATCCGAGCGGGTTCCAACCCTTTCCAAGACGCTGTTCTTCGCATATGTACCCTCCAACGGAAGCACCACCGTACTGAATTTCTTCGAAACGCTTTTTCAACGAGTCCAAGTAATCAAAAAATTTCTTATCGTGAGGTCCATATAAATTATGAGTGAGCTCATGAAGAAGGGTTCCGATAAGATCACCTGTAGGTAGAAACAGGCGATCATTTGAAGGTTGTCTTAATCTGAGTAACACTTTTTGACCTTTATTAACGTTCAAACCTAATAAGTTCAGATTTTTGGGATACATTTCACACAAAGTTGTTATCTTGAAACCCTTCTCATGCATGATTGGAGCCACGAGTTTAGCCAACTCATGGAGAATATCGAGCGCGTATTCTCTATCTGGAAACCTCTTTAAGCTACCAATATTTTGGATATTACTTGTGGGACTCTTTCGAGTCGGTTTTTGCTTAGATGCTGATCCTGGTTGAACCATATCATTCTATTAGAAACTTTAATCTAATAAAAAAATAATCCAGAATAAAAAGTATTTGTTGATATGCAGGTTGCTGCAACCTATCAAGCCTACTCATGGCTCTACCGATATTCTACTATTTATTATTGTTAAGTTCTTGGATACATTTAGTTTTACACTAAGACCAGGATACTCTTTCCATACTAATATAGCTAAGGGAGTCCAAAAATGCGGCTTGAAAGGAACCTGATGCCTCAATAGTATCGATCGCAGGCGGTGCATACGGAACATGATTAATCACACAACTGGCTTTATATCCAGAAGCATTGTAATTACCCAACGCATGATAAGTATTTACGAATGAACGACTCTTGGGACCCAGAGCAAGATATGCTGCAATAACACTACCTAAGGAACATCCAGTCCCTGTGACTTCTCCCATTAAACGGTGTCCACCCTTGACACTTTGGATACGACCGATTGCTGCATCAATCACGTAATTAATTTGTCCGGTAACAACAACAATACAACGGAACTCTTCAGATACAGCCATTGCTTTAAGAAGAGTATCTTTGGAGATATGCAGTGATATAGAATCCACTCCTCTCATCGTGACTGCATCGTCACTTACCCCACTACTACCGACCAGAGTAAGTTTGTAAATTGCCGAAATTTCTCCAAGATTTCCTTTGATTACGGAAACTTGCCCAGAATTTAAAATCTTTTGACATGCCTTTAACCGTGCGTTGGTAGCTCCCGCTGCAACAGGATCAAACACAATTGGCTTTCCATACTTATTGTATGTTTTAATTGCATGAATAAACAATTCAATCAATTCCAGGGTTGGAGTTCCTAAATTAATGACAAGGGAAAGATTTTCCACATTTGCAGCAAACTCTTCGAATTCCTCACCTAGCTCGGACATAATTGGGGAAGCCCCAACGGCAAGAGTGACGTTGGCACTAAAATTCTTGACGACATTATTGGTTATGTGATGGACCAATGGTTTCTGATCCCTCACTTTTAAACGAGCAGCTTCTGCACTTGGTTTGAATTCAGTTTTGGCCTCATCAAGGTAGTCCCAAGGTACTGGAGTTTTCATGGCTATTTTGAACGTCTCGGCCGCTCTCTTGGAATCCTCAGCTGCTATAATACACGATACGATTGCCAAACCGTCTAGAGTTTGCTGTTTGTAGCGACATTGATACATTATTTGGGCAGCATTTGTATGATTGATACCACCAATTGCAACAACGTAAATTGGCTTGCTTTGATTTTTACTATTATAGGCGTGTAAGACCAGTAGCATCTTTCTGATACCAATTGGCCCGGTTCCTTCGGGTGTTTTAACGTCCTTTTTCGTATCAGTCTTGAAAACAGTCCCAATACCAACATAGTCTGCAATTCCTTCCTTACAAACTTGTGAAAGTTCGTTTTCATTGGAGCAAGTAACTCCGAGAATTTTGTGAGGTCCCAATAATTGTCTAACCATATGAGCAGGCATATCATCTTGTCCTACATGAACACCTTCTGCATCAATTGCCAATGCAACGTCAACCCTATCATTTATAATAAGCGGAATACCTTTCTGTTTGGTTAATTTGTGGACCTCTTGCGCTCTTTCGATGAAATCAAGTGTGGGTAAATTCTTCTCTCTAAGTTGGATCAAAGTTGCACCTCCATCTATAGCACCCTGAACCTGTTTCAAGAATGTTGATGACTCGGGGACCAACGTAGAGTCAGTCACAAGATATACGGAATAATCAACTTCAGACATTGGTAGAGATGAAAAGGTTTCGGAAACGGCCGTCCATTTGAATTGCTTGTTAGAAATAGCTCGATCTACAGAGTCGTAAATGCATAATCAGTCACAATGCGCTTAGAGCGGACTACAGGTTGCAAAAAATGGGAGAAGAATTTTGTCCCAGGTTTATTACCGAATTCGGTAAGTGCTTGCGACGCGGATAGGAAGCGCCAGCGGCTACACTCAAAAAGATCTATCTCTACTATTTTTCAAATGGCGGTGGTATCCCCGCAGTTACCAACCTAGCGTTTCTTATCGCACTGCATAAGCTACTGATATCAGTATCAAATCTTTGAAATCTCAACACCTTCATATTTGATTTTAACATTTGATTTCAACATTTGATCTACAATTTATCATCTCTTTAATTAGCCACAACAAGATCCACATCAATTAACGAAATGAGAAAGCCTGGTTACTACGAAAGGCATTTTATCTGTAGGAATCTTGAGAGATATTACACAAATTTCAATATTATCGCTCGCTACAATAAGCACATATCGAGTGCTCATTTAGCCCTGGCCCTTCGAAAACTTGTGACTCAAGATCCTATATTTGTTCTCGGAATCTTCCGTAACAAAAATACACAACCTGAGGACGATGAAGAATACAATGCAAACAATTTCAACGTGCGACCAGTCAAGTCTTTTACATTTGATGATGTTGTAAGATACGAGAAGATCGCTAAATTCGATGATTCAATTTTCGAGAAAGTCAACGAGTGGACTTGCCCTATCAATATGGAGTTACCTCTTTGGAGGTTAGTTGTATTTGAACTGGAAAGTGACGGCTTTCAATATATTTGCGTATATTTCGAACATGCCTTCTTCGACGGTGGTAGTGGGGTTGAGTTTCATCGCGATTTGGCGAGAGCCCTCGAATCAGTTGAAAAATCTGCAAGTATTGAAGGAATTGCAGCTGGTAATGAAAGCATTCATTATACCGGTTCAAATAAAACAATAAAAATCCCACTAGCGTGCGAAGATACAACAGATTTATTCGAGCCCTCCTGGAAAACCGTGTTCAATTATTATGCAAGAGAATATGTGCCCAAGGTGCATGGTTGGTGGACTGAAACTAATAAGAAAGACGGTGCGAATTCGGTGTTGTTTAACGCGGGAAAGCCAACCACTAAAGACCTTTCAACCAAGTACAAAATGATAAATCTTAAGCCTCAAGAGGTGGCTCAATTAAGAATTTTTTGTAAAAGCCATGGAATAGCCCTTACGTCATACTTGGAAATTATTGGTACGCTCGTATTGGGAAAAACCTTTCTTAGGCATTATAAGCCACCGGGGGGTACTCGATGGAAAACATCCACCCTTATAGCTGTTAGCGGTCGTAGGTTTTTGAGTAAGGAAAGTTTTCAATATGGAACTTTAGTAACAGGTGATACCTACATGATTGAACCTCTTGAACCTAACTTATCAAAGAATGACATTATAAGTCGTATGCAACAATTTCATCGACAGCTTCATACCGCAGTCGAAAATAAAAGTGCGTTTCAAAATATAGGAATTATGCAATATCTAAATTATTGGGCTATGAATAAAAAACTTCTCGGAAATACAGAGAGAATCACACTTCTGATATCAAATTTGGGAGTCTTACCAGAAACGGAGGATACAAAATGGAAAATTGAAGATATTTGGTTCGGACTGAACACCGGATTGAAGTACAATTTTATTTTTAATGTCACAAGTACGCAACAGAATGGTCTTAATATTGTATTGAGTTACCGGCCCGAATTCGGTGATGTGACCGGAGACTCCAACAGGCCACTTATTGATGAATTCGCAGAGCAACTCACTGAAATACTTTGCTCATTTAGTGAAAAAGAAAATGACCAGGCCTTCTAAGCACATCGAGTCATGAAAAAGCTGTCATCCGGCTTTCGTGCATGTCGTAATAATAGATTTTCGTTTCTTTTGAACAATATTGTATTATTTAGGCTTTTGCGCGGCGTTCAAAGCAATTCCCGATGAGTCCTGAATTAAGCTTTGTGGCAAGGGTCGTGTCATGCCAACTACACGATATCCCACGTCAAAAGGGGCGCATGAGGGTCAACTTTCCTGCACGTAGACGGGGCTTTCAAATAGTTGCATAAGTTTGATAGGTTTGTTTGCTGCGAAGCCCCCAAAAAGTTCAGCCCACCTGTACACAAGCCGGCCTTTGCTTAAATCCCGCATATCAGCCTCCCTACTTGACAGGAAGCCAATAATAACCGGCATTTGAGGCTTCCGCTACAACTTTTTCGTATATATATGGGTCAAGTCCTCTATTTTCCTACATTAATATCTTTTTGAAACAAAATGTCTTCTGAAAAGCAAATGTTCCACGATTACCCATATTCCGACGCAGAGGCCGAAATTGAAAACCCGAGCACTCCGGTCACCGACTTCACCGCTGACGATGAGGCTGAAGAAAACTACCCATTCCAGCCCTCAATGCACCACCAACCTCCTCATTACTACCATGAGCGTGGTCATCATCACTTCCGCGGACCCCACCATTTCAGATTCCATCCTGAAAATTTCTATGGTCCACCACCACCACCACCACCTCCACACCATCACCGTGACTCCCGTAAGCGTGGATTTGGAAAGAGAAAGCGAACCACTCTTAAGAGAGTTATCGCTCTGATTGCCTTGTTGACCACTTTGGTATTCACCTTCTTTATGGGTAGAGTTTACGAAAGCGAGATTGCATTTAAAGGTCACCACGGCCCACGCGGCCCACACGGTCTTGATGAGGATCATCACGGACCACACGGACCAGGTGGTTTCTTTGGCATGATTTTAGCTCACCCACCTCCACCTCCACCCCACCACAGAGGCCCACCACCACCATTTGGAAAGCACATGGAAGATGAAGACTTCCCTCCATTTTTCAAGCATGGTAAGCCAGAGGACAGACCAGACTTTGACCACAAGGGTCCAAAGAAGGGTGGAAAGAAGTTCGGTAAGAAGCACCCAAAGCCAGACCACAAACCATTGGAGCCAAAGCCAGAGGAACCAAAGCCAGAAGAGCCAAAGCCAGAAGAACCAAAGAACGACAAGCAAAAAAACCTCGAGGATAAGCCAGAGAAGAATGTCGATGAAAAGCCAGCCAAGGACGAAAAGTCTCAGAACTGATTTCTATACTTTGCGTTAACATCCTACAGGTTTAGAAACCAAAGGGCTTCTTATTTTTTGTTTGATTGGAAGGATGATAGTTATTATATGAATTGGATTATTTAGGAATATAAAGATAGTTAAAAAATCGTAGATATTTGGCAGCCACTCTTGTAGAATACCATTTGTCAAATGTGTCATCTATAAACCTTCTTCACCGTATTTTTTGTTGTATAATCCGAGAGCTTTGATCAGGAATAAAAATTTGTAAGATGGATACTCTATAGCACATGAATGATTGAAGACACCTTCAATTTCTTCGAATTTCCATTCTCCAGTGGGTAATTGACGATCCATGATCAATTGAATACCTCTTCTAATAGGAATTTCATCTGGATAATCAGCAAGGATCAAGCCAATTACTACCCAAGCAGTCTGCACAAGCAAAGAATTGGCAGAATTAACATATGTCTCGGTTTCACACAGTTTCATCAGTTCCAGCCATCCGCCATCATTTCTTTGCTTCGAAATAAAGAAATCACATCCTTTTTTCACCGACTCATTGTTACTGTATGTTTGCCCCACTGAATTATATGCTTCCAAAGCAAACATTCCAGCATAGGTATAACACACACCCCACGAGCCGAACCAAGATCCGTCTTCGTTTTGGGCTCTGGTTATGTAGTCAATAGCATTATTGATAGTGGTGGTTATTTCTTCACTTCTATGGTTAGGATAGTATTTTTGGAAGTAAGTGAGTCCAAGAACCAGCAGGTCAGTACATTCAACGTATGGATATTCTACCATAATCTTATTAAAAACTTCTGCTGGGTTTAAATTTTCCAAAAGAGGACTGGCCTTAGTATGTTCATACAGAGCAAAAGATCCAAACTCAAACAGTCCTCTATTTTGAATACCAAGAATAACATCCACCGCTTCATACAATTCTTTGGCACCAATGGCATCCTTACATTCCTCATGAAATTGTGGATGGTTCTGTACCATAATTATTGCCTTCATAGCTTCAGCAGTACAATCCAGAACAGTATAACCTTGTGATTTGGTCAGGAAGGGCCACCCGCCGATCCTCTTGTCCCTAAAAGAGCCATCTTCACATTCCTCGGTAAATTGGGACCTCACCAAAAAGTCAAATCCTCTTCTTATCATTTGATGATACTTTGGATTTTCACCCAATCCGGCCATAAATAAGTATTGGATCATAAAAGCGACATCCCAAGTCTGTACACCATTTGTTCCCATAATGGTCATGCCTTGTGGGCCATGGAAAAGTGTGTCGTTCATTCGATTCTTGTACCTTTGGAATGCATCAGAATCTGGGCCTTCCTCCCAGAAAGCAACTATCATGTTGAATGCAAAATTGATAGGAGCGATACACAAATAATCGGTATTCTTGGCTTCCTTTTCGATCAACGAGTATACCGCTTTGTTGGCAGCCTTTAATAACCACTGTGGTCTAAATTTTTCGTATTGAACCATAAACCAATTGGCAATGTCCAAAACTTTAGTGTGCGGGAAATACAAATCAACTCCACACACGTTGTTTCTATGCTTGCTGAAGACAATATCTTCGTACTTTTGAGTATAAATTTCATTTCTAAGCTCCACAAGTAATGGAGTGAGCTTAGCCTTGACCTTATTAGCAGCCACATAGCCTAAAGGTAAGTAGATAGCACGTGTATGAACCCACCATTTTCCTGGATGAATTGGTGTCCAGTATGGCAACATCCACAACTCAGGTGGAGCTGGATTTACGCCCTCCCATTCGTACACATTGAGAAGGGCAAGCCAGGCCTTTCCCCAATGTGGATTTCCTAAAGCACCTCCAAATCTATGAAGTAATTTCCGAGCTTTCTCACAAACCGGGTGGTCAGCAGGTAAACCTAAAAGTCGTAAACATATATAATTCATTGTGGTACCGAAGCAAGTCGACTTGTCCAGCTCGTGCAAACCCCAGCCTCCATCGACAGGATGTGCCACATTTACCAAATATCTGACCATTTCAATCCTTTTGGGCTCAGGGATCTCATTTCCACTGATATAATTAGCTACGACGTACAGAATCGTCATAAACATTGGACCCTTGTATTGGCATGGGAAGGTCCCACTAATTTTGTCCTGGAGTAAAGCGAGGAAATCGGTACCCTTTTGCGCTGCTTGAAAGGCAGTCTTGATTTCAGAAGGCTGGGGGGCTTTAAAATCATCTAAACGGAGAAGATACTGAGTGAATGTAGACTGATTGATCAGTTTCAGAGCCAGTGGGTTAACCAGAGAAGAAATTGGGATGGTTCCTTCATCAATGGCATTATCAATTGATGCAGAAGCTTCCTCTTCCAGGATATAAGTCCATGTCTCACGTCCTAAGGGGTCCGTTTGGAGCCTCCAACGTTTAGGATCCGTCCTAGGAAGTCCAATCTGTTCGGAATAGTACATTGACGGCCCAGATTTTGTCGTTCCGATCGTTTAAATCGCGACAGGTAGGTAGTGCGGCAACTGAAAAATATACCAAAAGTCTGAGCCGAGTTTAGATCGGAGAGGTTGTGCAACCAGACAGGTTATGATAAGGTACCAGCGCAAAACGATAACTACGATTACCAATTTATATCTTTGAATGCGTAAAGAGCTGAAGAAAATAATCAAATTAAGCAAACTCGCTTCTGAGTAAATCTCAAAAAGCAATTGGTTAGCCGCCCAATTATTCACGCTTGTTGCTATACCTATTTCGCAACCCACATTTATTATGTTTACTAGATTTGACTCTTTAAACATATCGTGAGTGAAGTAAACTAAAATAGCGAACTTACGATCTAGGATACGCAAGGCAAACATTATCGAGAGTTTTCATACCGGATATAATCTGATTATTTATTTGCTCTCATACAATTCCATGGTGTATTGTGTACGCTAGTGGACATCACTTGCGACTCCAAATTGTTCCCATCGCGTGCTTATTCTTTCAATCCCCGGCTTAAATGCTCATCACCGGAAAAAATACTATACTATTCTTTTATCATACAAAAAACGATGCCGTCAAAGTAAGAAATTCAAAGGCCAAATCTCCCAGAAGAAATTATATATGTAATTCTCTAGTAAAGACATTGAGACTAATCTTCCAAATATTCTACCTTTCAGTGCCTTACCTCTTCCTCACCGCTTCTCTCTTCACTTTTCTAGTCCCCTCGATGCCTCTTCACAGAGGTCGTGCGCGACCCGCATCTCTGCCAAAAAAAAACCAATAAAATTGTTTAAACCACAGAAGAGCTCAGCACTTGCCCTTTTCACCTTCAACCCTCGGCCACTATGTCCAAGAGAAGGATTGAATCCGAGGATCAGCACTCCGAGTCAGACTCAGATCAGCACTCAGAATCTGATGCCCAACAAGAAACTCCACAGGCCCCAGTAATCCATGGAAAACCCACAAAGAAGCAGAGAAAGCAGCTTACTGCTCAGCAAATTCAGGTGGCTCGAGAAACCGCAGAGTTATTCAAACTGAACATCTTTAAATTGCAAATAGATGAGCTCATTTCAGAGCTCAGACCCAAAGAATCCCACATTCTCCAGATAGAAAAAGTCCTTCATCGATTGCACGCATTAATCAACAAGATAGAACCACTCAATGATTTGAATTTAGCACAAGTTGAACGTCATTTCAACCAGAAAAAAATCGCCGTCCCATGGCCAGATCCAAAGCCACAGAAGGTGAACTATACCTTTGGTTACAGCGCCCCGGAAGATATCTCTTTGATAGGCTCATTTGGTTTGAAAACTGGAATTCAATCTGACATCAACTCTTCAATCGATGTGGCAATAACAATGCCAAGAGACTTATTACAAGCAAAGGATTACTTGAATTTTAGAGCATTATACAAGAGGGCGTTCTATTTGGCATATTTGGGTGAAAGTTTAATATCTTTGACGAAGCGCAATAATTTGCCTGTTAAAATAACTTACCAATATTTGAACGGGGACATTTTAACTCCAGTGTTACACTTGGAATCGATCAAAACCGATAATCCCGAAGACTTATACTTTAAAAAATTTTCGATCAACTTAATTGTTGGATTCCCATTTGCTTCGTTCGACTCAAAGAAGATCCTTCCAGACAAAAACTGCATCAGAATACAACGTGATGAAAATGAAGACCTTCCGTCAACACCCTTATATAACTCTTCATTGATCCAGTCAACCTCTTTTGACTACTACCTTAAGTATCTTTACACCGCAAAAAAGCTGGCTGAAGCCTTCAAAGATGCTTGTATATTGGGTCGCTTATGGCTCCAGCAGAGAGATTTAGGTCTGTCCATTCACAAGGGTGGCTTCGGACATTTTGAATTTGCTATATTAATGGCTGCCTTGTTGCATGGTGGAGGTGTCAATGGAAATAAGATCCTCCTCCACGGTTTTTCATCTTATCAGTTATTCAAGGGTACTATCAAGTATTTAGCCACCATGGATTTGAATAAGGGTTATCTCCTGTTCTCTTCACTTGTTGGTGAATCCGTAACTTCTAAATATGTAACCGAAGGATTCAATGTTCCTACATTGTTCGACAAAAACGTAAAGCTTAACATTTTTTGGAAGCTTACTCAACTGCTGTACTCCCACTTAAGAAGACAAGCTGTCGACACATTGAATTTGTTGAACGACGTCGTCAAGGATAGATTCGATCCCATTTTACTACAAAAGCTGCACATTCCTTCAATGAAACATGACGTTTTGTTTTCCATCGCTGTTCCAGAATCTTTACAAGACGACTTCAGTGCCAGTGATAAGATCAAATTTTTGACCTTCTCACAGTGGCTTCAACATAGAGTTGGAGTCATTCTTCGCAGAGCATTGGATGATAGAGTTACAGAAGTTCACATCCAGGAAATCAATTTCGGTTCCGACTCGTTTCCCTTGAGCAAGCGGAAGCCAGCCACCTCCTTGAAAGATGGTACCCTATGCACTATTTTAGTGGGACTTCAACTCACTGATGATTCCGAAAAACTTGTTACTAAAGG
This sequence comes from Kurtzmaniella quercitrusa var. comoensis (nom. nud.), assembly GCA_020280125.1. NCBI lineage: Eukaryota > Fungi > Ascomycota > Pichiomycetes > Serinales > Debaryomycetaceae > Kurtzmaniella > Kurtzmaniella quercitrusa var. comoensis (nom. nud.). Next base: position 63,394 of record JAFIDI010000005.1, read on the forward strand.
ACCTCAAAGTGATGATGAGGAACAAGGAGCTAAGTTTAGAGCCTTCTGGGGTTCAAAAGCTTCTCTTCGTAGATTCAAAGATGGTGTTATTCAAAACTGTGTGGTTTGGAACAATACTTCCGATAATGATGGTGGTCAAGAACCCATTGTGATTACTATTGCCAAATACATCCTCAATGTCCATATCAAAGAAGGTTTACTGGACCACATCTTTACCTCAAGTTCTCTATTCAATGGTCAACTTCCAAAAGCCATAGTCGGAGGCCCAGCCAAAAATGCATTTACCTCGCTTCGCAATTCTTTTGATGGAATCACAAAGATCATCAGTGGCTTGGACTTGCCTCTAGCCGTGAAGTCTATTCTTCCGTCATCTCCAGGACTTCGCAATTCTTCTTTACTCCAGCCGGTTCCATTTGCAGTCTCTTCACCTGATTTTTGGAATGATGCTTTGCTTCAGTTCGAAACTTCCATGAAATGGCCTGATGAGCTTCAAGCATTAGAAAAAACAAAGACCGCTTTCATCTTGAAAATATCAGAACAGCTAGACAAAGAAACGGCTTACAAATCTTTCATTACCAAGGATGAAACCATTCCATTTATACAAATAACGCTCCTCAACGTGTTGACTCCAGAGGGATACGGTTTCAGATTTAGAGTTTGGCTGGAGAGGGATGAGATTTTGTACCTCAGAGCTGTCTCCAATGCCACCCCTAAGCAAAAAGTCCTGATGCAAGACACTTACCTCAAATTTAATCAGAAATATATCGGAATCACTAAACACACCAGGACCGTCCTGTCTTTGTCCCATCATTTTCCACTGTACTCTGGTACCGTCAGATTATTTAAAAAATGGTTGGATGCCCATTTGCTTCTATGTCATGTCGGTGATGAGTTGGCCGAACTTTTAGCACTCAAGGTCTTCGTTGATCCAGCCCCATATTCAGTACCGCTGCTGATAGAAACAGGGTTTCTTCAAATTTTAGGATTCCTTAGCCGTTGGAATTGGAAAGAGGATCCTTTAATTCTCGACATGGTTCGTCGTTCTAACAATGAAGAGACAATGTTGGAGGAGAAGCTTTCCGACAAGCTCAACATTCAATCCCTTAGAATAATCGAGAAAAACTTTGAAAAGATTAGACAAAGTGATCCCCTGTGCCTCAAGACTCAGTTCTTCGTGGGATCTAAAGATGATCCTCTGGGTTTGTTATGGCTGAGTGGGTTAAATCTTCCTATTTGCGGGAGATTGACCGCTTTATCGAGACTTTCAGTGCAATTGATCTCTGAACAAGTTATGTTGGATTCGCAAAAGCTAGAATTACTTTTCACTCCAGCCCTTCAGGACTACAGTTTTACAATCAATGTAAAAACATCCAGCGTCACGCCTTTGTCACTGGGTATACTTCCACCAAAAACATTCAAGAATCTCGCCATTTCTGAGTCTTCATTTCCCGAGGATGTATCTACCAAGCACGACCTCATTCAAGTGTTTTATGACGAGCTCGAAAAACAGTTCGGTAACAGTATAATATTCCTGGTTCCTAAGTACACTGGACTCTCTAGTGATGGCCTGAGTGTAATTTCGGGACTTATTGTCCCCACTGCTCTTGGTAAGAAGAAGTTCAGAGTGAACTTGGAATTGGATGTTAAACCTGTATCCAAAGAGGAAGTATCGCTCGATATGGACTCGATATTTGCCCAAATTCAATTATTGGGTGGTGAATTGATTCAAAGCATAAAAAGAAATTAGTTTTGAATAGGTTCTGTATAGATAATTGACAGATGCTGATTTTCAGCATGAAAGTAAACAAATGTTGTAGAGAATCACGAGAATAAAAACGAAACAAGATGTAAAGAGTCTAAAAGTATTCAAAATATTCAGGTATATACCAAAAATATTGTTGCAACTTTAGCCCAATGCGACTTTGAGTGTGTTGTCTCACCAATTTTTAATTTTACTTTTGAATTAGATTCAAGCTCCACATACTCCATAATGTCACTACAACCGCCAGACTCGGGCGACTTTCTGCTCGACATGTACCCGCTTCCCGAAGAAACAGAGGCTGCAAACAAGATCCTGCTTTATAAACGCCGCAAATCGTTCCTCAAAGATCTCAGAAGCATCATTAAATCACTTGGATATATTCAAATTATAATAGTCTACCTTAGAGACATCTCACTGTTTCGACTTATAATTCGCTTATACTCACAATTTGCCCTCGCCGACCCCTACGGAGTAATTGAAGGATATAATCATCTCTTACTGGATGATACAAAGGGCTCTCATGCCAAATTTCTCTTGGTCAATGCCATCGTCATAAACTTGTTTTGCATTTTAAACCACTTAATTTTTGGTGCCTACACCAAAAATGATATGACTGATATAACACCTGGTCATGATCTGGATAATATATATCTTCATGGAGGTGCTATACTTCAGTTCATTGGTGAAAGATTGCCCTACCTGCGATTTGAATTGATTCTCTACGACTTGTTAATATTGCTGATGCAATTGATTCTTCATGGGCTCACATGCGTCAAGGGTGATGCCGATTTACTTACGATAACCTCAGAGGATATTTCTTTAGAGGGTGATGGGTATACAGGAAACGTTTCTTTGATGTCACTTGATCTTTACACACACATAAAAACGGTTATGTCTTTCAAGTTGCGCCCAGCCATGCCGCAAACATCAGAACTACAAAACACACTCAATCTTGGTCGGCAAACAACAGGTCAGAATACGAATCAAACAACAGGTCAAACAACAGGCCAACCAGAAGGTACTACAGAGATGCCTGGTGCTTTTAGAGTGGTTTGAAACTGCTAAAAAGCTATGAATAGGATTTAAATGCTGCGAGGAATCTTAAATCTGTTCACTTCTTTCGTATAATGATACATTGGAATAAGCGATACAAAAATTGGCGCAAATGTACGATATGATAGAAAAAGATTTTAAAAGTCTGTCGCGACCAGCCGTGATCCGTAGTTCAACATAAGACCTTGGGCATTGGGTGGGCTACACATAAACTACCTAGACCAACATGGTCTATCACTAGATCTCCTGCATATACATCCTGCATAAAACAGTAGTGCGCCTGCACAGAAAAACCCACTCCAGAAATTTTCCTCATCGCATCATCTCTCATTACAAAATCACCAACATGGCAAGAGACGACACTTTGGTTGGCATAGAGTACAACCGTGTGACTAATACCAGTCTGACGGACTTCCCTGGCCATCGTGCTGGGCTGGGTGCCGCTGAAGACGACAATGCATGGGACACCGAAAAATTCAAAGAGACTTTTGACATCGATATTCAACACATTGCCGAAAGGGTTGCCAACTTTGATCTTTTACATGTGGATACCTCCATCGCTAATGCATTCAGAAGAATTATGATCGCAGAAGTTCCATCTGTTGCTGCCGAGACCATCTATGTATTCAACAATACCTCTGTCATCCAGGATGAGGTATTGGCTCACAGAATTGGTCTCATTCCTTTAAAAGTGGACCCTGATTTGTTGACATGGGTAGACCAAAGTGCTGATGAAAAGGACAAGTTCACTGATGAAAACACCATAGTTTTGACTTTGAATGTATCATGTACTCACAACGCCAATGCTCCTGAAGGGCTGACCGATCCAAAAGTGCTTTACAAGAACAGTCATATCTACGCCAGAGATCTTAAGTTTGAACCACAGGGTCGTCAAAGCGAGGTTTTCGCAAATACCCCAGTTGTTGCAGCTGATCCAGATATATTATTGGCCAAATTACGTCCAGGTCAAGAAATTCTGTTGAGAGCTCATTGTGTTTTGGGTGTTGGTTCTGACCACGCAAAGTTTTCTCCTGTAGCCACAGCTTCTTACAGATTGATGCCGGTTATTCAGTTGAAGGAGGAAATTGTTGGTGCTGAAGCTGCAAAGTTGCAAACCTTGTTCCCACTGGGTGTAATTGGAATTGAGGACGGTAAGGCTTATGTAAAAGATGCCAGAAAGGACACGGTACTGAGAGAAGTTTTGCGTCACGAAGAGTTCGCCCTGAAAGTTAAATTGGGTCGTAGAAGAGACCACTTTGTTTTCAATGTCGAGCTGACCGGTGCCATGCTGCCTGAGGAGATTTTTTTCAAGCTGGTACGAGTGTTGAGAAATAAAGCAGAGTATTTACGAAACTGTCCTATTGGACAGTAGAGGGAGCGATAGAAGTGATACGACGAAGGGAGATGACCCAAATAATCCATATAGAAAATAGAATGGAATGCATACTACAAATTGATCATTGTAAGAAACCCGTATGAGAGATCAGATTTCTTTTTTATCGATAGCACGTTGTCAATTTGTAAAGTTACCTATTGTTATTCGTGAAACTGAATCTTTTAGTTATAAACCTTTATAAGCGGTCAATCCAGAACTACAAATTTTAACCGTAGACTATATATTCGTACTTATGGATAAATTACACAAGTTGCTTTCTCAGACCCTTGAAAAACAATTGCACGATAGTGATTTGCAAGAAAGCCATTCCGACCATCAACAAAACTTCGAAGATGGAGAAGTAATAGATTCTCAGTTCAGTACTTTTAACAGTGTCCTGGTTTCTGTTGTTTCTGGTTCTGTAGTAGTGTAAAGTTCTGGCAAGACCGTCCAATTGTTCGTTAATCTTGTCCACAGATTGTTGCATGTTTTCGACATGGCTCAAAGGCTTCTTGTTAGGCTGGTCTGGCAAGCTGGCCTTGAAATCAGGGCTGTCAGAGTCATATTTGATTTCGAAGTCGACCACTTTGTCGGCGTGGGTCAGCATGTCGTTGGAGAAACAGAATTCGTATTCACCTGGGACTTGGCCGTTAACGAATATTTCAGCTTGGTTTTGCTTCTCATCTTGAGCTATGTAGTCACCATGAGGGCTCTTGATGGCGTAGTCAATGTCGAAAGCTCCACCACTTTGGACCGCAAAGTAGAACAGAATTTCGGTGTTTGGCTTGGTGGTAAAGATATAAAAACAAGATCTTTCCCTAGCACCGATCGTGAAAGTGAGCGGAGAAGCCAAGACACAGCTAAGAAGCCCAATAAAAGTAAACAAGCGTGCTGCAAACATCCTTGCTTCAGTGGTTTTGTTGTTTTCGCTTTGAAAGATCAGAAAACTTTTATAAAATAAAAAGGACGTGTCTTTTTGGTCGTGAAAAATCGCGGGACCCTTTGAAGTGGGAGGGTGGAGAGGAATGAGAGAAGGTGGAGAAAATAAATGCGTGGAGTAAAGAAGAAGTAGAAACATGAGTATTGTAGATATGAGCTGTAATGAGGAGGCGGATAAATAATTGAAATAGCCGTCTGAAGAATTCATTTCTCACTGACTTATTGTCCAAGCCATTGTAAAACTTTGCCTGTTTTCTAAAAGTTATACCACTGTTGAAAGCTCGATTTAGAATACATTTTTTGTTCTATTTATGTCCACCCGCGAAATAGGCAGAGTTTCCAAAAATATACACTATTGCTCACATTTTGTTAGCCACCCAACTGGCGCGCCCATGCAAGACATCTTCGGCACAGACAATAGAAATGCGTAGAGAAAGCAATTTATTGAAAACAATATTGACTTTTAGATAATTCATCCTCATAAATTTGTATCAAAAAACAGTTAAAAAAATTCATCGCCAATTGAAACGTACTGAAAAGTATCCACATTTTCTTCCACTGGTTTCTGCTCTCTTAACTTTGAAATTTGAAAAAAACAAATCAACGAACTTATAACAATCTACCAAAAATTATCAATACTTTGATTGGCCTATTTACATATATATCATCCGGCCCAGGACATCGTAACCAACTCTTCTGTTCTTCTTTCTGTCTCTCTTGGGAAATCCATAACGGTGCCCAACCTCTCCAGACTTAGCAGGAGAGAACTTGAAGAGAGTTCTGTCTCCCTCCTTTTCCGGTGCAATCAACACCTTATGCGTACGAACATTGGATTCATTGCTCTCCAGTTCAAAAGTCTGCAATTTTTCCAACATAACCAGAGCTGGCTCTAAATCATAGACTTTTGCGGCGTCAACTGGTCCAAAAGGTTCCGACTCAGAAATAGTCAAGAAACGTTGATGCAAAGTACGGGATGGTTCAGGAATTTCGGTTAAATTGTCTGCATTCTTGGGAGGTTGGAACAATGGGAACATTTTGTACATTATCTTTGAAAATGTCTTCATATCCTCGCTGATCTTATTCTAATTGTTAGTAAAGCTGATTCTTTGTATAGAAGATTAAAAAAATAGAAAAAATGGCAGTATCATTTCAGTTATTTTGCAATTTGAAACCATTATTATGTCTTAAAGACTAATCAATATTAACTCATCATTGAATACTGCACATTTTCTGTGATTATTAACATACCTGTTCTTGAAGCTGACCTCTGATCTTGTCGAGTTTTGAAATGGCGTCAACTCTTTCCATCTTAATACCATATTTGTGAGCAATTTGTTGATTATGTAAACCTTTACTTATTTCACCCAAGATCTTAGCTTTGAGCTCATTTGGAATGGCACTAGCTGTGGTACAGTGTGGGTTTTCCGGGAAAGGAGTCAACGGATTACGCTGTTGTCTGAAAGGTCTGTTTTCACCAGGTGCTTGTGTGCCATCAGTATTACCATCTTGCACAATGTACCTTGGTTGATGATCTTGTGGAGGATAGTAGTACTTGTTTTTGTAGTACTCACCTCGGGCATTTTTAGGGCCAAGCCATGACTTCAAGTGCCTGCTTAAGAACGTTCTGTGGTCCTTTTTGAACGAGGTTCTTGGGTCAATAACGACCTTGTACTTATTTGGATACTCTGCGGTCTTCCGCGAGAAACATCTCACCGCTTGGAGCCCAACTCCACCCGTTTGGCGAACCATTATGTTTGATGTTGAATCTTGGGCTAACTGGAAAAAAAACTGTTTCGACTGTTTAGATGCACACCACAAAAATTTTTCAGCGCTACATTTTTTTTTTCAACTGTTGGACATTGGTCACTATAAGCGGGATACACGCGCAACTGTCCCATTACGATCTGGCGCGCGCCTTTGGTGTCAAAATAAACCTAAAACAACACCAAACAAACACCCCTCAGGGATCACATTCAAACCCTCTTACACCTGATGGTAGACTTCTATCTTCCTTTGAAGTTAATCCGTGAGAAACTCTCGCCTTTAAAGGATGAAGAGGCCACAGGGTTGGCGAAAGGTCCAGTAAAACGCCGTAAAGTGGCTCTTGATGACCCATTCATAGAAAGCAACGACAAGCAAAAGCATAGCACGCAAATGAAACAGGCTCCGAAACTTAGACTTGAACGAAATAAAGAACTACAAGAAAAGCACAGACCATGCTTTATTAAATCAACAAATTTGGAGAGACTGATAAAACTTCCCAATGAAAATGTCGCCAATGAAAACTCATCTAAGCAAGTCCATGGTAGTGTGCCCAAAGACGAAGAGGAAAAAGTCGAAGAGGCCTCAGAGGGCTACAATGACGATGATTTGAATGATTTGGACGTTCCATTGGCCATTCTTGAAGATATGGAACAACTCGAATCGCATTTTCCCAGTTTGTCCAACTCTTACAGACTTATAGATAAAATTGGAGAAGGTACATTTTCCACCGTTTACAAAGCGGAAGCCCTTAACGGTTCGGTTCAATTGGGACGGTATATGTGGGCTTCACCCCCAGTCAATAAAAAAAGGTCTAGAATACAAGCTGAATTGGTACCCAAGAAACAGCGCCCCATTGTTGCCTTGAAACAGATTTATGTCACATCCTCACCCAATCGTATTTATAACGAACTTAAGTTATTGTACTTGTTGACCGGAAATGTTCATGTCGCCCCATTACTTGACGTGGTAAGGTACCAAGATCAGGTTTTGGCTGTCATGCCATTTTACCAACATTCAGATTACCGTGATTTCTATCGTGACTTACCGTTAGATGGCATAAAAAAGTACATGTGGGAATTATTTCTGGCTCTTTCGTTCGTACATCTGAAAGACATTATTCATCGTGATTTGAAGCCTACAAATTTCCTTTATAATCCTTTCAAAGGTCGAGGCGTTTTGGTAGATTTTGGTTTGGCTGAAAAGGTAGATTCATCCAAAATATCGACCACATGCCCTTGTCTCAGTGCACCAGATAAAAAGAGCAAAAAATATATACATAGTCATCACACTCAGCATCATCACAGCATAAGAGCCAGCTATCCAAAGCATGACCAACGTCCTCCAAGAAGAGCGAATAGAGCTGGTACGAGAGGTTTCAGAGCCCCTGAAGTATTATTCAAGTGCACAAACCAGCTGACGAAGTTGGATATCTGGTCCGTAGGAATCATCGGATTGCTGTTCTTGACTAGAAAATTCCCATTGCTCAATTCTCCTGATGATATCGATGCCCTTTTGGAATTGGTTTTGGTATTTGGTCTCGAAAAAATACAAAAATGTGCTGAGCTTCATGGATGCTTCTTGGATCTCCAATTGCCTCATGTCAGTAGTAATAATCCATCTGGAAACTTGATTGCATTCATAAGTAAATTTTTGAGATTTGAATGGGAGAATGGTTCGTTTCCTGAAGATTCAGTTGTCTTGGATACACTCAATGTGTTAAATGACGAAGGAACAGCTTTTGAACCCGAGAGTCCTGTCAATGAAGACGCAAATTATACCAACCATATCCAGTTCATGGAATTGCTAAAAGGATGCTTTAAAATGGATCCTCAAAAGAGATTACTGGCTCAAGATGCGCTCCAACTTCCATTGTTTTCCGACTTTCAAAAAATTGATGACGAAATCGTCTTGTGACACGGTCATACTGGCAACCGTAATGTAATTATATTTTATTATAGTTAAATACTCACGAACATGCATTCTACTAATCCTTACCCGGTAAAAATATATTTTTTCCAATATAGTACATCGTAATGAGCTTTGTGACTACTTGATTAAATGGCTAAGCCAATGATACACTAGAAGCGTCGTGATCTTTAGAAATGATTTGCCCAGAATGTGAGATTTGAGGATCGGAAGACCTGCGATCAATTTCTTCAGAACTTCTAGTTTTAAATTCTTCTATATCATCCTCAACTTCTCTATGAGAGCGCTTCCGTCCAAGACGAACTGGTAACACACTCGACATGCTAAGGGGTTTATTCCAACGCTTGTTAAATCTCAGAATGAGCAGATTTTGCTGACGAGTGACTTCAAAAGAGTCATTTCTTACCTCTTTACTACCTTCGTTACCGATTGTAGTTGTACCATTCGTAGATGATACGGGCATTGTGCTTTTGGATGGGAAACCATCCCAGTGGAGATCCAGCTCTTTGTTTTTGTTCATCAATTCAAATTGTAATTCCTTCAGAAATTGATTTTTGCTTTTCAAAAGCATCACTGCTCGTGGCAGCAGCATCAGCTTTGCTCGTTTCTTCTTCTCGGTGCTAACCTTGGATTTTTCTTGTTGAACAGGCTTATCAATCCCGTCTCTCTCTAGAGGGTGAAACAGAAATTCTTTGAATGAAATGGCTGGGGCCTCAGCTGTTAATGAATAAACTGAGCCCAGGTTTTCAATTTCATGCACACCAGGTGCATTATGAGAGGTATTAGTGCTAGTATGAACTGTCTTTTGAGGCATGACAGAGCCTTGGTTGGCGCTCTGAACCGACTCTCTAGGGTGCGATCCTAACCCTGACATGGGGAGTACTGTACTTCCATGACGTTGGGTTTCAGTACTCATGTTCAGGCTGAGACTAACACAGCTATTATTACGAGTCCTCAACACATCGTCAAGCAGTACGATCAGGTTCCGGGGCAGCCCAATCAGCACGATCGACATGCTTCGATGAGCTGAGGGTAGGACGTGATGGAGCAGTGGAGACACGCCACCGACAGGCTCACGTGCTACTGGACCGCTAAGGACGGTCCCAGGAGGTCCAAATGTACGTCTGGTTCCAACCCTGGGGCTATTGGAGCTCAGTTTGCTTGAAGGGTCCATCCCTGACAGGAAAAAATGCTCCGCCAGATCTGGTCTCAGCTTTGGTTCAAAGATGCAGGTTGCATGAGAGAATGCGATGAGGCTGCAGCGAAGGCGGATTCGTTTGCGTGGAATGGTCTGATTTATAGCCTAGCGATAAATACTTTGAGATTGAGGTCATACAATACTGTTTTGTTGGTTGTCATTTGAATATTCTATTGGCTTCATTTAACCATCAAATATTGACAAACTTTCGGTGATATCCTTTTATCAGTATCGTAATATTGTAATAAAATATAGGCAGTGAAGTAAGTTTCATGCGCGCTCACTCAAGTTACACTGCCACACTCGGAAAAATATTAGCGCTAATTCCCCAGATTATTATTACTAAATTGTATCCGAAATACAAACAAGTGAAGAAGCAGCCAAACATCAACAAGGAAAATTTTATGTGGTGTTTTAGCCGCGTATGAGTCACCAGTTCTTTTTATTTTACTACTAAAAGCCATTTGCAGCCACCTCTCGTGCCGCCTTTTGCCTTAAAGTTTTTTTCTCTGATCGCTAACCCCTGCCTTACTCGGAAAATAAATTGGTGTTTGGCGGGCTCTCAAATCTTTGAAATCTGCACCATGCTCGGTCGCACGTTATCGCACTGCGTCTATTCGAAGGCTCTCACCACGGGGGTTGGTGGAAGATTACCGTCGCGATGGGTCACCGGTTTGGGCAGCTAACCTCCAATTGATGCATCATTTTTGGTCTATTTATCCTTTAATTGTAAATCTATTGTTTAATTTCTTACTTATCTGCCTCTCGCTTATCTCCTTACTACCCTTTAGTAATGAAATATGCCCTCTCAAACTTTCTTCTTCTTTCGTCTTCTCGTCGTTATCAGCCGTGGCGCGCTAAAACTAAGGCGACCAAAATTTTCCAGCCCCCACTATAAAAAATACGGGTATTGCTACTTTTAAACTTTAACAATTCCGTAATTGTTGTTGATATATAGCTACTATGAGCTCTCTTTCCCGGGCTATCTCCACTCTGAACAACAGAAGAGAGCGCCTGTTGCTGGAGGCCATCGCTGGCTCATTTCTGGCTCTGCCACAGAATTTCGACTTTGGCGGTAGGTCTTATGTTTTTTCAGGTTCCATAAACCTTCCACCATCGGTACAACTGGGAATTCAAGTCCATGAACAGACGGCTCAATTTGCTAACATAGGTGTTACAGATGACCATGACAATTTCTCAGATCAAGATCTGGATGAACAATCCCTTAAACCTTCCTCTTCGCATCCCATCGCTATTGATTCCCACGAAAAACCCTCAAAATGGACCCGAAGAGAATCTGGTGGTTCCAGTCAAGTCGTAGAAGATTCAAATGCTGACACCCCATTATTGTCTCAAAACCAGTACAAAGTGTATATGGACCAGCAACCATGGAATAATAACGGTGCTGGATCGGATTCCTCTTTCCGTAATCCGTTCGATATTGAGGCTACTCAAACTACCAATGATAGCCCAGCCCCATCCTCATTGCATGCTTTATTGATAAAACCTATCAAGTTTGCTCCAGCTGTCTTTTTGGGAACTCTTCTCAATATTCTCGATGGTCTTTCTTATGGTATGATCATGTTCCCATTGTCAGAAGCAGTGTTTTCCAAACTTGCCCCTTCTGGGTTGTCAATGTTTTATTTATCCACTATTGTATCACAACTTGTGTTCTCTCTTGGCGGCTCTGCATTCAAAGCTGGAATTGGCTCAGAAATGATTGAAGTTACTCCATTTTTCCATTCCATGGCCCTTAGTATTGCCTCAGATATTGAGTCTGATGATGCTATCTTGGCCACGACAATAGTGACTTTTGCCATTAGTTCCATGGTGACTGGTTTAACATTCTACGTTTTGGGTAAATGTAAGTTGGGTTCATTAGTTGGTTTTTTTCCTCGTCATATCCTTGTGGGTTGTATCGGTGGTGTGGGTTACTTCTTGGTGGTTACAGCTATAGAAGTTTCCTCTAGGCTCGAAGGTGGATTCTTCTACAATGGTGAAACCTTAAAGTATTTGCTCCAACCATTGGTGCTCACAGAATGGGCATTCCCATTAGCTTTAGCAGTGATCCTTGTCGCTTTGGAGCACAGAATCCATAACTCCTTACTCGTTCCTGGATATTTCATCTTAGTATTTGTATTGTTCCATTTAACGATCTGGATTGTACCAAGTTGGCTGTTGGAGAAGGCCCGTGATTTAGGATTTGTTTTTCCAGCCGTAGAAGATGACGAACCTTGGTACGAGTTCTACTCATTGTACAAGTTCCAGGTGGTTGACTGGTGGTGTATTGTGAAACAGATTCCTCTGATGCTTGCTTTGACTTTCTTTGGTATCTTGCATGTCCCCATTAATGTTCCTGCTTTAGCTGTATCGGTCGGAATGGATGAATTTGACGTGGATCGTGAATTGGTGGCCCATGGATACTCCAACTTCATCCTGGGTATGATCGGTCTGATTCAAAACTATCTCGTGTACACCAATTCTGTGCTTTTTGTGCGTGCCGGTGCTGATGACAGACTTGCTGGACTCCTTCTCGCTGCAGCAACTGCGGGAGTTATGGTGGCTGGTCCTGTTGTTATCGGTTACATCCCCGTTTGTGTGGTTGGTGCACTTATCTATCTTTTAGGCTATGAGCTTTTAAAAGAAGCTTTATACGACACCTGGGGCAGACTTCGGAATATTGAGTACCTGACTGTTATTATTATCGTTTTGGTCATGGGCGCATGGGATTTTGTTTATGGTGTCCTTGTCGGTATTTTACTCGCATGTTTGTCCTTTGTGGTAGACGCTGCTCGTAGACCTATTGTCCTGGGTGTTCATACCGGAGTTGTCGCTCGTCTGACAGTTTTGCGTCATCCAAAGCAGCAAGATTTCTTGAGGGACGTCGGAGATCAAATTTGTGTCGTTAAATTACAAGGCCCTGTTTTCTTTGGACTGATTGGTGGTGCTGAAGCAGCCATAAGATCCCAATTCGACGAAGAAAAGCGATTGACTCCAATCAAGTTCCTTATTCTTGATATGAAGGGAGTTTCCTCGATAGATTTTTCCGCTGCAGAGGGTTTCCGTCGGGTGCTCAATTTAGCGGACGAAAAGGGCACACAGCTCATTATATCGCTGGTGAGCGACAACGGCGAAATTGTTACTGCTCTCAAAGATGCTGGTCTTTGGGGCGGTTCTCATGCTTTACCAGTGGAATTATTCCTGACTCTCAACTATGCTCTCGAATGGTGTGAGAACAGGTTCCTCCAGACATATCGTAACATAAAAAAGGATCAAAGAATGTCAGTACCTATGGATGCCAGTGGTACCTCTCCTGTCAGTGGTGGTAGTCCATCCTCTAGATTAGTTCCTAACGCTGTGGGATCTGTTCATCGTGCATCTATTTTAGCACTGGCTCTTGATACCTCTTACGGAACCCCAAGAAGTAACCAAATACTTCAAGCTGCCACAAGAACCGCAACAGATGAGCAACGCATGCAAAGTCGATACTTCTCCCTGGGTGATTCTAGTTTCAAGAAGCAACCTTTACCATTGATCATGACTACTTTCCTGGGTCTTTCGGTCAAAAACGAGGAATTTTGGCTGAAAATGGTTGAATTTTTCACTAAGGAGGCAATTCCCTGTGGAACTACATTTTACGATACATCTAAGGGACATCCGCTGTTCTTTTTGGTTGAATCTGGATTAATCCGTCTGGTGGTTAAGTTCCAAAATGGTCGTGAATTACATGCCCTGATTCTCCCACTCACGGCATTCGGAGATTTCCTGGATCCTCTGGCACATCTGACTATCGTTTACTCCACTGTAAATGACCTGGTGGTATGGAGAATTACAGAAGATGGTTTACAAAACTTGGCCAAAAAGTCGGGGGGTCAAGAGATGGTCAATGAATTATTACATATTCACAGTAAATTGGCAAAGGAGAGATTTGATCTGTTCACTGCCAATTTGGTGATAAGTGCATAGACATTAAAGCTGAAATGGAAAACAACCTTGATGCAGAATATTAGAAATTTAATACGGAAAAATGTAGCAATAAGGAGAAGTAGTAATTTTAATGAATTATTTCGATGGATAGGTGATTGTAATTGATTTTGGTCAAATATTGTTGTTTCGGCCTTAGCTTTGCTCTCACCGAGGCATATTATGCACACAATTAAGTTACTTGTTACAGCCGTTTCCCTGCACATGGAGCGGTATCCTGTGCACGTGATAGGCGTGCCCCGTGGCTGACCGTCGTAGCTGGTAACAGACAGTTGCCATACAATTCCAAAGCTTTGGATAACATCGAATCTACCAACGAACTTTTAGAATTTCATTTCATTTACAAGAAATAAACTCCCCTTTACTGCTTGTGGCGCATACTATGACTTCTCCATAATTAACTTTGCCTAAGCCGAGATAGGCGACCTGCATATACTCTGCGGCAATCTAAGGCCCCCGGTCCCGCCCCCTTTTTTTAGCTATCTACAACTTTACCAACAGCTAATCTAGAGGCAATGGTTTCTGTTTCTCGAGTTTTCATGGCCGGTGTGCTTGCATCCGGTGTCCAATCTGCATCTCTCACTCCCAAGTGGATTGAAGCTGCCGTTGACGTCTTCAGCGGTAGCAAAGTCAACTCCATCTCCGATGCCATCAAGAATGTGGTTATAGATGTATTCCCTGGTGACAATAACGACCGCCCGGTCCCTGGAGATCTGCCAATTGTTCAATGTGAGGCTAAGTCTCCACAAATTTTGACTCTTCAAAGTTTGACTGTTGATCCAAACCCTCCAGTAAGAGGTGCTAATTTGACCTTCACCGCTGTCGGTTATCTCCTGGAGAGTATCGAAGATGGTGCCTATGTTGAAGTTGACGTCAGATACGGCTACATCAAACTTTTACATCAGACTTTTGATCTTTGCGAGGAGATTCAGAAGGTTGACCTCGAGTGTCCTATCAAGAAGGGCCCTCAAACCATCCTGAAGGAGGTTGAAATCCCAGCCGAGGTTCCCCCAGGAAAATACATAGTCAACGCTAGGGCTTACACTAAGGATGACGAATTTATCACTTGTTTAAATGCTGTGGTTGACTTCCCTCCAGCTTAAATTAATGAAAAGCGATACTCTACTTAAATTGTTCCACAATAAATAATATTACCACTGCTTATGTAAAAAATTGAGAAAGCTTACTTAATAATAATTAGTGGAATCAAAAAAAA
Organism: Kurtzmaniella quercitrusa var. comoensis (nom. nud.); assembly: GCA_020280125.1. NCBI lineage: Eukaryota > Fungi > Ascomycota > Pichiomycetes > Serinales > Debaryomycetaceae > Kurtzmaniella > Kurtzmaniella quercitrusa var. comoensis (nom. nud.). The sequence continues at coordinate 78,611 of JAFIDI010000005.1, forward strand.
AGTCCGAGAAAAAAATTGCCTAACATTAGAAAGTGAAGGCAATTTAATCAGGGAATAATAGACGGCTAAAGGGATTAAATGGTTAATTTGGAAATGACGTACAGTAGTTAATCACTAGGGACCTCCATTGGTTCACTAATTTTTTCCTGTTCTATAACGCTAATTAAATTCTCTTTGCCACACATCTTTCAAGAAATTGCCAAGCTATTTTCGCACTATAAACGAAACCATAATTCTCGACCTCTAAAAACTTTCATCAAACCATGTTTGAAGATTACTTCAACATCCAAATATTCTTTATTATCTTCCGAGAGACTTTAGAGACGGCTATAATTGTCTCTGTTCTTCTCGCATTTGTTCATCAAAGCTTCGCTGCCAAAAATGACCCCGCCAGTCTCAAATTGCAGCGCCTGATGAAGACCCAGATCTGGGCAGGAGCAGCCTCTGGTCTTCTTATTTGCTTACTTATCGGTGTTCTTTTCGTTCTGGCATTCTATATTTTGGGTAAGGACTACTGGCTGTACACGGAACGTGTGTGGGAGGGGGCATTTTCACTTCTTTCGGCCTGTATCATCTCAATTATGGGCTTGGGTTTATTGAGAATCAACAAAGTCATGAAAGTCAAATGGTGGATTAAGTTGGGTGATGCCACCAGAAGTAGCGAGAATACCGATTTGACTACGGCTACTTATCCTGAATCTGAACCCCTTGTGGGCAATATTGACCTGGTGATGGACGCTCTGATCGAGACCGTCATTGATGATCCAGTAAGAACTTCGACCGATCACCTCCTTGATTCTTCTGACAATGGCGGAACTTTCACCGGCTCATCTTCACAAGCTGTGGAGGGCGAATTCACTGATATCCCAAGCCCACAGAACAGCGTTAACCAAAAGGCCAAGAAACAGGGTAGAGAGAAGTTTAGCAAAAAGTACTTTTTGGCAATTCTTCCGTTAGTGACCACATTGCGAGAAGGTTTAGAAGCCGTAGTGTTTGTCGGCGGTATGGGAATGACTCAACCTCCTTCATCGTTACCTTTGCTGATCCTTGGTGGTATCGCATTCGGTGCTATCATTGGTTACATTTTGTATCGTGGAGGAAATAAGATGTCTTTACAATATTTCCTTATTTTCCTGACTTGTTTCCTCTACGTGGTGCTGGCTGGACTTGTCAGTAGAGGGGTATGGTTCTTGGAGTTAGAGCAATACGTCCAAAGATGTGGAGGCTTGGATCCACTGGAAACTGGGTCCGGACCAGGACTGTACGACATTTCAAAGCTGGTGTGGCACGTCAACTGTTGTAACGGTTTAACAGATGGCTGGTGGATGGTGTTCAATGCTCTCGTCGGATGGACTAACCTGGCCACCTACGGTAGTGTTGGTGTTTATTGTGCTTACTGGCTTTTGATCATTGGATGGTTGAAACTCAAGTTGTACGAGGAACGAAATGGCTTTTTGCCAATTTTGCCATTCAGATGGCAAATGAGACGTATCAGAAAGCGTTTGCATTTTCTTAAGAGGGTATACACATAGTATTACAAATAGTTACATAGATACAGATGTACATAGACATAGAAACTAGAAGTTGAGAATCCGTAGAATAATTTTTATAAAGCTTGTACAGCTATAGTGAATAATGAAATATAGGCTCGATTAAGTTGCGTATGTGATCACAATTGAACGGTCCAAAAAATAACACATTAGATTAAACTGACATAATAATCACGTTAATTAAGATGAAATCAAATCAACAATACATAGAATAACATTTAAACTGAAAAAATATGCTTATATCTCTTTCAGAATAAGAAAATGTCAATAAAGAATTTAATGGACAGCACTTGAGTCGTAAATCAAACAAAACAAACATTAGTTTAAACCTTATTAGAGATGTATTTTAAGTTCGATGGTGTATCATAGACTTAGCTTATTTCATAGATGAAATGAAATTGAGTACAACAGCTTACGACTTGATATACTCATATTTTCGCCAACTTTAATTATGTCTTCGCTTCTTCAATACGCGGGGGACTTTTACCTTCTTTTACTCTCCCTCACTTTATCTTAGGTATTATATTTTCATGCAACCAATTCACTACAACTGAAAGCATTGTTTGAATTTTCCCCCACCTAATTACCGTTAAAAAATAGCCTATCGACTTGTATTACAGAGATTTAGAGCCTAAAGCTGCGTCAGAGTAACGAGTGCAACTGCTGCAAGTACGAGCCTGCCCCTGTGACAATTTCGCGCTATTTTCGCGTTTGTTTCGAGGTGTAATGTGGCATCTGATTAATGCAGGTTCAGATGAAACCGATATCATTAAACCTGAACTCACACGACTGGTGTAAGCGGTCCGGTATTGGTTCGAGGCTTTCCTGCGTACCGTGTTGGAGATCGTGATTTCGATCATCCGTGTCCATAAGGCTGGAATTTGGCAAAATCTTTTCTTTCGAAATCCGTGCTACACCCAAAAAATTCATTATACCTAACGGCTTCTCCGTAATTAATTCTCTGTATCAAAATATACGGCCAATCCATGATTTATTCTTGATACGTCTTCACTGAATGATTCCCCTTATTTTATGGCCTCAATGTACACACAATCCAATTAAACTACCACTTTAGTCTGTACTTAATCTGTATTCGCAAGCGTGTACATTTTTATTGAGAATGCTCGGTAAGCTACGGGGAATCGGGTATTTAAAACCTCGCCAACAGATGAAGAATAAAGGTGAAAATACTAATGCTTGCAGATGGTAGCGGGTGAATTATACCAGAAGTAGCAGGTTAATTGCAATAGTATAAGCGCAAGTGTGCTCTTCGCAACGCCTTTGTATTAGAGATTATGCCTATCATAGACCTTAAAGAGGCAATATTTAAGTGGACAGTTCGATTGTATTAGCAGTAATTGATATTGTACCCAACGTTTACAATCCAGTATTGTTAGGCGAGTTTATTTTTTTTTTTCATATTAACATGTACATATGCTAACAAGTTTATCAAGTAGCATTGCAAGATGATTTCAGTCCCAGAAGTCTACCTGTTAGTTCCATATACAAGACGTGGAAAGGAAACAATAATCGAAACTACATTCGGTATAATTGGGTAGACACGGATCGCCCCGGCGATTCGGCCTCTTTTATTTTTGGCCTGCTTCACAAGTGCATTCTTTGTTTAGTTTAAAGCTTTATATTCGCATCAGTGCGCAACTGAATGGCGCAGCTGTTTTTACACACACTCTAGCCGCACTCATGAAATACTACTCGACCTTAAATTAATAAGTAATTTCATTCGTCACCGATTCGGATTGTTTGTAAACTATAAGGTATTCAAAGACCTGTCGATTTGTTATTTCAGGAGGATATTGAAGGCCAACTTGATACACGTCGCTACAAATATTGTGCTTCGATTGTCGCGATTATTGGCCCTTTGTCATATTTCTTCCCTAATGAGGTCATACCGAAGCAACGATGTTGTGATGCAGGCAACTCTTAGCGACGGATTCAAAGTTTGATTCAGTCGCCAATCTACTCATTCCAGGGGATCATGAATGAACTGCAGTCCCATAGACATTATTAGTCGTCCATTTACCACCAACAATCTAATCATGATGTTTCTTTACTCAATTTTTCTCAAACATTCCTCATATCGACCCCCCTTCCATCTGCAACATTTCTTGCCCTACATAGTAGCGTCTTCAGTTTTTCAAGCAGGCACATCGCTTTAACATTTGTTTTTTTTTTTTTATACCTTTGCATATTTTTTAATTCACTTTTTTTTTTGATTTTGCCAAACTCCTGCGAATTTCAAAAACACACAAACTACAAAAAACATCATCTCCTCCAACAAAAACAAGGCCCCTAAATACACCACAAACGCCCTTATTACCCTCCATTTTCGCCAAAATTGTTCCTATGGATCTAAAAGACACGAATAAACGGCTAGAGGAGTTGGAGAGGAAGCTTCTGCTCGTCCTGGATACTCTGATAAGTGCCCAACTGACTCTGCTGGTGATAATCGATCCTCACTCGGCTTCCCCGTCTTCCAATGTGCTTCAATACATAAGAGGTGATGATTTTACTGATGACTTGTATGAGCAAATCGTTTCCCGGAACTCAGGTAATCTGAACTACCTATACCGCGAGGATATCGCTCCATACATAGATGACCTAGTAGAGACGTCGCCTGAATTACAACCGCAAGAGTTTGATGATGACTATTTACCCCTGCCACCCCGCCTGCCACCAAGAGAAATAGACCCATCTCGACACTATGGCCTCTACGAATTCAGTGGTCCAGATCCACTGCATTGTAGCTTGGAAAGAGATGAGCCGGTATACTTATTAAACGACGACGATAATTACTGGTGGTTGATTCGAAAACTTTCGTACGAGGAAAAACCTGACAACTCTTTACAGCACCCAGAAGATGGAAAGATTGGTTTTGTCCCAGCAGAATGCTTGGAAACTTACGGAGAAAGGCTAGCTCGATTGAATTGCTTCAAGAACGAAGAAATAGAAAAAAATGAAATTATAGAGGAAGACCTGGCCAAGCGCAGAAAACCCTTAGGAAAGGCAGTAAAATTCAGCCCCGGAGTCATATTTTGGGAAGATGAAGCATTTGAAGAAGATCATTCGATACAAACTTACGAGCCCAAACGAATCCCACTTGGACTTGATTTCGATCATTTGGAAGAGTCAGGTGTGGAAGGTGAGCAGGCTGGAGGCATAAGGAGGCCTATTGTGGTCATAGATGAGCTGGATGATGAAGAACAAGTAGAAACTCCTGTTCAAGCCTACCCTGACCAAATGTTTAGTATGGGTTTATTAAAGGTTCCTACTACTGGTATTCTTGCCGGTGGAAGTGCCAGTGGTGCTGCTCTGGAAATAGTGAGCGAAGTTTACTCGGATAAAGTACTCGTGGTAGAAAAACGGAAAAAGAGTACTTCACCACCAGCTGCGATTGAGGATGAATACGATCATGAAAATATGATCGATGAGTATGACTTCTCAAACGAGCATTCCTTGGAACATCAAAATTCGGTAGTTTCTCAGCAGGATCTGAATTCACCGAAATTGATGCCGCCCAAATCGTTAGACATAGAACCAATATCTGAAGTTTCGGACGAGAAGCATTTGTCCACCACCGGTAAGATCGAAGAATTCCTCCAAAAGCTCAATTTAACTGAAGATGAGGCTCAACTCTTGGAATTCAATAATTGTTTGGATGGTGATGAAGTAAATTTTGACATGGATGACTCCTCGACAATTCCGGAATTGACGATAAAGAAAAGCAATATCAACCTTAAATCATCTACTGGAGAATTGGGTAGCCCTATAATGCAACGTGAAGAGGCTGAGAAATTCCAATCCGATTTAGACCATTATATGTTTAACGAAAAGCCAATCAAGGAGATGGAATTTGAAGATAAAGCATCAAAATCGATTGAGAAATCTAGACCTGAAACTCATCGAAGCGTCATTGCTGGAGAACGTCTTCTCGGTGGCTCGGATGAATATGTTTTGTCCACTCCTAAGGGAGTATGTACACTGGGTAGTTTCACTGACCTTATTTCACACAAGGGTACGCCATTATCAAAGAAATCGCCATCACTGGGCAAGAAAAAGAAGAGAAAAAATTCACCTCGTAATCGATCAGATCTGTTCACTATGAGTCCATTTTCTCCTGGAACTCCAATGAGAGCCAGCTGGTCAAGAGTCTCGTCAGATCTGTATAGAAGGCTGGACATCATGGATCAGTTAAACCAAATGACTGCAGACATTCAAGAACAGTTTGGTATAGTTGATGAAGAGGGTGCAGACAATAGTCTGATTTTGGGTGATCTCGCCGAGGAAACTACAGATGACCAACTGAAAAATCGACAAGCGAATGTTTCTCGAGTTTCATCAGTTGAAAAATCAAGTGTTATCAGTACACCGACTCCAGCACGGACAAATAAATTCAACGAATTAGCACCTCAAACCGCACATGATTTTGACTTCAATCTGCAAGACAACTTTTCGGATGCACTGTTTAGTAGCATAAGAAGAAGTACTACAGAAGTCAATGCCGATTCTGATGATACACCACTTACTAGCACAGCTCTGCTCGTGGACAAAAAAGAAAAATCCATTCAAGACATGTTTGTACCTATTTTGGGCAAATTCGACGAGTTGGCTGAAAGATTAGCCGAACTTAACAACATGATTTAGCATAAAACCCAGCATAATAAACAATGTAATAATATCAGCCGATGTAGTAAAGCTATATGAGACATAACTACTCCTGCCTTTAGAATATAAGAGTATTTTAATCGACTCATCACTGATTGACAGTGCAACCAAAGGCCATGCCTATTTAGGCACCGATCTTGCAGATGTTATAAAATACTTGGTTTTCATTAAAAACAACCATCGTGAAATATCCATTTTATTTGAAATTTATCAAAATCAATCCATTTATCTAACAATTCATTGTGTTTACAAAACTCGATTATATTACTTCATTCTTTATCTCTTCACTTATCACTTCTTCGTTTCCAAATAATGTTTTATTTTTTTTAAAACTCAGCGCATCGCAGAATTTGAAACTTTACATCAGGCTAACCTAAGCAACAGTGCCATGTGGACCGCCGACCCCGCTGCCATGCAGCAACTAGCACTCATATTCAAAGGAACATTGTCCAGCTCTCTGGATGAGCGGCAACAAGCTCTGATGGCCTTGGCTGAAGCAAAACAGCAGCCACAATTCGAAAACTACTTGTTAGCTCTCTTGGTCAGTGAAGACTCTGGCTTGGGTGCCGACGTCAGAGCCTCAGCAGGTATGGTATTGAAAAACAATGTGCAAAGAGGTAAAGATGTGGATAGATCATATGTAAAGGATAACATTTTGCATGGTTTGGTTCTGTCACACTCGCTTGTTCGGAACGTAACTGGAAACGTTATTACGGCCCTTTTCTCCAAATATGGCGCCCAAAAGTGGCCCAATTCCCTTCAACAGTTGGTTCAGCTTGCATCAACCGATGGTGAGGCTGCTGTAGGTGCCGCTGGTGCACTTTCTCGTGTCTGTGAGGATCTGGCGGCTGTCTTGGACGGACAACTCGCTCGCTATGTAAGAAATCAAACTGACAACTCTGCTGTTCCTCAAGGCGATCAACCATCATCTTATCTTGTTCCACAGCTTCTTGAACTCACGGCAGCTCATAAGTCTCAGGTAAGAGCCCTTGCTTTAGCATCCATTACTCATTTCATTAACATTTCATCGCAAGCTATCTTAGCTCGTTTGGACGTTTTTTTGAACCGATGCTTCGCCTTAGCCTCAGATGCTGACCACGAAGTCCGTCGTGCTGTTTGCATTGGATTTCAGGCTGTTCTTAACACACGCCCAGATCAGATAAATCCACATTTAGAAGGAGTTATTGACTACTGTGTGCACTCGATGAATGATACAGAAGAAGTTGTCGCCATAGAAGCATGCGAATTCCTTCTTGCATTGGCCCTGAGTGCCACACCTGAACTTTATGAAAGAGTTTACAAAGCAAAATTACTGCTGGTTGTTCCAGTGCTTTTAGAAAAGATGGTTTATTCACAAGATGAAATCTTTTATATCCAAGCTGAGGACGCCAAAGATGAAGAAGCTAAACCAACGCATGTCAAACTGAAAGAGCACAAGGCAGGTACCCGCAGAACCGATGATCATGATGACGATGATGATGATGATGATGATGATGAGGATGAGGATGATGAAGACGACGATATGCTCTCAGAGTGGTCTCTCCGAAGATGCAGTGCTAGCACTTTGGATGTCCTTCTGGCTAATCTTCCGGGTGAAGTCCTTGAGGCTGCTTTACCTTTACTCCAAGGTAAGATGGTTTCCGAGCAGTGGCCGGTCAGAGAAGCTGCTATTTTAGCATTTGGAGCTGTGCTGAAGCTGTGTCTCGAAAGAGCACCGCAAGCACTTCCTGAATTGGTTCTTTTTCTTTCCGAAAGACTCAAAGATGAACAGCCCCGTGTACGTCAAATTTCATGCTGGACAATGTCCAGGTATGCTACGTGGGTTGTAGGCGACAATAATTTATTCAATGCCACTTTTAATGCCTTATTGCACTGTGCGTTGGACACCCTGAGAGTTGTCCAAGAAGCAGCCTGTTCACTGATTCTGACTTTCATTGAGAATGCCACACAAGAAATGTTGGCACCATTTGTTCAGTCTTTGCTTGAACTCTTTGCACGGAGTTTAGTGACTTTCCAGAAAAAGAGCACCATTGTGTTATATGATACCATCCAAACTTTTGTGGAAAAGGCCGGCTACGATCTTGTAGCACCATACGCAGACCAATTGCTTCCAGTGTTGTTGGAAAGATGGGGTGCTTTAGCGGACGATGATGTCGCTTTGTGGCCATTGCTTGAATGTATGGCATGCGTGGCTGCTGTATTGCTGGACAAATTTGCTCCATACGCTATTCCAACTTATACACGGGCCACGGCAATTTTGGCCCGATGTATAGCTATTGATGATCAGTGTCTCACAGATCCATCTATAGAGGCCCCTGAAAAAGACTTTATGGTCACAGCATTGGATTTAATCGATGGTTTGGTACAGGGTTTTGAAGCCCACGCCGTGGAACTTGTTCGTCAAGTTGAATCTACCTTGCCCTTAACCCATCATTTATTATCTATTTTGCCTCGATGTTTCGAGGATGAAAGTGATGATGTTAGGCAAAGTGCCTATGCACTCTTGGGTGATTTGGCAATTTACACAATGGCACTCGTTGAACCAATTTTGCCTTCTATTTTGGTAGCTGTTGCCCACGAAATTGCCTCCAAATCGTATCTGTCATATGCTGTGTGTAACAACGCTATTTGGGCACTCGGTGAAATATCAATGAGAGTCTCTGAGGAATCACTTTCACGTCCTTTTGAACAGAGCATACTTCCCTTACTTATTTCGTGCCTTAATCAATTGGACATGTCACAATATGTATTGGAAAATGCCACTATATGTTTGGGAAGAGCTGGTTTAACCGTGGCAACTTCAATCGCACCAAAATTGCCTGAATTTTTTACGAATTGGTGTCAGCATATGTTGTACTTGGAAAACAACGAAGAGAAGGAAACTGCTTTCGAAGGAATGCTTAATATAATAGAGCAATCTCCAGACGCTGGTTTGGGGGGACTTTCGACTCCTTTCGGGCGCAAAAACTTGCTGTTGCTTTTGATGTGTATTGGTAATTATCAAGAGGCACCTCATCAGCTTGTGGAAAAGTTTATGATGGTGATGAGTCTGTACAGACAAATGTTGGGTGAAGATGGATGGTCTCAAGTTGTTTCCCAACTTGACAACGATACCAGGGGAGCTTTAGGACTTTAAGGATTTCAAACATTAGAGTAGTATTTACGGCTTGATAGGCAATTATTATATATTCTTATAATTATTGGTTGGTAAGAGGTCATAATTTCGTAAACTTTTCTAAATCTTTGTGCACTTTTTGACGGGCTCTTTGATTAGTGCTAATCTTTTCCGTACAATACATCGTTCACTACACTGATTGGTAAGTCTCGGACACCACTTCCGTAGCTATGGACCCATTTGGCACCAATGTCTGCAGAAGGTCCATTTTGGCAATCCCCGGCCATCACTGCGTGTTCATCGATAAAATTGCACTTGTCATCAAGCGGGATTGTCTCTATCTCTGTATTCCAAAGAACGTGGATAATGTAAGTGAATAGCATACCCATAAGAAAATATGCTGGTAATGCCATGGACCAGTAACGATCAGGGTAATAAGTAATGCCTATACCATGGAGAACCCAATCTGGAGCTAAAGACCATACCAGCCACACTGTGATCGTTACGGTGGCTAGTACAAAGACGAAAAAGCCTTTATATTCCGCATACAGTGTTCGTGTAGTATTGGAGACAGTAACGTCCGACTGACGAGCTAAAGTGTCTTCAGAAGGCGTAGGTATGGGGGATAGAGCCTTAAAGATCATCTATAGTTGGTCTGGCGTCTCTCTGCGAATTGATTTTTTTTTGTACTTTCGTTTAAAAACATCGAAGCTTTCACTTTTTGTGGGGTGGATAAATGTTAGACATCAATATCGCAATTTTGCATAGTTCTGACAGGGCAGATCTCGAAGGCTTTTGAGTATTCGAAATCATATAAAGCATTGAAATAATATTTAATATTTAATATTCAATGGTGATCATTAACAATCAAAGTGGTCAAGAGCAAGGTACATCTTAATAAATTAAGTAAGATCATGCTGGCAGGGACTTATTAATGTCTCATCATGTAATGTGGTAGGTGCTTTATTGATTGATTTTAGATATAAGATTGTGTAAAATCATTTGAATGATAATATTGTTATCTACACCGATGTCGGATTTTTATTGTTATGATAGTGTGGTCACTAATTAGAGGAACTATTAGGTGGATCTTGAAATATCAAGGCTCTAGAGCGCTGAATTAAAAAAGTGTTTGAAAAAACATGAAAAAAAGCATATACTCTATGGATGATAATATTCAGTGTTAGGAAAACCTAATATTGAAATTGTTCTTAATTTCCATGGTTCAACTAGTTTTTTGGTTATTATTATTACTCCAACTGGCATCGGCACTAATCTACCTTTAAACAATCATTTGAGAAAGCCAATGGGGTAAAGATATTGCGAATTCGCATAAGTTGCAATGCACTACAAATAAGTCTATCATATAATAAAATAAAGCTTGCAGAACATCACAACGTGACGGTACCACAGAACTAAGAGTTAAAAATCTCTGGGCACCCAAAAGCTAAAGTACCATCAATTGAATTTATCCACGTTCAAAGCCTCGACCGAGGCTTTTTACCTCTCCTTACTTGCATCCTTTATTTGATGCACATTTTTTTTCAACTATTGATGTCACCGTAACTGCACATATAAGGCGAATCGGAAACCTATACATAAACTACTGATCTCGTAATAAGTTCATCTCTCGACACACAACAACGTAGCTGAAAATTACGTCTATCATTTCTTTATAATCACCTATAAATCCCATTAAATTTTAATATCAATATCTCTGATCACCAGCATCATGGCTAAATAATTCTTCTAATCTTTATTACTGTGCGAATACTAATAAATTTTAAAGTAGCACATGAAATTGCCGGGACACTATAGTAATGACAGAATATTCGAACATAGTGTATTCCGCAAATAACTCTGTTTATATCTCGCTATAACAATCACCATTGGTAATACACCCATGACATCGGCTACTATGACTCTAAGCTTCGACAACTCACGTGACTTGTAATTTTGCATCCTCCGATTAATTTCCGGGTAACCTGTAAAATTTTCACTATTTAAATTTTCACATCCAGTGCACCTCTACAAAAAGATTATAATTTACCCGGACATATTTCCCAAAGCGGGTTTTGTGTTCACTGATCTTACAACGCGGCAACGCTGAGTCATTACCTGATTTGGCCATCGAGCTTTGCGTGCATCTCCATTTTTCATTATCCATATAAAACTGTGTAAAATCATTGCACAATTTTTCTCAAATTTAAGTCTTACCACTACATTCTTTGAGTCTCTCTTGCCGGGTATAGCTTCCCCTTCATTCTGCATAGCTATACCATGTTGCAATCACTCAAGTTAGTTCCAAGTCTTAAGGCTTTCACAAGACAGTTGCCAGTTTGGCAATCTTGTAGATATGCCAGTAACGCTAGCTACGCTGGTGCTCTGATTTTAAAGGAAGGAACTCAACAACTTGTTGATGTTTCTAAAGTTTTGGTCATTGGGTCCGGTGGTCTTTCCATTGGTCAAGCCGGTGAATTCGACTACTCTGGTTCTCAAGCCATTAAAGCGCTTAAGGAGGCTAAGAAGCAATCAATTTTGGTAAATCCTAACATTGCAACTAACCAAACTTCGCATGCTTTGGCTGACGAAATTTACTACTTACCTGTTACTCCTGAGTACGTCACATACATCATTGAAAGAGAAAGACCCGATGGTATTTTGTTGACTTTTGGTGGCCAAACTGGTCTTAACGTCGGTGTTAAATTGGACAAAATGGGTGTCTTTGATAGATACGGAGTTAAAGTTCTTGGTACTCCAATCAAGACTTTGGAAACTTCAGAAGACAGAGACTTATTTGCTCAAGCCTTAAAAGAAATTGATATCCCAATTGCTGAATCCATTGCTGTCGAAACTGTTGATGATGCTTTGGCTGCCGCTGAAAACGTGGGCTATCCTATTATTGTTCGTTCTGCTTACTCTTTGGGTGGTTTAGGTTCTGGTTTTGCTTCAAACGAGGAAGAATTACGTAACTTGGCTGCTCAATCCTTATCTCTTGCTCCTCAAATTTTGGTTGAAAAATCCCTTAAGGGTTGGAAAGAAGTCGAATACGAAGTTGTTCGTGACAGGTTGAATAATTGTATTACTGTCTGTAACATGGAAAACTTTGATCCATTGGGAATTCACACCGGTGACTCTATTGTCGTTGCTCCATCCCAGACCTTATCCGATGAAGAATATCATATGTTAAGATCCGCTGCTATCAAAATTATTAGACACTTGGGAGTCGTTGGTGAATGTAATGTTCAATACGCCTTGCAACCTGATGGATTGGATTACAGAGTTATTGAAGTGAATGCTAGACTTTCTAGATCTTCCGCTTTGGCTTCCAAGGCTACTGGGTACCCATTGGCTTACACAGCTGCAAAGATTGCTTTAGGACACACTTTGCCTGAACTTCCAAACCCTGTTACCAAGACCACTTCTGCCAATTTCGAACCTTCATTGGACTACATTGTTACCAAAATTCCAAGATGGGACTTGGCAAAGTTCCAACACGTTAAACGTGACATCGGTTCTGCCATGAAATCTGTTGGTGAAGTCATGGCTATCGGCCGTACTTTCGAAGAATCTTTCCAAAAGGCTATCCGTCAAATTGATCCATCTTTTGTTGGTTTCCAAGGTGACCACTTCGAAGATTTGGATTTCGCACTTGCTAACCCAACCGACAGAAGATGGTTGGCCGTTGGACAAGCCCTCTTGCATGAAAACTATACTGTTGATAGAGTCCATGAACTTTCCAAGATTGATAAATGGTTTTTGTACAAACTTACCAACTTGGTCAACATGAACAAGGAATTGGCTGCTGCCAAATCATTGGACAATATTTCCGAGGATCTTATGCTGAGAGCTAAAAAAATGGGTTTCTCTGATAAGCAAATTGCACTTTTGATTAACTCTACTGAATTGGAAGTCAGAGCTGTAAGAAAGAGCTTCGGCATTGTCCCATATGTTAAGAAGATTGATACTTTGGCTGCTGAATTCCCTGCAAACACCAATTACCTTTACACCACCTACAATGCTACACTGAGTGATGTTGAGTTCAATGAGCATGGTACTTTGGTTTTGGGTTCCGGTGTCTACAGAATCGGTTCTTCCGTCGAGTTTGATTGGTGTGCCGTTTCGACTGCCAGAGCTCTTCGTGAAGCTGGCAGAAAGACTATCATGATTAACTACAACCCAGAAACTGTTTCTACTGATTTCGACGAAGTTGACAGATTATACTTCGAAGAGCTCTCGTTAGAAAGAGTTTTGGACATCTACGAATTAGAGACTGCACAAGGTGTAGTTGTTTCCGTTGGTGGTCAATTGCCTCAAAATATCGCACTCGCCTTACAAAACAATGGCTGTCAAGTCTTGGGTACCAACCCAGAGGACATTGATAAGGCCGAGGATAGACACAAATTCTCCCAAATCTTGGATCTGATCGGAGTTGATCAACCTGAATGGAAGGAATTAACTCTGGTAGCTGATGCAGAGAAATTTGCTGACCAAGTCGGATACCCAGTTTTGGTTCGTCCTTCTTACGTGTTGTCTGGTGCCGCCATGTCAGTTATCAACTCTCACTCTGAGCTCGAGCAGAAACTCTCTAATGCTTCTAAGGTCTCTCGTGAACATCCTGTGGTTATCTCTAAATTTATTTTAGGCGCTCAAGAAATTGACATCGATGCTGTCGCTTCTCAAGGTGAAGTTATTGTTCATGCTGTCTCAGAACATGTGGAAAATGCAGGTGTGCATTCTGGTGATGCAACTTTGATTCTTCCACCTCAAAATTTGTCACCAATTGTTCTCGGCAGATTAAAGGAAATAGCCGATAATGTTGCCAAGGCCTGGAAAATCACTGGACCTTTCAATATGCAAATCATCAAGGATGACCAAAACGGTTCACTTGACGACACCAGTTGTCACTTGAAAGTTATCGAATGTAACATCAGAGCTTCTAGATCGTTTCCTTTTGTTCTGAAGGTCTTGGGTATCAATTTTATTGATGTGGCTGCGAGATCCCTTATCGGGGAAAACATTCCAAAGCCTATTGATTTAATGTCCCAATCCTATGACAGAGTTGCGACCAAGGTTCCACAATTCTCATTTACTAGATTGGCCGGTGCAGACCCATTCTTGGGTGTTGAGATGGCTTCTACTGGTGAAGTTGCTTGTTTCGGAAGAGATTTGATTGAAGCTTACTGGACCTCTATTCAATCCACCATGAATTTTGTTGTTCCTCAACCAGGAACCGGTCTTTTGTTTGGAGGTGATGTTACGAATGATAAACTTGGTGAAGTCGCTAAAAAATTATCCGGATTAGGCTACAATTTTTACACTGCTTCAGAAAGCGTTGAGAAGTATCTCAGCCAATACGTTGGCGAAGACGTGCAGGTAATCGAATTCCCAAAGACGGACAAGAGAGCGTTGAGAGAAATTTTCCAGGACAAAAAAATCTCTGGTGTTTTTAATTTGGCACATGCAAGAGCTGAAGATCTTCTTGATCAAGACTACGTTATGAGAAGAAATGCAATTGACTTTGGCATTGCCCTTTTCAATGAACCAAATACTCTGGCCTTATTCGCTGAATGCTTGAAGCAAAAAATAACCGGCAAGAAGTCTTTTGATGTGGTGCCCGATTCTGTTGTGGTACCCCAGGAAGTGCAGAGATGGTCGGAATTCCTTGGAGGTAAGCCAGTATAACTGCAACATAATATTTGCTTCTAGGCGAACCTTATTAGAGCGGTGTCGGCATTGGAACATGCGTTAGTCAAGAAATTCCTTCTGGGAATTTATCGAATCCCAGTAAAGGAACAAGCACTTGACGCAATATCCGATTGTGCAAAAAAAACTTTTATATTGCTCAAAATACTTCTTATGCAAGAAAGCAACAAATAAAAACAATAATTAAGATATTTTCCGATAGTGTAAAAATAAAAATTAGATTTATTAGATAATAAAAGCCCGATTAAGGCGTCCATCTCATCGCCGCAGTATTGAAAAATGCACCCTCTTGGCCAATTTTACAATAATTAATAAAAACAAAAAAATTTCTTCCGTCTACTTGCAGAGGTTAAGAGCAATTCCTATTGTTAAGAGACCGATTTTTGATTATAAAAAGAAATTTTATAGGTGCTGGTAACAACTAAGTTCTGGGGTCCCAAAATAACGCTCCGATAAAGGACACAACTAAATTTCAATCGCTCTCAGTCGTTATTTAACGGTAATTTCTCTTTAATTATGGCACTCTAGAATAGTAGCTGTATATCAACCATTGAGCGTTAGTAGATAATAGTTCTTTGAAAGCGGCATACGGACGAAAACCCGAAGATATGCAGCTTTCTCAGGCGCATGTCAGGCGCAACGTAAAAGAAAAATTCATGCGGCACTCTGTCAGAAGAATTCTTGGAAATAAGCTATAACCGTCTATCAAAGCCTAATCGATGGGGAGAAGAGATGAGAAGCAGCACCGTGCGTTTTATCAAAGCCTCCCCAGGGTACTGAATAATAAACGTTTCTTTTTTTTCTGGGCTCTCGTCGCTTTATTTAATAGTGTGGTCTCCCTGGTATTTTATCTTTTTCATCTAATCAGTTTCATCAGTTTGTTACACATCTTTCAAACATGAGTGACGGAGACAAAAAATACGATCTGGCTGCTGATGATTTTGGTGCTGCTGTGACCAACCCAGATCAACAAAAGTTCGAGTCTTCTTCTAAGGAATATTCCGATGAAGTTGATATTCAGGGACCACTTAACACCACCACCAAGTCAATTGGTGTGAGAAGAGCAGAGATCATCATCGCTGAGAACAATGACTGGATTACATTCTCCTTTCTTGCGATCACAATTTTCTTTGTTGCATACTCCTACTCTTTGGACGCTACTTTGAGATATACTCTCCAAGGTTATGCTACCAGTTCTTACGCCCAGCATTCTATGATTGCAACTGTCAATGTTATTAAGAGTGTTATGGCCGCTGCTTCTCAGCCAGTTTACGCCAGACTTTCGGACAGATTCGGAAGATTCGAGCTCTTTATTGTTGCTCTTGTTTTCTACGTCGTTGGTACCGTTATCGAATCACAAGCTTACGATGTCAACAGATTCGCCGGTGGTGCCGTTTTATACCAACTTGGTTACTCTGGTGTCATTGTCATGATTGAAATTATGCTTGCCGATTTCTCTACTTTGAACTGGCGTCTTGTTGCATCTTTCATTCCAGCTCTTCCATTTATCATTAACACCTGGGTTTCCGCTGATATCCTTGCATCCCTTAACCCAGTATATGATTGGAGTTGGGACATTGCTATGTGGGCTTTCATCTTCCCATTGACCTGTATCCCATTCCTTATCGTCCTTTTCATTATGACCTGGAGGGCCAGTAAGACCCCTGAGTGGGCTCAAGTCAACGCTGACAACAAGGTTCAGCACCCATTCTGGATCAGCTTTAGAAAGAATGTTTTTGTTGACCTTTTCTGGGAAGTTGATATTGTCGGTGCCCTCTTCATCATCTGTATTTTCGGTTTCATCTTGACTCCATTCACTATTGCTGGTGGTACCCATGAACAATGGGAGAGAGGTGCTATCATCGCTCCATTGGTTATAGGTTTCGTTCTCATTCCATTTTTCATCTGGTGGGAAAAGCTGTGGGCTAAGTATCCAATTGTTCCTTTCCCATTGTTGACTGACCGTGGTGTTTGGGCTGCTCTTATCATCGCCGTTCTTATTAACTGGATCTGGTACATGCCAAACGATTACATGTACACTGTTCTCTTGGTCGGAATGAGACAGACTGTTAAGTCCGCTCTGAGAATTACTTCTCTTTACTCCTTCGTGTCTGTCATCACCGGTCCACTTTTGGGTCTCGTTGTTGTCAGAGTTAGAAAGACTAAGCCTTTCATTGTTTTTGGTGTCTCCACATGGATGGTGGCTTTGGGTTTGATGATCCACTACAGAGGTTCCAATGATGGTCTTGCTTCTGAGAAATACGTTAACGGTGTGATTGGTGCTCTTTGTTTGATGGGTTTCGGTGCTGGTTTCTACACTTACACTACTCAGGTTTCGATTGCCACCTGTACCAACCACGAACACATGGCTGTTATAATTTCTTTGTACTTGGCATCCTACAACATTGGTTCTGCCTTCGGTTCAGCTGTTTCCGGTGCTATCTGGTCTAACCTCATGTACAAGCGTATCGTTAAAGAAATGGCCGCAAAGGGAATTACTGACACCACTATTGCCACCCTTGCCTACGGATCTCCATACAGTTTCATCGTTACGTACACTTGGGGTACTCCAGCTCGTCAGGCTGTGGCCCTCGCTTACGCTCATACTCAAAGAATTTTGTGTATTGTTGGTATTTGTCTCTGTGTTCCATTGTTGTTGGCCGCATTGATTCTTAGAGACCACAAGCTCGAGAGCGTCCAATCCCTTGAGTCCAACCACGTCGCTGAAGGTATCAAGGAGAACGGTGAAGTTGTCGTCAACAACTACGACAACGACCCTATTTTCGACTTCATTCGTAAGATCGTTCCAGGATTGAAGAAGAAGAACTAGTCAAGTTGCAATTTCTTTGACAGTATATTAATAACTTAGCCATGCTTTCTATATCGGATAGGCTATAATGTTTACAAGATCATAATTTATCAATTGTAGAATTTTCATAGAACAAGAAATATTTGCCATAATGTATAAATTGGAACTACACAACGGAAATCTTCACAAGATGTCCGTTTTTTTTTTCGTAATTTATTTTTTTTTTGTCTTTTTTTATGGCTCAGGTCTCGATCCAAGATGAGGTCCACATCCAAGAGGAGATATTTAAATTAGCACGTTATGAGCGGCGGTAATACTATTTTTCGTATGCAATAATCTAAATTACGAAACTCTCTCAGCTGTTTCTTTTCTCACGTCAAGATTATTGGTTGTATGCAATGGTTAGTTTTTATTAATAATCATTAGTTGTTCTGATTACGCCAGGCTTGGTATGAAATACCCTTCGGTCTGAACGCATTGCATATGAAACAGATTCATCGCCATGCAATCTGACGGGTGGTGGAAGCCAAGATTTTCCTACAAACTCTGAAATTGTTAATTCATCTAGGCTCGGCAATAAGAAAAATTGGGCTTGGTTCTTTCAAACGCCGTTCCGGAATTATGGTTTGATTTTGAGAGTATATTGGTAAAATTAGTAATGTAATTAGTTTGGATTGATTCTAAATTCTCGCAAATTATAACTGGCTTATGTGGAATTCCTTTTAGAGCAAGCTAATACTGTCGATACGTCAACACTCATGCCAGTTTACATCAGAGTAAGCAAAAATCTATTGATAACAAAAATGCCTCACCAAAAGTTAAAATAATTATACTACCGTATTGCACCCTTCTTTGAAATTGCTCTCTCACTATCTCGCTCTTCCCCACTTTTACTGTATACTTTAACCGAAAAAGGATTCTTCATTAAAAACTCAATTTTTTCTCTCCCACATCGGGGGGGTTCCGTGTATCGACTTA
This sequence comes from Kurtzmaniella quercitrusa var. comoensis (nom. nud.), assembly GCA_020280125.1. Taxonomy (NCBI): domain Eukaryota; kingdom Fungi; phylum Ascomycota; class Pichiomycetes; order Serinales; family Debaryomycetaceae; genus Kurtzmaniella; species Kurtzmaniella quercitrusa var. comoensis (nom. nud.). The sequence continues at coordinate 97,452 of JAFIDI010000005.1, forward strand.
ATCCCCATATTTCCCATTTTTGGCCCCACCTCCAATCCTGCACATGTATCGTTAAGGTTTCTGAAGACACATTACCTTCACCACATCATGAGCGACCCCCGTGCCTTTATTGAGGAAGCGCAAAAGCTTGAAAAGCCCCAACTGGGGTTCATGTCTTTCTTGTCGGGCTCCCTGCTGTCATCTAGACTTGAAGAGGCAACCGACCTCTACATACAGGCTGCCAACCATTACAGACTCTCCAAAGACTTCGCCCAAGCAGGAAAGCAATTCGTCAAAGCTGCCAATCTCCAGGAGAAATTGGGAAACCACAATGATACCGCTAACCATCTCATTGAGGCCTACAAATGTTTCAAGGGTCCTCTGCCAGCAGAGGCCATTGATGCGTTGTCCAAGGCTATTCACATATTCCTTACCCAGAACGGACAATTCAGAAGAGCCGCCAATTTTACAATGGATTTGGGAGAATTGTATGAAAGCATCGCTGATACCGAAAACGCTTCCAAGAGTTACGAGCAGGCTGGTGATTATTTCACTACTGACCATGCAGAAGCCTTGCTGAATAAGGCATACTTGAAGTGTGCCGATTTGTACGCAGGGGCTGAGAAGTACCGTAAGGCTGTGGATATGTACGAAATTGTTATTAAGAACCTGTTGGGTAACAATTTAACCAAGTGGAATTTAAAAGACTATTTTTTGAAGACCATCTTGTGTATTTTGTGTGAAAATGATGCAGTTGAAGCTGAGAAGAAGTCTGCGGAGTTCAACGCAGTGGAGCCAACATGGGAAACAACAAGAGAATTCAAGCTTGTGAATGATATTTTCGCAGCCATCAAGGAAGGTGATGTACAAGAATTTCAGGATAAGTTGTTTGAGTTCGATCAATTCCAAAAATTGGATAAGTTGAAGACTTCTTTATTATTGAAGATTAAGCTGACTGTCGTGGAGCAAGACGAGGATGATGATTTATTATAAGTCTGGAGAAAATGAGATAATTGCAAAAAACTTATTGTAGCTAAAATTTCAAAAATATTAGGTTATGTAAAGTACTCTTGTGAAAAATGTTAAATCGACGTATACAGAATTCTGTATTTCATTCAGTCTTTTTCAACACCTTTCCAAACCACAAAAACGTTTGAATGTAATTTTTCTCAGCGCTCAATACCTTTACTTAGGTTTTCCAATCACCCCAACTTCCTAAAACATTTATCTCAATCCCGCTGCATCTTTTTTTTTCGGTAGTTTTAAAATCTGCAACGATTGTTTTCGCGTAAACAAACATTAAACCTACTTTTAGTCCGGGTCATCGCCTTAATTATGGCCGAAAAGCAGCCTCAGAAGATTAGATTTCTGAAGCTCCGACTTGTATGTCGTAAAGCATTGGAGCAATCGATCAAAAAATCCCTTTCCTTAGATCAAATCAAGTCATGTTACCCAGAAATCTCCCTGACAAATGATGGTGTAAAAGCACTTGACACGGCTAGGAATCAGATCGTTCAGTTTTGGTTTGACAACTCGCTTCGAGAATTTGAGCTTATATTCAGTGAACGTGATATAGAAGCGAAGCTAGATGAGCTTGACGAGCTAATTAGTCAGGCAGAAGAGCGTAGAGAATTGGGAGAGGATCAACTGTACATCAACGATCTTACTCCCGAACAGCTAATGGGTGCCAATTTAGCCCTTCTGAAGAAAACAGCTGTAACCCTGTTTCTGATGATACATGAACAACTCCGATTGGATAATGAGGACCTCTTAAAAAGTTTGAAAGACTTTGAAAATGAGATCAAAACTACCAAAACTGACATAGAAGCGCTGACGCGAGACTTGATAGATGGATTACGAGGCACTAGTGCAGAGGAAATTGAGGCTAGAGCCAAGTTGGAAAAATTGATTGACATGGCTGTGGATTGAATTTCCTGTTAACGAAAGAACCTTGAATTCAAGTTCATCAAAATTTATCCATACCTGACAGTGGTTGCACAGATGTTTGCTGGTTCAGAACGTCGTATTTGTGCTTCCAGACCAGAACACTACATAAATTATCAATATACTAGACGTTAAACTATTTACATGCTCATTGGGCAGCCTTGGCAGCCTTATTTCTGGCCCTTCTGACAGCAAGAGCTTCTGCTTTTCTAATTCTTTCTCCTTCGAACTCATCATACTTCTTCTTGGCCAACTCTGCGTATGCAGCGACCTTTTTCTGGAGGTCTTCCATCTTCTTCTTCTGCTTAAGTTGTTTGTCTGACAATTTGACCAACTGTTTGTCACCCCAGACCTTGTAATCTTGCAAGTATTGTTTGTCCATATGGAACTCGCTGGTGACAACATCGTCAGTCAAACCCAATTTCTTGATGACGTAGAAATACTTTTCAGAATCAACCTTCTTCAAGTATTTAAGAATTTTTTGACGCTTCTGCACCAAGTTTCTGGCCCTTTGCGTGTGTGCATGATCCTTAGGATTTGCTCTCACGTGGTTCATAATAAACTGGATCTTCATAGTCAACACAGCAGCAATCACTTCAGGAGAAGCGGTATCACCTTCATGTCTGGAGAATTCACGACGTGCGATATTAATTGCAATCTTCTTCTTATCCTGTTCACTTGAATTTTTCACGTTCAAAACAGTTAACAATGCAGATCTCTTCTTAGCTTCCAATTCGCTTATCTGCTTGTGAAGAAGTGAGCTTCCAGCATTTTGCAGAAGGATAGCCTTCTCGGCACCATATAACAATTTGTTGACTTCCATGTTGTCATAGCCGTGAGACAAATTACTTTCATCTTCTAATTCAGCTTTCACTCTGTGAATGAATGCATTATTGTTTTCACCCATAACTGGATCAACATCGAATGGACGATTCAGAACCTGGTATTTACGAACGTTATTGGCATCTCTGATAATCTGACTTTTCATCTTCTTTTCTCTCTGACCAATGTTTCTTCGTCTGGTTCTGCTCATATTTTGTGTACGTGGAAGCTTAGATGCAGTTATAAGAGATATCTTGAGCTCCGGTTGCTCGGCAAGGACTTTCCGACTCATGGAGAAGCCTCTGAGTGCTCCTATTGTCGCCTTAAACATCGTTAGCTAATTGAGGTTGAAAAAAATCGGTGAATTTTTCAGTGGGCTCGAGAATGTATTGTACACAGGATTGTGTCACACCCGGACACCCGTATCAATATAGTTTCGAAAACACTTATCAAAGTAAGAAGTTAATTACGTTCAGGGTGTTTCATGGTAGATCAATCATAATACATGCTCTACTGTTTGAATTCACAGCCGATACTCAGGATTATTTTGATATTGTGCAATCCAACCTCCCCACAATAAACATAATTTTTCCTGCATGTTAGATAAACATCCTAACATGTCGATGGATCCCAAGTCTATAGCCAAAAGGTGGAAAAAGGACCCGAAAAAGTTCCTGGAAAAACTCATCGACGACGTCTGGGGTCTCCCCGACTCAAGCATTTCATTCATAAATTTTTCTGGTTATTTTAAAAAAGTATTGTGGGCCTACTTTGACCGAAAGACATCATCAACAAAACATATCCTACTCATCGCAAAGTATGCCGTTTATGATTCCAGAATTAATGATCCAATCGTATCAGAAGGCTCCTTAGAATGCATGACATCTTCGGATAAGTTCCGTGATTATTTTGAAAGTTTGTTGGCTGTTTCTTATCAGGATACAAACACCGGTAATAATGTACCCATATTTGACTTATTAGCCCAGTTAGTATCCAGTTATTTACACGTTGAACAAGTTAAGTGTTGTGTTCTGGAACTCTTCACCCTTCAGCTTTGGACTCATCTTCCAGGAGTTTCCAAAATAATACAGGAAGCACCAGATTATATCAAGTCCCGGTATGAAAAGTTGAATACCGACACACAGACGCCGTTTATGATAAATTTACTCAAGAATAACACACAATTTTCGATATATGAGCACTACTCTCTATGCAATTTCTTAATTGAAAGCTTACATCACTCTGCTCTTAGAAGCAGGATAAACCTAGTCATTAAAAACCTTGGCTTTCTTTCACTGGTTCCAAGAGCTGTACCCAATAGAGATCGCTTAAAATATAGCATATACTATCCAGTGGATGATTTCACGGGTGATTTTCTTCCAGATCATGAAAGCGTCCGTGCCAATAAGTTTTTTGAATTACAAACAAAGCTATACGATGTTCCTGGTGCTGAGGGTCTCAAGCATTTCCCATCAATCTATGATATCCTGCAAGATGAATTCGAAGCTATAATTCTGACAATTGAAGTAGAAGAGCTACACAAAGTCCTTGGATTGAATCTAACCAAAGATAGACTCGTTGTTGAAATTTCAGATAGTCTTTTTACACCTCTTTACGATATAAGTAAACACTTGGTTACACAATTTGATGATGTGCCAGACCTATCAAAACCTGTTAAACGCTTCGCCAGTGGAAATTATCTTTCCAAGTCCCATTTTCTTGAATCGCAGCTCATTGAATTGAAAAATGAATGGATTTCAGAGTCAACAGATCATATAAAGCTGGTCTTGAAGCGGAAATTTGTTGACAAAAAGAACAGCAAATACATTTCACAATTTTCGTGTGAAGAAAATGATGCAACAAAAGTTCATCTTGTTGATAAATCATTTTTCTCCAGTGATCAAGTACCACTTGCATCTTCTGTTTTGTTACTTCATGTTATTCTGCCAGAAAAACATTCTTCAATTGAACTCACAAAAGTATATGGAGTATTTGCCATGATGACAGCGACAATCAACTCTCTGAACACCAAATCTATGGTTTTACATTTATCAGAAGGGGCCTCTAGGTTCAATTATGTCATGAAGCTTCCAACTTCGGGAGTTGACTTTAAACGTGTTTCCATGAGAGATCCTTCTATGCCCGGTTTTATCGAAGACAGTCTAACCCTCAATAAATTTATGATGGAGCCGTTAGAATTACCCAAAACTGAGATTACAATTGATTGTGCTGATGCCTCATTGCCGGATGAGTATAACCGTAAAGAATCTGCTCCGGAAGTCAAAAGGGCCAAGTTAGATTACACTGCTGATCTTTCCGAAGGTAAGCACCAATTCATTATAAACTGGGAAGCAAAGGAATATCATTTGGGCGATTCTACTAGCTCAAACTGGTCTATTTCAGACACACGTGGTTTGATATCGTGTCTCGTGAATAATTTTACTGCAATTAAAACAACACCTCATTCGGACTGGTTAAGTTGCATTATAGATAACTTGAACCGCAATTTCTCATGCGAGAGGGTGTTGATCATCTCTCCTAATCCCCCTGTGCTTGACAACTTGACATCAGTTACATTGGATAGAGATGTTGAGTCAAAGCTTATACAATTGAAAAATAAGTATGACTCCGTCTTCAAAAGTATTTCGGATATGGCAAAACGCTTGAATCTTCCGGCGGCAGATGTCTTATGTGAGTCCAGTGAGCATTTGAAGTTGATTCTTCATGCACATGTTGAGCCTCTTTGGTTGAAGTTCTTGGTTGGTTGCAAGGAGGCCCCCAACATTGACACAATTAAAAACACCTTTCCTTTTATTGACTTTACCAATAAAAAGTTTAGATCTGTTGAAGAGGGTTTGACAGAAGCTCGTGATGCATACGCTGATATTAGGCTGCAATTTACAACTTTGCAGCAATTAGAACCGGTGGTTAAATTTGGCCCTAAAATAGACGAGGCTGAAAAATATTTGATTTCTAAATACTCCTCAGTCGTTGCAGTATCGACCGGGTGGTTAGGAAAATATTTGAGCCATGAATCAAACAATAATCTCCATTTCGATACAGTTATTCTCTCGGATGCCCACTTCATGAGCGAGTTTGAGAGTATAATGCCTTTTTACATTACAAAACCACGAAGGTTTATAATTTTGGGCAACGATTCCTTCAATAGAAGATCTTTGTTTCATAGGCTCTCTAATATTGATAATGGAAGAAACCTTTTTGGGATTGAACAGGAGGTTCACGAAATTCTGAAAAGTTTTAATAGCGGGTTCGATAAGACTAGCCAAAACATATCAGTTCTGCAAAAAAAGGCGACCGAGCTACACAATATTACAGAGGCAGAGTTTATGGTTTCTGTCTATATGTACATGAGATGCATTGGATATACTAACGATAAAGTTGTCTTGGTAGTATTGGGGCCGGTTCAAAAGGCTTTGGTTGAGGAAATGATTCGAAGAAAATGCGGGGACGACTCATTCTACAAAATGCCCAAAGTGAAGAGTTTACAAGAGACCTATGGAGTTACTCATAGCATAGTTCTTCTATCAACCCATGGAATTACTGGTGTGAAACTCCAGAGCCAGATTAAGCGAGCTGCTTTATCGGCCAAATTCGGTATGTACGCATTTGGAGATTTCCAGGAGAAGAGCTCAAAATTAAAAATCAGAGTTGGAGAAAAGGTTGATTCTCAACGCAGCAAACAAACATTTATTATTGAAGATGAGCAACATATGGCTGATTATGTGACGCAATTAGAGACCAGCATTTAGTGAAACATCAAGTATTTATTCCCACTCAAACAAGTTGTGTATCAAATCGTAATTGGCATTTCTCACTTTGCGCCTGCCGCCCTAAAGGGGAAAGACTGATCAGATTGATCGGACTGATTCTTATCTTCGCGGGTAAATATGAGCCTGTAATTCACATAGTAGAATGGACAAAAATAGAGAAGAATAGGAATCGTGTATATATAATATGGACAGGCTATAGTACAGTAAAAAAAATTTGTGTTTAGACTTTATAAAAATGATTTGGTTTCTGTAGAATTAAGAGCCCAACAATTGAACGGTATAATTATACAAAGTCATCCAAAGCAGCTTATATTGTTCAATTTTGGTAAAGAAAAAAGTTCAGCTTCTTAGCCATTCCTTTTCCATTTGTACGAATTTGACAACTACTTACTTACCTAACTCACCGTATTAACCTCGGCCTTCAGGTAAAATTCTTTTTGAAAGGGCTAAGATATCGTTAACACAAAAATCTACCTACAAAATTACTCCAACGTAATACTCTGCGTAAATGCCAGGCTGCTTATCTTATCTCAATTCTTACTTTAAATATAGTCAAAAGTGGGAAAATCTTATGGCTAGACCGGTGGGAAGATGCACGTGAATACGGCAATGAGACGATAAAACTGTTGTTTCTACTCGCTCTTCTTTGATAGTTCCGGTTAGAGTAGATTTTAAGTCAGACTGATCCAACTCAAGTAAATATTTTGCTAACTCTATCAAATCCGCAGCAATGCGCTCAACGTCGAGCTGATAGCAGCGTTGTCCCTCCCCTAAATCTTTATCTCTCCCTTTCTCACTTTTTAATCTTTTTAATCCATCCCTCGTTCATTTTGGGTAATTTTTATTTCCTGATGTCAAAAATTTTTTTCTGAAAGCGATTTGTCTGAATTTTTTTATCGACTGATAAACACTTGTCAGCAAAGATAACTGAACGGGTCCCAGTTGACTATCAAAGTCGTTCTTTTCCATCAAACCTATCATCTACGTGCTTTGCAGTCATAGTTGCTGTTATAGGGATAAAAATTGAATCGTTTTTTTTCGCTTGTCCAGAGATACCGCTAGCATCGATTATTCAGGTACTCCAAGATCCATATACAATCTTACCGGTCAAACCTTTACGAAGTACCGAAAACTTTCGCTGATTAACGATTGAAAGGCATGAGTGAGATTTCCCAAAGACTTCCCCCTGTCGTGGCGGCTAACCCGGTACATCCCAACGCCAAAACTACTACCCATATCACCAACGGGACAACTACTACGAAGACGAATATAACTAGTCCTGTGTGTCGGAACTGTAAAACTCAAACCACCCCATTGTGGCGAAGAGATGAAACTGGACAGGTTCTTTGCAATGCCTGTGGGTTATTTTTAAAGCTTCATGGGCGTCCTAGACCGATATCGCTCAAGACGGATACAATCAAGCTGAGAAACAGAATCAAACAACCAAATTCGACCAAACTGTCGGGTCCAAATACACCGGAGTTGAAGCTGAAAGACCTGAATGTAAATCCAGCCGTTAATGGTACTATGTTGGGTTCGGAATCTCAGTTAAATGGCCTGCAACTGGTACTTTTCAAATCTAATGGTAAAAAATCTCCCAAAGGTCATAAAGCCAAAAAGTCGCATGATGGCTCACTCACGCCATTGTTGCCCGCAAAATCCATATCTAGCGGTGCTGCCGCTGCTGCCGCTGCTCTCATTGGTGGCCATCATCTGTATGCTGGCCATTTGGCTGGCGCCCCAGTACTCGGTTCGATCCCTCATCACGTGGTGCAACCGCTTCACTATCCGTCACTGACACCTACCCAGTTCGCCCCTGGACTTCAACGCATTACTTCACCGCTTTTACTTTCGACTTCGCTGTCAATTCTGAACGCTCGCTCTTCTTCACAGACCTTATCCGGTACGAATTCTCAAACTCAGCCATTAACGGCAGCTCAAGCTGCCGCTGGTGCTTTGGAAAACATGTCGCATGAATTAGGACCCAGTGCATCTTTTAAGTCTGGAGCTCTTGCTGGTAATGTCCTGCTAATCAAAAAGGAAGAAAAAGACACTCCAATGCAACAACCACACCTCTCTTCACCTTCTTTCGGACCACAATTTTCGTTGAATAAAGATAAAGACGATGGTCGTTCTCTGCCTCCAGAAAGCAGGCCAACACTGTTACCACCGATCGTTGCGGCCGGTGTCTCTAGTCCACAAATTCACAACTACCTGGCATCTGCTGATGGTGGACAAGCCTCAGACTCCGGCAAAGATGCTCAAGGCAGTCTGAGTGGCCAAAATAGTGCATCAAGCGATAGTGGTCGAGGAAACTCTTTTAATAAGGCTTCTGTTAATAGCAATGGATTTAGCCCTGGTAATGGACAAAACGCTCCACCTCCACCTCCGCCACCAAATCAAGGCGCCAGACACCCAAATAATAACACCAATCATGAGATTACCATGCTCAAGACCAGAATTTCTGAATTAGAACTTGTCAACGACTTGTATCGAACCAGAATTATGGAGCTTGAAGCCATGGAGCAAGCAGCCCGACTTCGTGAACTTCTGATGCGTAAACGTTTGGACGAAGTATTGCACTTACTGGAAAATCGCTTTGCTGCTCCAGGAAACGGAGAAACCGCTTTGGACTCCCAACAAACACAAACAACCCCAGCACAGCCCCCAACACCTGCTTCTCTGCAAATATATGGACAAAGGTATCTGTTACCCCCTATTCAAAACATTAAAAGAGAACACGAGGGTTCTGAGGGTGCCAACAAAAAGCTTAAGCTTGATGCTTGATGAGATACGAGACGCTTGATTATTTTAAAATATTTATTACGATGGAGGTGTAGGGAAGAGTAACTGTGAGTTATGATAGCAGATTGATAGAGACGTTAATGTAAATGTCAATATGAATACTAATTTTTTTCTGTAGTAAGAGGTTTTACATGGCTAAATGTAATAGTTTGAAACGGATATCATTTAGCCGCTCTGGTTATTCTCCCTGGCGGCATTCCTCGTCTTTCTCCTGCATTTTTTCAAACGGTTTCAAAAAAAAGTCGAGGTGATTGTTTAAGTAGTAGTAGTCAATAAAGCAACGATGTATGTAATAAGATGTAATATAATTCAAAATACAAGCTGAATGAAGCTATGTCAATTATTCATACCAGCGACTTAAAGAAAATCGTACCATAATTTTTCCTTTGTCTTCAAATAGTCGCCTATTCCTTATCTGCTCACGTGATCTTCGACCTGATGTGGCTTCAATTTGTCGATATCTCGATCTTAACCATAATTCATGCCGCTGTTGCAAAAGACGCTCAAAGAGTGGCTGACCTTGCTTTTCACCCTGTCTGAGCTTTCTTTGCGTCAGAAATGGGTGCTAGGTCTATTCAACTTAGCCCTGGTTGTTGTATTATGGGTTCTATCGTCCTTTTTAGTCAGCGATCTTTTCGAACAAGATACTTGGAGAAAGCCTTTCTTTATGACCTACCTTAACACCGGATGTTTTATGTTTTACTTGGTCCCATATTTGTATACTGAACGCCAGACTCTTCGGGAGTTCTTTGACGCGGTTGTTTTGGATTATCAGCAATCTAACCACAGATTACCCGTGTCTACACTCATAAATAGAGATGACTACGGCTCCGCCAACATCTCCGAAGATGAGGATTTTTTAGCTGAAACACCTCCCAACGAGAACGTGGTTGGTCTCTATGAGACCATAAAACTTTCTTCACAATTCGCAGTTATCTGGTTCACCGCTAACTTGGTCACTAATGCATCTTTGTCATACACTTCCGTGGCTTCCCAGACTATCCTTTCTACCACCTCCTCGTTCTTCACTTTACTTGTCGGTTTCTTATATCTGGTGGAAAAAATCAACTTAAAGAAGTTGGCCGGTCTTGTGCTATCCTTTTTGGGGGTTGTTATTGTTACTGAGATCGATACCAACGATCCTCCGGAATCGAACACGCCGGGTAGAATAATTTTCGGTAACATGTTGGCTCTTTCTGGTGCACTTCTCTACGGCATCTACACAACGTTACTTAAGAAGAAGGTAATGATTCCAAATTCTAACCGTGAACGCGATCTTAATGCCCATCTCTTTTTCGCGTTTGTCGGTATCTTTGCTTTGTTCACACTTTTTCCAGTGCTTCTTGTGTTGCACTTTAGTGGATGGGAGACTATAGAGGCACCACCAACATCATACGCGTTGGGTTTGTTTTGCATAAACATTCTCATTACATTCATATCTGACCTTTGTTGGTGCAAAGCTGTTCTTTTGACCAGCCCCTTGACCGTCACGGTAGGTCTTTCCATGACTATTCCATTAGCCATGGTTGGCGATTGGTTGATCAAGGGTTTCCAGATCAATATGTTGTATATGTTAGGAGCTGCAGTTGTTATTGCCGGCTTTTTAATTATCAACCGTGACGAAGAGGAAGACTTTGTGCAGCATCGTGCCGATTAATACATTTTTATAGAGTAACATATGTACAATAGGGTATAATTTATGGTAAGCCATTAGATAGAGAGTATGAGTAGAGAAGTTAGGGTTCAATATTGATTGTCCAATTTCAATCACCTTATTGAAAAATCTGCTTTCACATAGAAATACAGGTATTCAACTAAGCATCATCAGATTTTGTTTAAACATTCAGTGGTGCGCTAACTAATCAATACAATTCGCTCATTTATCTAAGGAAGCAGTTTTTCATATCTCATTCTTTGTCTCTCACTCTTCGTCTTTTTACATGCATATTTTAAATTCGCGTTCTCATTTCATTTCAACTCGTCAGAACACTCACATTAGCACATCTTGGCCTCGATATGAACATCTGGTTCATCTTACTTCTCCAATTGGTGATCGCGGCACTGTCCGATCGAGCGAAAGAGCTCACCGAGTTATCAGTGCTGCTGCAAGACTTTATCATCCAAGTCACCAATTCTAACGTGTCCTTGGTCTTCGATAAGAAGCAAACTGTTCGTGACTATTGGACTCTCGTCACTGTCACTTCAACCAATCCGACACATAAATGTACACAATGCAAGAACTTGAAGTCCGTCTTATCAACAGTTTCACGTTCATGGTTTCATGACCACCTGGAATCCCATCTTTTGTACTTTGTAAACATTGATCTCGAAGATGAAACGAATCTCGAGTTGTTTAAACAATTCCGCCTCGAAACAGTACCTCATATTTGGCTCTTTCCACCATCTATCTCCCCTGATGAGGTCCGTAATACTGATGTGCAGCTTCTTCCAAGATTTGTTTACAATTCTCCAAGTGAAAATTCCATCGGTCAGGCATTACAATTGGCCCAATTTTTGTCTGAAAAACTTCAAAAGTCGATTGTTGTTCGTGATGCTAACCAGATGGCTTCCTTCGCCAAAATGTTTGCCTTGACATTAGGGGGTATCTTGATAATCAAAAAGAGGGGGCCTAGAGCTATCACAAAAATGCAAAAGAAGAATGGCTGGGAAATTGTGTCAGTCGTTTTAGTTCTTTTGTTCACCTGTGGCTACTCTTTCGCAATGATTCAAGGTGTTCCATTCATAGCCCAAAATGATAAGGGTGAACCTATTTATGTAAGCGGCGGTGTTCACTATCAATTTGGGATAGAAATCATAATAGTCGGTCTCAACTATTTACTGTTGGGAATTAGTTTGGTGAGTTTGATCAGGTTGGGTAAATACGAAGTGACCGAAAAGCTGCGTTTGACGAGCGAAGGTCTCAAATTCTTCTTCATCTTTCTTAATACTGTGGTTGTATACTTGCTCTATTCATGCTTGACCAGCTTGTTTTTGAGAAAAGACCACGGTTATCCATACCCATTCACCAAATTGTTTTAGCACATGGACACCAAAATTTTTCGTTTGACTTTAAGGTCAAAAAACTAATTGATAGACTAGCATAAAAATTGTAGCTTCTAGTGAGTTCACTTTCCCGATGGTTTAACTTAATTCTGAATGTTAAATACTCGATGACCGTATAACGAAAGTTTATTCATAGGTCAGCAGTATAAATATATCACTTTCTTGTTACATGAAATTGACCAACCTCAATCTTTTATAATAAATGTATTACATAAAATTTGGATCGCGTTTAGAATTTTTCAGTAATGAATGAACCGCAGTCTAAACCCGCTCCCAAAAGAAAACTAATCACGGACTTCTTTGCTCTGAAAAAGACAAAGCTGAATGATTCTACACCTAATTCTACCGAGGAAACTTCAGAGCCCAAACTGGTCACAATTGAGTCTGAATCATCAATAGAATCCACAAATCCAAAAGTGGAAACGCGTGAAGAGGACAGTGAATTTGCTGCCAAGAATGGCTTCGATAAGGTCGCTTGGGTTCAATCGCTAACTAGCGAAGAACAGGAACTTTTGCAACTCGAAATAGATACTTTGGACATCACATGGCTTACATTTTTACACAAAACCCTCACAAAACCGTATTTCCTCAAACTTAAGCGATTCCTTAAACTGCAACAAGGCAAAACAGTTTTCCCACCAGCTAAGGATATTTACTCGTGGTCTCGATTGACTCCTTTGCCAAATGTTAGATGTTTGATCTTAGGACAAGATCCATATCATAATTTCAATCAAGCCCATGGTTTGGCGTTCTCTGTTCTCGAACCCACAAAACCTCCACCTTCACTCGTGAACATATATAAGACATTAGCAATTGATTACCCCGACCAATTCAAAATGCCTGACTATAAACGTACCTCTGGTGGTGGTAATCTTACCAAATGGGCAGAAAGGGGAGTTCTCATGCTCAACACTTGTCTCACTGTTGAAGCACATAAGGCAAACAGTCATGCGAAGCAAGGCTGGGAAGAATTCACTGGGGAAGTTTTACAAACGGTATTTAATTACCATACCAAAACGGGTGGTTTTGTGGTAATGGCTTGGGGTTCTCCAGCCCAAAAAAGAATACAAAGTCTTAATTTCGACAGGGACTCATACTTGGTGTTAAAGACCGTGCATCCGCTGCCCTTATCGGCCAGCCGTGGGTTTTTTAAATCGGAGGTTTTCAAGAAATGTAACGAATGGTTGCAGGAGAAAGGCAAAAAAAGAATTGATTGGGGTGTGGTTGATGGAAACGTTGTCGTTTAAGTTTAAGGTTTAATGAGTAATTGGCATACACCTGATGGCGATGGATACTGATGTTGATTAGCGCTTGAAGTTAAAAAAAAATTTTGAAACGCATCTTGTTTGAACGTAGATTGAATGGGAAATAAATCGATATAGTAATACGTTATCTGAAATGAATAAATTTGATAGAGTGTACGCTCTCAGAATATCATTTCATCCTCTAGAGCTACTTGCCAACGCCCAGGCAGCAATCTCCGTCTCATCATCATGCACCACGCGCGATGATCGAAAGTTAGTGCATACGCCAACGCGACTAAAGTCGTGCGAACACAGACTTGAAAGTTTCTAACGCGGCAACTAATAGCAAATCCCTGAACGCAGTAAATTCAAATGAATTGCCGAAACAACCCTTTTTATATCTTTTCAAAGGTCGATGATATTTGGGAGCAATTCATGGTTGTTTTTTTTGTTAGTTTTCAAGAAACAATTTTCTTTGTCCCCAGAGTAGTGCAGGGAACGTTTGAATCAAATATCATCGATAGCTGGCTGGTATCTCAATCATTTAAAAAAGTCACAACTTGAGCGACATCGTAAGCGTCGAAGTAATCACTGAGGCTACCACTTTTTAATTTTATTTTATTTTATTTTATTTTTTACTTTTGAGTAAGAGTTGCAACCATTTTAATTCTCACTTGTATAGTCTCGCCGTTACGGGCGCTTCACTCTGGGGCAAACGAGAGAAAAAGTAATATTAGACATACTGATATCGTGCATAAATATAAATAATGATTTTTCGAGTTGTGCAGCTCCATATATATTTTTTCTCATTCATTTCTAATAGGCAGAAGTACAAAAACTTAATTTCATCCCCTTTTTTTTGAAACCTCAACTTGTAACAAATGTCAAGAAGGTCAAGACCTGCTGCAAGCAGCAACTCCAAGCTGGTGGATCTGGCCAAGGAATCGCACTTGCAACGAAAATCTCGTTATATTCTTGACACTGATGTGAAAACTGCACGAGAGCAAGATGACGATGACGCCACAAAGAGATTTAAATACCTCTTACAACTCACGCCCATTTTCCGATACTTTATTGATATAAACGTTTCCAAAGATCAACACTTCAAGAAACTCATCAAAAAAATTGATGCGGAAACATCTTTCAAGCAACCAGTCACGTCTAAATCCAGATCAGGCGCCAAAAACAGTCGTCGAAGGAAAACTGAAAAAGAAGAAGATGCGGAGCTTTTACAAGACGAAGAACACGTCGATGAAGATAAGCAAGCAACTGTACTCACCGAATCCCCGGCCTTCATTCAAGAGGGAACTCTCCGTGAATACCAAATTCAAGGCTTGAATTGGTTAATCTCTTTATACGAGAATAAATTGAGTGGAATTCTTGCCGATGAAATGGGATTGGGTAAGACTCTTCAAACCATATCTTTCTTGGGTTATTTACGTAACGTGGAAAAAATTGATGGCCCTTATATTGTTATTGTCCCGAAATCGACGTTGAATAATTGGCGAAGAGAGTTTGCCAAATGGACGCCTGACGTCAACGTTTGTGTTCTCCAAGGTAATAAGGATGAAAGGAATGACATTATACAGAATGTTTTATTAGAAGCTAAGTTTGATGTCCTTATTACTTCTTTCGAGATTGTTATTAGAGAGAAATCTCAGCTTAAAAAATTCAGGTGGCAGTACATCATAGTTGATGAGGCCCACAGATTAAAAAATGAAGATTCATCTCTCTCGCAAATAATAAGACTTTTTTACTCCAGGAATCGGTTGCTCATTACAGGAACGCCTCTTCAAAACAACCTTCATGAGTTGTGGGCTTTGTTGAACTTTTTGCTTCCAGACGTTTTTGGAGACTCCGAAGTTTTTTCCGAATGGTTTGATAATCAGGGGGGTAACGAAAAAACCCAAGATCAAGACAAAGTCATTCAACAGTTACACAAAGTTCTTTCTCCTTTCCTTCTCCGAAGAGTGAAGTCCGAAGTTGAAAAATCATTGCTTCCTAAAATCGAGACTAATGTTTATATTGGAATGACGGAAATGCAGATCCAATGGTACCGAAGATTGTTGGAGAAAGATATCAATGCCGTTAATGGAGTAGTTGGTAAACGAGAAGGAAAAACGAGGTTGTTAAACATAGTCATGCAATTGAGAAAATGTTGCAACCACCCTTACCTTTTTGACGGGGCTGAACCAGGACCTCCGTTTACTACTGATGAGCATTTAGTCTTTAACTCTGGTAAGATGATCATTTTAGACAAGATGTTGAAGAAATTTAAAAAGGAAGGATCCCGAGTCTTGATCTTCTCCCAGATGTCCCGTCTTTTAGACATTTTGGAGGACTATTGTTACTTTAGAGAATATGAATATTGCAGAATTGATGGGTCAACAAGTCATGAAGACAGAGTGGAGGCCATTGATTCTTACAACGATCCAGACCTGGACAAATTCCTCTTCTTGCTTACAACAAGATCAGGAGGGCTCGGAATCAATCTCACGAGTGCTGATATAGTTATCCTTTATGACTCGGACTGGAATCCTCAGGCAGATTTGCAGGCAATGGATAGAGCCCATAGAATTGGGCAAAAGAAACAAGTGAAGGTTTACAGATTTATCACGGAAAATGCGATCGAAGAAAAAGTTTTGGAGAGAGCAGCCCAAAAGTTGCGTCTTGATCAATTGGTTATACAACAAGGACGTCAGTCTAATGGAAATAATTCTATCGGAAATTCCAAGGACGATTTGCTAGGTATGATTCAACATGGTGCACAGAAGGTATTTGAAGAAACCGCCAAATCTTCTATGTTGGATGACGATATCGAAGCGATTTTAGCAAAAGGTTCTGAGAAAACGGCTGCTTTAAATCAAAAGTTCAACAAGTTAGGCTTGGACGATTTGCAGAACTTTTCATTCGATAATTCCACGTACGAGTGGAATGGCCAAAATTTTGCAAAAAAAGATTCTTCCAGTGCTGGGTTCACTTGGATCAATCCTTCAAAACGTGAAAGAAAAGAGAATATTTATTCTGTTGATAATTACTACAAGGACGTTTTAAAATCGACAATGAATTCTGCAAGCGGGAAAACTCTTACCCAGGGTAGACCAAGAGCACCAAAAAATTACAATATTCAAGACCATCAATTTTTCCCCGAAGGTTTGGCGGAACTACTCGAAAGAGAGCAATTAGCCTACAAAAAGACAATTGGATACAAATACACTCTTGAAGAGTTCGGTGACAGTGATGAAGAGTTTTTGGCGGATGAATTTAAGGGTGACAAATCGAGAGAAGAGAAAAGAGAGATCTACCAGAAGAAGCTCAACGAGACGATTCCTCTCACAGTCGAAGAAATCGAGCTCAAAAACAAGCTTTTAGAAGAAAGTTTCCATTCGTGGACCAGACGGGATTTTACCAATTTTATTCACGCATCGGCGAAATATGGAAGGCACGAAATCAAGAACATTACTTTGGCCATGGTAAATAAGCCTCAAGAAGAAGTTGAGAGATACCTGAAAAAATTTTGGGAAGACTACAGTCAGATCGAGGGATATGAGAAATATATTTCCCAAATTGAAAATAGTGAGAAGAAACTCGCCAAGTTAAACAATCAACAAAAATTATTGTACAACAAGATCGAAGCACTTGACCACCCAGTTGAGGACTTGAAAATTCAATATCCTCCTAATAATTCGAAAAGGGTTTATTCCAAAGCTGAAGATCGCTTCATATTAAATTGTGTTTATAAGCATGGTATTTTTTGTTCCGATCTTTATACCAGAATCAAAGAGGATATAGCGTCTAGTGATTTATTCAAGTTCGATTGGTTCATTTTATCAAGGACACCACAAGAGATATCAAGAAGGGTAAATACTCTCTTGCTTGCCATCTCTAAGGAAGTTAATGGCCCCCAAGCAGGAAAAAAGAGAGGACGAATCGGAACGAATTCCAATACGGCATCAAGACCAAGCTCTATAGAGCCATCTGCTGCTCCGGCTATGGATGAGAATGGTAGCGATAAAGATAAATCACTAAAGGGCCAATCACATTCACCAAAAGGCATTAAAGTAGAGCCAAGCAAACGAAAGCGAATCAGTTGATTTATGGTTATGTACTATATTAATGAAATAGATATACAATAGACGATACTTTTGAAAAAATTCTCATCTCAAATATTCATCACATATACAATCTTGAACTGTCGATATGTAATAGGGGACTTTGTTGGCCGTCCAACTCACGGAAAGAAAATCACTCATTTCGTGTCTTTCCACCTTGAAGTAGTCGAACACAGTTGGTTCGCCAGTAGATTTGTACCGTGGTCGGATGAAATTTCTCAAGCTAATAATCTTGGTTCCTGGTTTCACGCCATATAAGAGCCTTCCAACATCTGCATTCAAATTTTCATCAAATAAGTAATTGTTGACTATAATTACATCGCAATCAGTAATATTGTCGCTTACCTTTGGGTTTTCCACAAAGCTTTGACTTAAAACCCAACTTATTTTCGGTTGGTGTAACCCAAAAAGTTTTAGGTACTTGATCAAAGCTTGGTCCTGAAGAAGTGTAAGTTTCGAAGCATGTTCCATGAGCTCGCAACCTCCACTTGAAGCAGCACCGAATTCTAAAGCGGCTTGGAAAGTCGTGTTACCAACTCCTGAGCCTAAATCGTAAAACTTTTGAGTGGGACGGAGGTCGACTTTAGTCAAGACCTCGCTGACAAAACTGGGTAAGAGTTCTCCATAAACCTCAGCTGTGAACGCTTTGTAGGAACGGAGTCCATTAGACTCTGGAGATACGAATCTTGAGTATATTCTCAACAATATTTGCTGCATACAAAATCTAGAAATCATTTTCTGCGACCTTAACCTCATGTAAAATGCAGATGTGTACGTTCCTAAGCAAGTCTCGTTACAAGATGTTTCGGCTTTTATAAGCTCCAGATTGATGCCTTCTTCATCGACACAACGATCATGTTGTATCAGAGGCTCGGCCTCATTTTTGAAACTGGGAATTCCGCGTTTGAATTCAGGGCTGGGGGGCTCAACGATAGAAGTTATCTCCTCCAAAAAAATATCAAGCTTTAAATCCGATTCATCCACAGGGATATGGTCATTTTCAGTATACAATCTCAAATCCGCATTTATATCATTTTCCGAAATTATGCGTCCGATGTTTGGAGTCAACTTCAACATCAACATATTCCATTTATCAATAACTGCCATGAATGAGGAAAAATCGTTATTCTCAACATGTTCATCTAGCATACGACAATAGTCATTCACTATGATGTCCTTAATTTTTGTAGAGTACAGAAAGTATAGAGCATAATGGATCTGAAATAACTTTTGTATCTCGGCTATTGGGTCCAATTCATTACTTTTTGGCTCTGCTAGAATGTAGGTCTCGCAGTGATCTGGATAGAGCAAATAACGTACGCTCAATCTGTTAGCTGGATTGATAGAAGCTGACACCCCGTTGTATTTCAAAAATGGTGGGAATGATATTGGTAAATCATTATAGTTTTTACTGAACGAAGTGATGACATCGACAGCAGAGTGATCGTTAAGTGGTATATCAAAAGCATTTGAAGTTGCCATCGATGTTTTTATATCAAATTTTAAATCTGGTAACGCCTTGTTCATCAAAATTTCTTCCTGATAGAATTTTCTTCCAAATAAAGGAATTTGTGTATCTGTATTGATGTCGTAAGGATCGAATTCACTAATTCTTATTTCTTCATCCTCTTCATCTTCCTCGTTACCTTCCTCTGGATCTGGTGTTTTGGTGGAAGATTTTTTTGAGCCTTTCTTTTTCGGGGCCTTTGAATGTGTTGATGCCTTTCTCTGCTTCAACTCTCTCTTTTTAGCTAATTCTATTTCTTTCAATTTTTCTTTCAAAAGTTGTTTTTGACGAAGCTTCAATTTATGACGGCTCTCACTCTTTTTGCTCACGCTAAATTCGGGTATAAATATTTCGGTTTGTCTTCTCTGTCTTCTCTCTCCTTCCTTAATCTCCTGATGATTGCCTGTAACACTTTGAAAATAATCGGCCTCACTTTTCAAAGAATTGACAGCTTTCAAGGGGTTTGGTTTGTACAAGCCCAATTCTATTCTTTCTTGTCTTCTCCTCTCTACCTCTAGCCTTTGCTGTTTCCGCACTTCGAGCTCTGCTTGCCGTTTTTCCTCTAACTTTTGTTTTTTAATTCTCCTTTCCTCAATTTCTTCTGCGGTCAACTCACGTTTGACTTTCGCCTTAGGTTTGATTGATTTTACTTCTTTGCTAAGATCTTGTAGATCTTCTTGAATTTTTGTATTGTTTCTCCTTCTGCCACACCTTCCGGTGGTTGAAAATTTTTCAGAAGCAAACCATTGTGCGTAATAAACAAGCTCGTCAACTGAATTTTTGAAATTCTTTCTTCTGATTTCGATCTCGGGCAATTTATTGTTTTTACCTTGTGGAATTCCAGGGGGCTTGATGGTTTTGATTAGGAGATTGTATTCCTTTTCTAAACCCTTTGTACTTCGGAGAGGAAAATCTCCTTGGAATTCTTCGATTGATAAACCATTCTCGATATGTTTTGAAAGGACGATGACTTCGCCTTTGGTGAATTCAACATTTTCCAATCCTAATTCTTTTATTTTATTCACCACACTATCCACTGACATTTCTGGAAAACTAGACTTGATTGTACTGAGAGTCAAATCCTCGGTGGAAAGTTTGTTCAAAATGTTTAACTGTTGCTTCAGCCAAATTTTTGTGAGCTTCTTCTCCTCACTTTTTCTATTTCTATAATGCGATAATTTTGATTTAACCAGCTGGATGGTTCTAATGGGAAGTTCTCTGGCTAACTCCGATAATGGTTGGTTTTTTGAAGCAGCCACCTGTACCAAATTTAGTTCTGGATCCGTCCAGCGGACACTTCCGTTTAGTTGAAGTAGCTTTCCTCTCACCTGTAGGCCGGATTTTTCTGGAATGTCCAGGGCTAATCGACGGGCCGTTAGATCGATGCTCCAAAGTAGGATTAAAGTCGAAATTTCTAATGACGTCCAATCACCATATACTTCCAAGTCCTCTCTTGTGACATTTCGCTGACGTTCTGCTATTATTCTGAGTTCGCTTACCTTCTTCACAATTTCCTTTCTTGGTTTTCCAGGTATCGTAGTCGAGGTTACATGCTCATCGGCGAGCAAAGTTGTGAATATTGAACATATTTCCTCTGGTGACCATATTGTTTCATTACTTGGAGTTTCTTTTTGAAATGAAAAGCTCTGTTTTCTGTCTTCCTCTAATTGTATTTCCTGGTTCGAATCCAGTGCCTCTTCAAGCGTTGAAGCCAACTTCGGAGCTTGACGTGAAATTGTTATTGGTTCACTGGAAGATAAGGTCAAAGTCTCGGGATTATTGTCTGGTTTGTGTAAATCGGTTTCAACGAGATCATCCATCAAATCATCTTTGTTCTCATTCGTCGGGCTACGTAGTACCAGCCATTTTTGGCACGTTAAGTGCTTATTTGTATCACCTTCTGTATAACCTTCCAAAGCCTCAGGACTATTGGTGGTAAGAGGCGTCGAAAACTCACTCAATGTCGATTCAGAACCAGAGCTCTGCATGTGGTCAATATACAGCTCTTTTGACGTGTATTCTGTCGCCGGTATCGACTTCATAGCTTCTGTTGTGGCTTCACTTAGTTCACAACAAAGAGCTCGTAAACAAAGAAATCAGAAAAAAAAAGCACGCGCACTCAGCTTAATTTGCAACCACGAGTGAGCATATTTGATGCGATGCCTACACAAATTTAGTTAATCTACATGAAGCTGTTCAAAACCTTTTCGGGATGCTTTCAAAATTACCCAAGGCTACATATTTCAACATTCAAGTGGCATTTCTGGTTCAATCGATACCCAGGACCTCGGCTACTGGCAAATTCAACATCTGTAACTTTGACGATATAAAGTATTACAACGTATATGGGGAAAGCCTATATGTCGATATATGTGTAAATTCGATTGACTTGTATGTACTCAAGTTCAAAGCTTACTAGCCCTTAAACCGTTCAAGCGATACTTCAACTCTTTGAAAGCCTTCGTCTCTGGTCTCCAAGATTCAAAAAGCTCATCGAGCTCCTTAATCTCATCATATCCAGTTTTACCTATCTCATCTCCCAGTTCAACTGTAAGACGCTTGCTCTTGTCCGGCCAATTCTTTTCAATATTGAAAAGCAACCCTCGAAGACACCATGGTAAAATAAACGGGTTGCTTCCTAGCTTGGAAATATTGTACTCTTTGATGTAAATCTGGTTGGTTGTCGGTACCATCAAATTTTTCAGTGCATATGTACCAATACCACTTGTCACTAATCCCCCAGACGATTCGTTTGAACTTTCGGATTCCCCTGATGGAATGACAATATCATCCGTGTCTAGCGCAAATTTTAATGCCAAATCATAAACCTTACCGTCATTATAAATTTTTGAATGACCGTTACCGGTCAATGGACCCGCAAGTGAACTACTGATCTCTTTGATTACGTTATTATCAAAAAATCCCAAATTTTGAAGCTGGCAGCACAAGGAAACCAATTTACGTATGAAGCTTGGGGTTTGCAGAGAATAGTCAATGTAGCAAGCTCTGTAAATATTCGGATGGAAAACGTGTGATGCAGCCGCTGAATATAGAGGAACAAGTTGGTCATTGATTGAACCAATGAGACAAATCTTGACGTTTGCATTGATAATGGTTTGAAGCAGCTCTTTGTATGCTAATGACTGTGGAGACGTAAATTTGTTCAACTCAAAAAGTTCCAACATTGATTCGTTTTCAATCGCTGAGTACGCCTTCATAAATATAGACTGGTCTGTGCCGTAAAAAGGTCCGTTGTTGACGCCTGCCATACCGAGTAAACCTATACGCTTATGTATTGGGTCTTTCAAAATGCCGAGTTGCATCAATCTTGCCAAGAGAATGATACTGACGACACAACCTTGTGAATGTGCTGCAACGAAGATAAAATCTGCTTCGTTTAATTCTTTCAGCCACTTCCTTAAGACCTCCGAGAAGAATTCAACACGATCCAAAATTTTACCCTCTTGCTCTAAAGCAATTTTTTGGATACTAACGAACGACTCTTTCTCCGTCATTAGCCCATTTTCGTAACAATACCTAATGACACTCTTTTCGGCCTCGTTAGCAAATTTCAAAGAGGTGCCCTTGGGGGCGCCAATAAAGGGCCTGACCATTCGAGTTGGAAAAAACCCGTGGACCCCAATAATCAAGATCTTTTTTATCTTCCGAAGAGGAGCAGTCTTAGTCGAATGAACTTCATAAGGATTATGTCTTGGTTTATGGTTGATCAAGAAATTGCCCATTGGATCATTGGTCACGGAAATATCTCCATCTTCCTCTGATTCACCTGTAGAATTGAACTCCTTGTCGAAGTTTGGTAAACATGCTCTTTTCAGCTCGGGAAGTTTTGCTAGAGACCTTCCATATAAATGATATGTCTTCTCATATAACAAACTAAATTCTCTTTCCACGTCGTTGTGAGCACTTGAACTGCGATCTCGTGATATCTTATCCTTTTCTTCTTGAACTACACTGGTCAAAGAGAGCAGACTAAAGCCTAGTCTATTCGATAATTGGTTAATGAATTGCCTCCAGTTCAGAAATTCCATTTTGCTGTTCAAATTGACACTATCATTCGCTGTCGACTTGTCTCCGAAAATCAACGAAGGTGATCTGTCGGTGTGGTACGGCAAGCACAGCTCCCAGTTTGGTACGATGATGTTTTCTTTGAGGTTCTCATTCTTATGCATATTAATCTCTTTAAACTGACTGACATTGGTGTGTGGCTTGTATAAGACAGCATCATCCTTCGATTCTTGATTAGAAAGTTCTTTTTTAGAGTCACTTTTGACTTGTCCCTGCAGAGAATCTGGTACTGTAGGCAATAAGTGCTTTGAGGCCAAAATTGTATTGCCCAAGCTTTCTAAAGGCTTTTTCTTGTCCTGAATAGGCTCATTTTCCGTTGATTTTTTGTCGTCTTTGCTGCTGGTCGTTGTATCAGCTATTTTATCGTCCTTTTTATCTGATGAACTCCAAAAACTCCAAGAAGATTTTTTCAGTATATGCACGTTTTCCTCCACCTCATTTCCCTTCTTTTGATCCTCGTCATCATCATCATCATCGTAATTTGCCTCTTTTTGATAATTTGGAATTTCTTCGCTATCATCTTCGATAGCTTTTTCTTCCGACCGATCTGAGGCCAAGTTATGCTTCGAGGTACTTGGCAAATTATCAGAAAAGGATCGAGCCTTAGACCAGCTAAGCCAAGTTCCGGGTGCCGTAGCCTGAAAAGAGCCCGTAGATTGTGTCCTTTCTGTACGTATTACATCCTCGTTGATACTGGACGGCCGGGAGGGAAGGTCTGGCTCTGGTGAGTTTGATGTGGAAACATTGTGCAGTCTTGATACCTTTCCATTGGATGTGGACCCCCAAGGCATCCACGTTCCACCTTGATTCGAGCCATCACCTTTGGACATAGCTTCTGTTTAACAAAATTACTGCAAAACTTGCTGCACGTGAAATCTATTCCCCACTATTGCAATGTACACTCCAACTACTTCGCTGGGTGTATGGGTGTACGATAAGAATTTATCGAGGTGTTGACAATATCTGATTTGGTACGTCTTTAAAGAAGACTGACTGGAATTTACGAATGTTCATAGATTTCGATCATACTTCAGCGTACAATCGTAGTTTAACGCAAATCAAGAAGGTCATTTTGCGCTAATTTTAAATGAGAGTTTTCAATTTTTACAAGTTTTTATGATATTGACAATTTCTATCAGTAAAATCATATTGATGTTTTACTATTGTAATCTATATAATTAAGTACTTACATCGAAGGAGATGTCTCCACGAAAAACATTCAGAATGTCTAGTTCTTCATTGCTCTATAATCTTCGATTAATTGGGGCGAAATTCCACTGCCCCCACATACCACCAAAATTACAATATCGTTATCTTTCAAATTCAATGGGTCGAGTATTTCTTTTCTACAACCGACTGCTGCCAAGGTAGCTCCACAAGCAGGCTCAACCAATTGCTTGAAATCATCGTAAAAGGCAACAGTAGCCTCTATAGCGTCCGAATCATTGATTGTTGAAAGATAAGTCTTATGAGAATTGTAGTTTTCCAACGATTTTGTCGATATGTATGGTGACGCTAAAGATGTAGCCAAAGTTTCGACTTTTTCCAAACGAACGGACTTCCCTTGCTTGACGGCTTCAGTAAACGTAGGTGCCTCCCAGGTTTCGACTGCAACAACTGGGACATCTCCTAATTCGTTTCTTTGCAAACCTGCGACGACACCGTTGTATAAACCGCCACCACCAACACTACAAACCACGGCCTTAAGGTTTTTTAATTCATCCTTAGCAAGTTGCTCCTGAGCAATTTCGTCGATCATCGTTCCATGACCTTCCCAAATTATGGGGTCATCAAAAGGATGAGCATAAATAGGGTAAATGGAAGTTCCCTCTGTTTCCTTCTTAATCCACTCCCTGAGGTATGAATCAGCCTCTCCCCAATGAGCACCATGAACTATGACTTTAGCACCAAGGCTTTCAAGCTTTTCAACGACTAATTTTTTACTCAGAAGAGGGAGAACCACACTGCAAGGTACTTTGTAGAATTTTGAAGCATAGGCTGCAGCCAATCCGGCATTACCACCAGAAGAAGAGAAAACTTGAACACCTTCTTTACCTTGGCTTCTTGCAGTTTCGATGGATTTACCTACTAGATAACCAATACCACGGAGCTTGAAAGATCCCGAAGGCTGCTCTAACTCATTCTTCAAAAAGACGCGGTATTTTGTACCTAATTGCTTGGTCACCTCGACAAGTGTAGATTTCACTGATGGCAATTGCATCTTATCGCTAGTAGAAATATGCGAATAATTATTTTCAAGTGAACTATCATGAGGCGGTAAAATTAGTAGGACTGGAACCTCCTTCTCAACAATACCGTGTACACTACTGGATTACCGGATAAAAGAATAACATTCGCTTCACGTCTATGAGTATTTGGTAAATTTTAAAGTTTCTTTTGAGCTAGCCCCACACCCATCTTCTATGAATCATTTCGTTATTCGTATTCCAAGAAGATTAGCATTCAGTCGCAAACGTAAAGAATTATCCTGCAAAAATTTAATAATTATTTAGCATTTATTTGCACACCTTGACATGGCACCAAAAAGACTTGATAGGTCTTCCAAATTCAATTCTGTTTCTCCAAAATATGAGGATGAGATCCTTGTAGCATACGAGAGTATTTTGGAGGATGAAGAAGATTTATACCTTCAACAAATTGAGCAGTTTTTTGCTCGTCTACGCATTCCTACTTGCTATACCAAAGACATTGTAGCGTGCATTAAGTTATATTATGAAAAATTAAGAGGTCATCATATCAAATATGACCCGAATAACTCATGGCATACTATTGAGATACAATTTCTTCAAAATTACACTCTCTTTTCAACATTCGAGCCAGAATCTCAGCATTATTTCGACGAAGTCATAGACATTGTAGATATTGATAAGTTGCTCAAACGTACATCGAAATTCCTTTTCTTTAGAGACAATCACACATTGATAAAGGATAGTTGGAATCTATTTATAAAGAAAGTGGCACCAGAATTAAACTCGAGTAAGACATTGGACTACAAATTGACTATGCCAGACCTTCAAAAATTAAAAGCTGAACTAGGTCTTCAAGGTGAATTGAGTGATGGTTTGATGATTGATATGCTTGGATGCTGTGCTACCGTAAATGGAGAGATAATTAATTACGACTTCAGTAAAATAAGCCAAGGAAAATTTGTCGCTATAAGGGACTTTGCCGAAATTTTGGGTCAAATCGGTGAATTCGATTAGCGTTGATCTCCA
Source organism: Kurtzmaniella quercitrusa var. comoensis (nom. nud.) (assembly GCA_020280125.1). Taxonomy (NCBI): domain Eukaryota; kingdom Fungi; phylum Ascomycota; class Pichiomycetes; order Serinales; family Debaryomycetaceae; genus Kurtzmaniella; species Kurtzmaniella quercitrusa var. comoensis (nom. nud.). The sequence goes on from JAFIDI010000005.1 coordinate 124,041, forward strand.
TCTATATTAGATTTCGAATAATAAAAATAATATTTCTAAACAATATATGGATGCTGGCAAAGAACCTAGCCTTCTGTACAATGGTTATAGAAAGAACAAAAACGACGACCTAAGTACTGAAGTTCTCCTGTCGCTTATAGCGGTTCCAGATTTGCATAATATTCGCCAGGTGGATGTCCTTCTTGAGCACCTTGAATGCTTAGAGCCGCTGCAACTCTCGGATCTTCATTGCACTTCACCTATACCTTTGAAAGCATGGCATATCATAATAACGTTATGTGTACGCTCTGTGACAAGTTCGATTGACTTGAACGATGATATAACTTACGGACTCGAAATACATTCAAATCGAAATCTGACTGTGGCATCATCTTTATCACAAGCATACATCAGACAGTACAAGCAATCATTTAAACCTTCGATTTACGAGAGAAGCAAGCTCCTAGTTTATTCATGGGTGAAGGGATCTTTGAAGCGTAAAATCGCTGGCGAATTCTGCTCTTTGGAACGTTTACTTGCCTCATTTTTGGTAAAAGTGGTTCCCCCGCTGCCCACGAAAAGGCTGCTTAGAGACGCTCCGCGTAAAAACTATGACATCATGAGCCAATTGCGTTTTTTATCTAGCAGTCAAACAGAAACACTGCCTCCAGCATCACAGGAAACTACATATAACGAGCAGTCTACATACAATGACATTGACTCGGAGACAGCTGGAGTTGAATCGGACGATGTGATCAGCGATTCTGAAGAGGAGTCTCGTGCGGTTATTGTTCCCGAAGAAGAGGTAAGGAATTTTAGGTATGGGGAGCTAAAAGCTACTGAGTCGAAAGAGAAAACTCCTTCCTTCGATGACTCTTTCGGAATATTGGAAACAATGCCTCATTTAGCGGCGCTGAGGCTGAGATCCCCGATATCTCGCAGTCGCTCTCCTAAGAAACAAAAGACTTTTGAAAGCGACACGGAAATTCTAGTGTTTGGGCACCAATCTCTATGCCATAGATTGAACCCACTAAAAGGGGGCTATGATTTCTGGAAGCTCCTCAAATTTTGGTTGCTGGGTTCTGAATCCTCAACAGAAAACACTTCTCTGTATGGTGATTTACTACATTTAATCTTTGAAGCACTTGAGAAAAACTTTCTTTGGGAATTGGAGTTTAGAACAGGAGAAGGAATTCATCAGTCACCGGGAAGCTTTACCAAATTCCTTCTGGGTATGGACAAAAATTCAAGATATTTCTTTGTAAAGCATTTAAATGAACAAGCAACAGCATCGAAGGGCATCCTTTTAAATAATTTGATAGAGCAAGTGGGCGGGTCCAAATTTGAACGCCTAGAAAAGATAGTGGACCTAATTTTTGGAGCTTTAATCGAAAATTCTGGGTGGCTGACGATTTCGAGTTGCTACGACGAAGATAGGTCTGGATACCGAAAAATGGGTGGGCTGGTGATAAACATTCAAAAGTTTGAACTTCGCCTTAGGATATTATTTCTCATTTACGTAAGGACTTTATTGAGCAATCTGAAGAGTTCAGTTGCTCTCAATCCGATGGGAGCTTTTGCTACTACACGGAAATACATGAGCTTAATAACAGACTCCCTTTCGCAAGTCAATGCAACAAATTTGGGTTCATTTTTTGATATAGCGTTGTTTTGGAATCAAAATGAAACCTATTTACTAAGTCTGGAAAATTTTGGCTCAAGCCTACTCAATCAATTTCTCTTTGAACTCGCAGTTCGTCAATTCGTGGCAAATTGTGAATTTGACTACATTTCTTCAGTTCCTATTTTAAAACAGTATGCGGATAATTTTTCAGACGATTTTTCTGAAGAGAACGACACATCACACTCGAATATGTTTCAAGACCTCAGTTTGAAATTTTGGCTTAAGAGAGTGGAAGAGAAAGCTGTCATTGCTGATTCTATTGTTGATCAAAACGGTGAAATTAGTGATGACAAAATTTCAAAGGTCAACTTCTTATTGGATTGGTTGGTCCAATTGCATAAAAATTAGAATAGCTTGGTGTAAAGAAGTAAACTTTTGATGAAAAGCATTACGAAATTCGAAAATTAACGACTTGTCTATTGTGAACTACATGTAATACCTTGTTTTACTTTATTGGGCTAATATTTAATCTCACAAATTAGATGATGTGCTTGACTCTGAAGTAGTTTCTCAAGTATTGAATTTGCCAGACTCCCAAACCAATCAAGGAAAAGATAATGATGATTGAAAACCACTTAACTCTCGAGTTAGTGGATTCGTTAGTGTCTCTCATTCTTTCTTCTCTTCCCTTCAAGTACTGTAATTCATCAGTAATCTCTTGTGTCAAAGAAAAGACTTTCTCCAATTCAACTTCATTGGGCTCCAACTTCTTGGCGGCTTGAAGAGCATTCCAATCTCTGGCAGCGGCACCGCTTTCAATTTCCAATTCAACTTCTCTGAACAAGTCGTTACGAGACTGGGACCACTTCTTACTTCTCTTGTTGCTGAAACAAATGTCAATAGCAGCAGTGTTGTGGGTGGTGATACTGAACTTGATGTTACCAGCAATGTCTTTCTTGGCTCTGTATTCATTCTTCTCAGTATCCATGACAGTGAAAGACAATTCCTGACCGTCACCGACTCTACCACTGGTCTTAATGCTGATAACAACCATTTCTTCGACAGGAACGAAGTCACGAATACATACAGGCTTTGGATTGTTCTCACTGTAAAGCTCCAAATGTAACGCGGAAGCCGCTACAAACATGTAGAGAGCCAAAACCACAGAATACCAAGAGTTCAACATAATGGATAAATTGGGTGTGTTGTTTAAAAAATCTGTTTTCCACTGTCGATTCGCGTCTCGTGTTAAGATTTTTGTTTCCTTCCCACGCGAATTTTGGGCGATCTGTATAAAAATAGATGGGGTAAAAGTGGGAAGTTTGCTAACTGATATTTAAGGTCTGGTGGGACATTTGGACTAACTTCACAATATTTGGCGACTGCATACACCTTCGAGGAATTGGAAAATTTCAACGAAAGAATCTGTACCTACTAACAAGAAGATGGCTCCAAAAAAGACAACCCTGACCATGGTCAAGATGGTTTCTATGGCCAAAACTGGATACCACAAATGGTTTCTTATAAGGAGAAAAAATCCGGTCAAGAACTTGATCCTTTACGACCCTATAGCACAGAGACGCTGCCTCTTCGAAGAGGACAAGAAGAGGAAAGTTCCTGAGGTTAGGCCACTTGATTTTCTTAGACGTCATAGATGATTTCGGGGACAGTTTATCTAGATTATCTTATGATATTCGTTTACTTGAGCATAGAGGGGAGGAGAGTTGATAGTTCCTATGATTTTGGCAGAAATTCATGTCAGAAGGAACCCATTAATGGCCTGGTAATTTACTCCGGCTTATATTTCATGTACATATAATAAATGACAAAGTGCACAACCAAAATTTAGGAGAATTTACAATTTGTTACTCTATCAGTGTGTATTTTTAATAATGAATTTCTATTTACATGGATTTAAACTTCCAACGACTTGACATTCCAATCTTTGAGTTGAGATTCATTTTTTAAATCATTTTTGTTACCAATGACAGTAGCCACACTAGGACCAGTAACCAAATATTTTTCTGCAACATCTTTTAAATCGTTGATGGAAACAGACAAGAAGTTTTCTCTACGCTCTTGCCTCATTTCGTCTGTGATCCCCTTTAAGAAAAATGCAGAGCCCTGCTGAGAAATATGGGATGGAGCATCAATGCTCTGGAAGATGGCAAGCTTAGCCTCTTGCAAATCACCATCATTCCAGCCGCTTGCTGATCCAGAGGTCTCATTTAATGCAACTTGAACTGACTTCTTGAAAGATTCGACAGATTTTAACGGATTAGGATCCCTATACGAATAGTAGTTCAATGTTCCACCCAAGCCATCATAATTTAATCCACCCCCATAAGCACCATTACTTTCACGGACAACTGAATGCAAATGTTTGAAGGTGAGTAATTGGGACAAAACCTGTAAAGATGCACCATCCTTGTCCACATATGAAGTTCCCAATTTTGCCAAAGAGGCAAAGCCAATCTGAAAAGGTAAGTTAATAAACGTGTTGGGGTTGACCTGCTTGAATCTTGAGGTGAGAACCGAAAGGGGTGACTCTTCCGTAGAACTTACCAGCATGGTATTGGAAATTTGAGAATCAAACTTTTCTATGGATCTTTCGTTTGCAACAACGGCATCTTCATCACCCAATAGATTATACTTGAAGTGAGAGTCCTCATTTCCACCAACTAACAAGTCTTTAATTTCTCGGAGAACAGGAAGAACTTCATTTTTGAGGAATGTATTACCCTCAGCATCTAATCTTTTATTCAACTCCATTACGAATTCTACCTGCTCAATACCCGAAAATTGATCAGAAAGATACTTTGCAGTTGTGAGCTGAGCATTGGAGTAGGAGTTGGCATAGCTATGTCCTCTCTCCGATATAGAATTCAATTGATTCGAGCCCAAAGATTTAATCAATGTAGACAATTTGTCCAAAACGGCTTCATTGGGCTCCCAATCAGTCTCCATCAAAATTTCCCTCCACAACTTGTAAACTTGTTCGGAATTTTCCTTCAATGACATACCGTTTATAACGAATTGCAACGAGGCTTTAGTTACATCATGTGGATCAGTGACGACCAGACAATTAAAAGATATACCTCCCGTATATCTGTGAATTTTGGTTTCAAGAGCGGTGATTGGTGTCGAAGCAGTTCCGGCTAAGTTCGTGAAACAAGAAGTCAAAAGAGGAATATATTTGTAGAACTTGATCGGGATGTGGGAGACATCTCTCTTGGCAGTCATGTAAACTAGACCATTGGAGCTCACAAAGCGCTTCTGAAGCCTGTCTTTTATATCGTTGACTCCCGAAAAACTTAAAGGATAAAATTTACCTTCTTTGGGTATATCTTCCATGGTCAAGGTGGGCAATACAGAAATATCTTCTTTTGCCAGGTGCTTTTTGGCCAATTCTTGGCCCCTGGTGAAAGTGATATCTCTATCTTCGTCAGACATTCTGCTAAGCTTTTCTTGTAACTTGGTTTCTTCCAAACTGGCAAGGTTCTCCGAAAATTTTTCGACTGGCCTCATAACGAACTTGAAAGCCGGTACGTCTTCATTACAGATCGATTCCTTGAGCAAGCTTTCGAAAATTAATAAGCCATTATTGGCATAATCTTCTTTAAAAGTTTCGATTATTTCCTCTACTTTTAAGGACTGCAATGGATCAACTCCATTGACCCATGATGGAAGGATCAGATTGAGTAGGCCAAGACCAAAATCTGGCTTGTGTTTTTTCAAGCCGAGTTCAATTTGATGTAAGGCTGCCTCTATACGTTCATGGAATGTACTTTTTTCCTTGAGTCTCAACTCTGGAATAACTCTTTCCTTTAAAATATCCTTTATCTTTTGATTTAATTGTGCGACTTGTTCTTCATTTATGTTATCAACACCAATGGTAAATGCATACATTGCTGTGGTATTATCGAGGCCTGTGTTTGCGCTGAAGTCGTCTCCAAAACGTTTTTCTATCAACTCTTGATAAAATGGGGCATTATGCCCATCGCAAAGCAACGAACTAAGAAGTTTCCACTTGAAAACTTTATACTGTTCTTCCTCTAGAAGTGGATTGCCTAATTGCCAAGTGATGGATGCTTTCCATTGATCTGATATTGGCTTGCCCGTCAAAGAGTCAAATGGTCCGTCCAATGTGACAACCTCATCTTTGCCGAAGATTCGAGGCTGTCTTACGGAGCCTTTACCTCTTGGAGATCGTTTGCCGAAAGGAATGAAAGAATCGTTAAGTGTTTGAAGATGAGTGATCAAATTCAATGGCCCATAAGTAAAAGTTTTGGCATTCAGTGGGTGATAATTCAGCGCATGGAAATCGAGCAAGTCCTCATAATGTAAATCAGTTATGTGTTGAGGATCTCCACCAGAGTTTTTGAGTGATGGGTAGATAGATTCCTGAAACTTAATATAGAAATAATAAGCCAGATTGCTATATTGACCCTTCATCTCGTTGAAAACGACACCTTTATAAATAATTGGTGATGATTTGTCTTTGGTATCGGTGTATTCAAGTCTCCAGCCTTCTTGCGTAAAATCTTCTTTCGAGAGCAAAGGTTCAAAGACCAGCAGAAGATAGACATCCATTAAGTTCTCAAAATCCTTCTTATTCGTCGTTGCGAATGGGTAAAAAGTGTAATCATGACCAGTCATAGCGTTCATAAAATTACTAAGAGAACGGTTAAGCATTTTGAAAAAAGGGTCTCTAACGGGATATTTAGAAGAGCCACAAAGGGTGGTATGTTCTAGGATATGGGGCACACCAGTGGCATCGGGTGGATTCGTTTTGAAGCCAATCAGAAAGACATTGTTATCGTCGTTGGTAGGGTCTAAGTGTAGATGTTCGGATCCAGTTCTGAGATGCTTAAGTTTGACAGCTACGATCAGAAGCTCGTCAATAGGTTTGACTGCCTGAATTTCGTAGCCATGAAGCTGGAGGCCTACCGGGTATTTGCTAAGATTTTTTCTAAGCGACCCGGTAGCCGCCGTGGCCATTTTGCGCACGAAAGGAGCCATATAGATCAGTAGTTTTAGCAAAAACGTTGCAGCAGAGGAGCTCGAAAAATGTTGCAACGAGCACTCGGAGCGGAGTGGCGAGAAAATCGAGAATCCTAAGCTACTTCGCAAATCATAAGTGGGAATACGCTCAACGGTTAATCGGGCGCGAGAAAATAAGTCATCAAGTGTGTTAGGCTCAGTATTATTCTGCAGCAGTTATTAGAAGAATAGCAGTTCTGGAACAATATCATCCCTAGGAATTCATTCCGATGCCTACCGGCCAAAAATACTGTCTTTCAGAAATGATAGACGTTTTTACCAGATAGTCAAACTCAAGCCTTTGTTCGAAGTTTTCACCTGGAATCTCGTCCGCAATCGTCTGTAATTGCGACATTGATAACAATTGCAAGGGACCGGATCGAAATTTTTTTTCAGTGCCGGTACCGGTGGAATTATTTCTCTCTTCAAAAGACACTTAATCACCATCTATTATGTCCAACAATCCAAAGAAGAACGCCGCCGAGTCGGTTAGTACCTTGGGTGGATTCCTTGCTGGATCTATGGCCGCATGTGCTGCTGTGACCTTCACGAATCCTATCGAATTGATCAAGACTCGTATGCAGTTGCAAGGTGAGCTCTCCAAGGTTGATACCAAAGTGCCAAAACTCTATAAAAACCCTATTCAAGCCTTTGGACTTATTTATAGAAGAGAAGGTATACGGGGATTACAGCAGGGATTATTTTGTGCATATCTTAATCAAATTGCCTTGAATGGGTGTCGTTTGGGATTATACGAACCCAGTAGATATTACATATCGAAGTTTTTCGATTCCAGAAACTTTGACGAAGGTAAGGGACCAATTCAACAGAAGTTATGGGTCAACTTAATTTCCGGATCAATTTCTGGATCTATTGGTGCTGTTATAGCTTCACCAGTATTTCTTATCAAGACGCGGATGCAATCCTACTCGTCGGCTGCAGCAATCAATGCTAAAGAAACTGCCGTCAACATTGGAGAACAAACGTATTACAAGGGAACTTGGGATGGCTTAAAGAAGGTCTATAAAGGAGAAGGGTTAGCTGGATTTTTCCGTGGAATGGATGCTGCAGTTATGAGAACTAGTATGGGTTCGGCAGCTCAGCTTCCTACTTATAATTATGCCAAGGGCTTTTTGCTCAGAAATGACATCGTAAAGGACAATTCTTTCGGCCTTCATTTATTGGCTTCCTCTGCAGCAGGTTTAGCAGTTGCAATTGTAATGAACCCGGGAGACGTCATTCTTACCAGAATTTACAATCAAAAAGGAAACCTTTATAAAGGCCCTATTGATTGCTTGGTCAAGACGGTAAAAGCAGAGGGTGTCTCTGCTTTGTACAAGGGCTTCTGGGCTCAATTATTTAGAATCGGACCTCATTCCATCTTGTGTTTGATGTTTATGGAACACACTATGAAATTGGTGCAAGGGGTGGAACTGAAACTCAAATAGAGCAAATTGACTTTAGGGTTGGGAGATGGGGAGCCCCGTCATCAAAACTCGATATATTTTTAGACTTTGACGTTATCAAAGCGCAACAGTATTTATTAGAGCTTATGTATATGACAATGCATTGCAACATTTTTTACAAAATGAAAAAAGTGAAGATTTTGAGGTAGAGAAATTAAATGTGTTTAAATATTATAATCCCCGTCTGAGTACTGTATATCTCAAGGTCTATTGCTTTGCACTGTTATGAACCGAGATGGTATATGGCGTTGTATGTTTTATTTTGATTTTAATATTTTTTTAAATAGTTAATAATTCTTTACAAATCATGGTGTACCGAATCCATTCACGGCATCATATAGTTTGATACCATATTTATGCCGCTGTTATGGCGCATTTATTTGATGTACACTGCTGAATCACCTTTAACACCCAAGGTAACACATCATCCTATACAATTGGTTTTAACAAAGGTTTCAACTACATTGTCAATGTATATTTCTAAGCTTTAACTGCTAGGCGAAACCCACAGTTGGAGCCATAGGAAACAAAGCATGATTTCTTTTTAATTTAACGTCACGATTCCAATCACGTGAATATATTTAGCATGTTTATCTTGAACCATCTCAATTGGTTGAGGAAGGACTAAGCCTTCACAAAAAACCATAAATTTTTAGTCCCAGTTAATCACCGTTCATTCTAACGCTTACACGGGGATTATAATATTACCATGTAAGCTTCTCAACTACTGAATCTTGAGCCATGACCTTATGGATGTCCTATTTTGCCACCAAGAAATTTCGGACATCGCCGTGTGTGTGCGTGCCATTTGTATTTTTTGCCATTCGTGAGTATTTTCCGGCATATACTCTCGCGCCTTTCACTTATTAATCGAAAATCGCCTCTTGCTAGCCATTTACCGTTTTGTGTTATATTTCCCTTTCGCTCGCAATTTGAATTACCCTTTTTTTGCCACTTAGCTGACAACGAATCTTTCAGTAGTGGATAGTTCCTTCGACAAAAGCTTGGAATCGTTCTGTCAAGAGTTTGGTCGATCTCCAGCATATAAATAATAGGTGCCTATTTTCGATTCCTCCACAGACCTTCACAGAGAATCAGATTTGCCCGATCGATATTTGTTTCCCTTTGCCTGGGTATTTTTCCTCACCTTGATTTCTATCCACACCCCCCCATTTCATGGAACCTTAGAGTTCTCTAAAAAAACCAGGAAAGAGAATAAAGAAGATAAAAGTGATCAATGCGTGATTCAAATTATAGATCCATCGCCAACAATAAGGCTGCGGTCACCATAACAACTTCGTTGTACGATAGAAGAGCTCTTGATGTTACAGAGGATAAGCCTCTTGTCAACTCGTTAAACCATTTAACATACTTGGTTTCTTCGCTGGCAAAAGTTCGTGAGACCTTGTCTATGGACGGAGGTATAGAAAGGTTGGTCGAAATCCTTCACGAATGTCATAATCTGACTTTCAATTTGAAAGATAATATCTTTAATTTCGAAAAAAAATTACTCACAGCTTGGAAATGGACTTTGGCATTCCAATGTCTTGTTCTCATTGGTACTAGAGGAACTGAAAAAATTCGTCAACGGCTTGTCAAGGCAGGGATCTTGCCAATTATCGCAACTGTTTTGGACAACTATTTAACTCTTCATGAACGTTCGTTCTTATACACTGGTAATTTGCCTTCTTGCCAATTTCACTCCAATGCATCGCTGCTGACTGCTGCTGGCAGCCAAAATCTTAGGTTTAGTACGGATGCAGCAAACCCCGTCAACTTGAACAACTCAAACCAGCCACCAACTTTACCTCCACAACAACAAAACGCTCAACCGACTCAAGGACAACAAGGAGTATCATTCCCTAATTTCGGCATTCAATTTCCAGAAGAAAACGTTCAAACTCTTAGCATTCCAGATGACTTTCTGGTTTTAGACGTAGACCAAGAGCCTGCAGCTCAAAATCTTCGATTTACACCGGATAACAATAACATCGATGGCTTCGACAATCAAGAGCCCACTGAAAGTAATATTGCACAAAATGGCACTGCTTTTTCGGATTCAAACATGGCGACCTCTGCATTTGGAGTTGGCGGTGGTACTACATGTTTGAGTGAAATGTGCAAGGAGCTCTCCTGTGAGGACTACGAATCGATGCCAGTAGATAAGCTTTTTAAGCTTTTGAGAGAATATCCTAGTCTCTCTCAACATTTGACGGAGAATGGCAACACCAATGTCGAAATGGACGCATACTTGTCAACACTCACAGACCTAAAGAAGTCATTTTTAATGATAAATATCGTCGAAAAGCTTCGCCAGGAGAAGGAGAATGATTCGAATGATTGCTCTCCCTATGACGAATGCGACTATGACATGGACTGTGATTTAGAATTCCTTAACGATATGTACTTGCAGTACGACGCAAGTACCCAGGCCAAATGCGCAATCAACTCAAAGCTAGCACCTAGAATGTTCACGGAAACGGGTGTGGTGATACCTAGAGACGATGACATTGTTTGGTCACTTCAGTTGCTTGCTTACATCCTGAAGTATCCTTCATTAAAAGATGTAATTCAAAATACCCACCTTGTCATTGACATGAGTATACGTGACAAACAATTTAAATTGTATCTCGAGAAGCAGATGAAATCGAAGTTGTCCAGCAATTTTACTGTTAAAGCCAGACCCATGGCGAAGCCTAAGTCCAGGAGGCGAAGACAGCAAGAGAAGGAAGAAGACGCTTATGTCGAAAGATTTAATTTCTCAGCATCGAACTCACCCCAGATGCTCAATGAGATAACGGACATAGATGAGGAAAACTTTTCTTCCTTAGATAATCAATTCTTACTGAAGCCACCTCAATCAAGTGCGGATCATTCAAATACAGATGCGGATGTTTTCGAAGTAGCTGATGTGGTGGATGAAGAGGAGTATGAGGATGAAGATGAAGACGAAGAAGATAGATTCAGTGAACAAGATCTCGAAGGTCGAAGTTCAGACTCTTTAGCACTGTTATGTGCCGATGAAGCCGCCAAAAATACGATCAAAAATTGCCTGGCTACATTAATCCAGAACATTTATGATGAGATAATGGGCATCGACAGTTTACCTGATAAACTTTCGCGAAGAATCTCGCAATTGCATTTAAATGAAAAAATTACCAGAATCATGGGTGCCGAGTGCAAAAGTTTAAGCAACACTATTGTGACTAAGCGCAAGGAAAAAGTGACTTATCTCAGAGAACGCTGGGACTACGATTCATACGAAAATTTTGACATCGACGAGGTCACCACCGCAGAAAAACTGGACTATGACGACTCATTGGTTGAATATAAGAGGTCGAATCTTTTCCCGATGGTGGAAAAATTCACTTTTTTGGCTGGAACGGATATGTATTATTGGGCAGGAGTCATCATGAGGAATTCTTGTCGTAGAAATGATGCCAAAGGCGGCGTTCGGCAATGTGGGAATTTAGAGTGTGGCAAATGGGAAAAGTATCCCAGAGAGTTTCTGAAATGTCGTCGCTGCAAAAGAACAAAATATTGCTCCAGAGACTGCCAGATGCGAGCTTGGCAATGTCACAGAAATTGGTGCATTCCTAGCACTTCAAGTTCTGGTGGTACTGCCTTAAGTTCCGCTTCGGCCGCCCCAAATCCTGTGCTGGCACAGGAGCCCCCCAGAGTAGACGTTGCTGCAAATCCAGTTGATGAAGCTTGAAAAGCTTACGTATTAGCACTACATTCGATCAATATTAAGTAATTTCATTAATTTTCGTAGTATTACTTTTTATAGTCTATGTCTATGATTCTATAAATACGAATCAATTCTTCATTTGATGTACATGGGAAGTCCGTAAACTATCGGAGCGGCACCATTTAAATACTTTAAGGTGCACGAATTTCTGCTGCCACAAACTGCTTCCGAGATGTTTAGCTTTGATCCGCTATTATTCGTACCAAAAATGCCCCATTTCTCGAATAAATTAACACTGAATGCATCTATATCTTTATCTGTGACGTCCCACAAATTTGCCAACACCATCGGTGATCCCCCAGAGAGCCAATTATAGATGTAACCACTTTCGTCCATTAATCCATTAGAACTTAACGCTCCAGAAGAGCAACCAATCAACAAACACGCAGGAAGATTCTCTCCGTCAAATGCTCGCTTGAGCATTGTTGAGGAATTAAGTAGTTGCTCACAACCGCCGTGTCCCAAGTAAACAAAAACATTTGAGGCAAATACATCCAGCATCAATGAGTCTCTTTCAGGTTTTTGACCGACCGTACCTCTCCACTCCTGCATTTCTCGAAATCTATCTTCAAAATTTTGTTGAGTTCTCTTCAAATCACCCTCTGGGTTTATAACGTAATGAATATTTCTATTGGTTAATTCGAAAGAATTCTTCTCCAACAGTTTTATTAAAAGCAGGATAGACGGCATCCTTGATATTGATCTTCGTCTCAAGCAGTCCATAGACTCCCACGGTATTTTTGAACAAGACTTTCCAGGCACTAAAACCACATGTGTGTCGAAAGCCAGTTGAAGATGCCTTTTTAATATTTCTTTGTGTTTCCTGACAATATCTTGGAGCTTTAATTGAACAGCTCTTTTATGTAACAGGGCTTTTTTTGAATGAGGTTCTACCAAGTAGTCTGCTAAATTTTCACAAAATTTCTCAAAGGATCCATCATTACAATCTAATTTATCGGCCCCTGACGCCATCAAATTTAAAACCTCTGGATGCAATGATGTGGTTATGCCAAAAGTTTGACTGAATGCTAAATTTATTTCATGGAGTAAGCCGTGATCTTGAATGTCATTGAAAATTCCGCTGACTCCGCCAAACCACTCGTCTTCAACAGTTTTTAATAACGCTTCCAATCGACTGTCGAGGCTGAATCTCATTTTCCACCACTCTTTTCGTAATTCTCGAGAAGTCACCTTACTAGTGGTTTCCGCCTTCGTTGAGTCGTTGCTTGCAGTAATTATGCAACTTAACTCATCGATACATCTCTGGAACAGATAAGTGCCCTTTTTAGGTTCCAAAGATACATTGAGATTGAACAGACTTTTCGAAGCCTTTGTAAATTTCGAAAAAATCAATGAGTTTACCGACAGATCGAAGTCGACGCTAATAACAACCATATTATCTGGGAGTAATAATTGTAATCGGGAGGGTGGTTTCTCGATATCGGTCCGATTCCGCAAGGAAACGGAGTGTGTACGATGCGTTTCTGTGAGGAGCCTTTGTTGATTTGTGAACTTGGCCGTCCTAAAATGATCTCTCCATGCTGAAATTTGATCAGCAACAGTAAGGTATGTTGACGAATGATCACCCAACTGGTGAAGACAAAAGAGACAATGGGTTGCAAGTTCTACGAAATGACTCGACTCGTAGTTGTGGAATTGACTTAATGCATCAGACTTCATGAGATTGGAGATGAAGGTTAGAAGCTCATCGTATAAGCTGAAGACTTCTTTCGAGACATTTAGCTTGCTGCTCGTTTCTCTTAGAGAGGGTATCGTTGAAGACAAGGGTACATAACAACCTATCAATCGACTTTTCAATTCCATTATTTTTTGGAGCACTTGTAAGCGCATTATTGTGGGCTCACATATCCTAGATTCTGTAGATTCGTTCAAAAGCAATGATCGTATGAACCCGAGGTTAACCGATTCCGAGATGTACAACTGCTCACCCACTGATTTTGCTGCTTCCACCTTTTTTTCGCAGACTTCATGAAAATTCCAAATCAACTCTTCGGGCCTACTTGGTGCGCGAAAAGGCTTCTGTGGATTGATTGTAGATGTCATGCAACTTATCAAGGCGCTTGATTTTAATTGGAACCAAAGGTTGAATGGACTGAGCGAGGAGGCCAGGAGGTCTATATTCAATAAAGCCGAGGAAGCCCGTTGATAATTCTTTGCAAGCAATTCAAAGTAGGCTATTTTCGTGAAATTCTCCCAGCGTAGTAATAGCATACCGATACTCAATGATTCACTTAGCACTGAATATTCACGAAGGTAGTACTCGAACTCAAACAAAACTCCCAGATGAATGAGACATTCCAAGATGATCGTATAGGATGTGGACAATAAAAGAGAGTTTTCCATTCTCAATTCCGTAAACAATCTGTTTGGATAAGTGTTACCCACTTTCTTCGCTATAGACACGAGTATCTTTGAGGCAAATTTAGAACTTGCGTAGGCTCGTGAAAAATTGCCATCCGAAATCTCTTGCTGCGACATGAGTATGTAGAATTTGGCGGCACAAAGTAGATTGTCAATCTTTTCATTAAGTGGTAAGTTAGTTTGAGTAGATTGTAAATCTAAATTTTTTTGAGTGTCCTCGATGAGAGAACTGAAAAGACTCAGATCGATCTGCTTTTTTGCAACGCAATATTCATAAGCTGTGAGCTTCCACTTGAAGTCTTGACGAAGCTCGCCACACTGAGAAATAAGCATTCTTGCGGATTCGTCTTGACCAATAGCCAAATACGAAGTGCAAAGGCTTGCCAAAAGATTATAATTACATTCGTCCAATTTTTTGTGACACAAGACGTATTCTATCAAGTCAATATTTTGTAAGTGAAGTCCATTACAACGTAATACTGAGCTCAACATCAGAATTGTTTCTTCTTCTAAAGGATGCTTCACTATTGGTTCTTTATCGTAGTAAGCATGTAAGAATTCACTGGCTTGCTTCAAATTCAGATCCGACCATGTTTCACGGTGAAGCTTTTGGGTGAATATTCCAGATAGATAAAGGTAATCAGTTGCAAACATCGGGCAAACATTTACAGGCATTTCAAGCAGATATACTCCACTGATGGCATAAAATGCATGTACACATCGAAGGTATTCGGAGTAGGAAGTGATATTGATCTTTTCGGTCATAAATAGCGCTAGTTCTGATTTGTCTTGTGAACTTTTCGAATGACTTAATAACTCCATAATATCAATATATATGCTGGACTTTAAACCATCGTGAAGCAAATTGTTATTCATCAAAATTTCATAAGTATTGCGATCTTTCTTCATTATTTTAAAAACGAGTTGAGATATGAGCGGCTTTAGAGACATCTGCTTACTATAGAATTTTTGAAATGCGGTAAAATAATCTTTGAGCAAATTCATCGAGTCATTGAGAAGTTCCTGCTCATATAATGCATTACTTATCCTGGCAAATTTCAGGGTGAGGCGTTCATAAGCCTGACTCCTTAGTTCTGGAAATTCATCGAGGAGGTACAATTCTTGCATGAGGCAAGTTGACCACGAATCCAATGCCATTTCTTTCTCACCTGAATTTAGACCTAAGTTAAACAATAAATTGGAGACATTTTTGATTCTCGAAAATTGTCTATGGGTCGATGAAATTTCGAAAATAATGTTCATGATTTCTTTTATTGAATTGTAATCAGTGAAGCTGTTCTTTTTTGAGCAGAAATCTTTCATTTGTAGTGTCAATGAATCTAATTGCTTGAAACTCTTGGAGTTTATTGATAATTTAAGGCAATCGAGTTGACGACTAATTTCCAAAAGTTTTGCATCAGGCCTATGTGCGACAGCTAATTCCTCTATATCATCCATTGTGATTCTCATTCTGGAGGATCTGTAGCTTTGAAGTTGTCGAAGGAAAGCATCATCTGTTGATGCTTCAGCTACTCGGAAAAGATCCTCAAAATATTGCTCTGGAAAAGAACTCAGAGATTCATTGACCGGCAATGAATTGATATCAACTGGAGTATTCAACCTTAATTGCAATTCCATGATTTTCATGTCTAAAGCCATTCCAGTAAATTCGTCATGGAATCCAATTTTGATGTAGTATGCAAATAATCTTTTCAAGGCTAATGCAATTTTCAATAAATTGTTGGTATTTTTTACAGATATCAGTAGCAGCATCCATAAAGACATTTCACTGGTTGAGAGAAACACTGGAAGAACCTGTTCAAAAATGTTACCGATTGAGACCTTTGACTTCAAATCAAAAGTCACTCTTTGGACAAAGTACTGAAGTGCCATGAAATAAAATGCTATAATGTGATTTAATGTATCATTTGCGGTAGGCGAATCAATGGATTGGAGTTGAGACTTGTACTTGAATCCATGCAAGATTTCCACTATCTGAGTTACAGAGACATAATCATTATACAGCTTTGTAACGTCGTTGGTGTCTCCGACTGCCAACACCAGTGATAGCACACCCCATATTTGCTTTAAATGGGTTTCTGCTGCAGCATGGTCCTTTTTCTCCAATAGCAAAACAACCTGTGCCAGTTGAGTCTTCACAATCTTTAATAATTGCTCCACAGTATTTGAATCCCGGTAGAATTGATCATATTTTTGATGAACCAATAACAGAGTGGATTGAATTGATCTCTCAGCACTCAGACTTAGCACAGGAGATCTATTTGGCTTTGCCATGCGAGTTATTGGGATCAGGAGCAGCCCTTTGTGACCTGGTTTTAATACTTTGTTAGACAGGACATTCAAATTGGAGCTATGCAAAATGTCGACGGCTTTTGGCCGCTTCAAACGATCTAATGGCTGACCCATGGAGGGAGAATTTCGTCTAGTATCGATGGTTTATTTGCGTTTCGCGATGTAAATAAATAAACACGGAAAACAAAACGAAGAGGCAAAAGCGCTTTTTTTTTTTGGTGAGAGCTTGAGATGGTCAATGGCTGCAGGAAGATTAGAGATGTTCGCATGATGGAAGAGAGCAAGCCATGGGCAAAGAAACACAATCTCAATTGTTGATTATGATCCTTAGGTAACTATATTAGTGACCCCTAGGTAATTGAGTCAATTAACTCGATAAAATACAGAACTGGAAGTATGCAGAATTTAGCCCAGCTATGAATTAGTGTATATTCATGGGACGACAGAAGGCAATCTTTGACTTTCTTTTTCGCTAGCTGCAATCTCGAGAAGTTGGTTCGTGCTGACCTTTTTCAGTGCTATAAAGCAATCAAATGTTGGCTTCAAGCAAAGTTTTCAAAAGGTTCAATTCATCAAGTATACAGAATGCCTTCAAAAACGCAATGGGAAGCATGGGCACCCAGGCAATGATCCTTACGGCTGGCAGAAAACCGTCCGCCAGAAAATCCAGTTTCCACGGCATGACAGTATCTTCCGTTTGCTCACTTTCAGTATACCCGAAGCCCCTACTTCAATTCAATCTTCATTTACCATCATATACTTCTGCATCACTTCACGATCTGCTGTATCTAGCAATACACATGTTTCCACTGACATCAAAAGCTGTCGAGCTTGGCCGGACTTTTGCCAATGCAGTGAAGATGCCCCAAAGGCAAACGAAAACTCCAAAATCAACATTACTGGATGATGGAGAGCTATTTCATGAAATGACAACCCCTTTCCGTAAACTCAAAGATGAAGACTGGCTGGTCGTTCAAAGAGATGGAATCGACATACCAGTGCTAACTGAAGCAGTCAATGTGTTGATATGCAGGAAACACATGGTGTTTGAAATAGATAATCATGAAATATGGGTAACTGAAGTGGTAGATATTTACAACAAAGGAGACACCAATGGAGGTCTTCTTTACTACAAACAAAATTTTCATGCTTTAGGCGAAAAATTGACTTCGTCATAACTCTCGAAGGCGGGCCTAAGACACAAATAATATCTATATCATGTTAACTCTATAATATCGTAACTGCATAATCTAATGTACACACAAATCATTCATTTCCAACAAGATCATTGAGTTCCTTTTGCAATTCAGTAGTTGCCTCGGATAACTTTGGGAGCACAACCTCATATCTCTCTTGAAATCTTTTATTTCTTTTCTGACTTTTTTGTAACATTTCGACCTTTTTCGTGTTTTTTATATCCAGCAAAACTTTGGTTAGCTCTTCGCTTCTAAGCTGCCTCTTTGCTTCCAACCTGTCGCTCTTACTTACCTGTTGATACTCATCGTTTTTCAATTGTTTCAATTGTGCTTTAGCATTATTAACTCTAGATTCCGCTTCAGCAATTTCTTTCTTCAATTGAACGATTTTTTCTTCGAATTTGAATTCTTCTTTCTCCAATGAAGGTTCTTTTTGATTCAGTAATTCTTCAGATTGATTTAATTCAGAACGGAGCAGTTCGATTTCTTGTTCTAACTGAATGACTGCATGCTGTAAACCTTTTAATTTACCAGATACTCTGGTTTCAGAGGCACCACTTGAACTCCCGTACTTCAAGATTTTGTTCTTTAAAGTTTCAATTTCTTTTTTGACTTCGGTGATTTTGCGATGCTCCTCTCTCTTTTGCTTCTTGATTTTCGTTTTTTCGGAATTCAACTTGTCTATGGTTGAAGTTAAACTTAATTGCAAAGTCATTAAGGACAGTGTTTCTGGAGATTGATTCAAAACAGCCATCATCAGACTAGAGATTGTGTTAAAGATATAATGTGAGATCAAGAATTCATTCTCGGCAATGGATTCCTTCTTTGAGTCTTCGCTTCCAACGGGTGGAACAACAAACAAATCCAATTCGTATTGAAAGAGTGGGGTCAATCCATAGATACAAATGTAGTGTTCACCTCTAAGCGAATAATATTTCACATGGTACCATTCAACGTTATTCAAGTTGGCCACTAATTTGTATCCGGCATTTGCTAAACGCTCCCACCTCCAGCTCTTCAACACCTTGAATACAACCTTTCCATCATCTATGTAAGACGTAGCCAATGAAATCCGAGACGATTCAGTTAAAGTATTGTTGAATTTACTTCCATTATTTTTCCATTTGGTAGTCTTACCGGCAAAGAAATGAGAGCCTAAAAACAAAACCTTCACTGCAGCAATAAACGACCAAAATGGCTGGACTGTGAACTCGCTTATGAATTTTTTATTCATAATGGTGGTTGAGTTAGGGCCTCCTGAAGGGTTTGAAGATGAAAGAGTTCCCAGCCTCAGTCTATTCTTTGTCCGCGAGGCAGCCGGAGGAGCCAAATTGTTGGTATTGGGCGAGGCCACAGAACTGGTGTTTGGGAGTGTTGATGCATTGTTTAAGCCGGAAGATTGACCTTCGAACAAGGTCAGGGCTTTTGGGGTTGTCACGAATGTGGGTGTTGCACAGAAGGCTTCGAAATTATGCCCCACAATTGAGAATTTGGGATTTAATTCGGAGTGGGAGCCAAGTGAAGACTCGGCGATGTCATCACCAATTGATATTTGAGTCAATTTTTCATTTTGCTCCACATTTATGACGGCCTGTTCACCGGATGATGTTGTCATCCCGTACAGATTTACAGAGTTAGTCCCCATGACGGAAGAAGAGGGAGTCAAAACCCCATTCGACAAACCACTGCTGACTAAACTTGTCATGCTCGAATTGTTCACTTGTGTCAAATGTTGAGCATTCGATCGATTATTACGTTTATATGATGGAACATTACTGGCAATGCTATTCAAACTGTCTAAGGTTTGAGACGGTTGGAGAACAATCTGCTTCGTTATCAAAGGTAAGAGATTAGTCAAAATCACATGGGCACACAAACTCAAATAAAAAATATCCAGTACAGAAAGGGCTCCCGTATTAGACTTCCTCTGATGATATATGATTGTTGAAAGATCCCAAAAATTCAGCTTTTGCTTTATCCCGAAATTGTCTAATACTTGAAATCCTGGATTCAAGTGGTTAAGAAAATAGTTGAGGTTTAAAATTAGCATAACGCATACGAGCGCGTTAATGAAGCGACTGTTTCTCAAAGAACTTTCGTGTGAGATGGCTTTTTTCGGCGAAGTCATTGTAGTAGTAGTGACTGTTTGGCTACCCGAGCTATTGTTTCCACTTGAGTTGATTTCTTCCAAGCTGTTGATCTCATTCTGAGGGATTCCATTCAAGCTGAGCGTTGGATTATGATTGTTGTTTCCAATATTGTTAGTGCCTGCTTGATGATTTGATACGTTGGATGCCCCATTGGTAGTGGTAGAACTTGTGACCGATGTGATTGAGGTCACCGTCGTGGATACGACAGAGGTCAGCCCAACAATTTCTGATGCTATGATCGCCTTGCTGAATAACACAACACAGTTTGTGGCATTTTGGGAAAACCAGCAATGAACGAGGACAACAAATATCACATTGAGGGCACCTAATACGACAGCTCCAACGAGAGATTCGCTTCCGAGTAAAGACGCTATTGTCAATGAGCGACCATAACTCGACCAAGGGAACAGTGGATGGTCAGCAGATAAGCCACTCAGGTTAATACGCAATCTCTGAGTAGCTTTTTGGAGCCAAAATGGCATAGCTTTCACGATGAAATAGGAGCATAGCATGGCGTTTGCTAGTGGTAACGGTAACGCAAGAAGCACAAATATGAAGGCGGCCACATCACGCACGGGCGACGGCAGGAGAACCACCTTACTCTGGGATGTAAGCATTTTCTGCAGCAGCAGCAGCCAATTATAGAAGTGATATTCAGAAACCAGTAAATCTATGGCTACTGGCCTCTCCTCTTTGGCCTCTGGGCGTTATATGTGTTGGTATAAGTTTTTTTGCTAGTTCGCGTTGGTGCAGGAGATCGGAAGCCTATTACGTGCAGGTCAAAATACGTGAAGGGCATCTCGATTTTTTCTTGATCAAGTGCAAGGAACCTGAGGCTTTCCTTATACTGGGAGAAGTTTATTAAGTAAGACAGTCTACATTTACGAAATAATATGGATACAACTCCGAGAAATTGTCGTCAATTGAGAAATCCGATCATTACTCATCTACCCTACCATCTATTTTATCATGGGACCAATATGCAAGAATCCTTTGGGAGATTGCTTGGCGAATTAAGACATTCGAAGTTGCCAAGTCCTGTCAAATTTCAAAATATCCAAAAGCCTTCCACTGCAGATTAAATAATTATCGAAGTCGCGAACGTACCTCGAACAAAATTTTGAGAAGTGCACCCCGCCGCGAAGGGAGACCTGCAGGGACCACGCTCTAGCCGATGTGCAATCAACAAATTATGCTGCCCTTCAAGGACATATCGTACATGTGATGGGGCTCTCAGGATAACTTTATATAGATGACAAGGTGGAAAAAAACCGCTTATCAATTAAACAAAAAGTGCTTAGCTCGTGCATTCAATTCTGAATGGCTTAGCTGATTGTATTGCAACAATAAGAGCGTGCAAATGGCTGTATGGTGTCGTCTACTATCCTTACTCATTCTCAATTACCGTAGCTGAAGCACTTTTGATTCGCAATGCCTATGTATTTATTTTTTGCTGCTTTAAATATGTCAGAAGCTTATTTTATGTAAACATCGCACTGGATAGATTTTAATAATAGTCGACGGATAAGCCTTTGATATGAACTTCTGGTTACATCTGTTCAAAGCCTCATCGTATGGTCGTCTATGATGCAGCACGGTATCTCGGTATTTGTTTTCGGTGACTGCAGAAATCTTATCATAGCCCGGGTTGGTTAAAAAGTTCCTTTTTCGTGTATCATTTTGAAGCCTTGTTGAAGAGGTCTCGTTTTTCCGTTTTTTTTTCCGGGCTGTGTGGTCTGTAAAAAAAAAAAAGTATCTCTATTGATTACCACCATCGCTACTAATTATATATAAAGCCAACGTCCAGCAAAGATTTCGTAATCTGGTAATTTTAATCTAAGTCTTTGAAAGACAAATTACTTTATAAGAAAATCTTATTACAAGCATCGCTTTTGGTTGTCAATTAGGAGTCCAAAACATTGTTCCGCAAATCTTTCCACTTTGAGATTAATTAGAAGCCTGTTCGGGGAATTTCCATATCCGAAACTTCCAATTTCAATATAAATTCATATATATCTGCTTCGCCTTCATACCATACAAAATGCAAATGAAGCTCGCAGCCGCTTTGACCCTTGCCGCTACAGCTTTAGCTAGCAGTGAGTACTCAGTTCTTGAGTTCGCAAATCTTGGTTTTTCCGGTTACTACTGGGATGTGGATACCATCTCCAATGCCGAGTCTGACCTGTGTACATGTTCCCTTTCTACAACTAGTACAACGTTTTCGGGAACTAATGCTCCATTAAACGAGCCACTTTCCGTTCATCTTAGAGGTCCAATTACTCTCAATTCCTTCGCCTATTACGTCACCGACTCATACAACAAGGGTGATACCCTGGGAACGTGGTCTCGTCTTGCTTACTATAATGCATCCTCCCAAACCGCCACTAATGTCACCTTTTTGAATCATCAGGGTTCAAACTCTACATGTTTGGGTAAGGCTTTGAGTTATGCAAGTTCCGACGGTCTTTCTCTGGCATCTCTGTCTACCATTCTTTCCGAAGGTGTCAAACTTGATTCAGACGAAGAAATCGTGATCATGTCATCTGAAGAGTGTGGATCTTCCGGTTCAAGCAACAACTGTGGTGTCTACCGTGACAACATCCCTGCTTACCAAGGATACGGCGGTACCACCAAGATGTTTTTATTCGATTTTGAAATGCCCTCGGAAAGTGATGTGTCTGAGGATCTGGTTTCTTATTACGACATGCCTGCCATCTGGCTCTTGAATGCCAAGATCCCAAGAACTTCTCAATACCCTAACAATGTCAATTGTTCCTGTTGGAGAAGTGGTTGTGGTGAATTCGATATCTTCGAAGTTATGAACACCACCGAATCAAGCCACATGTTCCTGACTATTCACGATTACCAAGGAACTGATGACATAGAATCCGGTCTCGCAGTCGATGGTTACCTTCCAAGAGACACCCTGGGAAGTATGATGGGTGGTGTTGTTTTCGACAGTGAAGGTAATGCTGTTGTTTTCTTATCTAACTCCACTTCCATTTCTAGCAACATCTCTTCATCTGATGTCAGTGACTGGATTCTGAAAGCTGGAAATGCTCAGACTGATACTTTAGCATCAGTACTGGCTGCTGCCGCTCTGAGCTCTTCTTCCAAGAAGAGTGACGCTGCTGGAGGACTTGACAAGCATTCCGTGATTACTAACATTATGGTTAGTTTGTTTAGTATTGTTTACTACATTTTCGCTTAGGGTTTATAGAAATAGTAATTGTTTAAGGTTAAATATTTGTATTGTAGTATTTATTCGTTTCGTCGTTAATCTTAAGACAACTAATAAGTCATCATTTGAAGTAATTGAAAAGCATTGCTATATTGCGCAACAAATTCTTGTTCTTCTCATTAATTGGTATGGCTCTATCTTCCCTGAAATGCTCTTTTAAAATGTCTTTTTGCGGAGAGGGTAATGTATCTATTTGTAAGATAAGTGGGTTATCAGATTTCCCCTCATATTTAATAAGTATAAAAGAACAGTCTTCATCAGTTTCGGTAGCTTGATGATCGAACTTTGACAATTCTTCGCATATTGCATTGATATAAACCAGAGATAAGATCTTGTGAAGGTTTGCTTCTATTTCAACATTTTTTTGTGCCGTTTTGGAGGCTTTAGTTCGATATTGAGGTGGTATTAACCGCTTCCATTGTCCCGTAAATGTGCAATAAAGAATGTACCAATAATTATTCAAAACATACCCATTATCCAATTGACGAGCATCATGTGAGCTTAAGTTAACAGTTTGCCTTACGGTAACATCTTTGGGCAGCCTTTCATCCACACTTAGACGTACCATTTGGTTGCGAGGAAATACTGATCTTGAACGCATGTCTCTCCCATAGCCATTACATAGCATCTGGACGTAGGGATCATTTGAAAGTGAAGAACGCTTATAGGATGTCTCAACCGACAAAGCAGGTCCTATGTACTTATTTTTTTGCAACCATCGTTCAGGGTTACGCAATAACGGCTGGGTCACCAGCCCTTTCATGGTGTTTTTTTCACTTTGAAGCGATGTATCAAATCTCCCGTTTACCTGGGGCAGAAATTTCGCGAAAGGCTAGCCTCTGCATCATTTTTTTTTAAAAAACAAAGAGCGTATAAATGATGAGCTCCGAGCAGTTTAAGCTCGAGGCTTGCCGGATCCAATACGTAGAGACCACCAGATGTTTTTTTCGACCGACTTTTCAATTTCTTATTCTGATATGCGTAGAGAATCTATTCGAAAAAATCATTCATGAGTTTCAATCCACACGTTCAACAGCGTCAACTGAGCCACAACTCTATAATTAATATGATCATCTCCGGTTGTAATTGCAGTATCATAGAGTTCACAATCCGCGTAATATCCGGTTTAAAAGTTTACCATGTAGGCTACAATCAAATAGATTTTAATCCATCTTTCGACCCGGTATCGGGTCGGGTATCGAGCCCTTTCGCCCGTCTTATGCCAAAGTGTGGAGTTTTTGGCTGCGAAAATGTGTGGCGTCAAGACTAGATATCAAATTATATAATGGCAACAATCTCGATATCATTTATGGTTTAATGAATGAAAATATGACAGCTAAAGGAAACCAAGTATTAACCGGATCGAAAGCATTCGAAATTACGAAGGAAAAAATAGATGAAGTTGATAAAAAATACAATTTACGGCCCTTCCATGAGGCTCCGCCATCAAAATCGCAGCAAGATTTGATTCAACTTGATACTATTGATCTTTCTCTTTTTAAAGAAGGAGATGAACATTTTAAGACACGAAAACAATTGGCTGATAAATTGGAAAAGTCATTGGCAACTTACGGATTCATTGCTCTTGTAAACCATGGGATTTCCCTCGAAGAATTTGACCATTTGAGAGCCTTAGCACAATCAGTTTGCGAGCTACCCGAAGACATTCAAAAGCAACATTTGGCGGGTGCTATGAAGTCAGATTTGGAAGATAGATCGACGTCAATGGGAGCCGAAAGGGGAGCCGGCTTTAAGCCAAGAAAATATTGGTCTATGCAAAACGGAGTTGAAGATGACATTGTTTTGTACAATTTCAGAAACATGCTGCAACCAAGAATATTTGACACCGATTTCAATAATTACCCCGAATTTATCCTTCCACACTTGCCAGAAATCGCTGATTATTTTAGAAAACTTCATTCCGTTGTTTTAAGAAAATTGTCGATACTTTGTGATATTGTTCTTGAATTGCCAGAGGGATTTCTTTGGGAGAATTATTTTAAGGTAATCGAGAATGACTACGATAATTCGGGACATGGTTTTGGCAGGTTTATGATGTATAACGAGATGGCAAAAGAAGATGCCAAGAAGGTGAATAACAACTGGCTCAGAGGACACTCAGATTCGACAGGATTTACCTTTATCACATCACAGCCAATTTTATCTTTACAAATCAGAGATTATTACACTGGTCAGTGGAAGTACGTTGGGTACACACCAGGTGGGTTGATAGTCAATGTGGGCGATACTATGGAGTTTATTACTGGTAGTTACTTCAAATCATCAATTCACCGTGTGATAACTCCACCTGATGATCAGAAAGGTTATAAAAGATTGGCTATAATCTATTTTTGCAACCCACGCCTCACTTGTGATTTGGACCCAGAACCACTCAATTCACCTAAATTGAAGCGTTTGGGATACGGAAAACCGAAAGAATGGGAGAAGATCACATTCAAGGAATGGGACGAAGAGAAGGGAAGACTTTTCGGCAAAAAAGCAGTGAACGATAGTAAAGGTGAA
Organism: Kurtzmaniella quercitrusa var. comoensis (nom. nud.); assembly: GCA_020280125.1. Taxonomy (NCBI): domain Eukaryota; kingdom Fungi; phylum Ascomycota; class Pichiomycetes; order Serinales; family Debaryomycetaceae; genus Kurtzmaniella; species Kurtzmaniella quercitrusa var. comoensis (nom. nud.). The sequence goes on from JAFIDI010000005.1 coordinate 149,709, forward strand.
GAACCGAATTTGGTGATAATGTATGGAAGACTACACGAGAGATGGCATCAAGCTGAGAAAAATTTTACATTAGAAGAAGCAAAAAAGAAGTTCAATATTATTAAAGTTTAGTTTTATCTACATTGATGTTTATATGCCAGTAAAATTCGATTTTAAACCTATAATTTAAATCCACTTGAACCCTTTGGTAGATTGTTATTCTTGACCTTACCTTTGATATCTCTAAGCTCACCTTTTTGTCCGATAATAGAAATATTTTTGGCCTTAGACAAGGTATCCATAACTTCACCTTTTCTTGCTTTCTTATGATTACCTTCAGATGTAGATGCTGCAGGGCTCTGTTTGGCCTTTTGAGATTGCAATTCCTTTCTCTCCTTGAAATCTTTCGATCTCTTTCTCTTGGCAGCTCTTCTGAGTCTTTGTTTATCGTTTCTTGACAATTCGTCCTTAGAATATGATAAACCTGACTTAAGGCTCAACTCCTTCTTACCCTCTCTACCATTAGCAACAGAATCTTGTATCTTGAAAACTTCTTGAGGTGCCAATGCAGCCTCGTTAGAAACGGACAATGGTTGAGCATCCTCCATAGATATGGATGCTGGTGCACCATCTGTGACCTTGATTTCGACTTCTTTGATGTGGTGAGGTTTGGGTGTGAAATGAGCTGAGGTTAAAGCATCAAGCTTGTATGTTATGCTATTAAATAATTCTGAAATTTCATCGTGCTTCTTTTGGAGTTCTTCAGATATTTCTTTATCATTATTTCCGGTTCCTTGGAATTCATCCTCATACAATTCAGCCAAAGACTTGGATGATTTTTCTTCACTCAAATCAAACTTCAGACGCTCTCTGAAGTTTGGAGCATCAGTTGCCAATCGTCTAGGAAGGTCATCAAAGTTTTCCTCTTTGATTCTGCGTTTGATCATTTCTTCGATAGACTCAGAAACTTCTTGAGTTATGACTGGTACAGGCTTAGCAGTTCTTTCAAAGTCTAAATCCAAAGTGGTTGGATCGTCTAGAAGTGAGTCTTCCGGTCTGTCTTTTGCAGAGACTTCACCTTTCATTCCCCATTTCTTTTCACCCACTAATTCTGCTTCCAACCTACTTATCTCTTCTTGAAGCTGTTGCTGCTGCTTTTCGAAAGAGGACAATCCCTCCTTTGTTTGACGGGAAGGATAATCTTCTTCATCGAACAAATCTGTTCGTGCAGTTTCAACTGCATCTTCGTAATCTTCTTCATCTAACAGACCATCAAATTCGAAATCATCTTCATCATCGTCTTTGCTGACCGACTTCTTGGTTTCGAGCTGTGCAGAAGAATCCTGAGGTTTCGGTTTATCAAAAAAGTCATTGAAGTAAGACATTTGCTCCTCTTCGTCATCACCATCGGATAATTCAGCAAAATAGTCTACTTCCTCATCATCATCTCCACCGAATGCTTCGTCTTCCATGGCCAAAGACTGCTTGTTGAATTCGTCAATATCGAAAAATGTATCGTTCAAGCCAAAAACGTCCTTTTTGATGAGTTCACCAGAGTCTCCCTGTGAAGACACTTCGTTTGACACTTGTTCTTCAGATTTATCTTCATCTTCATCTTCGTCTTCATCTTGTTTTTCATCGTCTCCCAGGAATATCTCGTCGTCATCACTACCAGCCTCGGCATCGTGAAATTGGTCATCGCTTTCCTCTTGGCTAATTTCTTCTTGTTGTTGATCGAAATCTTCTTCATTATCCTCGCTTTCAACTTCACCATCATCATCTTGCTTCAATTCTGGGATCTTTTCATACAACATGGTTTCTCCCAAACCCTCCAAAACCATCTTTATTTGGCCATAAACTTGCGTGGAATCAAGTCCATCGACAAATATTTCATCGAGAACCGAATGGTCTTTGGCAATAGGATCAACGAGCTCTTTGACAAGTTCATTCAACTCACCAACAGTTGAAGTATCCTTGTATAACAAGAAAACATCCTCTGGAGTTCTGGTCAATCTCTCTATTATATCTCCGGACATTTTGATTGACTTCTTGGACTGAAGATATTCTGAGATGAGAGATGAGCTGAGCTTCATATGCAGTAATTTAATTATTGGATCTTTTTTTCAGCTATTTTATTTTGAAGCAAAGTGATTATAGCTTTGATCAATTCAGTTTATGAAAAAATTGACGTTTATAAGATTGCAATTACGGAATTCATCATCTTCATCCTCTAAAAGGTGGGTTGCTAGACAAACTAGTGATAAATATTCACACGATGCAAAAAGTAACAATTATCGGTCACGAGCGGCATACAAATTGATTGAACTTGATGATAAATTCAAATTGTTTGGTAATAAAACAAACAATATCGTAGACTTAGGATTTGCACCAGGTGCATGGACACAAGTTGCTCTTGAAAGGACATCCAAAAACGCTCATGCTAAAATACTAGGAGTGGACTTAATTAGATGTACCCCACCGGAAGGGTCCCAATTTTTGCAGGGCGATATTCGCAGCAAAGATGTGCAAAAAATGATTTTACAATCGTTTGACTTGATTAATGAGGAAGAAAGATCAATCGCCGCAAATATCGATTTAATGATGAGTGACATGATGGCAAATACGACTGGTAATAAAAATGTAGATCATTTTGCCAGCATGGATTTATGTAATGAAGTTATTTCACTATCCGATCTTATATTAAGGCCAAACGGAACAATAGTGATGAAATTTTTTACTGGAAAAGAAGATGTACTTTTACAACGAGAACTTGAAGAAAGATTTAGAAAGGTTTATCGTTTTAAACCACAGGCTTCAAGAGATGAACTGAGGGAGATGTTTATGATTGGCATTAAAAAGAAATAGAATACATATTATCAAGATTATCATCTCTTATGTAGATAACGAAAAAAAAAGAAGCTTCCCCACCAGGAGTCGAACCTGGAATCTTCTGGTTCCAAACAGAAGTGGTTACTAATCGTAGCCAGACGCCTTGACCATTGGGCCATGAGGAACGAAGCTTGGTGATTCAACGAAACAGAGATTTATACCTACTTAATATAACTTGCTGTTAACATTTCATTTCATTTTGTTATCATTTGCCATGTCTTTGAATTTGACTCTGTATCCGATGAAATGTCGCTATAGTGGTGTAAACAATCTAGATACAAGATACTACTAGAGAATCGAGCCAAGTATGATAAACTCCTCTAAAACTCTAAAATACCGGAGGATTCGTCCATTTGAAGAAAAATAATCTTTACAGCTTATTTAGTGGGATATAAATGTATTTGGTTTTGTTTCATCCAAGTTACCTTAACACTGTACGGCCTGCAAAACGTAGAATTCAACAGGGGAACATTGGGCTCCGATAGATTGGTCATATAAATTATAAAAATCACCAGATAAGCACTTGAAAAAAGTGGTTTGGTCACCTAAGGCAAGCTTGCCGTATTCAGCGCCATTACCAACTTCACCGGTTCCAGTTGAAGTTGGAACTATGGACCAACCACCAGCGTAAATGGTACCAGCTTGTGGTGGAGGTCCATCAAACTGAAATTGTCTGTTTGCAACAATAGCACCAATTCTACCATGATTGTCTGTTAATTCACCATTATTTAAAGAAACAACAAGAGAATTAGCATTGACACAGGTCTGGGTGAATTGCCCGTTAGAAGATGAATTTTGAGATCCTGATTCACTTTGGTCTTGGATTTGACCATCAGCGATTTGTTGTACACCAGCAGTTTGCTGTTGGATTTGCCCGTCGGCTATCTGATTGATTGCAGCATCTGTAGCAACTGGTGCGGCGGTTTGTTGCTGAATTTGTCCATCGGCAATCTGATTGATTACTGCCGTTGCAGTTTGTTGTTGAATTTGTCCATCGGCAATTTGATTCACCACAGTCTGGGCTTGGACTTGTCCGTCACCAATTTGGGCCAAAACTGAAGCAGTCTGAGCTTGTACTTGACCGTCACCAATTTGGGCCAACACTGAAGCAGTCTGAGCTTGTACTTGTCCGTCACCAATTTGAGCCAAAACTGAAGCAGTCTGAGCTTGTACTTGACCGTCAGTGATTTGTGCTAATACTGATGCAGTTTGTTGTTGAATTTGACCATCAGTAATTTGGTTGACTACGCTTGGAACTTCCGTAGTTTGTGCTTGTATTTGTCCATCAGTGATTTGGTTGAGAACGCTAGGAGCAGCCGCCGTTTGTTCTTCAATTCCACCAACAGTGCTTTGATCACTAGCCAGTGCGACACCAGTTTCCTGGACTTGTGTAAAAGTTGTTTCCGATACATTGAGTTCATCAGTTGTGGAAGATTCTTGAGAATTACCATCGAAAAGTTGGTCGAGAAATCCCCTTTTGGAGTTTGGACCCGCAGTTTCTATAGCTCCAATCGAGATAGCGAATGATCCACTATATGACGAAATGGCACCGGCAGGGGCAGTTCCGGTTGGTGTAAGTGTAGACCAAGGCGAAGCAGGTACATAGGCAGCGATTGCTCCTGCAATGCAAAATAATTGATAATAGTTCATCTTTTCTTAAACGATTGTGGGTGGGTATGTGAAGTTTATTGATGAATTGGGGGTATATTGATCCAGTTATGTACTTTTCACTTCCCCATGAAAGAATAACAAGAAGAAATGGGGAAGCAAATTTGTGTGCTGTTAACCATACCTAAATTAGTATACATAACGAATTCCAGATCAAAAGTTCAAATTTACATTTCCCATAACGGCAAAGCCACGAAATTGACTGACGGAGAAGCTTTTGGTTATGAAAAAGAGGTTGCAGCTAGCCTAATCAGGGATTTATTTTCCACATTTTTTTTCCCAATTATCGGACATTGCCAAATTAGGAAGTTTTCAAAAACTTTGACAGTGCCGCAACCCTTCTCAAGAATTTAACGCTGTTGCAGGTGATTTTGAAGCAAACAATCCCCTGAATTTGGAGAATTAAGACCCAAATAAAATTAAAGTTGCATTGTAAGCCGTCCATGCAATGTTCGGTACCTGAAACGACTTTCATACCAAAAATTTGGCTGAAGTTTACTTTAGTTAAAAGGAGGAGTAACACGTGTGGTGGCCTATCATAGCGGACACCTCAACCAAACTTCAGTCGCCTTATATTTATACTATTTAAATAGGGCATGTGGGCAACGATAAGAGTTTTTGAAAAAAAAAAACACATCGCCTGCAATTAACATGACTTGTGCTTTCAACGATCTGATTACATCGCAAATGATTTTTCCTGACGCAATTTTTATAAAAGACTAGAATGTCTAGCTCTCCTCTTTTCTCAATAATGGCTCTGTGGCCGAGTGGTTAAGGCGATAGACTCAAGTTCTATTATCGTAAAGATGCACGCGTTCGAACCGCGTCGGAGTCACTATTTTTTTTTATGTATTTCATCTACATAAATACAGTCGTTTTTTAAAGTGATTAATGTTCGTTTATTTGTGCTATGTTGCTCATTTTCTCCAATTCGCATCTAAACCTGATAGTGTTGGGCCACAAGTCCGTACTTGAAGACCTTTCTTGAGCTATCTTCTTTTAACTTGGCTAAAGCAGCCACTTGGGAGTTTAGTAAACCTAGCTTCGATATTAACAATCTGTCCTTCTCTTCCTTTTCTTCTTCTGCCAAAAGCTTAGGATCTGCAAATGCTTCTAGTTTACTACACAAATGGGCTATCGATGCCAGAATTTTCATCCGTAGGTCTATTTCCTGAGGTGTTTTCGGGGAAGTACTGCTTTCGAGATACTCTAATATTGATTTGATCTTCTTCTCTAATTCTTGCAAAGATAAAGAAATCATCCCATTTTTGGCTTCAACATCATTTTGTACACTATCCATAGAAAGACCTGTTGATGAGGTTTTCGAATAGTTAGAATGATTCATGATGGTAGATGTGACGATTTGCTCAACCGCATTGGGTACGATATTAACATCTAATTCCTGATTCACCATCACATCACCATGATCTATTTGATAAGCTTTTAATCTCAAGGTTTCCGTCAGCTCGCAGGTATAAGCAAGTAGAAAGATGAATTGGTCAAGGGTTCCACTATTGCGCGCTATGGTCCACAATTGGTTAATAATAGCCACGAGGGCGGCCTCTTCTATTGAATTCAGGGTCCTCCTTTGATAGAAGCCGACTATATCTGAGTCTGAGTATACATCTCTAAGCTGTTTAAGGCGCTTTTCAGCAAAGTCAATGTCTAATTGACAATTCAGAACCAAACGTAGTTCAAATGCAAATTCGACAAAGGTGTTTCCATCTTTGCTAGCACCGACGAGGACCCCTATATCACTAGAATCTCGTGATATTTGATCAGAAAGCCCGAACAAGGATCCGGCTCTAACCGAAACCGACATTGATTTGTAACGGTACTTGATCTCGAGCCAGGGGTTCCTCTGAATAAGTGTGGCGATTCCTGCACGACTTCCTTCCCTAATCAGTGAGATCTCAAATTTTCAAAGGCATCTCATGAAAACTTAAAATACTTTTTTTTTTGAGAAGAACCCCTTTAGAAGACTCAGCATGATGGTTTCGATACAGCAACCACCTAAAAGAAAGCTAGAGTCTCTGGAACCGAACCAGGTGAAGCGGTTATGTGGGTCAGAAGCCACGTTAAACTCCTCTGACTCCGATGCATTTTCTGAGAAGATGTATTTGGCGTTCGTGAAATCTGCATTAGATGGGTTAGAAGTTGTATGTATTACAAGGTTCACCTTCACATTCTGATAATCTTAATTGATATGCATTTCCAGCGAATATACTAACAATATAGAATGATTCCAATCAAATGGATATATTAGCCTCAAAATTAAGACTACCAAGATCTAATAAAGACTCGATTTCTCTCCCAAGTTTTACCGCCACTTTGAAGGTCCTCATCTCAAATATATCAAAGCTTGATAACAAAAGATGTAATGGACTTATCATGGCCATAATAGAGTTTCCTTGGATGAATCAATCTTTAAATGAAAAACTGAATGCAGATGAACAAATCAACCTGGAAGAAACAAAGGAAATGGTTTCCACCTCTAGCACCAGAAGCTCATTTAACGAGGTTTACCTGCATTTTTTATCAGTTTTGGTCTCATCCCTCCCCAAATATTTGCATGACGTGACCAAAAAATTAGTATCCGAATTCGTTGATGACAATATCGAACAATTCAAGCATCATGATATCTTGTGCAACATCTTAAAATACATACCCACGTCCGTGAACTCGTTACCAGCCACACTTCAAAAGCATTTCCCACATCATTTAGCATCCAACACCTCTAGCTTGACAAATTATGTGACCAATTTGATCAAGGTATTGTCTTACTGTCCAGAATTACAATACGACGTGTGGCAGATGATTTTCGAAAGTTGCATCAAATTGGATGTAGAACTTCAAAACGAACTTGATGACCTTGATGATGATGAAATCGAAGAATTGATCAATGGCAATGATGAAGAAGATGAGGATGAAGTACCAGGAGAAAGCGAGCCTGAAGATATGAACATGAGCCATCAAAGATTGGATGACCCAGCCAGCGACAGCGAGAATGAGAGTGAGGACGAAAGGCACGGAGAGGAAGAGTATCTCATGGTTAACGCAACCTCTACAAGCACGATTAAAAAAATTCTGACCAAATTAGATTCAATCATAAAACTTCTTTTGCATTCTACAGAAGGATCTTTCACTGTTGAAGAATTAAATGAAGGGAATGGTGTGTTTTTATTCAATACTATCACATCATTGTTTAAATCTCACATTTTACCAACCCACTTCACGAAACTGATTCAATTCACCCTTTTTCACATTTCTCAATATCAACCAGAACTTTCAGATTCATTTCTTGTTCTTTTGATTGACGTTGCCTTTAGCAGGAATGAAATATTAGAGAAAAGGGTCAAGGCCATGCAATATCTTTCTTCATATATCGCTCGTGCTCGTAATCTCTCGAGACATCAAATTGTTTTTGTTGTAAGCTACCTTATCGGATGGTTAAACAAATTTGTTATCGAACGTGAATGTGAGGTTTTTGATGTGGCAAGCGACAACAAAGGACGAATTCACAACGACTCAAAAAACAGTGCTTTGATCAAAAAGCTGGTTGGAGGTATGGAAAGATTCAAGCTTTTCTACGCCGCATTCCAAGCCCTTTTATATATATTTTGCTTTAGACATAAAATGTTGTACAAAGCCAACACTAGCTCAACTGAAAAAGATGGTGAAACTGATTCAGGCGTGGCTTCTTCGATGGATCCATCGGGAATAAATTCGATGAACAGTGATTCTGAATGGGAATGCGAGTTAGATAAATTTTTTCAAAGAATGATGATAACAAAATTCAATCCTTTGAAGTATTGCGATGAGACGGTAGTTTACATATTCGCCAAAATTTCAACAAAGCTCAACGTGTGCTATTGTTACTCCATCATAGAACATAACAAAAGAGAAAGAATGATTCAAACCAGTGCTGGGACGTCCTATCTTCCATCTGCTGTGACGAATTTCAAACAAAAGCAGGAATTCTTGGATTTGGAGGCATATTTTCCTTTCGATCCATTGGTATTGCCAGTCTGCAAAAAGATTGTAAGTGCAAATTATATAGAATGGGCGGATGTGAACCCCAATAATGACGATGATGACGACGATGAGGATAGTGGCAGTCATTCAGATATCGATTCTGATGACGAAGAGATTACTAGCGACGAAGACGACGATTTATAGAAATTTTTTAGACGCTAACGTTAATCACATATTCATAAAAGTTAATTGTAGGAGTTGTTCTGAGATAGTTAAAAAGCTTCAAGAATCACCTTTATTACAAAACAACAAGCTTAATAGCAAAAAAAACAATGATTCCATCGAGGATCGAACTCGAGACCTTTTCTGAGTGAGAGAAACGTCATACCGCTAGACCATAGAACCACGTCTTTGCAAAAATTAGGCAATTATAAAACCTATACGACACTTCAAATATTTGATCACTTGTATTTGGCTCTTTTGTAGGAATATAAACTTGTTATTTCTAAAGGTTTTCCGGGAAATGGTTAGATGTCAGCATCGTTTCCATTTTGTGTTTTTTTTTTCTCAATGCTAGCCTTGAGGTTGTTTTTAATACTAAAGCTACCCAATAACTCATCTGCTCCATATTATATTGACTTTAGTTTCAAAAATTTGGTTTCTAGCTGTTTTTGAGGTTTACTCACTTGCGGTTCGGATGCTCTAATTCCCCATAATAGCCTGATGAATTTATAGATGTAAACTATCGAGAATACCAGAAAACTATTGTCGAAGTTGTATACTCGCCAAATCGTTTGAACAGATCGTAATTATTTTATCCAATATTTGGCAACCATTTTGGTCCTTTTTATACAATACTGTTGCAAATTTAGAATTTTCATACGATATCAGGCTTCTTTGAATATGAGTGGATATAGGTAGCACATAAAAGAATTGGTGTAGATAATTCGTATGTTTTACCAACTAATTCCAAAAAAAAAAGTCAAGTTCAACAGGTAATTCAGAAAGGAAGAAAGCTCGTAACCTAAGGAATACAAGTGATTTAAGGCGATTTCCCTCCTTTTCTCTAGACTTTGTCAAAATTCGAAGCCTTATCTTAGATTGTAAGATACTACGAAATCGTGTAAAAGCCGGATGTTCAAATCCGATATGTGGAGGAAAACCAACCGAAGCTGAAAAATAAAATAAAAAAACAATTCCCCCACACTTTTAGATAAATTAAAAGCTGTATACTTGCCAAATACGGAAAAGCTAGCCATATCAGGTGCGAAAATTCGTGAAGAACAAAAAGTGGCGGGACTGCTTAAGAAAAATATAGTCGTGCGAGTATTGGGGGAATCTGGCCCAAGTTACAATTTATCATGCCAGCAAGATTGTTTCATAAGTTTGTTGTCAGGGGTTATTTTGCGGGTTAAAAAACATAAGACCCTTGCTGGCCATTTAATTTCAGTAGGGAAGAGGGGGAAGGAAAACAATCAAGGAAGTCCTCACGATAACAATCGAGATGGCGGAAACAATATAGACCATATCCAGGTCATTAGCGCCCCAAATAGCTTAGAATTGATCAAAAAACGTATAAATGTCTTTGAAGAATTCTCTTAACAATAGAAGAATAAATTCGACTATTATAACAGTAGAAGTGAATTAAGCGATTTTTGATGGGACGATTTAAATATATTCTTAAGAGAGGTATGCTGATCGTTATTATGATGGTCCAAAATTGCGGAGCAAATATTTATATTTATCCCGGGCCAATAATTTGGTAGGGGCTCAAATGCCTGTTTAGATTTTTATCTTTACCTTTTAAAAGATATTCCGAGAACGTGGGGGTGAGACAGTTGCTCCAAGAAAATCACTTGGAATCTTTTTTTTTTCGCTTCCGTAATGAATAAGTAAGTACAAAGCACATATGCCCAACGCTTAATCTTCAACATGCATCATCTTCTCTCTTCTATCTAATCTTCAAACCGCGTCGCGAGACGGATTATGTCTCTTTTGAGGTCGACCACCAATTTGCTCAGGTAAACTTAAATTCTCTTCACGCAAAGCAATCATTTCAACTACACCAAAAACGACATTATCAAACTTTGACTATGACATTCAAGTATTAACTCTAGCTGGTTACCCAATGTGAATTAATTCCCGGGTTCTGGTTCCACTAAAGTTTAGTTCTTTTTCTCTTACGTATTAACTCTCTTTCATCCGGGTATTCTCAAAAATTAGATGACTCGGTGCTGCACACCAGCTTTTTTTTCCCTGTTTTCGCCGCTGCTCTGGTAATACTAAATTACAAAAATCCTATTTCAATATTGCTTACACAAAACCAAATTAGTTTGAGTCACGAACCATCATCCCCTGCTACTCGAACTGAATCTGGTTCATCTAAGCATTCCAAGTACTTTTCTTGGTTGACGGTGTACTCTAACAACCTCATAGACATACCCTAACGTTGGATTCATTGGCAACTGCTTAGCTCTCGCCGTTACAACCTACCGCTAACTGAAACACCCCACGGAAACAAACAAGTTTGAAGTGACCTTGGTTTAGCTTCAAAAAGGGACAATCCATTGTAAACTTCCGTGCAAGTGAACTTGATCAGAAGAGCAAGGTAATAACCCAACTACTTGCGAATTTTCAGCCTTTGTATTGCCTGTGCCCGGAATTATACCTTGAGGGACGGTTCTCTTCCGACTAACTGATCTCGAGGACTTGGCACTGTCTTTTGCAATAACTCCTCTGAGGTTACATCTTTAGTCTTCATAACACACCGAGTTTCATCAATTATCAGAATGGGCTCAGGTGAAGTATTTTCAGGAGGCGCTACCACGTCTCAGCATGTCGAAGCACACGATGACGACCACTTTGAAAACACAACCTTCCAATTGAAACGAACAAGGTCCATGGGGCTCTTAGATGAGTTTATACAACCATCTACCCCGGCAGATGGTTCCACCGGCGAAGCTGTGGCCGAAGAAAACGTACCCGATCATCTTCTTTCTGGCCTTGCTCCTTCATCCCCCGAAACGAATTCTCAAGAACAGCAAACTGTTAAAGAGGAACCAATAGAACCTGAATCATATCCAATATCGCCACCTCTCATGTTGGAGAGTCCAGAAATGATGCCTCACGATGACACGGATCTCCATGAAGAGCCCTCTCTTCATGTGGACTACCTCTCCCACCAATGGGATGTATCTGATATTTCTAAATCTTGGAGATACATTATTCAAAAACGACGCGATGTAGCGTATCTGGCTCGTCTTGAAAATGCTAGTTGGCGTACATGGGCACAGAGACGTGGAAATTTGAAAACGATATCTCCGGAAGCTGTCAATTGGAGTAAAGAAAGCGACGTCACCTGGTTGTATGGACCAATCGTCAAAGACGACGACCATTTTGTATCCGATGATGAAAGCACTTGTACAACAAAGGATCCCAGAAGAGCCACCACAGCAACATCAGCCGCTGCAGGTGATTTGCAAATCGCAAGAAAAGCACCCAAAGACATCAAGCCAATCTTAAAGCATAGAACCGTGGAAGAGGTGATTATCAGTCACCTGAACCTTTTGAAGCTTCAATTAGCAAGCAATAGGGTCAAGCAGAATGAAGAGCGCAAAAGGATCGAAATAGAGCAACAAAAGAAACACAGAAGACAGCTGCTGCGTGATGAGGTACCTGAGTTTAATGATTTCGATGCAATTTCCGACAAGTTGAATTCTCAATACCGAAACAGTAGCACTTCGTTAAACAAGCAAGGCTTGGCGGAGAATGCCAGTGGCGGGTCTGATGAGAAAACGACCGAAGCACCACAGGTTGGGCAGCCCGATAGCCTGAAGCCAAGTTCAACAGAAATGGAACAAACTCCCTCGAAGAAGGAGAGACACATCCATTTTAACAATGAAGTAAAGCAATGTATAGCTTTGGATTATTACGAGAGTGATGAATATCCAGAAGATTTTGAAAGTGACGTTGAAGAGTCGCTGAATGTTTCTGATAATCAAGATTCCGATAACAATTCAAATGATGAAGACGATGACGGTGAAGGCGGCTTTTTTTTGAGAGTGAGATCTCCCTCTTCTGCACAACCCGGAATCTCTTCACTGAGATTACCAACCTCCATGTCTAGATCTCAATCCTCAAAAAGTAATCTGACATCCGAATCCATTGCCTCCAGTACCGGCGCTTTATCGCTCTCGGAATCCGAGGAGTCCAACTCACTCCACCGCTTGAGAACTATTCACCCCTTACCATCGACCACACTCAATTTTGGATCATCGGATGATGAAAGTGATGAAGATAATCCGTACACATCTAGTCTTTCTCATAACATAGAAGCAGGGTCTTCCAGAGGTTATGATTACTACTACGATTACAACTCTGTCTATACGGTCGATCCGAATCACACTATTTACGCTAATTTTAATCTGGATAAAGAACAACCAGCAAACCTCGTCGATGTTCCAGAGGATATCGAGTTGGGCTCAAATTTTGATTACAGTGACATGGATTCTCCTCAGGTGGCTCCCATTATTGATCCTGCAGTGATTAATAATGGCTTGCAACTGGAAAAGCATACTCATTCAAATACTCATTCAAGCCCACAAGAGTCCTCGCCGAACCAAAGCGGGAATCTGCAACAAAGTTCAACATCTGCGGCACCCTCCACGTTGCCTTCATCCTCGTCTAAAACGCCGTTTGACTTCTCTGGATCTGACTCGGATTTTGAGTCAGACGACGAAGGAGGACTTTTGATTTCCACGCGTAACTCAAGTCATTCATTAGTACAACTGGTTTTTGGGCCAAATGCAATGACTGCAGTCGAATCTCATGCTCCCATGCCAATTCAAGAGCAGTCAAGCGTTGGATCGGGTTCGGGATTGTTCAAACAGCCGACTTCTTCCAATTCGCTTTCTGCGCTGTTTTTGGGCAATGGATCCAGGGCTGTACCTAGTGCACTCTCAGAGCTGTTTTTCAATACTAAGCCATCGCAAGAGGAAGAGAAGACTGTATCGCCCGGTCCAATTAGAGGTTCTGGGTCCAGTTCACCCAGCACAAATCCTACGCACACGCAACGAAAATCTTCACCTTTGCCACCACACACTACATCTGCCAACGCATTTCTGGGGAACCTGACCCCACCACCACCACCTCAACCAAGTAGTGGCAATAGTACTTTCATGTTTGATTCAGAAAGCGAATCTGATGATGAATTCGTGGAAGACGTCACCCATACTACACTGGAAAGACCCAGTTATGCTTCTTTGGCCAATGTTGCTGGAAGAAATGGCATCAACGGTACCGCAGGTGAAAACGCAGAGGGAAAGAACAATTTGGTTGGTCAAGCCAAAGGGTTCGCTAACCTGTTGCTAGGAAATTGGAAAGGCGAAAGTAAATAAGCTCTGTGAAACGAAAGACGAGAAAGAAGAAGGTTGACTTAGACACAGAAGCAAAGATTAGTTTATAGTGGTGGAAAATACATATCAAATTTAGACAGAGTTCTTGTAGAAACGTAATTCTGCTTTTCCCCGTAGATTTCAATTGATACGAGACCTCGTTGCTGTCACGCTTTCATCTTCTCCAATTTTATTTTCCTGCTTGGTCTAGCGGGCGGAAAAAAACGTTTTTTGGCTCAATTGGAGCGTGAGGTGGAAAACCATTGAGTACCCCGGGGATCGCTTGATTTAGCTTACGATGAAGGGAAATATATAATGTTACCAGGTTATACCACTATATTAGGAGTGAAAAATCGAAGCCAGAGTTAACACCAACAGCTTCAAATTGTGTACATATTACATGCGTAATCATTCATTGCCGATTTTTGACGACTCTGACATTCTCGTTTTATGAAGCTGCTTTATGAACTATTTCCAGTAATCTTGATCGCCAGATAAAAGCAAAATTTAAAAACATGCTACCGAATTTTTTTGACCATCCGTTACCAAATAAATGGCTTTAAATTCCAACAATTCTTTGAATAATGACCATTCTTACTCTGCTTCCCTATAACATCCCAATCTTATTACATGCTCGAGCCTTTGCTATGCCTTTTTCCGCGCCCCGCATCGTCGTGCCAGCCTCCCAACAAAATACTATTTTACGCTAAATAGGCTGGCTGCATGATTGCTTTATCGGATTAATTTCTTTTCTGCGTTTCTCATCTTTAAAGTCATCTACTTGTACCCATTTTACATATCACTGAGGAATCTTTCTAGAAGCCAAAATCTGCTTGAACAACCTGCGACGGCCACTAGAATATATATCGCTAAACATCTCAGCGCAAATTAAGCAACCCGTGCTTAATCTCGTCACATACAGCATTCCAAACTCTAATGTTCTTAGATGCTATCTTACAATTAGCGGTGGCGATTACGTTACCCCAATGCTCTACCACCGTTCTGAAAAAACATAAAATCCCAAACCCAGACGATGATGACGGCAAATGTGAGCTTATTAGTACCTTTTCTCTCATAACACAAGCATTCTTGGGTTTATTATGCTTACTGTGCTTAATCTTCAAACGATTATATGAGCACCCATTTAGAAGAACATGGCAGGTGTGGCTGTTTGATGTTCTGAAGCAAATTATAGGAGCCATGGGTCTCCATGTTTGTAACCTTTGCATAGCCATTATTAAGGGCAAATCGAAGCAACCAGGTGCCTTTGTTTACGAGCAAGGCGATGAGTCAAGTGGCGATGATGACGCATGCGATTGGTATTTTTTGAATATTACATTCGATTGCACCATAGGTGTGTTCATCTTTTCTTTGATCTTTCACTTGGTGAATGGAATCTTGACCAATAAATTAGCTGTCACCCAGATCGAGTCTGGCCAATATGGACCTGATCCTAAACGACCTTCATTTAAGGCTTACTTTAAGCAACTTGCGGTGTATTTTGGATCTTTGATGTTGACTAAAGTTGTTCTCTTTTACATCATGGAGTTCTTCTCCGATCAACTTCTTTGGGTCACTAATCACTTTCTTTTGTTCTGGCTTACGGATTATCCGGATGAATTCGAAATTTTCGTTGTGATGTTTGTGTGGCCGATTTTCATGAATTGTTTGCAATTAATTTTGGTTGACAATATCATTAGAAGTCAGTGGTTACTTCAAACGAATAATCGCTTGAATGATGTGGAGGCTACTGTTGTTTTAGTTGAAGATGATGATGTCGCTAAAACGAATTACGGAACGTTCCAAGATAGAGCGTGAAATATATATATATTTATTTACGAAATGGTAACGATAGAAAGAAATAATTTTAGTAAAGACACAGGTAATGTAAACTACACGTTTTCAATAATACATCGTTGATCTAGCTATATAACAGGACACTATTTACAGGTGTTTTTTTGCCAGGGTTTTAAACAAGATTATCTGGTTTCGAAGCCAAAACCTTTCATGCATTGCTTGTATTTTGCAATAAACTCGTCACATTTACCACCTTCCTGGCCGTTGAAAAGCAAGCATTCGTCTCTGTACTTCTTTTCATCCAAGCAGACACAGCATGGCTTGGGTTTGTTTGTTTGTGGGGCTGGTTCAGACATGAAGAGTGACGATGATGTTAGTTCTCAAGCTTTTCGTTACTAATCATGGCGAAATGCAAGATACAGGAAATGTGAGTGCAAATTACTGTAACTACACTAGACAGGCAAGCAGTTCTTTAAATTTCCAAAGGAAAATCTAAAATTCATTATAGAATTAAAAAACCCATCACTTTTTGCTCAGCTTAAAGTTAGAAATGCACTTATCCTTACCCCAAAAATTTTATCTTTACTTGGTTTGTATTAACTAAATCGTGTATGCTTAAATAACCTCGAGATTAGCACAGCAGCCAAAAATAGGGAATGGCTTTCAAAAGAGTTGTTATGTAGAGTACATTTTCTTGAGGTTTAGACGATAATCACTTCTTTCTAATCGGAATTAATCCAATGAAGCTGTAATATTACAGCATTATTGGACATTGCGGTCTATTTATGTTATTTTCGACTTGAACAAAGCTTTTAAAATACCAGTATTTCTTATTCCAGTCTCAAGTTTTGTCCCACGTCTCAAAATTTACTATAAGTCCTCTCACTTTACCTTTCTGCCTGTTCTGTTCTAGTCCGCGCACGTTATATACGAATCAGGGCGCTCAAGTGATAACCCACAATTCAATGACGGACACGGAGGGTCCGGAGCCTACGTTGCTGAGGAGTTCAATCGAATCAGCCAACCTTAATGATGATTTGGCTCTTCCAGAAGAGCTGGAATTGTCCTCTTCGCTGATCCTGCTTCTCTCCTCATCCAATAATCACAACAATCGACGTCTTTCCAGTTCTGCATTATCAGTACGAAATAGCATTGACGCTGATTCGAGCTTTCAGCTTTCGTCTTACTTCTTCAATACCGCTTCAAGTTCAATGGGAAACTCTACGCAGTTTAATCCAGAGAAATCGCAATATATTCAAGATATTCAGAATGATATAACCAGTCCCCTCGGACCAAACTCGATCTACAAGTTGACAGTCGGCTCTGATACTGCCCGACAGCAAAGAAACAGAAATCTTAAGACCCACTTGGTTATCAATGGTGGTCAAACCGCAGTATATAATCTCCAGTCTCCAACGACTCAGGCTATTCCACAAGTCCAGCTTCTGCCGTTGAAGACGCGAATAAAGAATACGGACTTGTACGCCAAATATCTCGACAAAGAACAAGATGCAGAATATAAGCGGTTCGAATCTACAGACAACAAACTCACGGAAAGTGTTCTTCAAAAATTTACCTCAGAGCAAGAGATATCAAGTACGCAAAAAACAAAGCAACTGGTGCCCGAGGTTTTCTCATCAGCAGATTTCCATCTTGATGATCCGAGAACTTTCAAGGCGATCGTGGGCAATGCATCCATTTTAAGGGACGCTGATGAACATATGTCAGCGCAAGAATCATTGGCCAACAACACGCAGATACAAGACGGTTTGTCGCAATACCTAGATTTAGTGGAACAACAGCTCGTACTGGAAATTTCAAATTCACTGGATCTGTTTTTCAGCACATTGGATTTGATTCAAAGTATAGAAAAAGATTCAAAAACCTACATGCTGTTATATCAAGACTTGACGTTTCAATTAACCAATTTGAAAGATCAAACAAGCGCTCATGCATTAAGTATTCTCGATCAAATGAAGAAAAAACGTAACATCGAGAAGCTCGAATTTTCTTTGCTTCAAATTCAAGCTATTCTTCAAATGTATGACTTATGCATTTCAAGCTATGCCAAGCTAGACTACAATATCTGTTTGAAACAGCTTATACTTTTGGAACATCTCATTGCAGGTACATCGAAAGCTGATATATCTCCTGATCTAGATGCTAGCTTTTATCCTAGCTACGAACTTTTAGACATGACAGGTATTCCGGCTCTTTGGGATTTGCAAAATAATGCTGGTAAACTAAAATCAACATGTGTTAAGCAATATCAAGGAGTTTTTATAAACGCTTTACTCGAAGACTTAAGACTGCATTATAAGAATGTTCCGCAGGAGGAAACATTAGACCGATTATCCCTGTATCGAAAAAAAGGTACTTCAAATGGAAGCAAACATGGAAACTACAGTATCTCAGAGTCAACTAGAGAGAGCCTTAAGGAATTCATTATCAACCTATCAAATTCAGGAAATCTTCTAGAAGCATACACTGAGTATCAAGATTTTATCATAACCGAGATTAAAGACATTATAAAGGTCAATTTGCCCAAAAAATCGCATGCGCCTCATCTTGGTATAACTGGAGCCAGCCCGATTGATAGTGCATCAACCTCACGGGCTTCCTCAGAACCACCTAATAGCGGGGACGTTTCTCTTGATGATGTCAATTTAGGATCATCGAATGCTGCTCTGGCGTCCCATGCCGCTAACATCAAAGCGATGTCTAATGAGGACTTTTATTCACTTCTTGCCAAAATTTTCACCAACACTTCAGAATGTTTGAGAAGACTTACGTTACACCAAAAACTCCTTTTGGATTTGGCATTGTCCCATGCAGTCATGCAAAGCTCACATGCTCCTCAGGTTGACGTCTTTAATTTTGATATTACCCCTGCACTTTCGAAAGCTATTGAAATTACACAAATACGTCTTGCTAAGATTATAAACGTGAGACTGGAATTGATAGCTGATTTGTCAGTGAATGATTATTTGCGATTTTACAGTTTGACGTCAGCATTCTTACATGAGTGTGAACTCATTGCTCCTAATTTCAATGCTAGTGGATCGGCGAATACATTGTCAGACTGGTCGAGAGTACACGTCACGTACTTTATACATCGTTTGCATCTGAATGCAGTCAAAACACTTGTTTCTGAGAGTCTCAAAGAGATTTGGAAAGAGGTCGCTGACGATGAACAATTATCAGTGGCCCAAAGAAATGTGAATGAAGTCCTAGCCTTTTCTTCCTTCGTTGAAAGCCAGGGAAAGACTGGCGATTCAGCTGAGCAGTGGTTGCAGTCAATGGACATCACTAGAGATTATCATGGAATAAATGACATTACAGAGGCTAATGTTGTTAATTCGAGAATAATGGTTTCTCGGACGCTGTTTTTGCTTCCGCGTCTTGGCCTTTTAGCTATTAGTGCCACCAGAGATTATTTCGTTTTACTTAAAGTTTTCCTGTCTCGAAGTTCGACTATTGAAAATTATATGTTAACGTATTTTAAGGTCTTGAATTCCAAGACATCGCAATCTATTTTGGGGGCAGGTGCTACTCGGACAGCCGGGTTGAAACACATTTTCCCAAAACATATGGCCTTAAGTATCCAATTGGTTGGTTTCGTTATCGAGTTTCTAGGTGAGATTAAAAAAGCGTTTTCCGAAACGTCGCCTCCCAGCAATAACCATTCATCCAAAAATGAGCCAAGGTCGACATCTCCGTCAGAGGAGGTCACTTTTGGAACCGTTATCAGCAATTATAAAGATCATCAGAACGAAATCTTTGGTAAATTGATTTCAATGATGTACGACAGAACGGTCAATCACTGCAATACAATAAAGGGAATTGATTGGAGCCAGCCTATCCGCCACCCACAGCAATGCCATCCATTCATGGAAACTCTCGTGAAAGATACTAGCACAATCACGAAGGTCTTGGTTAAATACTTACCAGATGTTGAAGTTGCTTTGATACTCCTGCAAGTCTTCGACAACTATAAAAAATTGTTCGTTGAATGCTTTTGCACGCAGATTCCCCCTTTCAAAGACCTTACAGAAAAAAATACTGCTTTAAAAGATATAGATTACTTTAGAGTCAAGTTGGGGGAATGTCCTGGCTATGGAAATTCAGGACAAGTCATATGGGAAAACATCAATTCCATGCCAACTGAAGAGGATACAAGGATGGAAGAAGTTATGCGAAATAACATTGCGCAAGAGAAGAAGAGCCAACAAACTAGAGGAAAACCAGACATAAAGAACTCTGAAGTAGCGGTTCCAGGTTCAAATGAAAAAATTGTGCCTCAAATCCCTTCCCAAGCTCTTGCTCCGGCTACTCTGGTTCCAGCAAGTGATATAAAAAACGATAGTCTACCCGCCATTCTTCTAACCGAAGAGTCTAGAGCTGCAAGCCCGAAAATCGGGATGCCATTGATCATCAAAAATATCGAAAAGGATAATGCACAAGCAGATGATACCAAGGATCTGACCGCAAACAATATCATTGAGACTGAAAATTCCTCAAGTCAGGATAATGGAACTACTTATGACGATGATATTAAGGAAAAGATTGATTCAATCAATAATGATGAGTCAGTTGATCAATCGAAAATATTAGAACCTGAGACCCATGTTCCCAACTTAGATAAGAAGGTAGAGTCTCCTCATAATGAAACTTTAATAAGCCAAAATGGTGCACCAAACTCGAATTTGGAAATATCCCGGCAAAACACAGAAGATGAGGGTTCCAAAAAGATGGGTGAGACCGAATTAGAGGCTAAAACCGAGGGAGATGCTCATAAAGAATTATCCATCGAATCCGAAAAGGAAGCATCGAATTCTACGAAACAGAAGGAAAAAGAGACGACATCAAAGGGAGTAGGTGAAGCTCCTGAGGAGGGCACGGCTGCTCTAGGAATGAACACCAGTAAACAAGAGGCGGCTGCCCTTGAAGAGAAGGAAAATAGAGAGAAAGACGAAAACAATGCAAAGTTGGGCGCCGTTGAAGAAAATGAACATAAAGACGAACGGAGCAATGAAGCGGAGACTGAAATTGATACAAATCAAAATGGGGAAAAGGAGGATGATTCATTTCATTCAATTGACCAAGAACAACCAAAGGTGAAACTGGATACATCAGCTAAGAACCTTCAGCCTCCCTCGCCACAACCAGCCAGCAAGTCTCCAAAGAAAAAGAAGAACAAGAGGAAGAACAAAAAGCACTGAATGAAGCGAATGATCATTCATCGGTAAAAAAAGTTTCTACAAATATAGACTAAAACATTAATGTTTTGTAGGGTAATTAACTAGGTAAATTTAGCTTTTGAATCCTTGACGTAAACAACATCGTCTTCGGTCACTATTCCATCGATCAATGTGTGCGGTGTCACATCAAATGCAGGGTTCCATACGTCGATTCCAGGGGTTGCGATACCCACAGTCAATTTTTCACCAACCTCATTATCGCCTTTGAGAACGGGACCCTTGAGAGTGGTTAACTCGTTGGCAGGTCTTTCTTCTATAACAATTTCAGATCCCGATTGAGTCTTTGTATCAATGGTTGTCTTTGGTGCCGCTATGATAAATCTGATCTTTTCGTTCGCAGGATTTTGGTTGAAGAAATCTGCTATGGCCGCCAATTGGTAAGTTCCAATTTTATTGGCGGAATCACCATTTTGAACGATACGATCTGCACCGGCGATTATAAATTTTACTGGAGCTGACAGTTCTTTTACTCCAGTATGCTTAGAGTTCAAAGAGGAGATCAAGGATGTTGCCATATTATCACAAATTAATGTGAAGGGAATTTTTTCGTACTTTAATTCGTAGGTCGTCAACTTAGCACCTTGATTGTATGGCCTCGTTTCACATGGGTAAACCTTTTCTAAGAAAAAAGGGTCTGTGGAGTTTCCTTTGTTCAACTCCTCGTAGGCGGTACGTATGATCCCCAAAGCGGTGCCGTGACCTGAGGTAGCAAGAGAACCAGTATTGCAAATGGTGATGATCGAAAATGGGCCCTTAAAATTGTCGGCCATCAATGATTTTCTGATGTAATCGACACCGTTGGCTCCAATTTTGAGATTGTTGGCCAAATCATCGTCGTATAATTTGATTGCATAGTCATAAACAATATCCAAAACGCTAGTATCTGCTGCAGAAGAGTCGATTTGGAACTTCGACTTGAGAATTTCTATTATCTCATTACACAGATTGGAAAGATTTACCGCAGTGGGTCTGGACTCCACCAAATAATTGATTCTATCAATGAGCTGCAGTATGTTGTAAGTACTTGCAAGCTTATTAACTTCGACGACGATCGAGAATGCCCCCACAATTGCAATGGCTGGAGCACCTCTCACTTGCATCTTCTTGATCGCTTGATAGGCATCTTCAATTGAGTTTATTTGAATATATTTGGTCAGATATGGAATAAGTAATTGGTCTAAAATCTCCAATTCCTTGGTATCTCTATCGAATTTAATGGCTTGAAGTGACATTATGGGATCAATCAAGTAATTTAATAGGACTTTCTTGATCCCACGTTGGGGCTCTCGATGTATGAGTTATGTACAGGACTACGGCGGTGTGGCTGTCGCTGGTGACAGTTATGTGAATTAAAACATCAACCTACGAATCCCTTCTATATCCCATTCTTGCTTCAACTCGTTCCATTTGCAGCCCAACAATTTCTTCCCGGTTATTGGACATCTTCCACCTTTATTGATATTAATTTTGGGTGTTGCAGTGGGTTTTTCTGCATCAGAATCCACCTCTGATTCGCTATCTGAACCATCTTGTTTCTTAGCAACAATCTTGTGTGAATTTGAAAGATACAGGTAGATGCAAGAATAGCAAAATACATGTCCTGTCTCAATTATGGCAGGGTTGTTAATCTCCTCGTGACATAAGGGACATACCTTGTCCACCTTGTAAGTTTTCTGAGTTTTTACCTCTTCTTCCTGTTCTCTTTTTCTTGAAATCATAGAAGGTGGAGGTAACATTTCCTCAAGTAGGTTGCCCAGTGATTTGGCGATTTTTCGAGTGAAGTCAGAATTATTCCACCACTCCAAGAATTTGAGACCAAATATCACTAAAGGAAAAAATGATCCCAATATAAAGCGAACCACTTTCCAAGAAGGGATTAACATTCTGGTGCGTAACAATTTAATCAATGCTTCAATACCGTTAGGTGGTCTTACTTTATTTGGAAGGTTCTCTGAAAATCTTCCAGTGGCTTTTTGTCTTTGTCTTATTTTGACGGGGTCATTAATATCGTAATCATGTTGATTCAATCTTGAAAAACTAATTTTGAAAAGGTAGGTCAACAAAGTTGGTGACTTTGTGGTTCCACTTAAGTAAAGCAAAGTGGTTGCCAAATTGGCTGCTCTTATACCAGATGTAAGCCATGGGTAGCATCTTACAAATTGCTTTTTGAATTCCGTTTTCCAAACATCTATTTTGTCATCGGGATTCTTTGGTTTTAATTGATTTGTAAGGTATTTGGGGTACCATCTTTCATAGCAGTAGCCAAATTTTTCAGCGATATAACCACTACCTGCAACCTCAAATACAGTAACAAATTTTTGAAAGTCCGACAATCTTCTCCTTTCTTCTAGTTTGGATACAGCCACCGCCAGAAGTCGGGCATTTACTCGAGGAAATTTTGCCTGCTGAACACGTTTGATACCGTAGAAATTTTCGGTGAACAGGCCTTGCCAAAAGTGAACAAAGTACCATTCGAGTGCAACTCTTAAGGCCAAATTGAGTTCATCAAATCTATTGGCTAACTTAAGCAAGTACTTTGGGTATTTAACAGCGTAATGTACAAGCACGTATCGTAAAGATGGCGAAAGAAGAGCCTCGAGCTGGTTTGCTGAGATCAACTCAAAAAGCGTGGGCGATTCAGCATCAAGCTGAGACGCGTCGAGTGATGAGTAAAATTCCATTGTTTCAAAGGGACTCTACGAAAGTCAGTTGATCACAAAGATACGACCACTTGAGCTCACAAGATAATTAATGAATTTT
Organism: Kurtzmaniella quercitrusa var. comoensis (nom. nud.); assembly: GCA_020280125.1. Classification (NCBI taxonomy): domain Eukaryota; kingdom Fungi; phylum Ascomycota; class Pichiomycetes; order Serinales; family Debaryomycetaceae; genus Kurtzmaniella; species Kurtzmaniella quercitrusa var. comoensis (nom. nud.). The sequence goes on from JAFIDI010000005.1 coordinate 173,431, forward strand.
GCTTATCAATTCTTTCCCCACAATTTTTTCGCTCCGAGGATGTGCACTCCAGAAAATTGTTGCAGCCAGTGAGTAACAATTATGTAGAGTTGACACAACTTTCTGCACTACTTAAATGACTAAACCTTGTATACCCAGTTTAAATAAGGTCTTGAAGAAACATAGAATGAAAGCAAGAACTGCAGAGAAAATTGTATACGCTGCCACTAATACAAGACAATGGGTCGATGTAATGCCTGAGGAGATAAATACAAACTCAACTAGACCTGAATCGGTACTCATTTCAGGTAAAGCGGAAGACTTCGATTTAGATTCAAACAATAATGACGTGTCCTGGATGACCTCAGCACCGAATTCGGATACAATGGTTAATCTGAGACCTCAACTGGACTCATTCTGCTGCTTACCTTCATCCCCAAAAGAGACCTTACATAAAATAGAAGAAGAGGTAATGTCTCAAATGGTTCAATACTCAGACAACGATTTTAAAGAAAGTGATATCGTTCTGGTGGCCACCATAATCTCTTCTGAAATTGTTTTACTATCTGATCGATGAATCTATACAAAAGTGAAGCTATGGTTAAATTGATGTGATGCGTTATATATTTTTGAGAGGCTCCTCGTGTGACAAGCTGTGATCGAACTTGAAATTGGGCTTCATGTATATGTCCCAAGCCAACAAATCAAACACTTGGTAATCGCCTATTTCTATTAAAGCCCCATTTTGGACTGTCTTAGATATCACTTTTACTGGTTTGAACCAAAGACGTACGTCTTTGGGTCCGTCATCGTCGTTAAATGGCGCATCCAACGGTTCTTTGCCTCCCGATGGGGACGACACCAGTCCAATCTTTATACCTCCAGAGATTCCTTGACCTGTGTTTTTGTAAGGTTTCCATCCTAAAAGGAACAAATGGTATTCTGCAATTGCGTTTTCCAAGGGGACGAACCCGTAATAGTAACCGTAAAATAAAACTGAGGTCATTTCATTGATAAGGCTACTAACTTCTGGTGTTTGTTGCATTGAAAGAGTGTTGATTTTATTGGCAAATTCCAGAAAAGTTCCTAGAGCTCTCACACTATTCCAATATGCTTGGAATCTACTAAGGTTCAATGGTGGCTGTATGGTATGATTGACCCTGCCCGAACGCAGTAATGTGGGGTAAAAATTGTCCTTGAGAATCGAGGGAAGATAAGGCTTGTTGATTGGTGGGCCGAATGCATCAGTAGTTCTCACCAAAAACCTCTCGTCACCTTGGTTAACTCTCGATGCATTGTAACCAACAACAAACTCTTGTAATCCAGGAGGTATTTTCACCAATGCAAAGTCACTAAAAAGTCGAAGCTCGGTTGGTTTGATAGACGACTGTTGCATGATACTACTGATTTGATTGACAAATGAAGCCTCCCGATCCGAAGTCTGTTGTACTGTGGAGTTCGATAAAGATTGTTCACTCCCCTCATGAGAGAAAACTTGAGGCTTTGGCTCACTTTTAGCCTCTTCTATTTCCTTTTTAAGATTGTTACCCGCTGCTGCTGCTGCCCATTTTAAATTAGCCGGTTTCAGAGGGATTGATGCTGGCTTTAATGTCTTGATAATTGCTGGGCTCGAGATATCAGGACTCTGTGGTGTTGGAGATTTCTTGTTCATATTTGAGAGCTGCCTATTTGGGGAGGAACCTGTACCACTATGCAGTGTGTTCGTAGAATGGTTGGAGTTGATATTGGACACCGTGGAGATGTGATAGGGCGAGGGAGAAGCAGTGTTGGATACCGCACTATTCAGGTTGCTTGACACTGCTGTAGAAATTGATGGAATATATGGTTCTTGCTTAATGTCACTGGCGGAGACGTTAGATTCGTCAAAGTCGGAAAAGACACCATTAGTAGAAGTGGGCTTCTCATGTTGCAGCTCTACATGGCTCGTTTTCGATGCCTCCTTGAAAACCTCATCATAAAGAGTCTCGTCGTCCACAAAGTCAGGCTCTTGATTAGACTCAATGTAAAAGCTGATATCATCTTTAATGAAATCTACTGTGTCTGCCTCTATTCTTTTCTTTTTCAAGAACATGCTTATAAGTTCTAACTTAGAGACATGGAAATTATCACGGTTTATGAAGGCATCAATTTCTTGTTTTCGCTCATCAATCTCTTGTGATGCCTTTTTACTCACCTTTTTGAGTGACAATTTTTCATACTCCTGTTCCAATGTCTCTATTTGGTCCTGTAAGCTTTCAATCGCGGACTCCACAAATTCAACTGCTTCTATCGCCTCTTTCGTGAGACCATTCTCCAGCTCCAAAGCAGCCAATAATATCAGCTGGTTTGAATACAGCTTCATTTTCAGTGATTTTTCAACGTCTTTATACTTTTCCATTGCCTCTTCCACCATTCGACGATGCTCTTGCAACTTTGATGGTTGCACAGCCGCTTCAACGGCATCATTCAGTTGCCACGTTTTGATTTGATCTCGGAACTTCTGAAGTCTTTTGATCTCCTTCTTTAAGTCTGCTTCCAATTTATCTCGTTGAGAGTCATTGCTGGAGTCCTCGTGACGTGAATAGTAATAGTTGAAAAGATCTACACCTTCATTGATCTTTTTGAATATAGCATCCACCTCCCTAAAATGTTAGTAAATTTCGCTCGTTTTTTAGAAGCCATGGCTTTTGGCTCATTCGACTTTTCAAAGGTCCTCTACGTACTTCTGTAGCTTTCTGTGAGACATTTTGTCTTGCTCTCGGCTTCTCCACCTTTCGAAAAATGCTTATTTGGTGATGAAAATTTTCGAATTCCGGGTTTCACGTGTGTAAACCGGAACTCGAAATCCCCACTATCACCACTTTTACCCCCACAATTCAACAGGAAAGTATAGAATCTGGGATCTATTCTATTGTTTGCATACATATAAATAACTACTCGACACCCAATTGACAATAATTATTGTATTTTTAAAGAGCTTTTGTTACTGGGTGGTTTCGTGTCGCCCCACTTTATATCGTCACATTCTCTTGGCTGAGTGCTACATTTTTTATAAGCTTTCTTAAATTTCCTATAATAATTACACGAGCTATATACGGGCAGCCTTGCGGGCTAAGCGTATATCCAGCTCAACCTCTATGTTTTTAGCAGTTCTAAATTGAAGAAACTACAATTCATCGTGATCAAATTCATCGTCAGAATCGTCATCACCGAACTTGGCGTCACCAGCGGAAGATCCACCTTCAGCACCACCGTACAATTTGGCGGTGATAGGGTTGGCAACGTCAATCAACTTTTGCTTTTGCTCTTCAAATTCTTCAGAGGTGGCAGTGTCGTAGTTATCCTCGAGGAATTCCAAAGTTTCCTTAATGGCGTCATCCAAAGTTTCCTTGTCATCGTCATCCAACTTGGATCCCAAGCCGGTTTCAGATTCATCGCTAACCTGTCCCTTCAACAAGTGAACATAGTTTTCCAAAGAGTTACGGGCCTCAAACTTCTTCTTTAATTCGGCATCTTGTTCAGCGAACTTTTCAGCCTCTTCAACCATTCTGTCGATATCTTCCTTAGAGTATCTACCCTTGTCGTTGGAAATGGTAATAGATTCAGCCTTACCGGTTCCCTTGTCAACAGCGTCAACCTTCAAGATACCATTAGCATCTAAGGAGAAAGTGACTTCAATTTGAGGAACACCTCTTGGAGCTGGTGGAATTCCAGTCAATTCGAAAGTAGCCAACTTGTTGTTGTCCTTTGCCAAAGCTCTTTCACCTTCGTAAACTTGAATCAACACGGTTGGTTGGTTGTCAGCAGCAGTAGAGAAAATCTGGGACTTCTTGGTTGGAATAGCAGTATTTCTGTTGATCAAGGTGGTCATGACACCGCCGGTTGTCTCAATACCCAAGGTCAATGGGTTAACATCCAACAACACAATGTCATGAACACTGTCCTCACCAGAGAGAACACCACCTTGAACTGCAGCACCGTAGGCAACAGCTTCATCTGGGTTGATACCCTTAGATGCCTTCTTACCGTCAAAGAACTTTTCCAACAATTCTTGAACCTTTGGAATTCTAGTGGAACCACCAACAAGAACAATATCGTGGACTTCAGACTTCTTGACGCCAGCATCCTTCAAAACTTGTTCAACAGGCTTCAAGGTTCTCTTAAAAGCATCCAAGTTCAATTCTTCAAACTTAGCTCTGGACAAAGTCTCAGAGAAGTCGATACCATCAACGAAAGAATCGATCTCAATTCTGGTGCTCATTTGAGAAGAAAGGGTTCTCTTGGCCTTTTCAGCTTCTCTCTTCAACTTAGCGGCAGCCTTGGGGTTAGTGATGACGTCAATGTTGTGCTTCTTCTTGAAAAGCTTGGCCAAGTATCTGACGATCTTGTAGTCGAAATCTTCACCACCCAAGTGAGTGTCACCAGCAGTAGCCAAGACTTCGAAAACACCACCTTCAAGAGCCAAAAGAGAAACATCGAAAGTTCCTCCACCCAAGTCGTAAACAATGATTTGTCTTTCTTCATCAGTCTTGTCCAAACCGTAAGCAATGGCAGCAGCGGTTGGTTCGTTGACGATTCTCAAGACGTTCAAACCGGCAATAGTACCAGCATCCTTAGTAGCTTGACGCTGAGCATCATTGAAGTAGGCTGGGACAGTAACAACGGCATTTTTAACCTTGTATCCCAAGTATTCTTCAGCGATGGACTTCATCTTACCCAAAATCATACCAGAAATTTCTTCAGGAGAGAAAGACTTGCTTTCACCGCTGTAATCAACCTTAACGACTGGCTTACCACTCTTGTTGTCAATCTTGTATGGCAAGTGCTTGAGTTCCTTTTGCACAGCCTTGTCAGAGTAGTCCAAACCAATAAGTCTCTTGATGTCGAAGACGGTGTTATCAACGTTCGATGCAGCTTGATTCTTGGCGGCATCACCGATCAATCTTTCTTCACCAGTGAATGCAACGTAAGATGGGGTAATTCTGTTACCTTGGTCGTTGGCAAGAATTTCAACTTTACCGTTTTTCATGACACCTACACATGAGTAGGTGGTACCAAGATCGATACCAATGACGGTGCCGTAAGAAGCGTCATCTTCAGCTCTGACGAAAACACCCTGGCCATTGGAGGCACGTAAGGGCAAAATCACAGCAAAGAGCACGTACAAGAGAGTAACTCCCGAGATAAAAAACCGATTCATCTTTGCTTGTGTCTTGAAAAAGTTTCGCAAATAGAAAGAGCCTGCCAAATTTATAAGTACGCGCCCACGCCAATATTGAGACGTGGCATCAAGTCACGTTTCGTTTTAGGAAATTCTGGGGAAGATTTTTTTTTCGTGGAAAATTCCAGAAGCCAACGATGAAACTGTGATTGATTAGACAAAGCGGTTTCAGATAGAACGAGGGGTAAATGGTGGAACTAGTGCAAAGAGTATGTAGAGTTGAATATATGCAAAATTTATGTAGCCTAATTACGAAAAATCATCAAAGCTATACAGACTTTTCATGTGTGTTAAGGCCATCGGCGTTTTATGAATTTGTTGGCGTTTTAAACAATAGCAATCGACTCCGGCCAGGGTCCATTTTTAAAAGTCACTGAGCCGAGTGGTGACTAACTACTATATGTGTTTAACGTTGTCGAAAAATCTTACATTGAATTTATATTATGTGGGTCAATCCCGTCGAAGTCTTAGGGGCTTGCCATTTCATATTGAGGTTGTTGCAGCCACCGTATTTTATAGAGGAACCGACAATTTAATTTTCCCGACGTTTGCAGGAACAGCTACCCCACCCTTGATTATAAGATCTTCATCGAAGTTCGAGGTTCTTAGATGCAAAAATATGATTCATCGAAGTGGGTTCAGCCTTTGAATATCTTCATTCGTTTAGCCTCCGGCTGATCAGCAGCAACCGTTTCCATAATTACCTTATCAAACGTAATTATTGTTGAAAGGATCTCAGCCCTGATGCAGCCTCACAGTTTGGAAGTGGCCGATCGCAACAAGACCAACCCTTCTATGACTGTGTGCAGGCACCAGATACAGGGGGACGTCCACGAAACAAGCGATCACGGATTTAAAGAGAACGGTCAAAAATCGGATGTTAACAATCAGGATGACCTCGACAAGTATGGGAATAGTTAATTAAGTATATTCGATTATGTAGTCATAAACATTTTCTGGATCGAAGGACCCATCTTTATAATTTTCCCCTCTCCTTGTCTCTCCTAATCAGTAGCGAGTTACACAAAAAAGTGAGCATAGATAAATCCTTAAATTATAGCGATTAATCAATTAATTACTTTGTTATTAACTCAACGCTTGTACGCCCCATTATTGAGCATCACTTTTAGTAATACTGTGGGTATACGCATAGCTGAGCGGTCATTCCAAAGTACTCTATTCCAATCCCTTTTCAATTTGGCGCCGTTTCAATCCCAAGCGCCAATTCCAAGCAAGTTTAAAAAATCACCCACTTAGCGAAACGCCATGTCGTCTCCATTCGTGACCGATGAGTTGGTTCAATTGCAGAAAGAAATCACCAATAACAACCCGGTAGATATTTTGCAGTTTTGCGCCAACTACTTCAACACCAAGCTCGAGCACCAACGTGCATCTTTGTGGCAACAGCAGAAGAAGGCAAAGGACGTTGGAATTGTTTTGTTTCCAAAAACTGACAATGTCACCATAAATTCTAGTGGTAACGGTTCCAAGTCCTTGGGGATTAATGGTAGACAACCAAGTTTCAAATCTCCTTTCGGAGATAATGACCCACATCTGACTCACCTGCAAGAGCATCATGAAGCCGCCCCTGCCCCTTCTTCTGGAATCTTCAAGGGTGGATTTGCAGTGTCTTCAGCTTCTTCCTCCAACCCAATAAAGGAGCAGGTCGATCCAAATGATCCAGCTACTCCCTCTGCTCCACAATCGTCTTCCAAGGACACCAATGATCAACATGCTGCCATCGGTAAGGCTTCTTCCAGTGCTGCAGGTTTAAAGAACAAGATTCCAATTGCCTTTAACGCCAACAGAAGAACCTCCGTTTCTGCTGAAGCGTTGAACCCAGACAAATTCAAAGACGAATCTTGGCAACCACCTATTAACGATCTTTCCGCTGCACAAAAGGTGGCCTTGAATAGAACCTTGGCTCAAAACTTTTTGTTCAAGCAATTAGACGAAAAGTCCAAAAAGACTGTCATTCAGGCCTTGTCTGAGAAGAAATTTCCTCAAGGATCTGAAATTATTAAGCAAGGAGACGAAGGTGACTACTTCTATATTATTGAAATGGGTACAGTTGACTTCTATGTTGACGGCTCCAAAGTTTCTTCTAGTGGACCAGGATCGTCCTTTGGTGAACTTGCCTTAATGTACAATTCGCCAAGAGCTGCCACTGCAATTGCCAGTTCCGAGTTTGTCACATGCTGGGCTTTGGATAGAACCACTTTTAGAAGAATTCTTTTGCAAAGAACATTCAGCAGAAGATCTATGTACGAAGACTTCTTGAAGGATGTTAAAGTTTTATCAATTTTGTCCGATTATGATAGATCAAAGTTGGCAGATGCCTTGCTGACTGAGACTTACCATAAGGGAGACAAAATAGTAACTGAGGGTGAGAAAGGAGAAAACTTTTACTTCATCGAAAGCGGTACTTGTCAAGTGTTAAGAGAAAGCGAAGGTGTCATCAAGAATTTGTCAAAGGGTGATTACTTTGGTGAAGTCGCTTTGTTAAACGACTTACCAAGACAGGCTACTGTTGAGGCTTTAGAAAATGTTACTGTAGCCACCTTAGATAAATCCGGCTTCAGCCGGTTGCTTGGACCAGCTGTGGATGTGTTGAAGAGCCAAGACCCAACAATTGAGAACCATTAGTTAATAAATTCTGTTACTTTTGAAATTGTAGATTTATGTTTCGTATATTTATGTTTCAATGGTGCAATATTTCGCGATTTTGAACTGGTTGAAATTTCTTGGATATTTAAATTGACCGTCCATCAAATCACCTTTTACTGTTATACAATGATCCCATACTTTCAGTCTATTTTGCCAGTCACTACTGCAAATGGGGGTCTTCTTCCTCATTGGTTGTTGTTTATTTCGGTGGTATCAATCTTCAATTCTTTGCAAACATACCTTAGTGCTAACCTTGCCTTGACTAGAAGAGTATACGAGACTGCTCCCGCAAACCAAGTTACAAATCTTAGTGCCCGTACATTCGGTACTTGGACATTCATTACTTCAATAATTCGATTCTATGGTGCTTACTATTTAGTGAACAATCCTCAGATTTACCAATTGTGCCAATGGTCATTTGCCGTGGCTGGCCTTCACTTCGTCAGTGAATGGCTTGTTTATGGCAACTGCAAACTCGGAAAGGGATTGGCTGGTCCATTGATTGTTAGCACTTCAAGTCTTGTTTGGATGTTTACTCAAAAGGATTTTTACCTTGCTTCTGTCTAATGAGATTATTGGATTGAAGTCAAATACTATATACAATGTATTTTTAGTCACGAAATCATAGAGACCAAAAACCACCAATTTTTGATCTTCAAATCGTAGGCTACATCGAGATTTTGTTTTTCTATCTACAGAGATTGCCTTGATGAATAGTGTATCCTTGTATCAAATGTAACGAGCTGTAATTTTTTTCCTTATACCTGAACGCCCCCGATCGCAGTCCACTATGATGAATATGACTTGATCGGCGGCTAAATTGTTGAAATTTCTCTTTTCTTTTAACTTCGACGATGGCCTACTTCTTGTTGTTATCGGTTTGGAATAATCTCTCTTGGGTTGATAGACTACTTCCGGTCTCTATCATCCTTAGCATCGTTCTAGGGATAATATTTTCTATTTACGTGCCCAGTAGTAGAGACGTTTTTCAGTCTTCAGCGAAGTTGGAGGGGGTTTCCGTACCACTTGCCGTGGGACTTTTGGTGATGATGATACCACCAATATGTAGAATTGAATGGAAAAACCTTGGTGTTCCGTTAAAAGAGATTTGGAAACCTTTGTTGATCTCAATGATCATCAGCTGGGTCGTCGGTCCTATTTTAATGTTTGGATTTGCGTGGATGGTTTTATTCAATGAGCCTGAGTACCGTACGGGTATTATATTAATTGGTTTGGCCCGATGCATTGCAATGGTGATGATCTGGAACGATTTAGCTATGGGAAACAGCATTTTGTGTGCCCTTGTTGTTTTGATCAACAGTATGTTGCAAATGATTCTTTTCGCTGCCTATCATTTATTCTTTTGTTATACTATCACTGGAGAGCCGCTACCACAAAATTTTACTACCTCTTTAAATTACAGCATAGTCGCCAAAAGTGTGGCTATATATTTGGGTATTCCATTTGTATTGGGTCTGTTAATAAGGTTGATCTGTGTTCGTTTTTGGGGCCTAAAAACTTTTAATTCACTGATTTTGCCCTGGATTGGGATCTTAGCCCCATTGGGTCTAATGTACACCATTATTGTAATGTTTATCGAAAGGGGTTACGATTTTATTCATCACATTGGGCCAGCATTGAAATGTTTCGTACCTCTTACTTTATACTTTGTGACCATGTGGTTTGCGACATTTTTCTTTATGCGTTGGTATTCCCATAAAATTACACCGTTGAAGTCGTCAGAAGAAGAACAAGAACTATTATGTGGTTGCGAAAAATGGATTCAAGAGGAGCATTGGAATAAAAAATTATGCATGGCAAATTATGCAGATACAATAGCTCTTTCATTTACGGCAGCTTCTAATAACTTTGAGTTGAGTCTTGCCGTTGCGATCGCAGTTTATGGACTGGGCAGCAAGCAGGCTATTGCTGCAACTTTTGGACCATTGCTTGAAGTACCGATTTTACTAACGCTCACCTATATAGGGTTGATCTTTCGGGAGAAATTTATTTGGATGGACGTGGTACCCGCAGAAGGTGAATTAATTTAGAGTAATGATTAGTAGAATAAAGTTATTATGATTAGGCTTATCAATTAAGTGTAGCCTTTCAGATTTTGCGGCCGCGAAAATGTGCTCACCGGCTCGCCTGTTTTGACACCTTCACACCGTCAGGTATTTTATTTTCTATTATTAATTCTACGCTTGATCTTTCATAGGAACAATTCAGTTCTATGGAGGTGTTGTTCAAAGCCAGTGAATAGGTCTGATGGCCAAAGAGTTAAATTTAATTAATATAGTCAGTATATTATCCGATGATCATAGTGTTTGATTTTAATAATCTGCTGCTTAATCTGCCAATGTTTTTTCTCCACAATTAATCAGTCATGTGTTCCTCAACCTTCCTATATTTTATTCGTTATAACCGCGGCTTTGCGTTGATCAATTATATCAAATGACAACTTTTGGCCAACATAAGACATCTCAAATATTACCTTAAATAACCCTTATTGAAACTCTTCCCCTACTGATATTTCTTGAACTCAAATTTTGGTGTTTTGAATGATGGTGCAGTCGGCAAACCGGTTTTGCAGCAATCCACCGGGCCGCGGAGCTTCGAACGGCGAATAGCTTTTCTTGAGCTTTTTGGTTGCGATTCTCCGCGGCCGCTCCGCGGAGTCCTCCCATTTAGGAAACTGTCCAAGACCACATTTGATAAGAGTACAAACTATAAAAGAACCACGAGTACTCCCATTAACTTGTTTTAATTCTCCTAAACATTAACTACTAAAGATCTCGAAAACTTTAAAGAAGATCTTAGATTTTGGAATTCATTTTAATAAAATGCACGCAACTTCACTTCAGATCAACCCATTGTCAGATTCACCATTCGGAGCCACCGTGCTGTTGCCGGATTATGCCAACAATGATCCCTCTCAGCTTAATGATGAAGACTTCAAGAAATTGTTTGAGGCTGTGCACTCGAACTTGGTTGTTGTGATTCCAAAGCAGAGAGAACTCAGTCCTAAGTCTCAATACCACTTAACTAAACGATTCGATCCAAGCATTCCAGAGGCAAAGAAAGATGGTTTCGAGGGTTATGGCCACGGTAAGGAGTTCAGACACGAAAAATCAGTTCTTCGTAAAGATGGATGTACCGTCAAAGGGCAACCTCAGGTGCAAATTCTTGGTCAGGGTAAATTTGGTAAAGATGAGCCAGGTAACGAAAACGGCGAAGATATCCAATTAACTCACCCATCCCATACCACCTTCCACCATACCCCACTCACCCAGGATCAAATCAAAAATGAGAGGCGAACTCGTTTCTACAGATGGCACATTGACTCCGCTTTGTATGGGCTTTCTCCACCAGTGGTGACCACCTTATTGGGTATCAAGGTTCCCCCAGCAACTCAGCAACAGCAGATCGTGTATGAGGATGAATCTGGCGATATTTTGAAACTTACTCAAGGTGCTACATGTTTCAGCAGTGGTGCCCTTGCCTACGAATTATTACTGGAGGAGGATAAAGAGTTTGCCCTTAATACCACCGTGGAGTATGCACCACACCCATATATTTTCATTTCTCCAGCCGGTGCCACTCTGGATGGACTTACCATGGTTAGCGAGGGAAAGGAGACTCCTTTTGATGAGCTTCCAGAATGGGAAGAGTCCAAGATCAAAAAATTGCCAATGATTTGGACCAATCCAGTTACTAACAAGCCTCAATTGCAGATGCACGGTTGTTGCTTATACAAGCTCCATACTAAACAAAAAGATGGAAGTATTACTAGCATGGACTTGGAAGAGTCACGGAAGAAGGCCCAGCTGATGATGAGACCTGCCATTTCTCCGAAGAATGTTTTGGCTCATGGCTGGACTGAGGGAGATCTTGTGATCTTCTATAATCGTGGAGTATGGCATAGTGTTACTGGAGAATTGAAAGGTTTGGGTAACGATGGTAACGATGAAAGACGCTTGATGCACCAGTGTAATATTGCTTCTGGCTTCGATCCAGTCAACACCAGCGTATGAATTTAAAGAAACAAAAAAAGGTTACCTAGGTTTATTTTAGCTCTTGCCAAGGTGAAAACAAGTAATGTCTGAAATTTAAGATTTATGTGAAATATAAGTAATTAACAACTAGTATAAACTTCTACAACGTATAGCTGAACATGCTTTTTAGTTCCTAGTGCTTGGTCTCAAGCATGTTAAAAATTTCCTGCATTTCAATCTAATTTTGCAGCCTCGACCCTACCGTTTACCGCACGACTTGAGATTTTTCTTATCTCAGATCCTTACAACCATGGGCCATTACGTGACGCTTGCCACGTGCAACCTTAACCAATGGGCACTTGACTTCGAGGGTAACCGAGACCGTATTCTTGCCTCTATCATTGAAGCCAAAAAAAAGGGTGCTAGCCTCCGTGTAGGTCCAGAATTGGAAGTGTGTGGATACGGTTGTCTCGATCATTTCGCTGAAAATGACCTTTATGATCACCTGTGGGACATGTATGCCCAAATCATCCAGAATGAGGCTACCCATGGTATGTTGCTTGATATCGGAATGCCCGTTATTCATAAGACTATCAAATATAACTGCCGAATCATCTCCTACGATGGTAAAATTTTACTTATCAGACCAAAATTACATTTGGCCAACGACGGAAACTATAGAGAAATGCGGTATTTCACCCCATGGAATAGGCCCAAATATCACGAGCAGCACATGCTTCCAAAAATTATTCAAAGTGTGACAGGTCAGATCAATGTTCCTTTCGGAGACTGTATTGTCGAAACTTTGGACACCTGCTTCGGTGCTGAGACTTGTGAAGAATTGTTCACCCCACAATCTCCTCACATCGCTATGGCGCTCGATGGAGTTGAGATCTTTACGAACTCGTCAGGATCTCATCATGAACTCCGCAAATTAGACACTCGAATGCAGCTCATAACGGAAGCTACCAAGAAATGTGGAGGTGTTTATTTGTATTCAAATCAGAAAGGTTGTGATGGGGACCGCTTATACTACGATGGATGTGCCTGTATTGTGGTCAATGGTGAGATGGTGGCTCAAGGCTCGCAATTCTCACTCTGTGATGTCGAGGTCATCACCGCAACTATAGACTTGGATGATGTAAGAGCATACCGCTCGCAGAAGCTGGCTCAAATGCAAGCTGTCTCCCAGGATTCGACCTACCACCGCATCGAGACCGATATTGAATTGGTTCCTTCAAATTTAAAATTTGACCCAAAATTGCGTCCCACCTTGCCCCAGCCAGTAAAGTATCATTTGCCAGAGGAAGAGATTGCTTTAGGTCCAGCATGTTGGTTATGGGACTACCTTAGACGCTCTAAATGTGCCGGATACTTCCTTCCTTTGAGTGGTGGCATAGACTCCTGCGCTACTGCTGTTTTGGTCCATCTGATGTGTCGCTTAGTAGTGGAAGCTTGTAAAAATGGTGACCAGCAAGTCATTTCCGACGTTCAAACTATGTGCCATCAAGATGAAGGCTGGATTCCGGAAACACCACAGGACATCGCAAAACATATATTCTATTCGTCTTTTATGGGTACCGAAAATTCCTCTAAGGAAACCAGATCTAGAGCTAAAGAATTGGCAGAACAAATCGGTTCATTCCATGTGGACATGAACATGGATTCTCTAGTTACTGCTGTTGTAAACGTGTTTGAGGTTGCAACAGGTAAGAAACCAATCTTCAAAATTTTTGGTGGTTCGCAAACCGAAAACTTGGCGTTGCAGAATATCCAAGCTCGTCTAAGAATGGTATTAAGTTACCTTTTCGCTCAATTGTTGCCATGGACTCGCTCAAAAAACGGTGGATTATTAGTATTGGGTAGTGCAAATGTGGATGAGTGTTTGAGAGGCTATTTGACCAAATATGACTGCTCAAGTGCTGACATCAACCCCATCGGAGGTATTTCAAAGACCGACTTGAAAAAGTTCATAAAATGGGCTAGCGATAATTTCTCCATGCCCGTTCTCATTGATTTTCTCAACGCTACCCCAACTGCGGAGTTGGAACCGATTACGGAAAATTATGTCCAAAGCGATGAAGTCGATATGGGAATGAGCTATGACGAACTTTCACGCTTTGGAAGATTACGTAAAGTTGAAAAATGTGGTCCTTTGGCCATGTTCATCAAATTGTATCACGAATGGTCGCTCCCTCCTCATAACTTAAGTGCTGAACAAGTAGCTGAAAAGGTCAAGAGATTCTGGTTTTACTATGCTATCAACAGACACAAAATGACGACGATGACACCTGCCTACCATGCGGAACAATATTCGCCAGATGACAACCGATTTGATTTAAGACCATTCTTGATCAATCCTAGATTTCCGTGGGCAAGCAAAAAAATTGACGAATACGTAGAAAATATTGCTGAACAAGAAAAAATGCTTGCTTCAGTCAACGATGTGGACTAAGAGGACTACTTTATGATACGTGATTATGCTAATTTTATAAGTATAGGCAAAAGTCGTAATTATATTTTGTGACACTGTGTTGTAACCGTTTTGTAATATTTATGGGTTAACTTTACCACCCCATTTTGGAACAAACCCTAACTCTTTTTTCATGTACTCTTCCGGAGAGACATTTCTTCGTACGAAGTCAGCTAAACTTAAAGCAATTTGTTTAGGAATATCCTCATGAATAAAATGGCCAGCGTTGGGAGTATTATTGAATGCTATTAGCTGATACTTACCCTGCATTTGGCCAATTATTAGGTCAGTGTCTAGATTTTCATGGCCTGCAAGAATAAGTAATTTGGCAGTGTTTTGATTACAGGTAATAAATCGATTGGAAAGGCCCTTGAACCAGGTTTCCCAGTAAGGTTGAGTTTTGGCAAGGTCAGCATGCCAATGGAAAAGTTCATTTTTTTGGTATAATAGAGCTGGTACACTAATTCGGGCAGATTCTGAATTATTGAGGAGTCTTGTTTCCTTCGTATGCCAATCTACTGCTCGCAGAAGTGAGTTGAACGAGGTGGGTCTTTTCTTGATAAACAGTGGCATTACCGTGAGCGATTGAGTAGCGGTCTCCTCCACAATATCAAGCATTATGAGTCCTGCAACTTCTTTGGAATCCTTAGGAAGCTGTGAGACATAATTCGTTAGTACGGAACCCCCAAGGGAGTGACCCACAAAGAAAAATCCATTTTTTGGTTTGTCTATCGAGCTTCTGAAATCGGCAAAAATGGCCGCAAAATCATCAGTGAGTTGCTGTAGCAGGTATCTATGCGGCAAAGAGCTGGAATCACCGTGACCACGGGCATCGAAAGTGAATACTCCCGGTTTTTCTCCGGGGTTGTCGCCTGACTCTCTTTGAAGAGCTTCAGCCAAGAGCGTAAAACTCAAGCCTGACGAGCCAGCTCCGTGGTGGAAGATATAAATCGGGCCGTCTGAGGATGATCCAGGAGCATAATAAGTCTGAAAGGATTCGTATTTATTCCGGACGGGGAAAACTGAGTCCCGTTTGGATAAGCAGTATTCATTGATTTGATTGTCAACCGCAGCAGACTTAGCAGGCGCTACTGCGGGTGAAGGGGCGCTAAATCCTGAGATCTCTGTATCTTCAGAAAGCAGTCCGAGACCGAATGCCTGTTCCTGCTTGCGTACACGATTCAAGAACAGTTTATGTAAGTCTGACATACAAAGCAATTGATATAGCGGATTTGGAAATCAAACAGATGAATGATGGTTTTTTTGAATATGCGAAATAGTGGAGATGATAGTACCGGTTGACACCGCCGAAATCCCGGATTAACGTATATGAAAAGTGAGATGTACAGTGAGATCAATTAATAAATGTAGAGACAGAAATTCGGGAATGCGACAAGAAAACTCGTAGTAAACAGTATAGTGAAAACTATAATTCAACTGTTTGAAGAAAAAGACAAATTAAAGCTATTTTACTCGAGCACAGCGAGATGACGAACTTAATCTCAGAGTTTAAGCTTATGGCCCAGTGTCTCTTTGTTGCTTATAGGGCCCTTCAATGTAACGAGACTCCGGTCGCATGCATGCTTGTCGATGAGATGAGTAACCAGGTGGTTAGTGTAGGATTTAATGACACCAACCGCTCGCTCAACGGGACACGGCATGCCGAATTTTTAGCAGTGGAAGCCGCTAGACGCAAGCTCGGTTTCGACGCCATATCTAGGCTCACTTTATATGTCACTGTGGAGCCATGTATAATGTGTGCTGCTGCGATGAAGCAGCTTCGAATAAAAAGAGTAATTTATGGCTGTGGTAATGATAGATTTGGTGGGAATGGTACCGTTCTTCTGATCCAGGATAAAATATACCAATGCTTTCCCGGTATTCTTCGTACGGAAGCAGTACAATTGCTTCGGAATTTCTACATCCAAGAGAACGATTCTGCTCCTGATCCTCAGATCAAGAAGAATAAAGATTTGGAAAGTAAAGAATATCCAAAAATGGTACTCCAAAAATACATGAGTCGATCTCAATTTGAGGAATTTTATGGTGCTGATCGTCTCCAAATGTATGATACAGGTGATGCCGAAATCACCCCCGAGATGGGCCGTGGGTACACCCTTTCGGATCTCTTGGTTTCCAGTGATGTCATGAAGCTTCCACAGCTCGATTATTTGTACCCAGAATATTCTGATTTGTCTAAAACCATTGTGGAAACCGATTTGAAGCGGTTTTTTCTGATGTTTTACGACGTTAATGGATCCGGGCAAGTACAGTTCACCAAGTCAATTCTCACTTCAGAAAGTGACCCAAAACGAAGGAAATTATCGTAGATTAGATTTGCATGATTTTACACAAGCCAAGGCTTCATTCGGCCAATTTCCTTGAGCGTATACTTTTGTTCTCTTGTGTGAGGGTGTGGGGATGTGTGAAAGATAGCACCTACGCGATAGAAACGAACCGCCGTGTTATTGCGGGTGTGTTGATGTGGATAATTATAGATTGGTAGAAATCCATACCTGCAATGCAACTAATGATAGATATAGATACTAAGCATTGCTAAGTGGGAAAAATCTGTAGCAGAATCCTTTTTATACTCTTGAGCGGTTGCTATCAATGCGTTGACTTAAATTATATGCGACATCGTTTTTACAATACAGGCATCAAATTTGTTGATTCACATATCACAACCATATCTTGGTTCATCGATCAGAAAACTTAACTAAGCCTTAAAGAGGATTTAGCTATGCCTGGCTGATCAGTTAGATGAAACCGAGTTAACAACCGGTCGATATTCCCATAGATACAAATCCTCTCAGCCCCCAATTCAATTCTTAGCTCTGCACTGCTGCAACCTTTTTTGGCGCACTTTTCAATTTTCAGTTTCCCAGACATGGACTCAGACGAAGACTACATCTCGCCCAGCGGCGCACACAACGTCGAACCCGCTGTGGACGATGTCATGTCCGACTCTGATGATGATCGTAGATCCAAGCGTAAGAAGACTGCGCGTTCTCAAAAGGGTAGCCGCTCAGATGGTGCAAAGCAGTCTTCCGCTAGAACTGGCTTCTCGTGGGAAGATCAGTACCAAAGACTGTGGGATGTGGTCCAAGAAGACGACGAAGGTCGTTCGTTAGACCTGATAGTGCAAAACATGATCGAGGCTCGGAAAAAGAAGATCATGAAGCTTCTGTCGGTTCCCTTTCAACGTGGTATAATCCGGACCGTGATCATGGTGATAGATGGTTCGCTGGTAATGAGTGAAAAGGACTTTAGACCTTCTCGTTTTGGTATGTTATTGCTGCAGATGGGCGATTTTATCAATGAATTCTTTGATCAGAATCCTATATCTCAGTTGGGAATAGTATTGATGCGTAATGGTATATCCTATCTCATCAGTGAAGTTTCTGGACTGCCTCAGCAACACTTGGAAAAAATCCGCAATCTCAGAACCAGACAACACTCCAGATACGAACCAAAGGGAGACCCGCTGCTCCAGAATGCCTTGGAGATGTCTCGACTGCTTCTCAAAGTCTCTTTCGGTGCTAATAATAAGAACTCAAAGGAGATCCTTATTATATTAGGTGCCCTCTTCACCTCTGATCCTGGTGATATTCACAAAACTATAGACAATCTTGTCAAAGATGATATAAGAGTCCGAGTCATCGGCCTCTCCGCACAGGTTGCAATCTGTCAAGAATTAGTTAATCGAACCAACCACGTTGCCGCGAAGAACACTACTGGGACTACAGGGAATTATGGAGTGATTTTAAACGAACCCCACTTCAGAGAGCTTTTATTGAGTTGTGTGGTACCTTTACCGGTAACAGAACCATTGCACAAACCTCTGGATTCTTCAGACTCTGGAGTTCCTTTGATTAAAATGGGATTTCCCCTGGCGGTGCGGCCCACACCAGCAACAATGGCCCTTCCTCATCTTTATGCCTCTACAACAGAAGGAGAAGGTGGCGAAGATTCAAACAGGTCCAACTCTGTAGTAGCGGCAGTTGGCCAAGAGTTCATTGATGCCATGGATTCTTCAAAATCGCAGTCCTCTGTTGGCTACATTTGTCCTCAATGTTGTAATAAGGTTTCTCATTTACCCACTGTTTGCCCCATTTGTGGTCTCATGTTGATTTTATCCACTCATTTGGCTAGGTCCTACCATCATTTGTTACCAACAGTGGAGTTCGAAGCCGTTTCAGTCGCGGGTTCCTATGATTCGACCTATTGTTACGGTTGCTTGTTGCTATTTCCAGAGGGTACCAAGGATGAGGATGAGTCAAAATTAGAGCAGATGACTTCCTCAAGATACAGGTGTCCTCGATGCAAACAAGACTTTTGCATTGATTGTGATGTTTTTGTTCACGAGACCCTTCACAATTGCCCTGGCTGCGAGGATCATAGAAGATAGCTGAGCAGATTTTTTAGAAATAACTTGTCATGACGTCACCTGGGACGTAACTATTAACACAATTTTATAGACTACAAAGCATCATTGCAATATGTAGATTTTTTCGACTTAAAATATAGTACATAAACTCACTTGGACCCCCAGGCAGAGTTGCCGCCCCATTTGCTACGACCATCTTTATTACCCCATGAGGAATTTCCACCGGAAGCTCCCCAAGTTGAATTACCGCCTCCAGAACCCCATGTAGAGTTTCCTCCTCCTGAGCCCCAAGTGGAATTACCTCCAGCTCCTGGCTTTGAGGTGTTTCCACCCCAGGTCGAGTTTCCACCACCAGAGCCCCAGGTTGAGTTAGCACCATTCTTATCATTGCTTCCCCAGGTTGAGTTGGCACCATTTTTGTCAGCATTACTACCCCAGGTTGAATTGGCTCCCCCTGGTGTCTTACCCCAGGTCGAAGCGGCAGCTGGCGCTCTCCATGTGGATGCTCCTGCTGAAGGTGTGGCACCACCGGCTTGGTTTGAACCCCAAACGGAGCCGCTTCCACCGGAACCATAGGCGGTACGTGATTTGTTCCAAGAAGAAGAACCACCCCACGAAGTACCGCTTCCAGTGCTTGCGAAAGATGGCCCTCCAGCGTTTCTGGGGCCGTTGTTGTCACCTCTTTGAGCTCCAATGAATCTCAAATATGGAATGGATTCGCCTCTGATGAGTATACTAATTGTCTCCTTCTTAACCTTAATCTTCTTCAGCTTGGTATGCAATTCAATTCTACAATAAACATCGTCGGTATCAACGACTTTGCCCATCAAACCCTTGTAGTTGCCACTAGTGACAACCACATTTTGTTCCAAGATTTTGTCACGACCGCCTCTGCCCTTAGAGCTTATAGCCGGGTTGATAGCTGGCATCTTAAGGTTTGGATTCATTTTATTTAAATCCGGTCCCAAATTTCTCAGAATCATCAGGTCTTTTGTAGTAATGGTGCTTACGTTCAAGTTGTTAGTCACAAAAATACCCAAGTTAGCCATTATTTCTTTCAGTTGGATGAACAAAGAGTTCTTGTAAATGTGAATGATGGTACCTTCTCTCTTATCGTCCCCCAATGATTCTTTGACCGTGTCTCCGACATTTATTGTGGATCCATGCTTATCTGTAGAAAATTGCTCTCTTCTAGTCAATTCCATCTTGGATGCAATACCACTTGGCTTCAACAGCAACATTCTACCATCCTGGGATAAGACTTGGAAAATTCCTTTGTCAGCTTTCACGATACAACCAACGGTCAGTGCGTTGATTTGGACCAAATCCTTAAGGTCGTAACCTCCAGTTCCTTCCAGAGCGGCGGCAGTTGACGAAGAGTCAGTTGCTTTAATAAGGTAATTAGCAAAAACTTTGACATCTTCGTTGGTTTGATCACTCAAAAGAACAACGGCGTCATTCTCAATTTTGATGACCAAACCAGTCTCATCAGTATGCTTACCTTCAATCACTCTCACGTGGTCACCTGCAGCGAAAACCTTTCGTAAATCACTCGCAGGGACTGTGAGTCGCTGGTTGACGAATTTCGGATCACCCGAATCTGTGACCATGATGGTGACTTCGTTTAATGATGTGGTCAAAACTCTACCGATTGTTTTTGCTTGTTCACCGCGGCGAATCTCAACCTTATCTTCTGGTTGAAATGCCAGGGTACCTTCAGCACCATCCTTGTTTTTCAAAGATGCAGCAATGGCTGCTAAATCCAAACTGTCTTCTTCATTACCAGTTTGGAATCGGTCCAACTCTTCTAAGCGAGGATGCACATCTTTAGTCTGAATGAAGTTGAGCTTAAAATCCTTGAACAAAAATCCTTCGTTGTATTCTTCGTTTCTGTAGATGAAAGCTCTGGCACCACCTCTACCTGGTTGTACATGCTCACCATCGTACATACGAGCTTCCTGCTCATTGAACAAGCGAGGCAAAGGACGAATCTTCAGCTTCACTTTCTTACCTTGTTCATTATAGTCGTCGTTCTTTCCGTAATCCAAACGGGGAACAACTTTACATCTAACATCGAGACCATTTTCAGACAAGTTATCCACAATGGCCAAATCTCCCTTGTATTTACCTCTCGTGATTCTCACATAAATTCCTGGGACAAGCTCCACGTCCAGCGACTTGATTTGCTTTAACAAATCAGGATATTCCTTAACCGGGACAAGAATACGTTGCTTTGGATAAACATTAATCATACCAGTTAAGGCACGGTCGATGGCTTCTGGTCTCTTAGCTTCAATATAAATGTAACCTTTGAACAGATCACGTTGGAACACCGTGATAATGTCCAACGGATGTTGGGTGTGTGACAACGTGCGCTTCTTCTCGTACAATTTACGCACCAATTCCTTTTCACGTCCGGGCAAACATCTAATCCCGTAGATGGGTGGATCGTTGATGGAGGGCATTAAAAGTTTTTGAGACACAGTTCCGGAAGCAGTGGTGTCACCTCTGTAGACACTATGGGATTTCCTATAACGTTGTTTCAATGTTTCGGCCAACTTTTCTGCATCTTGATCTTCAGCTTCTTGACGTCTTTGATCATATTGTCTGTGAAGTCTATCGTCGGCGGCAGCATCATCATCATCAGCATGGGCCTTGTCATCTGCTATAAACTGCTCACGTAAAAGTTCTGCCTCTTCGTCATCCTCATCGAGCTCATCTTCTTCTTCATCGTCAACCTCGGCTTCAATATCAAGAAATTGGTTGGCTCTTCTTCGCTTCCTCTTTTTGGTGAGTTCTTCATCTTCATCTTCTTCGTCGTCGTCTTCGTCGTCGTTATCATCCGCAATTTCGTCATCATTTTCATCGGAAGAGTCGTCTCTAGTACGCTTTTCACCATGAGACTGCTCCACATCTTCATCAAGAATACGCTTACTTGAACCGGAGGCCCCAGTAACTTCGTTAGCGGAGTCAGACATTGGATTATTCGCCTTTTCAAGCTCCGTGTTTGGTCGTTTGAAAATTTCAAAGTGGATGACAAGTGCGGTGCAGGAATTCTTCCCATATGCAGTCAACATACTAAGAACTGCACTGCTTTCCTACTTGTAAAAATATAAAACGATGCATCGATTTAAAAAACATACAAACCCTAGCATACGAGTTTTAACAGCTCAGAAATACCCGTATATATTGAGTGGTAGAGTATGAATAAGATCAAATTTTTTCGGTCATTTTGGATGATAATTGATGAAAAACATACTTTTAGTCAATATATTATTTCTATGTATGGCGATTGCGACCCTCAATAATTTGGATGTGAAGCAGTTGAAAACGCTTGCACGACCAACGGTCCTTAAACTTGATAATATGACTCAAGTATTGCCATCATACTTCAATAACAGATCTACAGTAATGGTAATTAAAAAGGAAAAAAGTACCTTAATACACTCCAGCTTATTGGATTCAGTTACCAGATACAGTGGATCACCATTTCAAATACTGCGAAAAGCCTCGTCAGATTTGCAACACATCTGGTATCAAGTACAAAGCAAGGATGTCATTCAATTTTTGGGACCGAAACGTGCCTTGACATCTTGTTTGAATCTGAATTTTGGCGATGGAGGGGCGATTTCTGTATCATTCTCGAAAACTTTTGCCAATTTTATGATTATAGACATGTCTTATGCATATGGCTTTAATAATTACTTGGGTGCGGGAATAACTTATGAAGGAACAACTGGAGGTGGGTTTACTATAAGCGGAACTTACTCCTGCAAAATTGGACCAAATCTGACTGGTCAAGTATTCATTCAACCGTACTATATTGAACACAAGTCCCCAAGAATAAGAAAAATAGAGGCCGTCGATTCAGCTGCCTGGTTTAATCCATTTATAACTACAGTATCAAAATTGAAGTATCATGATTGGGAAACAATTGAAAACTTGAAAATGGTCTCATCCGAAAGTCTTCCTGTGATTACGTGCACAACAAATGAAGAATCTCTTGCCTGTGATGAGGAAATAGAAGGCTCTTCATGGGTGGTTTAATTTGCAAGCCCTGTAGGGCCTTCTTTTATTTACACCTGCATTTTGCATCCTTCACGTGGGCGGGCTGTACTAGACCGAAGATTATAATTTAATCGTATCCAAAATCATGATTAATAATGAAATGACCATAAAATATCTCTTAGATGTCTTTATCCGGACCACTATACAAACTTCAATTCAAATAGAATCTCCAAGTGGTATTAATGCAGCAGAATCACTTCACTTTTTAAGGATACCATTATCACGTGACTTTGATGAGATGCCCGTTAAATCGCGATGATTTCGCTTCTTCCCTAACCCATTACATCATGACTACTGATATTGCAAGCATTGCTGCTGATTTGAAAGGATCTTTAAGAAAGTTTGAAAACTTTCCTTCCGAAGGAATCTTGTTTGAGGACTTTTTGCCCATCTTTGCCAATCCTGAGGACTTTTCCAAGCTTGTTGCAGCATTTAAGGAAGTGTTGAAGAATGAGAAAGTCGACTACATCGTTGGTTTAGAAAGCAGAGGATTTCTCTTTGGTCCTACTTTGGCCTTGAACTTGGGAATTGGTTTTATTCCAGTCAGAAAGCCAGGAAAGCTTCCAGGTCCTGTTCACCTGGTTGAATTCAAGAAGGAATACGGTACTGATAAATTCGAGATGCAACAAGACGTCATTCCAAAGGGATCCAAGGTTGTAATCGTCGATGATATCTTGGCTACTGGTGGATCTGCTTACGGAGCTGGTGAATTGGTGAAGAAGTCTGGTGCTGAAGTTGTCAAGTACATGTTCGTTATGGAACTCGACTTCTTGAAGGGCAGAGAAAAGTTGGACGCTCCAGTGTTCACATTGTTGTCTGGCCAGGAGAAGAAACTCGAATAGATTTAATTTGTGTATATTTTATAAACTTATACTCTATCCATTAAAGACTTCAGTAGATTTGCAAAATCCATGTCCTCGAATTTCTGAATTTCACCCAAAATTTCGTCACACTAGGACAGTCACGTTCGTTATTATTGGCAACCGATAATATGTACTTCGTTAGATAGATATGTTGCTTGTTAACTCATGTCGTCGTTGAATCATTACTTCTTCTAACCACTTTTGAAGAGGAGGAACGCCAATGGGCCAATGTAAAAGTAGATGAAGAAGCCCTGCTCATGGGTAACGTAGGAGCCAAAACTTTTACCAACGATGGCATGCCATGTAGGTCCATACAACAGGTCGAGTTCTTTTTTAAGGTAAGTGGCGACATCTTTCTCTGCCTTGTATTTATCCAAGGCGTCAGCTGCAAGCTCAAAGACTTTTGTTTGCATTTCCTCAGGCAAATCGGCCGCCTTTAACACAGCTATAGGTTAGTATGTAACCAAACTATTCACCACTTAATTGAATTGAGTAGTTTAACGCTGTACTTACGTGTAGTATCCGAGTTCATGGTGTTCAAGTTTATCAAAATAACGCAGCCTTTAGCAAGAAAATGAGAAATTCCAGAAATGTGGTAACAAAATAAGTGAGAACTAGAATATGAGCTACAAATCTTTGACAGAGAATACAACTAGATAGTTTGATTTGAATTTATCTATGAACTCACGCTTCTAATTGGAAGGAATGGAAAATAATTTCCAGGGATGGTAGTAAGCTGAAATCAATTTGGTTGGGATTATACACGATACGCCGATTTAAGCGGGAATTACAATTTAGGAAATTTACTAAATGCCGAAAAGAAGCTTGATTGATGTCCTATGTTGAGTTATTCTCCTGCAAAAGGCACACCTCTCCTATATAATACGTAAATGTTTAATAAATTCTGTGTCTTTTTCAGAAGATTTACTGAATCTCCAAAAGGAAAGGCGCCTCTGGGCTTAAGTCCTAGCGCAAATTCCCTTTCACCAGCGAAATTGCGCTTCGCCCTTTAGCCTACGCATGGCCTAGCCTATTTCTTAGTCAGCGCCGAAGTTTATTATGTGGGGTAGGCGCAAAAATGCGTGCAACACTATTTAAGCAAGCAAGCTTTGGATCTTTTCAAGGATAACAGAAAACACACCATGTCAAAATACGGATTCGTTAAAGTTCCTCGTGATATCCCAACTGCCATTCCTAATCCCAAGGAAGCAACTCCACAAGGTGTGGTAGACCTTCCGCAATCACCATTGGCTAAATTCATCTATGATTATGCCAAGGCTGAATTGCCAGAAAAGGTCTTTTATCATTCTTTGAGAGTTTTCCAATATAGTGTAGCTATTTTGAAAGACCAATTTCCAGAATGGGATCTCGATATCGAGGTAGTTTTTGTTACCGCTATGTTGCACGATATTGCAACGACCGAGAAAAATATGGCTGCTACGAAGATGTCATTTGAGTTTTATGGAGGGTTCATCTCCCATGAATTGATTTTGAAACATACAAATGGCAATCAAGACTACGCGGAGGCTGTCGCAGAAACCATAATTCGTCATCAAGATCTCGGAGAGTCCGGGTTTATCACTTCATTAGGGTTAATTATTCAAATCACCACCATTTTAGATAATGTGGGTTTGAATTCTCAATATATTCACCAAGATACTCTTGACTCAATTAATAAAAAATATCCCAGAGAAGGTTGGTTAGGCTGTTTTGCATCAGCTATTGACAATGAAAATGCTAAAAAGCCATGGGGACATACATCGGCTTTGGGTGTGGACCAATTTCGTGATGATGTCTTGGCAAATTCTTTGCGTTATGAGAAGCTTTAATAACTTTACAAATAAAAATGATAAAAAGATTCTAGAAACTATACAAACAAATATGGCTCAAATAGAATTTGTAGAAGGATTCATTAGTGTTTTAAACTTGATCATTTCAACTCATATAAATCTCTAATTTATCAACTGGATGATAAGTTACTTCACAAGTTATTCATGTGCCATCCAGCTTATTGGCTGACCGTATGCACACTATTAAAATTTATCTGCACACCTAGCGACAATTGCGGCTAGTCAAGTGGACACTCACAAAGGCAGGCATACCCTCATCGAGCCACTAACTTATAAAGACCAATAGCAATGACCCCTGTGATTGATACCACTAGGGTCAAGACCAATTTTGTAAAAATTGGCCACATTGGCAATCTCAAATATGGAATCTTTGCCTCATCAAATAACCCTGCAAAGCCAAACGTTAGCGATCTGACCTTGCTAGAACTTGAATTGGAAATTCGTCATTCTAACCCAGATTTTTTGATCACTTACTACAGTAAACGATTATACTGTTTCCTGTTTTCCCATATAGGTAATGACTTCTTGAACGTGTTAGATCCATACAATTTAGAATTGAAAGCTTCTGGGGCGATCTCGTCTGAAATAATCGCCAATCCATCCAAGGCCACCGCGGCAAGTGTGGAAGATGATACTAATGATAATGAAACTAATTTGAAGGTTGTACCATTCCTTGCACTCACATTTATCAAAGCAGTTAAGAAATTGGTCCTCTTTCGCTTGTCACGATTCGGTGCTGCACAATTATTTGGCAATTACGCTTTGATTTCTGATGAATCTTCTATAAATTCCACTATTCGTCATATAATTCACGTCGATCCAATTTTACTTCCACTGGGTGATCTTTTGATAAATACCTACGAAAGAAATACGCTTCCCCTACACGATCCTTCAGCTATGTATGATTGCATTAATGGTGGTTCAATAGATGACAAATCGACCGTAATATATATAATTCCTTCGGGTATAAGATGCCATTTCTTCGATCCCGAGGACCCAGGCAATTGCTTTTCCACAAAACCTCCTAAAAATGCAGCCTCAATATTAAATCTCATCAAATTAAGTACTGGTATTGAGTTGGATATGAGAACATTGGCGACGCCTTCCTCATCACAGAATAATAAGGTTAACTCTTGTCGTGGACTTTGGGTAAAATTAGTACCAAATTTACAGCATTTAAACAATCAGACATCAAATATTGCCAAATTCATTCACCCTGTGGAAAACAAAAAGTTTATTATGTGGCCGTGGCTGCTTTGCGTTCTCCAATTCGGATATACCGAAGTGTCAGCTACATCAACCGAGCAGACTTCAAACCATGTCGGATCAGACCAAAAGTCAACTTTTTTAGACCCGCTTGATGTGCTACTGAATTATATGGATCATAATATATCTCATGGTGCCAATGAATTGAATTTTCCCATTGGGAGTGGCCCAATCCATCAACAACTGTCCCCTGCTGGCCAGGTTTTAGGAGCACCTAGTATCGGCTCCGTGTCAAATACTTTGAATGCATTTGAAACTAACGATGATAGCGTCATACATGAAATTGGTGGGTCATACAATGACAATAACGAATATCAAGCGTTAGAGGGTGACAAAAAATCAACTGAACCCGAATACGTTACAGAGCCTCATGGTCAAACGGTAGATGAAGCAAAGGCAACCGAAGAGCTGGACGATCTTTTCGGAGGCTCAACAGATGATGAAGAGGGCAAAAATGATAATTTGGAAACAGAAGGTCATTTATCAATCTCAAAATCTCCACAGGAACTCGTTGATCCCAAAGTCGATGAGATTGACGGAGAAAAGAAAACAACGGAACAGAATTCTGAATCCAGAACTACAAACTCTCTGAGTATAAAGTCCAATGACTACCTGGTCGATTTAGTAGAGGAAAAACTATACCAGCCTTCTTATATCGATATTCCAAAAGACCAAATGACCATAACAAAAAATTTGGGCAAAATTAAGTCCATACCGTCTTACAGCGATCCTGGAGCCCCTCCCCCGATTATCCCCACGCCATCATTTCCAAGCACTCTTGGAATCTCACAAACCAATTCGAATACATCTTCTCAAGATGCTGAAGATGGATCCATTTTTCTGCCCTTACTTTTTAACCCTATTATCAAGAGCAATATAGACACAAAGTATGGGAAGGGAGGAAAATTTTATGTCACGAAAGAGCCTATTAGTTCCGAAAGGAAAACTGTTAGGGCCACAAGCGTGACAGAATATGATTCGACGGAAAAAGATCTGTCGTCAATTTCTCGTCTCAGAAACTCGAGTGTTGCCCTAGAAGAGGAGGCAATTGATGGTGACGCGGATGAAGACCTTGTAGAAGAAGAAAGTGATGTTGATGATGTCGACGAGGAAATGCATAAATCCCCACCACTTCAATTGAATACTTTGCCGGTCAACTACTGCAAACAAGAACCACCAGAACAAGAAGAAGGAACCTTAGGTTTTTCTGGAATCAAGAGGCCTAATGATTTCATGAATGTCGGAAGCAACCATGTCATACCTCCTTGGAATAGTACTCAGATAAACTCCGTTGGTGAATTAAGTTCTCCTTCTTTGGGAAACCTCGGATCAATTGCACATGGTAAATTCGAATCACCCTTTTCCAGTGGTCACGGCATAACATCGAGGCAGGCTTTGGGATCAATCTCTCCCGTCGAAGAATACTCAGATTCCGATAGTGAGACCTCAAACGTTGACGGGGAAAATGCTTTGGATTCAAATATCGATGATACCCCCGCAAATGAGAACGGGAAAGCAGATAAACTGTTGATTATGTCCTTGGGAGAAAGAACGGATAAAGAGGTCAAAGATTCACCCACAAAAGAAGCGAGTTCAATTTTACAGACAGAGGAGGTGGCCACACCAACCTCAGTATCCGAATCATCAAACTTTCTTCCATTAATTTTAAGGTGTGTCAATGTTCAGACTTTTCCGGATACGTTTTTACTCAACAATATCAACTCTTCACATATAAAGTCATCTGAAAACTTCAAAATGGATGTTGATAACATCGAGGATGAGGACAATGGATGGAATCAAGATTTTGAGAACGACTCAGAGGAAGAATATCACTTAGATAACAAAGGGATGAGATTGAAAGCTGAATACGTGAATGACATACTTCCAAGTCTTTGTATGTTCCTAATCTTTGATCATGGTCTTAATCAGATTGACCGCAAATTGAAACTCAAATCGCCAGAAAGAGCTACCGATGCTCAAGAATATGTGATTAATGGAGAATCCAACACTTTGGAAGCCAAAATCAAGGAATTGTTCCCGTTGTCTTACAAAGTCAGCCTCGATGAGTTCACTGACGAGAAATTTATTGAATGGTCAGACAAAAAGAATGAGACCGTAAATTCCAAAGAGATGAAAGGGGAAGCGATCGAAAATCAGTTGAATTTTCTCGATGATCTTTCCAATGACGAAGTTTCGAATGTCAGTGATCAATATCAAAAGTTTAAAAAGTTGGAGTGGGATTCAATTTATTTCAATGAAGACAAAAATTCATCCAATTTTATGGAGTATGTCGACATAATTAAAAAGTTTCAATCCAATGGCCAACAAACCGCTACAATAGATAGTGATACTGATCCCATCTATCAACTTCCATTTGCAAAAGCCCGTGTTACCAAGCAGAATAATGTGGTGTTGAATTTAAATACTGTGGGCTTAAATTTCTGGAGATATCTCAACTTAAACCCATTGAGCGGACCAAAAAATTTTCAAATGTTGTTGGTAACCGAAGACTGTAATAACGCACCGGGATACCACAAATTTTTGGACTCTTTGGCATGGAGTTACAAGTCGTGCAATTTTGGAAATATATCTTTAGTAAATTTAGGTTCTCAAGAAGCGAACGCAGGATCTGATACCTTCATGAATGGTTTGATATCAATTCATTCAAACTCTCGGGAATACTATAGACGAGTCAATAAAAGACTCTCCTTATTTGCCGAGCAAATTAGAAGGGACTTGATCAACAAGACTAACAGATTTGAATTTGACCGTCCATTATTAATAATGTTTGCAAATCATGACGAGTCAATAAATTCGTTGTTACGAATCTCGAAACTTATTAGAAACTTCAAACAGTTCCTCCACCGGCACCAGGTACCTTTGGTGGAAGTTTTCAGTTACGTGATACCCAGATCGCATTTGATGAAGGAGAATGTTCCAAACTCAAAATATTCGCTCAGATATTTGTCTAACTATACAACATGTAAAATTGCCATGAATTTGTTCAATATCTGTCCCGACATGAGTGCAATTATGCAAAGAAAATTTCTGCCTGTCAAACATAAATCCAATTTTACTCTGTTGGTCAAGGAGCCACCTCGCGCAGGTGACTTCAAATTTTTCAATGGTGTCAACAACAGAGGTCTTTCACTCATGAATGATGGAACGGGAAAAGACATTAATGGAGGTACCTCTTATAACGGACAGGTATTCCTCCACTTAGCTTATGAGAGATCAATTGACAAAAACTGGCTCTCGGCTGCATGGTCAGATCCATTAGGAAAGACAACTTACACGAAATCTTGGTATTGCTCACCATCAAGTGGAAGAACGAGGAAGGATGTTGTGGTCGATATGAATCAAATATGTGAGGACATTTGGGACATATCAAATGAGCTTTTCAAGAAATTGAGTGAGGACATTGTCCGTGAAATGTCTGGATTCGGGGGAAAGAAATTTTTGATTTTGACAAGAATCAATAGCATTATTCCTGACGATGAATTGGTTTATTGGAAACGACTCAGTGTCCGAAACAAAGATATCTCCCTTATTGTCCTTTCAGTTAATGACAAACCTAAGATTTTGCTTGAAATAGACCAGGATGATTCACATCCACAAGATACGGAAAACGATAAAGTTTCGAATAACGAATATATGAGAACGTTTAATACTCAGAACTCAGAACTCGATTCAGCAACTTCGCCAAGCTTTGGGCTTTCTGTCAGTCCTTTCAATGCCGGGAGTATGAATACAAATTCGCCGCAACAATTTGGTAACGTTGGGGGAGGTTTCTTATCGCCCCAGGACATGTTGTCTGGAGATATGAGAACAGGCCAATCCTCAAATTCTCATGGACAAGGCAGTCATAATTATGCACACGGCTCCAATGGAGCTTTACTACATGGTAGAAGTAGCTCTGGTGCAAATAATTCCTTGGGTACACCAAATGAAGAGGGTAACAGTGCCAACACCATTAATGCAACAAGATCAGCCTCAAACAATACCGGTCACGGGTTACTCAATCCACTGGAACTCACTTTGGTGGATTCCAGAGAAAAGCTTATTGCAATATTGCCTTCTGTAGCTCTCCCCTCATTTAATTCACCTACAAGATTGGGAATGAAGATCGGCTATTTGGCTAAAAGATATCAGGCTTCTGAGACATCAAGAACACAATTTTTGGTCTATGAAGTCAATCTTTTAAGTTGTTCTAATTATTGGAAATTGGATTCCATCATGCGCATTATTCTCGATCATTATAAGAATTTGATAGCATTAAATTGCATCTTAGGAATCAGACTGTCAAATACAGGAGAATCAAGCATTGATGGTGACCAAAATTTTATGCAAGAAGTGTCAGAGTCATTAATACCATGGCATGTGGCAGCAGTTACCAAATCTTTGGACTATTTGATCCATATTGAAGTAGAATAGTATTATATCAGCACATAATGAATTATACAACTGTAAATAAAATTCGCGAGCTCTCACACAAAATAAACTCCACAATTCACAAATTGATCTAAAGATACGATGCGCGTAAAAGAAAAATAATCTACGCCATGAGTCCCAGTAAGACAGAGATGATGTTTAACGACGAGCATCAGACTACAGAAGACTTGATTAATAAGTACAAAGCGTATGACGATGAGCTTACCGATTTTGAATCAATCAAACCAGATCTTTCACGCGCATATGATCATGACTTTACCGTACACAGCGAAATAAATGTGAACCATTCAAGGCCCAAGTCAAATACTGGAGTCAACTTTGTACAGCCTCATCGATCTGGGATCACCGACGAAAAAGTAAAGAATAGATACGGAATTACAAACTCTTCATTAGATTCAAACGCTGATGTGGTAAGTCTAACTCACCTCTTAATCAACGACCTTCCTGAAAACATCCTTGCTAATGAAGAAGCCGAAAATTACTCAAAGATGCTCTCTTCTTCGATAAAAAAACTCACAGAGGAGCTAGAGAATGTCAAAATTGAAAACAGGAGACTAATCTCAGAGATGTATGAAAAAGATGACACTCTAGACAAACTATACGACGAGATTGGAGAACTTAAAGCACAAAACAACGAATTAAAATTGCAAACCGAATCAAAATCAAATGATTCGATGCTTACAAGAGAACGAGACCTTTTAAGGGCAAAGCTTATCAAATACCGAAATTTGTATCAGG
The DNA here is from genome assembly GCA_020280125.1 of Kurtzmaniella quercitrusa var. comoensis (nom. nud.). NCBI lineage: Eukaryota > Fungi > Ascomycota > Pichiomycetes > Serinales > Debaryomycetaceae > Kurtzmaniella > Kurtzmaniella quercitrusa var. comoensis (nom. nud.). Next base: position 205,393 of record JAFIDI010000005.1, read on the forward strand.
ATACAATTTCAAAAAACGAGAAAATGGCTATACCCATAACAGATAGACCCATCCCAAATAGCGCTCCCGAAGCAAAAGAACATAAAGAAATACCAGCCTTGCCAGTTTCTGCTGGTGCAAATATGATACATTATGATCAAATTGTCCCTCTCTTGACTGAAATCATAACAAAAGTAGCCACCAGCAGAGACTCTGATAAAAATGAAAGTAACATTGATAATTTGAGATCCAATTTGCCTACAGACGTTGATGCCTTGTCTACTGGCGGAAAGCAAATTGTAACTGGAAGCGAGGAAACGGTTCCGAAGGAGAAGGTTCCAAAAGAAAAGGATTTGATAAATTGTGACGATTGTAAGAAGGATGCAGAATATCAAAAAGAAAAATGCCGGGTATGCCTGGAAAATACCGAAGGGGATCCCGATGATCGGGATACCATCAATTTAATCGGTGAATACAAGTGGACCATTTGATTTGCAAATAAAAGGAAGGAACGAAGGATACTTATTTGAGTTCTGCGTTAAACTGTACCAATTTCCTTCCATGAAACAATAGATTCGAGTTTAATAAAGCGTGTATTGCATACGTGCTGGACACCAAGATCCGATGGCTGCAGGGCAGGGACAAAATAATGAAAAGCCATATATATAATAATTTTAGGCTAAATATTATCGGATGGCAAGGAAATATCGTAGAGTAGGCAGTAAAATTGGGCTTATGGCCTTTCAAAACTCAAGTTTCACACTTGAAATCAAAAGGTGTCAGCCCCGTAGTCTTGAATTTGCAAACATGCAGTTGATCAAGCCCTCACTCAAGAATTAATAATTAACCGCTGCTGTTTAAACAAATTTATTAACAATAGGTCAAAAAAAAACTAAATAATGCATTTCAACAATCGCGTAGCCCTTCTCACAAATCTTCCATGAGACAGAGAGAAATCATAATAGAAGAAAGGAAAATTGCGATACATCTCCACAACCACAAAAAATATTCGAATGGAACGTTGCTGAAAGTTTACTCCACGACATGACCTCCAATAGCCTCATGTAGTAATATTTTTCGCGTCGAATAAACATGTGAACCCTGAGCAACAAAGAAGGTGCCGCGTGGAGCTCGCTCCGGTTTTGGCATTATTTACTAAAAAGACAAAATACGTGAAGAGAGGATCGAGTGCCTTAAGCGGGAGGAAACAATAGGAAGGATCATGATTACGAGAGAAAAAACAGGATTCATCGTCCAAGTGTTATTGTTTGGCGCCGATATACATATCCCTTGCATGAAATATCGGAATAGGTGTATAGTGAAAGCCTAAATTTTGAATCATAAAGCAACCATATCTTGAATCATTTGGAACCAATTTACTTATTACATTGCTTAAAGTATTAGATTAACCCCAGACGAGTATGGCACCTATCATTCTCTATATTAACTATCTCGTATTTAAAGATAAGCGTGTATTTTTTAATTTTTTTTTCTACGCAAATCCACAACAACCGTCAACTTCCCTAGAGGCATCCTCTGATCATGTAGATATCGGAGTCCATGTAATTTACAGCAAGCATAAGTAATTAATTGTTTTTATTTTATTTTTTTTATACTGGAATCCTTCTGCAAGAGCTTCCAAGAGGATAACGCGTGCTCCGAAGGTAGAAGTCGTTGTGTTTACTGTTACCGTGATGAGATTTCCTTAATCGGTGATTTCATCTGCAAGAAACACCCAACCGAAGAAAGTGTACATGAGTTATCAAATAAATGGATAACGTCACCTATTACCTCGATTATGATAGTTAGTCTGGAATGAGCGGGCGAAATACTTTCCAGATCCTGATATTCCAGGTTAATCTGTGTTTTTACATCATACCTTTTTAAAAAATCTGAGCCGCGAATTTGATGTAAAGATATTAATCTAAGTCAAGATTAAATTGGCTTCAATAATAGAAGTGGTTGCTAAAATCGTTATTGAATGATATCAACGAAGCATGCACCACGATGTTTCTGAGTTAAATAATAATCTACGTATACATCAAGGATTAATAAGGCATCAGAATGATTGCCCCGGCGGTTAAAATGCGGTAGAATAGGAACAGGAAGGACCCCCATTTGCAGGCCCAAGCCACGGTTGGAAAAAAATAGGCAGGGCATCAGATTTATGCATCATCAGGACCGCCAACGTTTCAGTTACTACCAACATCCAGTATCCATGAAACTAGAATTCAAAATTATTACTATGCATATTTTATTAGTGCTCACTAACCAGTTATGATAGAATTATAAAGTATAACTTCATCGTCATTCATTTCTTCTCTTTCGTCAGCGAAATGATTGATTACCTTACTCCCAATCGAGTTTTACGTCAACTCTCATAAAGCGGGAACAATAAACTGTAGTTGAAATCCACGGCAATGCAATCGAAAAAACAAAACAAATTGCGTTGTCTTGAGATCCAATTAGGAAATTGCATAATATAGTGAAAGGAAAGGTCAAAAACCAAATATTAAAATAAAAAAATAGCGAGTAGAAGAAAAAGGGAACGCCAGATTTCTTAACATCCATTGACGTTGCTCAGTAGTTTATCAACGATAGCTACTAATTGACGGGCCGTATAATCTTTCTTGGGCAGAAAGGATTAGTTACACCGCATATCTGATTCATAGGAAGTATAATTCGTTGTACTTTTTCCGTCGCGTCTACTTAGTCTTCACTCCTGCCCGCTAACCCCTTCCAGGTAGTATCTAAATTTTGGTTGACTCAAGTCTTTACCAATAATTGTCCGCAAGACAAATTATTCCTGTCATTGGACCATCAGAACATAACTGGGTCATCCTTTGCATCATCCGTTAGCATTTATACCGCTTGCAAACTATCTTCTGTCTCAACTAACCGCGTTAACTACACGGTCTTTTGATTCTAGAACCGGTTTTTTTATACCCATATAAACACGCTCTTTTATACCAATTAATACTCACGATGTCACAAACGGTTAACAACGAAAACGATTACAGGCTAACCAGATCGAAAACCGCGGCCTCTTCTGACTCCCAGGGTCAACAAACACACGGTTACAACCATGCTTCTAGCGACCGCGATACAAATGAATTCGGAGTCATGGTGGTCGACACTCATAAGCTGATTCCATCTGTTACGGTTACCGGTGTTAATCAGACGAAAGGGCTCCGTAGACCTTTGGGTGGTGATGTCCAACCACTTCAGCAACGAAACTCACAATCGCAAGCTCCTCCTCCACCACCACCTCACGGAAATAACGCAATTGATATGAAAACTGCTGGTGCATCCGCCAGAATTGGTGCTGGTATTAATGGCCAGGCTTCATCGATCATAAACCCCAACGCAAGCAAGACAATTTACGACAACATTCACAACCCAGCATCTAATAAATCCGTGAAATCAGTAGGCGTCGCCATGCCAAGACTCCCTCAAAAGAGACAAGCAACTGAATCTTCAACTAATCTTGTAGAAAAACTTCATATTTTGAGTGACTCCAACGGTACATCTACTGACGTGACTTACAAAAAACTCAAGCATAATGTTACAGATTACGAATGGGAAGATTTGGATGAAGAAGACTTGGACGACCCATTGATGGTAAGCGAGTATGTCAATGATATTTTTTATTACTTGAGAGAATTGGAGGTTAAGTCATTACCTGACTCCCAATACCTATTCAAACAGAAGCAGTTGAAACCTAAAATGAGACTGATTTTAGTTGACTGGTTGGTGGAGATGCATTTAAGATTCCGCTTATTGCCAGAAACCTTATTTCTCGCCATAAACATTATGGATCGCTTCATGTCAGTTGAAGTTGTTCAAATCGATAAGTTACAATTATTAGCAACTGGATCGCTTTTCATAGCAGCAAAGTACGAGGAGGTCTTCTCACCACTGGTAAAGAATTACGCATATTTCACCGATGGAAGTTACACTGAAGAGGAGATTTTGCAAGCAGAAAAGTATATTTTAACGGTATTAAACTTCGATTTGAGTTATCCTAACCCCATGAATTTTTTGAGAAGAATATCCAAGGCTGACGATTATGATGTCCAGCTGAGAACTTTGGGAAAATACTTGTTAGAAATCAGCATAATAGATTACAAATTTATTGGAATGTTACCGTCTTTATGTTCAGCTGCTGCAATGTATATTGCTAGATTAATATTGGGCAAAAGCCCTGTTTGGCTGGGCAATTTGATCCATTATTCGGGCGGGTACCGTGTCAGCGATATGAAGCATTGCATTGAACAAATAATTGCATTTCTCGTGGCACCAGTTGAACATGATGAATTTTTCAAGAAGTATGCCAGCAGAAAATTTATGAAGGCCAGCATATTGTGCAGAAGTTGGGCTAAAAAAGCTATTCAGGAGCAAAAGAATATCTTTGAAGAATGAGAGTATTCGAAAATTTAATGCATAGATAGATACTGGTAACTGTAGACATGTAAAATCGAGCATACTTGACCAATATTATTGGTAAAATGATAAGTTTTCTCGATGATTCAACTTGATCTGAATTGAAATCCTCACTGATCAAATATTTACTATTCGCGCATCAAAAAGAATTTCGTTCCCAGCTGTTTACCAAAGACGCGTTGCGATGTTTGAAGGCTTGCTGCTTCTATTGATCGATGACGAATCTCAAACAGATATCCTGGCACTAGAACGAATTCTAGTCCAAGAGGATGTACCGTTCCATGTCCAAAAAATCCTGAACTCCGTTCCATTTCTTCAAGAAGTATCTCCTCATATTGCAACTTCAATAACTCACATCATCTCCGAAACCATAGAGTTTGTTGACTTTGACACAGCATTGAGAACTATGATACCGGTGGTAAATCCGCAATGGATTAGAGACTCTTTGAAAGAGTCCAGACTACTTGGTACGAAGCCATACAGCCCCATAAAAAATCATTTCTTGAAAAATGTCTATCTATGTGTTGCTGATTCACTTGAATTAGATAAAGAGTTCATGTACTCGACCGTTCGAGCGTTTGGTGGACAGTTTTTGGACTCATTAACTCGATTCACCACTCATTTAATTGCAGAGGATATGCTGAATGATAAGCTGCTCATCGCTGCCAGTGCAATAACAGACGTTAAAGTTGTAGAACCCGCTTGGCTATTAAATTCACTCAATGAAATGCAACTCGTAACCGAACAACCGTACAATCTAGTTGATAAATTGGAGACTCTTGGGGAAACTTCACAACGAAATGATATTGCGGTTTATAATGACGAGTATATCAAGTCTTTACAAAAATTGTCTGCTGTGTTTGCAGGGAAAACATTCTATCTTTCGGAAGACTGTGCTCTTTCTACGTCATGTAAAAAGGTGGTGATGAACTTAATTATAAGGCATGGAGGAAACTTATCTGAGGAATTTCTGGACAAAATCAACGTTTACATTGGCCAATACAGAGAGGGCGACCTATACAATCGCTTCTTACAGGATAAAACCGCAGTACTTGGAACATTAAGTTGGTTGTACCATGTAATGGTCAAGGGGAAATGGATTGACCCGATCCATCTGATTGTCCTTCACTCCCCAGTGCCACGTCAGGGTATTCCAGAGTTCTCCAAGTTGAAAATATCAATCTCGAATTACAGCGGTGATGCAAGATATTATTTATCCAAATTAATAACAATAATGGGCGGTACATTTACAAGAACTCTTAGTAAAGATAACGATTTCTTGGTCGCTGCTTCTCCTATAGGAAAAAAATATGACGCGGTGATGCATAAATGGGATTCAGAAGTAAAGATAGTGAATCATTTATGGTTGGAGGACTGCTTTGTAAAATGGCAACTATCAGATTGGAGAGATTCAAGGTACGGTTGTGGCGATCAAACTCAGCTTTTAGGAATGACGAACCTAGAGCTTACAATTAACAATAATATAACCGAAGCGCCAAAGCTGTCCCCACCTAGAAAAAAACAGAGAGTGGAGAAAGAAAGCTCAGATAATATTTCTACTGTCGAAACTCCACAGAAGCAGAAGCAAATATCAGATGACACAATCGATACCAATGGAAAATCCAGAAGATCTGCTGCACGTTTGGCTGCAGAGAAGCTTCATACGAATATGAATGATTTAAATGATTATCAACAAATGACCAAAAGTGTCAGAAAAGAAAAAGAGTTCATGAATAACTTAGAATCCACTTTTACCCCATCAAAACGTCCCACCAAAGATAATGTCACCCATACAAATACACCAGGAAAAATCGGAAAATCGACAACCACTACTTACGCTATTCTCACGGGGTGTGAACCAGATTTAACGCTTTCGAGAAGCGATATAGAAGCTTTGAAAGCTTACGGAATAACGATTCTCCAAGATTACTCTGAAAGACACCAGGCTGAGATTATAGTGGCACCGCGTATATTAAGGACAGAGAAATTTTTAAAATGTTTTGGTCAAGCAAAATATATTGTACATCCAAAGTACATTGAAGATATACTTTCTGCAATGAAAAGCCACGAGGGTCAAGATTGTGATAAAATTAATGTGGAAGAATACTGGTTGCACAAAATTATTGATGATAAGATTGTAAGCGAGGCTTTGGGGATGCCAAAGAAACAACTCCCAGAAATACTAGATGCTGCAGAAAGAGGTCATGTTTTCACTGAACTACAAATAAATTTATCCGCTAAGCTCGATGGTAGCGTTGAGGTCATCTCCCGTATCTTGAAGGCTCATCAATGCGCATCGACAAAAGAACTTAAAACGATATCACCATCAAATGTGTTGAAGTCAGATAATGATAAAGTTCTACTTATCGCCCACGCCACAAAAGATACCAAATTAATTTCATCATTCAAAAAGCATTATCCCAGTGGAATTGTGTTGAAATGGGAGTGGTGCGTAAAAAGCATCTTCTGTCTGAAACTTCAGGATTACAAACAATACAGTCTATAGTAATAACTCAAATATTGTATAATGGTACAAACACTATAAACGTAGTATTTCTTACTGATCAAAAATACTTTTGATCAGAGGCTTCGGTGAACCTTTTTGATTTTGTCTCCCAACAAACTAAATATCTATCAAGCTTGGCCCATCTCCTCTCTGTTGCTGTTGTTGCTGCTGATTGGCATTTCCAAACCCATAGCCAGTGTATGCGGGGTTGATAGGAGCCTGACTCTGTGTAGTGTTTTGCTGCTGATAACCAATCCCAGTGTTCAAGAATGGATTTCCAGTGGCATTGGAGCTCAATTTCTGCTCGGTCAGATACTGTCTAATGCCCGTACCGGCCGAGTTGAGAAATGTTTGTGATTTTGTGTGTTGATGAGGAATTCTGGTGGCGCCGGTATTACCGAAAGTGTCTAATCCGGTTCCTTGAGAGAGTAAGTCATTCAATTCAGAATGTATACCGCTAGTAGTTTGTGGCTTGAGCTGTTGTTGTTGCTGCTGCTGCTGTTGCTGCTGCGCAAACAATTGCTGCTGTTGTTGCTGTTGTTGTTGCTCTGATTGCTGCCTTAAGTCCAGCAAAGTAGGACCTGACTGTACTGGCTTTGGAGCTTCTGTTTGCATAGCAAATGGATTGTTAGATCCTGTCTTTAATGGCTGAAGTGCCTCCTGGGGTTGGAATTGTTGCTGTTGTTGGTAGTTGAAGCCTGTGAATTGTTGCTGCGTTGGTTGAGTAACGAATTGAGGCTCGAATTGCTGCTGCTGTTGCATATAATATCCTGTTGGCATTCCTTGCTGAATTGGGTTACCAAACATATCATATTGCTGGGCCTGATTGAATTGTGGTTGGTAGCCTGTAACGTAATACTGCTGCTGAGGCTCATCTGTAAGATCCAACAAATTGTGCAGTTGGTTAAGCTTCTGATTACGCATCTCTTCCTCCTCGCGCGAAAGCTTAAGAGCTGCCTCCAAATCTGGATCATACTCGTTTTGAGCTTCTCTTTCTCTCTGAGCTTCCTCTTCAGCTGTTCTCTTAGATAATTCCAAAGCTCTTTGCAAATCCTCATCATAGGGCTCATTACCTCTGTTATTTCTATTTGTGTTTCTTCTACCTCTCGACCTCAGCCCGTCGTCACCACCATTCCTAAGGGATCTTTGAGCCAATTCCCTCTCCAGGGTCAATCTTTCGTCGTTTCTCAAGAGTGAAACCAATTCCTTAGCCTTAACTCGGATCAAGGCTCCTTGATCAACGTCAGCATCGTCATAATGTATGAATTCACGCAAAGTTTTGACCACATAAATGTTGTCCTTGGCCCAAAGCACACACTTTTCTGAGCCAAACCTCACCAAGTAGTCCAATAAGGTCAAAGATTTAGCGATATGACGCCAGTTTTTACCCTTATCATTCAATCTGCGGTCCACCATATCCATAATCTCCAAGAATTCTGTCTGAGATTGGTAAGTGGCGCTAGCAATTTCTTCCATATCAAAAGTAGTAGGGCCCAGGGGATCATTGGAGGTAGCGTTTCTGACAAGAACTTGCGTGGACGAGTAGCCATTGACCACGTTTTTCACCGAACGTACAAGAGATTTCGACATTTTCCACCTGCTATTGTTCTTTTGCGAATGGTTGGAGAAGATATGGTCTTCGTTATTGCCAGTAGGGTTATTGGAGAAATGAGTTTGCGCTAAATCCGTTCTGTTATCGGGCGAAGTGCAGGTCAGAAAAAGAAATCACAGTGGATACGATGGGAGGTTACCGCAGAATAGGAGTCGGATAATAATCGGGAAATGTCAAGTGAAGGGAGTTAAAAGATAACAAACATAAATTTAGAAGTGGAGATATATTGAAACTTATTTTTTGATTGTGATTTGATTCATTTCACCGCCTTCATAATGATCTGGTCCTAGTTTTTTGATAATGTCCGCTGAGCCACGGTCATGTATAAAATTGATTGTCACTTAATAAAGTGAGCATAGTTTTAACTCGCACCGATTTAGGCAAGGAATTAGCGGAGCAACAATAATTTGTAAATTACAATCGGCTAAGGGATGTTTAGAATGGATGAAATCAATGTCATTATAAACAAATGTAATTTATCATTCAAGTCTAATGGAGAAATCAAGAATACAAACTTCCTTAAAATGCCTTCTTCTCTCCCATATTGAATAATTTAACCCCCTCCACCGGTCTCACCGATGACCACGTGACATCGGTTCACCATTTCGATCTTAGGGAAGCGCCGACGTCGCACCCATTCACCGGTACTGACAACGACGTTATGGTGGGTTTGACGACAACTTTATTTCATAGAGCATTTTCCATGTGGAATCAATTTTTATGCATTAAAATTTATAAATTTAAGACAACTTCTACTAATTTATTCATCATCTAAAAAAAATGTATACTCCCTTCATATCTCTTCGATTATCTTCCCTATTGTCCACGATATTTGGCTCCGAGTTAAATCTGGTTGCGAATATTCATCAAACAGTCGCGATACAAATTCACTTCAGGTTCAAGCACTAGCAAATATCGGTCGCAAATAGCGAGATTTACGCTCATAGGATATCCTAGAAATTAGACAACCCCTTTACAATATGAATAAAATATGACGTTTTGATTAGTGATCATATTTGTAGACCTAAAAATTACTCGTAATTTAACTCCCTTTGGTTTTAAAAAGAACACAAAAACATTTGCCTACAAAAAAAAAAATCGAAATATCCAAACATCTATTTCATACAACAACAGCCACGACTATTATATTTACCGTCCACACGGAACCCCCAATATGATGGCATACTATGATCAGGATGGAGAGGGCGGCAGACGTTGTCGTCGGTGTAAGAGAAGAAGATTGGATGATGAACCACCGGAAGTCATGCAATACAAAACCTGTGCCAAATGTAGAATCATCGAGCGTCAAAAGAAGAAACTGAAGAAACCGCTCACCGAAGAAACTATAACCTATGGAATGAAACAGATGCAAGAACAGCTGCCAAGTGGATGGGCAGAGGAGTTTTTCAATGAAACTGAGGATCTTGATGAAGATTTAATTCAGAAGATTCGTGCTGGTATCGCTTCAGGCACGTCTAGTTATCCTTCACTGTATGCCAAACCAACTGAACCTATCTCTTCTTATCCCAGTGCTCGGGAACAAAAGGATGACCATCGCCCAACAAGCCATTTGGCAACTCAAGTTTCTACTGAAAATATTGGGCATCCGGGAAATGGAGGTTCTGGTATAATAAATGGGCAATACCCCAGCACTGGCCTTCAAGGTAACAATTCACTTTTGAGTGGAGGACTTCAAAATGGCGTGAATAATAACCTGAATCTCAATAATCACAGTAATAACATCGGTACCAATCCTCCCGCTACACCGGTAGTCTATGACAACGAGCCATTGAAGCCATCTTATTGTGATTTGTGTTCCACAAGATTGGATACCGATTTGGCCAGACGCTCCTACAATTTGTGCAAACTTTGCTGTGCAAATCCATACAGATTGGGCTCCATATATGATGACTTTAATTTATTCTTACATAAGATCTCTCCCGAAAACGTTGACGCACAGACTTCATCATTCGTCAAAGAAGTTATGACTTATGACTTGAGCGAAGTCATTGAAAGTAGTATCAATAATGAGAGACAATTTAGGGAGATGACTCTCAATGGAATTAAAAACATCTACTTAAATGCGGTGATGGCAGCCACCGGCCATAAGTACACTAGAATCTCTTCAAATTTGGCCATCACCAGCCATTCGGCACCAATTATCAATGCCAAAAACGGTAATTACATTTATGAACAGACTGAACAGATAAAGGCACTTTACAAGGCCAAGCAAGATACTGTGAGTGACTCAGGATTGCCACAAATTTTTGTATCATTCAGTTTGGCCACTAACATTGTCATAATCAAGGTGAAAAGCGAGACTAAGAGAAAAAATTCGACTGCCGCCAAGTACCCCGCAGAATTCATTGAATTGGTGCAAGAGACATTCCGCCAACTCCGGGGCTCTTTAGCAGGTGCTGGATTTAACCAGTTAACTGGTAATGCCATCTATGACATATTGCAAAATACAGCAGGTCAGGCTGAGGTTGTAAGATCAACAGTGGAGCAATTGAACAAAGAGACGTTTGCGGCAGAGTTTCCAAAGCTTGAGGGTGTAATTGAGGTGGCATAAATACATGTATAGTAGTTCAAGAAAGAGAAAATTGTAATCTATTTTGTAGAAGTTTAGAACCTCCAAACTGGGTAGAGTTATGATTACCAATGAAGGTTTACTATGACGACAAGCGATAAGCGACGAGCAACGTAGAAATGTTAAGCTTTTTTAAGAATCGAATAATCGAAAATTGTATGTCGGGAAAATTGTAAATAATTTATAGTAGTCTTATGATATCATCCAAGACTAACAAGCAAAATTCAATAAATTTAATTATCATTTACCGCTTTTCATCATTTATTGGCTCAATAATTAGCCCTTCTATCCAAATTGAAGACCCCATTGGTTTACTTTATTCACAAGTAAATCCTTTCTTTTTTCTATGTTTCTATTTATGTTCTCGCAATATTACCCTGCGGCATCATGCATTGTAGTCGCAGCTCGCAACCATCGAGGAAGAGAAATTAGCTAAGCCGACAGGAGGATCAATAATGGACCATATTTAGCAACAAGACCGGAACCATTAGTCACTTCGACCGATTCATCCGATTAAAGATTACCAAAACGACCATAACAAAAAACTTGAATCAATAAGACTAAATTTTTCAAATATCCCGGCCGATAAAGTGGAACTCGGTCAGATCACACGCGTCGAGTAGGTTAAAAATCAATTTCGCAGACCTTCGCATTCTTTCTTCTCTCTGCTAGTGATCGATGAAACCAGTAGCTTTGGGCCTTGCCGCCTTCTTCGGTATGATGCAGATGGCTAATGCCATCTGGCTCGATACAAATAACATAACCACTATTAAAGAAGCTACTGCTTTGATTGCTTATGGTCTTCTTGACTACTATGAAGGTTTCAAGTATGGAGGCACCATCGGGATGTTCACCACCCCTTACTATTGGTGGGAAGCCGGTGGAGCATGGGGGTCTCTTATTGACTACTCATACTACATGGATAATAATACTTTAGATGATATTATCAAAGAAGCGTTACTTTACCAGGTTGGTGATGATAACAACTATATCCCTCTCAATCAATCAACCACTGAAGGTAATGATGATCAAGGATTTTGGGGGATTGCAGTAATGGCAGCCACAGAAAAAAACTTCTCCAATCCAGACAGTGACACTATCAGTTGGTTGGGATTGACTCAAGCCGTTTTCAATACCATGACTGCCAGATGGGACGAATCGCTGTGTGGAGGAGGTCTTAGATGGCAGATTTTCCAATGGAATTCTGGTTATGACTATAAAAATTCAGTCTCTAACGGGTGTTTATTCCATATCGGTGCTCGATTAGCCCGTTACACCGCTAATGACACCTACATGGACTGGGCTGAAAAGGTTTGGGATTGGATGGTTGACACTGATTTGATCGCTGAGGGTGCGTATTGGCAAAACCAGGGTGGCTTTTTGACACAAGGTGAACCATATTACTTCGTTTACGATGGTTCGAAAGTCGAATACAACTGTTCAAATGTGACAAAGTTGAATTGGTCTTATAACCAAGGTCTTTTCCTCGCAGGTTCTGCCTACTTATACAATTACACCGGTAGTGAGCTCTGGTATAACCGAACGGCCGCCTTGCTCCGTGGATCGGAGATCTTCTTTTACAATAACAGTGTGATGTACGAAGTCGCATGCCAAGGTCTTTCCAAGGTGACCTGTAACAACGATCAGCGGTCGTTCAAGGCATACTTTTCTCGTTTCTTGGGATTGACTTCTGTGATGTTCCCAGATTCGAACGACCTTATTCGTGGGTGGCTTGTGGATTCTGCAAATGCAGCAGCTAGTTCGTGTTCTGGAGGTTATGACTACCACACTTGTGGATTGGCTTGGACCAACGGGAGTTACGATAACTACTACGGCTTGGGTGAGCAAATGAGTGCATTAGAGGTGATGATCAATTTGAACGTAAATGAACGCCCTCCACCATACACTGCGGCCAATGGTGGTAGCTCAGAAGCGCATCCAGCGTCCGGTTACAGTGTAACGAAGACAGATGCCAAGCCTTTGGATCTTCACACGAAAGACGTTGCTGGTGCCAGTATTATTACTGTTATCATTGCCGTTTCGATTATCGGTACCGCAGTATGGTTACTTATTTAGGCACTTTGGGGAGTTTGAGCCATTTTGGTGCTGGGCTAAAGACGTATTGTAATGTATATTATGTTGACATTGATAGATGTAAGATAGACATGAGTTTTCGTGTGAGAAGAAGGATCAGGCAAGATGCCAAAAGAGGCAATTGGAAATACAAACTTAAAAGAACGAAAAAATTGAACTATCTTGAAACAAACTGGGTATCTGAATGAAGAAAGTGACATAAAGTATTTTCTTCAATATCCTTAGGTTTTAATCCTTTCGTCGTTACCTTTAAACCCCACCCCAAATATCCTGCACACACTCCCCACCGTTTGCTATCTCTCGATTCCTGCAGGCGAAATCCCCAGATACACCTCCCAAGATGGCTACGGAGGATCAATTCACGTCCATTCAATGGGATAGGGACGAAGTCGAGCAGGACAGGAATCAAGTACTTGGTGAAACTATTGAAGAGGAAGAGGAAAGCCACGATTCTCATCAATCCAATGGGGGCAATCATAATATTAGTCCCAATGTGAACGCCCCTGAGCAAGACGAAGACGATCACAGTCTTTCTGGTCCAACTGACTCCATGATCCTTTCTAAAGAACCAGTTCCGACAGATGACGGAAACGATCATACATACTCTTCTCATAAGAGTTCTCCGGATGCTTTGGGAGAACCAGAAGAGGCGGAGAGTATTGCCACCGTTGAACTGATTACAACCAAACGCAGAAGTCCGGATCAACACGTACCAATTCAAGATTCGGAGCACTCTACAAGCATCAATGCAGGCATCAATGATCAGACATCTGAAAATGAGGTTTTGGTCAACGAACCAACTTACAAACTAATTTCATCAGTTACCGAGCCCTTGCGAGATATGGAAGCTCAAAAACCTTTCATCAGTTATCTAGTGACGACCATCACTAACAATCCGTCCATTGCACAATTATCGCTGAAGAAACAGGAAATAGGATCAGGAGATTCTCAAGAGATTGTGGTCAAAATAAGAAGAAGATATGGTGATTTCAGATTTCTTTACGACTGCTTGATGAATGACTACCCTACTTTGCTTGTACCCCCATTGCCTTCGAAGCTGAACTTAAAGTATCTTACTGGTGACACATTGAGTACAGATTTTGTGCAAAGAAGGAGGAACTCTTTGGATAGGTTTGTTCGTTACTTACTGCAACACAAAGTATTCTCGAGGCTGAAAGTATTCCACTTGTTTCTTAGCGATTCCAACGAATGGCTGACATTCCAGAAGAACTTGAAAATTGCAAAGGGTGGAAGTGGATCAAATAATGGATCAGGTGAGGCGGAATCTTTCTCTTCCAATGTCATGAACAAGGTTGTTAATGAAGAACTTTTAACTGAAACTATTATGAATTTCTTGACTCCACTGAAGCATAAAAGGGAAAACAATAGAGACATAATCGAAATAAGTGACAAGTTAAAGAAGCTTTATGAAAATTTAATCAAATTGGACAGAATATTCTCCAGGTTGAACAAGAAAGAGTTCGATTTGCAATTTGACTACCAACAGTTTCTGAATCAAATAACAAAGCTCTCTACTGTCCACAATCACAACACTGACGATGAAGAAGCACCAGACACTCAGGTTACAGCAAACTTTAAGGTTTTCGCCGACTCTTTGTCTTACTTCCTGGAGAATTGGTTGGAGTTACATAAGTACATTGATGAATCTTTCATTGTTTCGTTAAAAGATTGCACAAAGTATATTGTGAGCTTGACTAATCTTATAGAGTTGCAACATAACAAGAAAATTGATCTTCAGGTTCTCGAAGACTATCTACAAAAGACTAAATCAGAATTGGCTGGCATGTCAAGGGGAAGCCAACATATTTCTCCTCCCAATCCGGTTGCCAGTTCGCAGACGTCTACAGGAATTGTGAACAATACTACTCAATTAATCAAGGATACATTGTCTACAGGATCGAGTGGCCAAATAGGATCGAGCCACTCAGAGAATAAGAAGTTGAAGTTGCAAGCTCGCGTTGAGCAATTAGAGGAAGAAATAAAGGCACAAAGTCAACTTGTTAACGACTTAACCAATAAAATTGTCAATGAAGAATATCCTAACTGGGATGAATTTAATAAAACTGAATTAAAGAATACGATGATCGACTTGTGTGATCATCAAATCGCATTCTACTCTGGCCTTGTTACGAAATGGAGTTCGGCAGAGATGAAACTATTGAATAGGTTACAAGAATTAAGCTAAATCATATTATTTATAACATACCGGTAGGGACTTTAGGCACGTATGGTTCTTCTAAATAAGCAGTATCCTCTTCGTTCAATCTGATGTCTAATGCAGTCATAATATCATCTACTCTTTTCACAGAATTAAGACCGACAATAGGGTTGGCACCTTTACTAATGACCCATGCGGTTGCAATAGAGGACATACTGTAGCCTAGCTTTTTCGAAAGCTTCTCTAAACGGTTGACAATTTCTTGATCGGCTTCAGATAACTTATCCAAGCCTAATTTAGCCATGGTCTTGTCGGATTCCAGCCTACCACCCTTAACCAGGTTCAATGGCTTTGCTAAGATACCTCTAGCAATTGGAGACCAAGGGATGAGTCCGACTTTTCCCAAGGTAGAGTTTTGGCAAAATGGGATCATTTCACGTTCCTCTTCTCTGTAGATTAAATTGTAATAGTTTTGCATACTGATGAAGGTGTGCCAGCCGTTTCTATCGGCGATAAATTGCAATTCTGCGAATTCAGTGGCTCTCATCGATGAAGCACCAATGTATCTGGCCAATCCTTGTTCAACAATGTCATTTAAGGCTCTCATAATTTCCTTCTTGGGGACACTTTTATCCAATCTATGGATCTGAGTGACGTCTGGGTAAGTACCTAAACGCTTGACTGAGTTTTCAGCAGCCTCAATAATATGCTTTCGAGATAAGCCTTGAGCATTAGCGTACTCATGCTTGGGAGCAGCAGCAGCAGCAGCCATGCTAAAACCTTCTACGTCCTCATCAACTGGGAAGAAAAGCTTCGTCAAGATAACGACTCTATTTCTTGGAATATTGTATTTCTTGAGAAATTTACCGACCAATTCCTCAGATTTTCCGTTGGAGTAGACATCGGCGGTGTCAAATGTTCTGAGCCCAACGTCATAAGCCTTCTTAAGAATCAGAAACACTTCCTCTTCATCCTCAAGGACCCAATCGGCCCAAGATTTAGCCCCATATGTCATGCAGCCCACGATGATGGGGCTGATTTTCAAACCTGACTCGCCTAAGTTGTTGTAAATGATGGTCTGTTTGCTCATAATTGAGATTGCTTCCGAATTCTAATTGATGTGATAGTTGCCTCTTTTTATATTAATAGATGGTATGAGTGCGGCTTCTTTACGACCATGCTTCTAACCAAAAAAGCCGACGTTAAAGCCGATGTAAAAGCCGACATTAATATGTATTTATCCGAGACATGTTCACACATGTCGTGGATGACACAATCTCTTATCTGGCTTACAAATGATTCATTCTTGGAAACATGATCAGAAGAAGGTGCTAGCGCAAACGAATTAAAACTTGAAAATGACGATCATTTTTTCATCGTTAGCATCAGTTATCACCCCCAATTGTAGCGCTAACCTGTATACCGCTACACTCGTAATCACAGAGGCCCCTTCTCAAAATTATGGTTTGTCAAGCTTTTAGACAATAAGTCAACGGGTTGAAACGTTTGACACAAGCGTACTAATAAAACTGATTGGGGTTTGATTTTTACAATCAATAAAGATGTAATTTTCTTCAGCGGGTTACATTTTGTACAACTTAAATAAACTAATATTGGCTGCAAAAGTTGCGAATGTTTAAACATTTTTGGATTTATCGAATTCGAAGGGCAATGTACGATGTACAAGATTATATTTACAAATATGAAAGAAACAAAAGGTTAAACATTTAGCTATGAATCCACAAATGTGGGCAAATTGAATTTAAACATTGCCATAAATTCTTTTTGGTATGTATGGCTCTTCTAAAGACTCAAGCTCTTCCTCGGAGAATTTCACGTCTAAAGCAGTCAAAATGTCATCAACTCTTTCAATTGAATTGAGTCCAACAATTGGATTAGCACCTTTACTGATAACCCATGCAGTGGCAATAGCAGCCATACTCTTACCGCGTTGTTTAGCAATTTTTTCGACTCGGTTCACAATTTCTTGATCCGCAGCAGTCAACTTATCTAAATCAAATGGTGAAATAAATTGATCGGTTTTTCCACGAAGACTTTTCTCTGCATTTAATGGCTTGGCCAACATTCCCATAGCAATTGGGGACCATGGAATAATTCCGACTTTTCCCAATGTGGAATCGTTACAAAATGGAATCATTTCTCTTTCTTCTTCTCGGTAAATCAAATTGTAGTAATTTTGCATACTAATAAATTTATGCCAACCATTCTTATCAGCAATGAATTGCAATTCTGCAAACTCAACTGCTCTCATTGTGGATGCTCCAAGATATCTGGTCAATCCTTGATCAACTATATCATTTAAAGCTCTCATTATCTCCTTTTTGGGGGTGCTTCGATCCAATCTATGGATCTGAATAACATCAGCATAAGTTCCTAAACGCTTGACTGAGTTTTCAGCGGCCTCGAGAATATGTTTTCTTGACAAACCTTGTGCATTAGCATATTCATATGCTGGAGCTTTATACACTGACGAGAAAGTAAATTCCTCGCCTTTCTCTTCGTCAATTGGAAAGAAAAGCTTAGTCATAATAACAACCCTATTTCTTGGAATATTATACTTTTTGAGGAAACGACCAAGGAGTTCCTCAGAGACACCGTTACTATAAACATTTGCAGTATCGAATGTCCGGATACCAGAGTCGTAAGCCTTCTTCAAAATGGAAAAGATCTTTTCTTCATCGCTGATGACCCAATCACCCCAGGATTTAGTTCCAAACGACATACAACCGACGATAATTGGACTGATTTTTAATCCAGAGTCTCCCAAAGATGTGTATGTTACTGTATTTTCGCTCATTATGCTAAAGTTAATTGTGATTGATTGATAAGTTTAATTTTGATAGATTTACGGTATATAAGAAATGCATACTCTTTTATAGGCTTCTGGTTTGGTGATCTGGGGCTCTACTGACTGACCCCGGCCGAAATCCTTACCGGTAAATGCGAAAACCCCGTTAAATGCTATATGCGTTAACGCTATTTAATATTTTTTAGCCTCAACTCCTGAATGTGGGGTGAGAAGAGACACTCGGCTTTATCGGTTTAAGTGAACTTCGAATGGATTCGGTAGAACTTTCAAACCAGTAAATTTCATTCAAAGTGGTAACAATTAATTGTGGTAATATGACTTGTGGTAATATGTACTTCGTCCAGATCTTTTTGTCGTGAATGCCATTACTTCAAAGTCAATATCTTTGTTGTTGTGTGACGGTATTCATTCATTTGCAATATCAAGAAAAAAAGACCAATTTGTAAAGCTAGAGATCAAATAAACCATGCGGAGTACCCTTGCATTATTTTTGATAATCAATGGGAGAAGAAAATATTCGTTGCTCCTCTAAAGATCCATCAATTTTTTATGTTAACTACGATTTTAGATCGAGAGCTAGTGTGGTCGTGCTAAATCAGTTAACCCAGCTCATATTTTTCTTATTACTAATTTGCTCAGCCTTTTCCACGCGTATCCGAATTTTTTCAAAGAGAGCTTCGAGAAGTCTTATTCGAAAAACTCTTGGCACTTATTTGATGAATTCC
This sequence comes from Kurtzmaniella quercitrusa var. comoensis (nom. nud.), assembly GCA_020280125.1. NCBI lineage: Eukaryota > Fungi > Ascomycota > Pichiomycetes > Serinales > Debaryomycetaceae > Kurtzmaniella > Kurtzmaniella quercitrusa var. comoensis (nom. nud.). The sequence goes on from JAFIDI010000005.1 coordinate 224,351, forward strand.
AAGTCAAGCTTAACCCATATTAAAATTGTTACCTTGGGTACTCAAGCTGAAGTCAACCGAAATTTTCTACCACGCTAAATTCTCTTTTAATCCTATCTGACCCTTCGTTTCCGGGACCTGCATAGATCATACCCGCTTAAGGCTTAAGAATTTCCAAAAAGATATTACTGATTAAAGCTACCACGTCATGACTCTGCCATTGCTTCCAAAGTTGTGGACCATATTCTTGGCCACTGCTTTTACCTCGGTGCTTACTGCAGCCAATAGGGTGGAGGTTTCCAACAAAAATCCCGTGGTGTGTTCCGGTATTTACTCAAAGAAAGACTGGGGCGGAAACATCATTCCACATGTTGGGATCCAGTTGAACAAATACGATGGCGTGAAGTACGATAAGAACAAAAATCCGGATGGTAAAATAGACTCCTCAATCCAAATTTCATTTGTGATTTTTGAATACAAAGATCTCCCTGCCATTGGCTCCTACGACGACCAAGGAAACGCTCAGTTCATTTGTACTCAGAATGCTATAAATCATGATTTATGTAACGAACTGGACAAGGGTAGATTCATAGTCAATACGGACAACTGGAAAACGAACTCTACCATCATAAACTCTCAATTAATCCATCTTGGTCCTGCCCACATAAATTATACTGTGGCGAACACAGGATACTACTGCGTTTCCACTTACTCCGCTTCGACCAAAGAATACCAAGCTGCAATTAACTTCCAAAATGCCTACGGTGAGCTCAGTGGATCAGAAATCCCTAAGCTTCTTGCCTACGGTATTCTCACTTTGTGTTATGCCATCGTGCTTGCGCTTTACGGATTTCAATTCTTCAAAAAACGAAACCAACATCAAATTTTGCCGCTTCAAAAGTATTTGCTTGGTATTCTCGGTTTTCTCACCTTTGATACATTGGTAGTTTGGTCTTACTATGATTTGGTTAACCGAACTCGTCGTCTGCTGAACTTCGTCACAGTGTACATGTTTTTCATATCGGTTCTTAATTCATTTAAAATTGCATTCTCGTTTTATTTGATCCTCTTGATTTCCTTGGGCTTTGGTGTTCTTCTGCTCAAGCTTAACAAAGGAGTGATGCTTAAATGTAAGATATTGGCTGCCGTTCATTTCGTTGCATCTATGCTTTACTTGGTTAATTCTTACTGGGGCAATGGTAACAAGGGAACTCAAGATGGTGACTTTGATGATATGAATACTAGTATCCTTTATTTCCTTTTCTTTATTCCAATAACAATTGTATTGACCATTTACTATATTGTTATTTTGGTATCCATCAAGAAAACTACCGCCCAATTGCATGCCCAACGTCAGGTGGTAAAATTAAGACTTTACGAAAGACTTTTCAAAGTCGTTTTCTTTGCTGTCGTTTTAACCATGGGTGGCTTATTCTTCTCGTCCTTTTCATATATGAGTTTGGGAGCCACTGGTTTGGTGGAGCAGTATTGGAAATCGGCCTATTTCGTATTTGATTTTTGGCCATCAGTGGTCTTTTTCATCGTTTTCGTCGGGATTTCTTGGTTATGGAGACCAACCGAAACAAGTTACATGCTTGCAGTTTCACAACAGCTCTCCCAAGACGAAAATGACGAGAACGGATACACCCAAGGCACAGAGTTCGAATTAGACGACATGTCTTTGATGAGTCACAGTGACAATGAAGAACGAAGAAGAGACAACGACAGCTTCGAGCTCGGAGAGGATTCTGTCCACCCTTCCGGAAGTGCTAACGTTGAATCTGCTCCACCGGGATATGAAGAGAACATAAAGGGCGATAACAAAAATGAGGAGCCAGATAGTAATCTTTTCGGATTTGGCAATGATAGCGACGAGGAGTCTCCCGAAGAAGATGATAGATTGAAAAGTAAATAGAAGTTTTATATTACATCATACATTTAAAGCTATATTGTACGTACCTCAGATTACATCAAAGAAAACCTCTACATCGAATTATCTATTTGTCTTGCATTTGTGGCTTAATCATCTAGACCGAAGCCCAAAGTGAGCCACCGCTTTGGTAAATCTCGCTTCCCAACTTCTCCACACCAGTATCCCATTTCACTAAGTGGTCGTATAACACCTTCACTTGATCCAAATTCAAAATTCTTGGTTGAAGCCAAGTAACGACCAATTTACCTTCTATTTGATTGATATAACCCTTAATTAAGCCCAAAGAGAAGCATTTAATAATCAAATGCTCAACATCATTGGCATCGGCACCGGTGAAGTCGGAAATTTCGGAGAATTGCAACACCTTATTTCCAGCCGGCTTTAATGAAATGAGCTCCATAAGAGCCATAATGATAATCTTTTGCTTTAAGAATTGCTCATTTGGAACTAAAAATGGTGCCTTTTGCAATCCCTGGGCTAACCATTGATTAAAACCTTTCAAGTCACCTGCGTTCAACGTGTGAATTAAGTTGTACAACCATGTCCATTGAGAGTCTTGTAAAGATTCGAGGATATCGTGAAGTATCAATTCTCCAAAATTGTATATCTTGCTACCCAAAAGAGCCGCAATTGCTAAATCGTAGCACAACTTTTGCTTTTCCAAGTGGGAGATCCTGCTGATGCTAGTTTTCTCCTCTTCTGAAGCCATGGTTGAAAGGTAGAGCAAACAGTTTGTATAGAATTGATTGTAGTCTTCACTTATCTTAAACAATTGACATTTGGCGAGATAAAATGCGGCATTGATCTTTGGCTCGAATTCACTGACATGACCGCTCCCTTCAAACTTCACATTGACTTCGTCTAAAATCTCCTCAGCTTTGATGTGGTTATTTTTATCAGTCGAGAGTAACAAGAATCTTGCCAATTGTAAACCAACATATATCACTGCAGGGTCATTCTCCAAGTCGGCCTCTGCATCCTCACTATTTGCATTTTCGATCAAATACAACTTCTTGATGCTTGTTTGTAAATCGACTAATCTTTCAATTCCTGATTGTACATTTTGTTCCTTTGATAAATCTTTGTCGTTCAAAGCAGACAATAAGAAGTCGACAAGAACGATCTGATTCAACTTCAGGGCAAACTTACTAACAAATAAGTCATATATTCTTGTTCTGAGATCCCCAATCTTGCTTTCTGGGTTGGCGAAAAAGCTGCTGAGGGCCAATGTTAATTGATGCCACAATTTACGTTCATAGTAGTCCTCAAACTCGTAGAGAGTACCCGAGAACTCGGTATCTTCAATTTCCAGCCTCAAAGAAGCTAATACGGTAGAAACGTCTCCCTCCATATCTATCTATGAGAGTTGTCGAAAACGCCACTGGAATATCCACTTAGGCCCGTGTGTATGCAGGAAAAATACTTTCTGCTCCCTACAAACCCTTTATATGCAAGACGTATACACCATTATTATTGAACTTGAATTAAGGCTTATGTATCTATAAATCAATACTGTTTCTCATCTTTTGCCATGCCGCTATGTTTTCCTCGAATAACTTCCGTCCCCCGCGAATAAAATCAATCATTATCTCCAACCATTTTCTCTCAAGTTCTTTGGTAAAATTATTGAAATTGATTCCTAATTCATTAGTTAATGCAATCATGTCATCATTAGTTAACTGCACCAACTGATCCAATTTGTTAATTTCCTTTTCAAGTTGATCCAATTTATGCAGGTAATTACCTGCCATTTGCTCCTTGGAAGAGTCTTTATGTGATGCCGTACTGCTTATTGATTCCGGTGTAAAATTGGAATTGCTGGTTTTCCCACCAAACAATCCGTACCATGATTTCTTCCGCCCATGTGCCGAGTCTAGTTGTCGATGCTGTTTCTTTTCGAATGATTTGACCGCTTGAGTAATGCTAGGACTGTTTAAATTGAGACCGACTCTCAAAGCTTCGTCGATACTTTGATGAGAATCAAAATTCTGATGCATTGCTTCCAATTCTTGCGATTTCCTAAACCTTGCCCTGTACAATATTTTGTGTTGCAACAATTTCAATTTGTAAAACCTGACCACTTGCAAAGCCGTCAAGTAGTATTGAATCAATTGATGGGTCTTCTCTTGCCATTTCGGCAAGAAGCTGACATTGAGATACGACTCATAATTCAAAAATATCAAGTCAATAGTGGAACCAAATTTCTCCACTTGAGATGATAATTGTAATTCTCCATTGATATATCGCTGGTCACCTACTCCACCCGGCAGACCCGCGGAATTATATTGGTTATTGTATTCATGGATGGAGGTATTGGAGTGAATCTGCAAAGAGAAATTATTCAAGTTACTTCCCAAATCCATCAAGGTGTGAATCAACTGTTTCAAATTTCTGCTGGTCCTAGAATTGAGCTTGTCAAGGTCAGAAGTGACTTTCACACTCTGCTGATAAGTATTCTCAAAGTTTATCAATTCCTCAGGAATTTTCAGAAATTTCTCCGTATTAAATAGCATCAGCTCCTGATTAAGCAGAGGTTGTGGTTGACCAGCCGTGTCCCGATTCTCATCTTCCTTTCTTCGTTGCTTTAACTCGAGAATATGAATTTGCTCTCTTAACTTTCCGAGGTCATCATTAAAGCTCTTAAGATTACCCATACCATCACTCGAGCCGCCAATCAAGTTGAACCCTGGTCCATTGCCTTTTGGATTATCGAAACCGTTGTTTATGTTGGGGAGCAAAGAATAAAGTCCATTTTGATTCGTGGGATCAATCGGATTAGCCAAGAGAAGACTATTAGGCACAAGAGATGCAGGAGGCTCGTGAATGGCATTATCCCAGTTCATTTCATAACTAGGATCTAAAAATTTGTGAAACAATGGACACTTGGCGATTCTATCATCTGAATTGAACACCAAATCTTGTAAAAATAAGGTAAATAATCTCTTTCTTGTTTGCACTATCAGAAGCTCTTCGTCAGTATTGAGAGATGATATTAAATAGTTGAGGAGTGTATGCTTTTGTGGAATCGGGGCCACAATTAAAGTTGGAAAGAGCCTGACCAAGTTATCTCTCAAACTTTTAAACTCGCTGTACCTCCTTTTCACGATAACAGGCGAGTTTGAGCCATCACTCAATTGCACACAATACACCATAACTGATGAATTCATTAGCCTTTCTGTGCTGGAAATTTCAATGTTGATATCCTTTTTGGTAAGCATAGTTGCGATTTGATTAGACATAATGAGCGAGTCGTTGATGTCCAAGAACCCGTTCATATTCGTTGTTGCTCTGGCATTGTCGTCTATGGTATGATGGTTTTCTTCAGTAGCCTTCGACTCCGTAGATCCCTTATTGCTTTCAGAATGAGATTCAGATTCAGACTGTGTAGATTGTCGGCCATAGGGATTATTGATCACCGAATGGTTGCCATAGAAGGAAGGATTGTTATCCTGCTCTATATCTCCAAACGGAAAAGGTGCTGATGAGTGGTCCATTGCTAGCTGGATAGTATTCCTTTATAAGTAATTTGAATCACCAACTCAATGTACCGCACACCTCTGCCACAGAAGAGACAATAGAATGTATCACTGAGGGTTCAATGCAAACCGGTACTTGTTGAGTACTTATCTTGAACTGGATAGTGCAGGATTGCCCTTGTAAAAGTGGCAAAGCGGGAGAAAAAAGGCAAGGAGCGCCCGTCATCGAATATTTTCTCCCACTACAATCAATACTGGCGATTATCAGCATCATGGCGTCAGGAAGGGACAAGAAAATTGCCACAAGCAACACCGAAGTGCTCAATGAATTACACAAAATTGCCTTAGCGGTCAACTTAGTGGCATTGGTTGCCATTTTCTACTTCCAAAGACCTGCATCAAAGCTCCCTTATTTGATCCTTTCTTGTCCAGCATGGTTTGCACAATTTAGCCTTGAAAAGAGCGGACGACCAAGATACGGTAAAGACTACAGTGGCAATCCTAAATTGGAAAGAGCTGGTGATGATATAAGAGGTCCTGGTTTGTACGAGTACATGTTTGATGTCATTTACGTTACTTTTGTTTTGGATGTTATTATGATCGTGTTCGGTTCCAACTACGGCTGGTGGTTATACTCAGTGATTCCAGCATATGCAGGATTCAAACTTTTCGGTCTCGTGAAGCCTTTCCTTAGTAAGGGTAAGGCTCCACAACAGAGTGGCGAAGAAGTCTCTCAAAATAAGGAAGGACTGAAAGATGGGGTCAGCAAAAGACAGCAGAAGTTGCAAGCGCGCGGACAGAAACAGCAGGTTAAATATAGATAAACACTATCAATCGAAAATAAAGAAAAACTTTACGAACTTAAGTGATAAGAAGCGAAGATGTAAAGATACCGGTACGAAAACTTCAGAGCCTCATAGGTGCGCGAGCTAGAACCTGCCAGAAATTATAGCTCGTGTAATTTATGTAATAAGAGAACATCAACCAATTGTATTCTTTAGACTAGCCAACAAAAAAAAAATGAAGAAGTCGGGTTTGTATTCGTGACTGGGACTTACCAAGATCATGAATTTTGAGTTTGGCCCGGCTCCGGCGTCCCAACGAATAAAGCCAAAATTCCTCTATAAGGTTTTGACCTTTTTCTTTTTAAGATCAATAGTTTTGGGGAAGATAGTAAATTGGTGGATATGTGTTAGCATTCTCTTAGACAAGTTACCGAGGCAATAGAGAAAAATCGTTTCGTCAAACCTCCTCCAATCAATATAATCGTCAATCTCAAAAAATCCGATCCGCTCAAATGCCGGAGAATAAGCTCGTGTATTTTAGCATGGCACATTCCACTGAAAAAGACAATAGAATATCTCTGTGCGTATTTAAACAGGTTGATCAGTATTCATTGTAATTGAAGCTGTTGAGAATGGACTCTCCATTTAATTTAATTGTAGTTGTACTAAATGAATTGTACTACTTAGTAATGCCCCGTCTCTGCAACACACTCTGCAGGGAATGAACCTCGTTGCATATTTGCGGGACGAACGCTTCTTCTAAAAAAAAATGGTCCAGGCACACACGCAAAGACTTGTTGTTGCGGATCCGCTTATGAGCAGCTCAACATTCATTCGCATGATAATTGTCATCGATTTAGATAACTCTAAGAATCTTCTTCTGTTATCCTCTACTAATTGAATCTATTAACTTGAAACCGAAACTTTCTCGGCATGGCTTTGTACCCTCTATACCTAATTTGTGTGATCAATAGGCATAGCCATCTTTTCTAATCTGCCTTATTAGGTCATGAATTTAATCCGCCGCTGCAGCCTATAAGGTCCTGTATATTGCCTAGTTTTGGTAACAGTGCTGGTTGTATTGAAAAACAGCGTCCGTGAAAACAAGTCGTTTGCGATAACACTTTAACAAAATTTTTATAAATTCGGGGAAGAAAATTGAGTAGTTCAGTAAGCAATATACTCTTTACTTCCGATATTGTTGGCATTATCTCCATAGTCGGATTATCCCTCTTTTTCCAACCTAATCTGTAACCCGAAAGCAACCTGCACATGACACTCCAAGGTATCGTATCTAGAAAAGCACGCGTAATCCGGGTAACAACTAAAATTTGCCTCGTTGTACACTCGCCCCCTTTAAATCTCGTCAACCCTTTTAAAAGGACAGCATTTTTTTTTACTTTCAGTCAATTTCTTTAACTGAAATATTTTGATTAGACAAAATGGACGGAGGTATGTAAAAAGACTGTTTTATTACATCAATCATGGTAATATTAGGAGACCATTGACCGACTTGCTACTTCCTGGCTACCCAATCGATAGATTCGCCCAAATCGATAGACCCCAAACCAATAAGTTCTTTGCTTGCGCCGACAATTCCCCTCGCGTCGAAGATGATAAATCCGGATAAAAATCATCATCTATTCTCTGTAGCTACCGAGGAGTGAGGCAGGTGCTTTGATATTGGCAATTGTATACATCGTTCATTTGTAAATGTACGATTGGCTGCAGTCGATGACTTCACCGCTCCCGTCCACCTCTTATCGGATGAGGTTTGAAATTGAAGGGTTTAATTGGTGATTTTGACGAATTGTTCGACCAATCAATCAAAATTCCTACGGGGTTAGCCAATCTGATCGTTTACAAAGCCTATGAATTACAACTAGTCAATCTACTTCATCTACGGGTTATATTGTCGAGGCCTGGAAGTCGTGGTGCCGAACGACGGATGTTTGCGGAATTTGCATTTTTCATTTCTCGATTGGAAAAAATTAAAATGCCGGAATTAAGCAAGCATAGGCACCCGCAAATGAAATTGCTCGCAGATCAACCATGATGATACACAATCACACTGGGAATGTTTTTACTAACTCCATCTAGAAGACGTAGCACCTTTGGTTATCGACAATGGTTCGGGTATGTGTAAAGCCGGTTTCGCCGGTGATGACGCTCCACGTGCCGTTTTCCCATCTATCGTTGGTAGACCAAGACATCAAGGTATCATTGTTGGTATGGGCCAAAAGGACTCTTACGTTGGTGACGAAGCCCAATCCAAGAGAGGTATTTTGACTTTGAGATACCCAATTGAACACGGTATCGTTAACAACTGGGATGACATGGAAAAGATCTGGCATCACACTTTCTACAATGAATTGCGTGTCGCTCCGGAAGAACATGCAGTTTTGTTGACTGAAGCCCCAATGAACCCTAAGTCTAACAGAGAAAAGATGACTCAAATTATGTTTGAAACTTTCAACGTTCCAGCCTTCTACGTTTCTATTCAAGCTGTTTTGTCTTTGTACTCCTCTGGTAGAACCACCGGTATCGTCTTGGACTCTGGTGATGGTGTTACTCACGTTGTTCCAATTTACGCTGGTTTCTCCTTGCCACACGGTATCATGAGAATTGACTTGGCCGGTCGTGACTTGACCGACTACTTGATGAAGATCTTGTCTGAGCGTGGTTACCACTTCACCACCACTGCTGAGAGAGAAATCGTCCGTGACATCAAGGAAAAGTTGTGTTACGTTGCCTTGGACTTCGAGCAAGAAATGCAAACTTCCGCTCAATCCTCTGCTATTGAAAAGTCTTACGAATTGCCAGATGGTCAAGTTATTACCATTGGTAACGAAAGATTCAGAGCTCCAGAAGCTTTGTTCAGACCAAACGACTTGGGCTTGGAAGCTGCTGGTATTGACCAAACCACTTACAACTCTATCATCAAGTGTGATGTCGATGTTAGAAAGGAATTGTACAATAACATTGTTATGTCTGGTGGTACTACCATGTTCCCAGGTATTGCTGAACGTATGCAAAAGGAACTTACCGCCTTGGCTCCTTCTACTATGAAGGTCAAGATCATCGCTGCTCCAGAGAGAAAGTACTCCGTCTGGATTGGTGGTTCTATTTTGGCTTCCTTGGCTACTTTCCAACAAATGTGGATCTCCAAACAAGAATACGACGAGTCTGGTCCATCTATTGTCCACCACAAGTGTTTCTAAGTTTCTTTTAAAAGCTCATAGAAAAATTTTATGTTTGTATTATTCATAGAGCTCAGAACAAAAACACTTGTTTGGATTTAGAATACACGTGTTCTTGAATTCAAAATATATATGTTTTTAACATCACTTTGTAGCTTAAGAATATTTCATTTATTTCATTTATTTATTTAACATTCAATTCCGATTTGGTTCCCTTTAAGATTCCCAACACACATCCAGAGGCGTACCGCGGGATTACATTATCGTCGTGAAGCATAGCAAAGCTTTCAGTTGCATCTTTACCGGCAAAGTTTATGATGGATTGCTCTCCACCAGGGTGATCTTTCAAGAAGTCTGTTAAGTCAAGAACAACATTTTTGACTACACACCAACAATCATCGGGCTTGTCGTGCTTACTAACATCTTCTAAGGAGTATTCTTTGTCGGGAATAGAAAATTCTTTGGCTGGCGACGATGATGGCTTGAATGGAGCTGGCAGCTGAGAAGTCTCGTTTGCGACTTGTTGTGTCGAATCCTTGGCTTTTTCGGAAGACTTCCCGAAATCCAAAATCACTTCATCTACGGAAGGGTCTAAATGGACTTTAACTTGTCTTAATCTCAGAAGTGCCTTGGTCTCACTCGAAAGTTTTTGGAAAGCATGGGCTGCTGCAGATTCCGCAGCCACTCGTCCGTATACAACACAGGCAAGTAATGAAGACCCACCGAGTCTGTTGTGACCGTGAACTCCACCTGCAACTTCACCACAAGCGTAAAGACCTTCAAAAGCAGTAAATGAGTCGTCTTGGGCGTGTAATACCTCTGCACGGCTGTTAATCTTTATACCTCCCATCGTGAAATGAAGAACGCGAGTTACGAACGAGACATGATATTTGTCATCAGGTTTGAACAAGAAAGGGGTAGAGGGGAAAAATTTCTTTCCAAACTTATCTGATTCCTCTCCTTTGGCATACTTGTTGTAATTATCGAGCTGGGTTTTAAGGGTTTCATCAGAACATCCGATATCTGCAACAAGCTGCTTTCCTGTGAGTGTCTTCATGAGATTTCTCAGTGTGTAGTGCTTGATGTGGAAATCCAATCTTTCCTCCAGTTTTGCATTTAAAACCAATCTAATAGGACCATATTTAAGGTTCTTCTCCATTTCTCCACTGACATAATCCCTAGTTCCCAATTCATCACAAAATCGTTCACCTTTTCCATTCAAAAGGATACCACCTTCACCTCTCAAAGCCTCGGCGCCTAAGAAAAGAAAACGTGGGGTAGATCTACCATTAATTACATCGTGGTCATCCACATTGATAAGTCCTGTTGGATGTACTTGAACTTTCTCCATATCGATCCCTACACCTTCATTTTTGAGAATGATTTTTTGGCCATCACCAGTAGCATGTTCTCCGTTAGTGGAAGGAAGATCAATAATATCTGGACGATATTTTCGCAACAAGGAATTCTTGGTAAAGTCTGCTGCATACCCTCCAGTGGCCATTATGACGGGGCCATGAATTTCGTGCTTGCTTTTATCATTAAGATTTTTATACTTGACTCCAACTACGGAAAACTCCAGTGATTTAATTAAGTCAATTACTTGAGATTTCTTAAAAATGGCAACTCGATTAGGCTCTTGTTCCGCCAAGTTTTCCAATTTTTCTAAAAGGGCATAAGTTATAGCCATTCCAGGGAATTTTGCATCTTTACCCCTGTGTGTACGTGGCTGTGAATGACCACCAAGTCTGGAAACTACTGAAAGATCGAGTTTAAACACATCCTCAAGCCAATGTACGGCATCTGCGGAGTTGTAGGTTAACACTCTGATTAAATCTGGATTGGCTCTATCTTTGGCAGTTTTTAAAGTATCTTCGTAGAATTGTTTAACAGAATCTTGAATACTGAGATCAACTTGAGTTCTAGTCAATGCTCCATTTATACCAGAGGTGGCCTTACCACTATTGCCGCTCAAAAAACCTTGCTTGTCGAGTAAAATGACGTTACCCCCACGAAGGTATACTTCATGAGCGGCAGAAAGACCAGCTAGACCACCGCCGACAATAATGATTGGATTTTCAGGCAATGCACTCATTTTTAACGACTTCTGTTACTGGATTTCAGTATATTTGATTATACACTTTAATAACTGATTACTAAATGGAGCTTTTATATTGGCCGACCTCACGGGACAATTTTCGTATAATGCGCGCGGGTTTTTTTAATGTGGGGTTGGATTCTTTCAATTGTCTTAGGTCCGAAATCGTAGATAGATGATAGATATATCGATATATACGTCAAATGGATCGATAATGAAATAGATACGTCTAATTGAACCGTGATTAGTAATATTATCTGACTTTAAGCTCATCCTTAGCTGCTCTTAAAGATAATCCGGAGTTGCTCGGAAGGGTCAATTGCTGTGGGTGGGGAGTCAGGTGCCGTACTGCACACACGCTATCTTTGATGTCATTATTGTGAAATGGGCTAACCCCATAATGTTGCGCCAACAAGCATCCCCACTATATGCAATAGCTTGAAATGGGTTCTGAATTTCAAATCTTTTTACCTGTTTATCTCCAATTAGAATTAATTACAAGTTGTGGAGTCTAGTATCCAAGTGAAACTAAGCGATGTTGTCACGTGAACCCTTTTACGTCATTCGCGCGTAGCAAGGTCTAGCCGTTTAAGGGTATTGGTAAATAATCCGTTGTCAATAAATTGTAGTATGTATCAAGTTCTTCTCATTATCACTTGATTGATGGGTTTGCATCCATGCTCTCTCCAACAACATCAAGGCTACCTAGGCAACTTAATTCCTATAAAAATGATCTGGACAACCTGGCAAGCCGCTTTAAGGCGATCTACTTTGGTTTACAAGATTTAATTAATCACAGGGTCACGGTTAGTGTCAAATATGAAAGTCTTAAATCATCGGAAATACACTCTACTTTATTAAGACCATTATCCACTGAAGTTATTAAAATTGGTTCAAAATCTAACATAAATCGACCGCAATTAACCCACAAAACTCACCAATTCAACCTGACCTTGGGTGATAAACGAAGGACGATCTCGCAAAAGGTGGTTTTTATATTGCTACTTTTGCGATATGAATTCTTGATCCAATCTGAAAATAATTTGATCTGTTACGATCTTTTGATCACCAAGGCAAACATATGTGAATTGTTGGCTATCAGAGTTCTTAGGGAGTACAAGTCTGATGAGAGGACAAATTTATTGTTCATTTCGCCTTACAATGGCTTGAAATTCGATACACTTGAATTAGCAGTGCTATCGAAATCTAAAAAACTTTTATGTCAACCAATAATCGTTCAAATACTCGACCGATTTTATAATGGTGACGTACTTCTCAAATCCGGACTCCCGCAGCCTAAGCCAGATGATGTCGAATTACAACTTTTGGTCAATTCAAATAAAGGTATATCGAAATACCAATTCAAGAAAACTTCGATATCCATGGTAAAACTTCGATCAGATATTGTACCGAAATATCAATCTTTGGTTATTAATTTAAAATTCACATTGTTAACCTTCTTTTATTTCCTCACTGTGCTCAAGTATAAACATCAAAAACATGGCCTAGATTTTACTTTGGCAGAATCATTATTCTGGTTGTTTGTAATGGATTTGAACCTGGAAACAGTTTTGAAATTAATGAACATAAGATTCCGATTCTTGAGGAAAATAATATGGACATTTACAGACATTATTTTGGCCGCTTTACTTGGCTTTCTTGGTGTAATAAGACTTTATTTACTTTTAAGTGGCACATTCCCAGAAAGTGATTCCGATCAAGGTATCTACATTGACACGTTTAGTATTACCTCGATCATCTTAATACCGAGACTTCTAGCAATATTCAACAATTATGAGTTTTTCAATTTGATCATCTTATCAGCTAAAAAAATGATATGGAAGGTGGCGGGGTTGTTTTGTCTTTTCATTGCAGTAACAAGTGGATTTTATCTTGCTTTTATTTCTTTGTCGCAAAATAGAAATGGTTCACTTATTCTCTTTGACATGATCAAAGTGTTTTTTGGATTCACACCTGCGATTTGGGATAATTGGAAGAATTATAATATCATAGGAAGAACTACTCAAATGGGGTATTTGTTTTTAGTTCAGTTTGTTGTATCTACAATTCTTGCTATTGTCTTGAGTGACATTTTCCTTAAAATATCAGCTGCCAACAAGGAAGAATTCAATTACTTTAAGGCAGCCAATATTGTGATTTATCGACAGTCAGCCAATGTATTTACTGGGTCTAGAAGCATCCATTCCACAGATACGTCAACTTTGAGTCGTTTAAATTATGTGACTGGTTTATTGTTTCATGTGACTAACAAAGCTTTATATCTATTTAAGTTTCCCATAATCGTTGCAATTTTTGTTTATGAATTGTTAGTTTCCAAAATATACTCTAACAAGTTACTGGAGACAGGAAAGACTTTTACGTTTTTACTGAAAAGTCACTATGAAGCAGAAGTTGAACAAGATGAAATTGTCGATTTCAAAAATAGGAAAACATCTGCATTTGAACCATTTCAACTGGAGAGAAAATCCAGTGTAACAAGTACTTTTCGAAATTCATTGGTTCCAACTCAATCACGAAGTACTATAGGAATTCATAAAAGCGCCTCCACTGACTCGTTATTTATTGATGAAATTTTGCAACGTAGATATGGCAAATTGCAGCACACTTACAAATCGGGCAATTCCGAGATCGAAGAAGTATCATCTGGGGCAAACGGAGAAATTATTTTATCGAGATTAGATCAATTGGAGACTTTATTTAAAGACCATGTGAGACATTGTGATGAAGAATCAGTAATGCATGACGATGACGGAAATGGGGAGATTGAAGAAGAAGTTGATGACGATGATGACATTGGTCTGGTTACCTCTGTTGATATCATTGATGATAGCGATGACGATAAGTCTTTTTAATTTGATACCTTAAATTAATTAACGTAGAAAGAATTGCACCACCATCTGCACTGACAATGCGGCTTATGTAAAAAAAAAAGGAAATCTACAATAGCCGCCGACATCGCAGCACAGGCGCTGATATCCAAATCCGCGCAAAGAAAAAGAAATTTATCTGCGTCAAATTAGGGCCGCTTTACCGAATCCGGGTGAAAAAACCGCCTGTGATTACGATTGCAAACGTTCCAATTTGAGAAAAGAGTAATTCTGCACGTGAACTAACAGTCGGGGTAGATGATCAATTCGATGCGTTCGGGTCTAGTGAAGAGTTTATAATGAGCCGACCCTGCGTATTATTTTGAAATTTTTACAATATCATTGCATTCATCAGTTCATAGGTAACCCATTTATCCTATTTTAGAACTTCATTATTTATACAGCGGGCCAGATTTACGAATTTCGGGTCTTCAGTCACATTTTTCCAGTGTTAACCAGTTTTTTTTTTTACCATCGGGTGTGAAATCAACTTTTTTTTTTCCTCCTGGTAAAAAAATTTCAAGATAACTCCAACATTTATACCACTTGATTTGTATCATTTCAATTGAAAGAGGTATAATTCTCAAGATTTAAAACTGGGGAAAAAGCTTTGCATATTGTCATAATAAATTGACAATCTAAATCCTTTATGATGACCCTCGATATTCCAAATGGCCATGTCCAAATTGGTGGTAGAAAATCGAATTTGGCAGTAGCCCAATCAAAAATCGTGAAAAAGATCATTGAACTGGCTTACCCACAGTTGAAATGTTCCATTTTGGCTTTGAGTACTTTAGGTGACAAGGTTCAAACCAAACCATTGTACTCCTTTGGGGGTAAAGCATTGTGGACCAAAGAATTGGAGACATTGTTGTTGGAAGCAGTCGATGAGTATCCAAAACTTGACTTGATTGTCCACTCCTTGAAAGATATGCCCACAAACTTGCCAGATGAGTTTGAGTTGGGTTGTGTGTTGGACCGTCAAGACCCTAGAGATGCCGTAATTATGAAAGCCGGCTCCAAATACAGAACTTTGAGTGATTTACCTGCTGGTTCCATAGTAGGTACCTCTTCGGTAAGAAGAGCAGCTCAATTATTGAAGCTGCACCCACATTTGAAGTTTGACTCAGTTAGAGGTAATGTGGAAACCAGACTTCGAAAGCTCGATGACCCAGAAAGTGAGTACACCTGTCTCTTGCTCGCTGCTGCCGGTTTGGATAGAGTAGGGCTTAGTCACAGAATTACCTACAGATTGGGTAACGATGAAATGTACTATGCCGTGGGACAAGGCGGTCTTGGTATCGAAATTCGCAAAGATGATGTAAATATGAAAAAGATCTTGAGCGTATTGGAACACCAGCCTACAGCCTTCTGTTGCCTCGCCGAAAGATCATTGATGAGATATTTAGAAGGTGGATGTTCTGTACCTTTGGGTGTTCATACCCTGTACAATGAGGAAACAAAGGTTTTGCTTTTCAAGGGTATCGTGGTTTCTCCTGATGGAAATCAACACGTTGAAGCTCAAATATCAAGCAAAGTCACAACTAAGGCAGAAGCCGAAGAATTGGGAATAAAATTAGGTGATTTGATGATCGCTAAGGGTGCAAAGACGATTTTGGATGAGATCAATTTCGAAAGAATCAACCAAGCTCCAAACGCAGCTTAAAAGGACCCTAAGGAGAGAGAGAGGAGCGCATATAACATACATTAATTTACTGTATCATAGGAGGCATATTTAAAACGAGATCATGTTGAGGTTAAATGAGAGTTGGGTTAAATCTTTATAACATTTCAGAAATATAACATACCGTTAGGAAACTAAATTGTAGGCAACTCTTTTTACCTTTACAATGTTATCTTATAATAGTACACATTTTATTGGACCAAAAAAGGCTATTTTTAGGTAAACTACCTCTACTTGTATATTAACAATTTTGATGTGAAATAAATTTTAAGATGGTTAACGGGAATAAAAATTTAAGGCAACAATTACTTCAAACATAGACACACTACCCAGTGTTACGATGTTACCAATCACAATCGCAGCAATCGAAAGGTTATAATCTCGTTTACATTATCGGTCGACTCCAATACTCAAAATAATCCAACATTCCTTTTTATGCGCTAATCAAATGATGCCACTTATGCGTGACATGATTAGGAACTCCCACCCCATATTTCCGGCACCATCCGAGCATAATTCAGGACACCATCGAGGTGTGCATATGGGAACCAGTTAAGAGCTCAGGCCATAAGTGGGACTCATGGATCCCAAGCCACGACAGCGAGAGGCCATGGTGGGACGGGATCCGGAACGGAACTAACACCTAATGCATTGAATGTATTCGTAAAGTTATGAAGCAAAGAGTAATCGCAAACAAGTTTTCCATTAATTCTGAAGCTCATTCCATCGGGCGTGCAATTTTTCTACTAATAGTGCCACTTTACTTCGATCTATGGCACTATCTTTAGTCGTTTAGCTCGTTTAGTGGTACCACTATTTTTCGCGCTCTTTTGTGCAATAACGACTTCGGAATCTCATCACTTTTTGTCGTTTAAGTCGTTTAAGTAACGTGAATAATTAATTAGTGCAGATTGTTTTCTTTTATAATTTTCAAATATAAATACCCAAATCTGTCTTTAATCCCCTTGGATATTAAGGAAAAGCTATAAAAGTGACGTTTGTTTGAAGTCCGTTATCCTTCAAATCAGCCTCCATTCGTTAAATTACCCAAGGTTTATTAATTTGCTGAATTAGCTGTTTTTTTTATCTAAACGATCTGAACGAGCAATTCAATTTGAATCACCATGGATATCGTATTAGAGGCCTGTGATTACTTTTTATTAGATCGCCTTTACGCTCTGGCTATCCCTGCCTCCACCGAGTTGCCATCATTACTTCAAGGGAATGTTAAGTTCAACACCATCTGGGAAAATGGTGCCTCGTTGATCGAGCCAACTGGCAACTCAACATTATCCCAATCAACCAATTTGATCACCAAATCGTTGTCTTTTGTTGGCCAGAAAGTAATGGACCGAAGAAACTTGAACGAAGTTTATGGTCTTCCAAAATACTTCCCAGCTGGAGACTATCTTAATGCATCTGCTTTGTCCAGAGGAAATCTTTTGAGAGAAGCATTTTCGATGTTTGCCATTACAGCCATCTTTGGTTGGGTTTTATATTTTACAGTGGCTTACTTTTCCTACTTGTTTGTTTTCGACAGAAATATTTTCAATCATCCAAGGTATTTGAAAAATCAAATGTCCTTAGAGATTCGTTTGGCTTCATCTGCCATCCCAGTTATGGTTTTGTTGACCTTGCCATTTTTCCTTTTGGAAATTAACGGATATTCAAAATTGTATTTGAGCGTGAACGAATCCACCGGAGGTTGGAAGGCAGTTTGGCTTCAAATCCCATTTTTCATTTTGTTTACTGACTGCTTCATTTATCTTATCCACAGAGTATTGCACTGGCCTTCCGTTTATAAGGTACTTCACAAGCCTCACCACAAATGGATCGTTTGCACTCCATTTGCATCCCACGCATTCCACCCAGTGGATGGATTTTTCCAGTCTTTGCCGTACCACTGGTTCCCATTTGTTTTCCCATTGCACAAGATCTCGTACTTGTTTTTGTTCACTTTTGTCAATTTCTGGACCGTTATGATTCATGATGGAAACTACATGTCGAATGACCCATTTGTTAACGGAACGGCATGTCATACTGTTCACCACTTGTATTTTAATTACAACTATGGACAATTCACCACTTTGTGGGACAGAATCGGTGGCTCGTACAGAAGACCTAATGACAATTTGTTCGACAAAACAAAGAACGTTCAAAAGGAAAAGAAAATATGGAAGGAACAGACTGAACAAATGGAGGCCATTAGAGGAAAATTGGAAGGTAAATCGGACGATAGAGTTTATGTTGAAAATTAGTTTTAAATCAATATATGCATGAATTAATATGAAGTGAGATAATACGTTAAAGTAGACAACATTATTTACCTATTCATTAATGATACTATATATAGATATACGCTGAAGTGCTGATTCTTGAAAAAATTCCGTATAATAATCATCAAGATAGAGCTCCAACATTTTCCTGTACACATTAATCTTCATCTCGATTCGCATATACGCCAAATCGAAAGTACACTTAGCACCTACAAGTATTTGAAATTTCGCGTTAACTTTTACCAACTGATCATTGCTTTAAAGCTTTCGTTTATCAAGAACCCTTCTATACTTTTTATATTATCAAGTTGTGGACAATCTCATAGCTAGCCCCAATCATGAATTATCAGGGCTACCAGAACTTGTCACAACTGCTGCACCAGAAGCAACCACAAGGTGTTCAGCGGAATTACAATGGAATGCCCATAATACCACAGCCTACTTTGATGGCACTGAGTGCTATCCTCACAATAGGACCATACAAACACCGCAAAGATCTCACCAGAGAGTCAGTACTTTCTAAATACCAAATTTTGGGGTACATCGCCGCAGGTACATACGGTAAAGTTTATAAGGCCAAATCTAAAAGAACCCAAGAAAAGGGTGGTCTAGATGAACTGCTACAAATAAGTGGGTCTGAAAAACTTGGTCAGAATGGCCAATCTCAAGCAGGCTTGCAACGTGGCTCGTTTGGGAATGCAACTCTGGTTAACGGTGGCCAATCTGGTCAAGCACGAGCTGATGGCTTACTTGAGCAACGTTCAGGCAGTCAACATGGATTCAATGACGCACTGGTGGCCGCTTCTCATCAGGGTGATATAGATATGGATGCATCGGGATCCAATCCCTCGCAAGATGGTGGCAACCTCAGGGGTCAATCGCATAACTCTAAAGTCGGTTCTGCAGGCAAACTGGCCAGTTCAGATGGGATCAAAGCCGCTGGTGGTAGAGCATTAGGTTCAACGGTTGGAAATCCGGCTGATGAGCCTACTGAACAACTCTTTGCAATCAAAAAGTTCAAGAATGATAGCCATCAAAGCTCCAAAAACTACAACCATGACATTAATGGTAACGAAATAATACACTACACAGGGATATCACAATCAGCTATCAGAGAGATGTCCATTTGTCGTGAAATAAGCAACAAAAATGTCACCAAGACAATAGACATCCTTCTTGAGAATAAATCCATTTACATCGTCTCTGAATTTTGTGAGCACGATCTTTTACAAATCATTCATTTTCATTCGCATCCAGATATTCGGCCTATTCACGAGAAGACTGTAAAATCTTTGATATGGCAGATTTTAAATGGAGTTTTATTTTTGCATAAGAATTGGATATTCCACCGTGATTTGAAACCGGCAAATATCATGGTGACTTCCAATGGAGTAGTCAAAATTGGTGATTTGGGATTGGCCCGTAAGTTTAATAATCCTTTACAAAGTTTGTACACTGGTGACAAAGTGGTGGTCACCATTTGGTATAGAGCACCGGAATTACTCTTGGGCTCTAGAAATTATTCCCCTTCTATAGATTTATGGGCTGTCGGTTGTATATTGGCGGAATTATTGTCTTTAAGACCCATCTTTAAAGGTGAGGAAACGAAAATCGATATGAGTAATAAGAAACTGGTACCTTTTCAAACAAACCAATTTCAAAAAATCGTGGAGATACTAGGAACACCAACTGTCGAAAATTGGCCGACGATTACCAAGTATCCAGAATATGCATCACTTAAACTGCAGATACCCGCAACATTTAACCCAAACTTAGCAAATTGGTATAAGGCTATCGGTGGAAATAGTAAATCCTGTTTGAGTTTACTTAAAGGACTCTTGGAATATGACCCTCTCGAAAGGTTGACCTCTGAGAATGCTCTTTTGCACCAGTTTTTTTTGGAGGCTCCAAAAGTCACTGAACATGCTTTCGAAGGTCTACATTTTCAGTATCCTAAAAGACGTATTTATACTGATGATAATGACATAGTATCAGGGAATGTTGCTGGTAAGAGACATGGCTTCGATAATAGCAAGATTAGAAAGAGACAAAGATAAATTTGATATAGTTCATTTTGATAATTTTGTAAAATATTGTTTTCCGTGGGCCTTAAATCATTTCAATCACAAGTGTAATTTCCACGCAAACTGCGGAAATTCGAGTTTATTTACTTTTTAATTGAGAAATCTTGAAGTTAATGATGGAGAGGTTCATTGAGCGTAAGAGGATCAAAACCGACTCGGCGGCTCTCATTTATTCAGCAATTGATACAGAAACAGAATCATCAGTGGCAATAAAGGAAGTGGATGAGGACTTACAGGCTAAACCTCACAACATCAAGAAAGAAATAGCGTTTCTCAAAAGCCAGCGAGAAGAAGCACTAAGTCATAATTTCCTCAAGTATCTAGACTCATTTCAAAAGTTTGACGACATTTTTCTAATTACACCACTTTACGATATAGATTTACAATCCTTACTCGTCAAATACCGTAAAAAGTCGATCGTTTTCAACCTTGAAGATCCGTCACTGAACAATTTTGTGTACAAAAACAATTTTCCCGTTGAGACGGCATCAAAGATCTTCCAAAGCCTTACCAATACATTGGCATATTTACATAACGATGCAAGAATAATTCATAGAGATATAAAACCTGGTAACATATTCTTTCGACTTGATGATCTCGAAAACCCGATCTTGGGAGACTTTGGCATAATATATGATTTGAATGAAAATAAGACTGAAGTCGAAAACAAAGTTGGAAATGTAATAAAACACACTGATGTGTGTACTGGCATATACAAACCTCCCGAGTTATGTTTGGGTAAGTCCGATTACAATGAAAAGATAGACATGTGGTCACTAGGTATAGTAATCCAGCAAATGTTCTCAAAATCCGGTGAATCGTGTTTGTCAGAGGCTATAGGCAGAGGAGATATAGCACTCTTACATTGCATATTTCAAAAATTTGGTACACCATCAAATCAAATAACCGAAAGTAAATTGTTTTGGCCGGAAATGGCCGGCAACGATATACTTACATCATTTAACTTTGAACAACACCAGAAGCACCTGGTTTCAACGTTAATACCTAGAGCTCCCAAAGATATTTCTACTGTATGGGAAAAATTAATGGTTTATGAATCAAGTGCACGTCTAGCATCATATGAGGCGGCAGAATTTTTAAATCTAATAGAATATAGGTGATTCATTTAATATGTACGGCGCCGCATTGGTAGCCATGGAGAGAATAATATCCCTTGCAGAGTAGTAAAATAAACTTTCAATAAAAAAAAACACTCATCTCTATTTCAGGAATCAATAGGACAAGGACTAATGTATTTTGAGACGTTCAAAGTAGGTTTAGAATTATTAACACGAGGTAGGTCATTACATCATTTCATTTATTGTTTAATTTTGGTTTTGATTGCAAAACTTTACAAAGTTTTGCACCCGGATGATGTGACATAGTCACGAAGCCGGAAGCGACATTTGAATGTGGGGAAGGACATGCATCTTTCCGGCTCGGGCGCAAAGATAAAAAAAAAACCCATCAAAAGCAACGCGGGACTGACATATTTAAATATTGAATCGCAAATTTTAAAGGACCTTATAACGTCCTAAGTCCACATATATTGACTTATTACTTAACAATTCTAAAAGCTTGAGAAAGTCTTAGAAATCATGACCAGCTTATTGAAATCCAAATTACCATTCGCATCTTCATCCAATAAGGGAATCGATTTTGAGGAACTTGAGTCTCGTTATCAAATTCATAAGTATTACCCAAAATACTTTCATAATTATGACTACTCGACCCCAGTTATCAAAGATTTAATTGCAGATAAACCGATTTATCTGAAAGCCAATGCTCATGTTAAGTCTAGGAAATTTTGTTGCAAAAAACAACCTCAGAAGGATCTTAAATACTTAAGGAAGAGCATAAGTGGTGACCTCAGGCAGGAAGCCAAAGATATGAAGAAGGAACTAAGGAGCGATTACAGAGAGCAAAGAAAGACTTTGGATAAAGGTGATAGAAAGGAAGCTAGAAGTGAGTATTTCCATCAAAGAAAGTCGCTCAACAATGATATTCGTAAAGATAAGAAGCAATTGATGAGGGAATATAAAGACTCCAAACAAATGTTGAAAACCTCAGGTAAAAAGAATGGTTGTGGAAGCTCTTCAAGTCTGGAGAACGATCCTCTTGCCTTCGTCTTTTGTGAAAATACATCAGATGAACTCAAGCCAAACAAGAAAAATCATGACACAGATAGCATGTTTAACGACTACAAATCACTCTCAATTGGTAAAAATGACACCAGAGAGGAGCCACCTACGTTCAAAGATCCCTTTACGGCAGACAATACTTTGGTTCCTCTGGCAGGAACCCGTCTGCAAGAAATGACTAAATCGCATTCAATTATAAAACCAGGTCTGATTGTTGCCAGTAAATTTAAAAAGTTGATCAAGAATAGTCCACCAAAAGATCTCGACCAGGCTACACCATTACAGCCTTCGAGATCTTTTGATCAAACAAAGCTGCAAATGACTAGCAGTAGATCCAAAAAGTCATTTTTCCAGAAATTAACTGGTACTGATATGGCCAGAAGAAATAGTGAACAACCAGGTACGTATAGCAATTATAGGAGATTATTAACGAGTTTTTTTATCGCACAGGTGAATTTTTAAAAAAAGAATGAATGTTGGATAAACTAAAGCAAAAGAGAAGGAAGATAATGGGAAAGAAAGAAGATTGATGAAAGATTCTAGATTTTTAAGCACAAAGGATTATTCAATAGTTAGGAAAGAAGTGGGTTGGCCCCTTAATGTGGACTTCATAAAGTGTTATCTGCTGAGCTTGCCTCGACAGAGTTGCGTCTATTCAAAGCTTAATAGACGTGCAGGAATGCGGGGAGAAAACTTTCCCTGCATTTTTTTTGCGTTTTAATTTTGCTTATTTTGCAGATTAGGGGAGAACAAAGCCAGGGTAAATCAAATCAATTCCCGTGTTGTGGGAGTACGCAATGTGACGTGAGAGATATTAAAAAAAAATCGTTCCGAATTCACTCCATCGGATTTACATCTCAGATAGTATGGAGCAACCTAATGGTCTAGTTATAGAAGCGAGAACCTGATTGGAATGTTCATATCCACAGGTTAACGATATGATGCCGATCTTAGCGTCGTGAATCATTTTAAATCTCGCGTCGGCAACAGTACATCATCACCTCCGCTCCTGTTATTTTTGATGCGGGGGGCGGGGAGGAGGGGTGACGATTCAAATGGAATTGAGATGTCCGCTATTCGCCTTATAGAGTTTCGTGCACTACCCACATGGAAACTCCGTACTATTTTTCGTGTCTCCACTGAACAACAATTTTTTGGCGTGACCTAGAATCGGTGGACACACGCCCGCGATTTTGGACTAGCCCAGGAGATTAAAACAAGCAAACATTGCTTCTTTTTTCGCCAGCAGTTGACCACATTTGATTGATTGTTCCTACAGTTTTATCGCTACGCGGAGTGTGAATTAGTATTACTCGGAAAGAGTCACCAGCAATTGATCCGCATTTCAACCAAACGCACTGCTAAAGTCGGTCCGCCCCTTGACAACTCTATAGGTTTTCGACAAACGGACATAAACATCCCCACAAAATCGGCACCACACCGCTTTTTCCCCATACTTGAGAGACTAACTATCTAAAGGTCCTTTGCTTAGACTTCTTGATCCATCATCAGATACATCAAGTAAGGCTATTGTGAAACATAACTTAGTGGAACTAGAAGACCTAGCTAAACTATCCTTCTTTTCTGACCTACCCCACTACCTGCTTTGTATATTTAACATTTAAATTTTTTTGGATTCTTCTTTGCACAAAGGGAGGAACAATTTTGAACACTCGACAAGATAATCACCTTCTTTAAAGTCTAGTATACTAACATGTCAAAAGTAGAGGTAGTTACCGAGACCGTCAGCAATGGACGAACTGGGGAACAAGAAACCATCCAATACACTCAATCTCAAATGGTGGGACATGGGTCTTTTGGAGTGGTTTTTCAAACTCAGTTGATCCCATCGAACGAGATCGCAGCAATCAAAAGAGTACTCCAGGACAAGAGATTTAAGAATAGAGAGCTTCAAATCATGAAATTGGTTCATCACCGTAACATTGTTGACTTGAAGCACTACTTCTACACCAATAATGAGAAAAACGAATTGTACCTCAACTTGATTCTTGAATATGTACCTGAAACATTGTATAAGGCCCTGCACTACTATGTCTCTAAGCGCTTGCTGATGCCATCTTTGGAAGTCAAATTGTACACTTACCAAATGCTTAGAGCTCTTAACTACATTCATTCTCAAGGTATTTGTCACCGTGACATCAAGCCTCAAAATCTCTTGATAGATCCTGCTAGTGGTGTTTTGAAGTTGTGCGATTTTGGTTCAGCCAAAATCCTCAATCCTCAGGAACCAAATGTGTCATACATTTGCTCTCGTTATTACAGAGCTCCCGAGTTGATCTTTGGCGCTACCAATTACACTACCAAAATTGATGTTTGGTCCGCTGGATGTGTAATGGCTGAATTGATTTTGGGACAACCTCTATTCCCCGGTGAACTGGGAATTGATCAATTAGTTGAAATCATCAAGATCCTTGGTACACCAACAAGGGACCAAATCAAGAACATGAACCCAAACTACATTGAATACACTTTCCCTCAAATCAAGCCAATTCCATTGTCCAAAATTTTCCGCAAGATGTCCGGTGATTGTGTCAACTTTTTAAGCAGAACCTTGCAATACTCCCCTATTGATAGAGTTTCTTGCGTAGAAGCATTGTGTGACCCATATTTTGATGAATTAAGAAACGAAAGTACAACTTTGCCTAATTATAGAAAGTTGTTTTCGCAACAACAATCGCAACAGCATAACAACGGAAGTTCTTACAGTGGTAACGCTGCCAACTACCAGTTGTACGAATCCCAAGCCGATTCTAGGCCATTGCCTGAATTGTTCGACTTTGATGACAGAGAGCTTTCAGTGGATACCTCATTGAATGGTACCTTTGTACCAACTTTTGCATTTGATAGATTGAACTTAAGAACTGGGGCTAAAACCATCGAAGGATTTACCCCACTTACGCCCGAAGAAATGAAAGTTACACTCGATTAAATAGATAGTACAAATATCTCAAAACTACCATGTAGATTACAAAATCGTATCTTAAAAAAGTACTTAACGCATAGCGAGAGATGCTTCTTGAATGTCATCCACAACAGCATCGACATCAGCTTTGGAGGTTTCGGAAATTTCCAAGATTTGCAACAAACGCTTAATACCGATAGACAACAGGTGACCACTGGAAAGTCCTGCATCAGACATATCAAAGACTTCATTGACTCCCTCAAGGATACTTCTTCTACTAGATTCATTCATGAAATTACGCATCTCCATCACTGACTTGAGGTCAACAAGAGTAGAAATATTGCTTGTAGGAATAAACTTCGTGAAGGAATCAAAAACCTTCATATGTTTTAAATTGGTAAATTCAGATGTGGTGGCAATGATAAGTAATTTCCTTTCTTTAGGTGGTTCTGCCATCATATTCTTAACTAATTCAGAAAGAATGTCGATAGAAAATCTTGCACCGATAGGGTTATATTTGATAATTGCTTCAATGTTATCAATAACGAGAACAGACAATGGCGATCTGTGGACATCTCTGAAGATACCGCCAATAGTCAGTATTTGCATTTGGTCAGACATACCAACCAAGGAAGATGGTGATAATATTTTAACGAATGGGAAGTCGGATTCCAATGCAAGAGTTGATGCCAATGCAGTTTTGCCCGATCCTGATGGTCCATGTATAACACATGAGAGCAACCTGTCAGTCTTTGACATTTGAATTTGTTTGATCAAAGAGCGGCACTTTTCCAAAACGTGAGTTGTCTTTGAAGAGTACTCGATGATACCCTTTGGTGCGTATTGCGACAAATCTTCTTCATTGACACCGAAAGCTGGTTTAACTTCATTCAAGGCCAACATAAAGTCATTTCTGCTAACCTTCATGTTTTTCACATTATCGTCAACACTTGCACCACCGTTTTTGGTGTATGCACTGATAGCGAAAGAAGAAGCAGAATTACACAAACCTTCCAATTCAGCACCGGTAAAATTTTTAGTTAATGCAGCCAATTCTTCAAATTTCACGTCAGAGGCAAGTAAATTGTTTTCTCTCATGGACTTTGTATGTATATGTAAAATGTCCTTACGTCCCTTTTCGTCCGGTAAGGAGATTTCAATTTGGACTTCGAATCTACCTGGTCTGAGCAACGCGTTATCAATCAAGTCCAATCTGTTAGTCATACCGACCACCAAAATGTTGTTCAATTGTTCAACACCGTCCATTTTAGCCAACAATTGATTCACAACATTGTCACCAACACCAGTTCCATCTGATTTTCCCAGACCTCTTTGTTTGAAAACGGAATCCAATTCATCGAAAATAATCATATGAAGTTGAGAACCCTCTCCCTTTTGCTTGTATTCGGCCTCAGCGTCCTTGAACAAATTACGGATATTTTCTTCAGAAGAACCAACGAATTTGGACAACATTTCAGGTCCATTCACGATCTTAGGTTCTCTTACATTCAACATTTTACCAATTTGACGTGCGATCAATGTTTTACCAGTACCTGGTGGACCGAATAATAACAAACCTTTAACATGTCTTAAGCCCAATTTGGATACAAGATCTGGTGCGATAACTCTCGAAGCGAAGGCTCTTCTGAAGATTTGAGCGAATTCTTCGTCCAAACCACCAATGCCCAAATCTTCCAATTTAAAGTCTGGGTTAATAATGGGGGTGGCGCGTGGTCTACTCACAGATTTTGACTTTGGATTTGCCAGCTTTGAAAGATTGATCATGGAACCTTCTTCAGCATAGAAGTTGACTACAGTATCTTTGATCAAAATTCCCTTGGTTTTGATATCAGAGGAGTCCTTAACATCAGCCAAGTTTTTGCTGCCGATGTCCACAACACCAACAGATAAAATGCAAAGAGCAAGCAATGTACCCCTGTAGTCGATAACCATTGGTTGAGTAGGTTGCAAAACTTGATCGCCATACATCAGAACAAAAAGAAGAACGAGCTCATCATGATCAATTACCTCCAGACTAGCCTTCAGACGTCTTCGGAAATTCACGGATATCTCTACGCTACCCAAGTAGCTTTTGCGTTTTAACACGAAGGGTTCGACAATAACGTTCTGCTGAAGAGACCATTTACCCCAAGATCTCATGTCAGCACCAAGTCCAACCAGACCACGAGCCATACCATCAGTTTTCTGGATCTTGTATACGGCAAAGTTGTCCATAAGTATGTTGCTACCATCTGGGATTTCAGTGAAGTCAGCGGGGTGGACTGCTACAGTGTTGGAAAGCACGAATTGATTGCCCGGTGAAACATCTGTTTTGAGGTGCTTACGAGTGAAGCCTTGTGGGGTTGGTTGGGAGTGTGAAATAGAAGGATTGCCCTGTGAAGGGTGGTTAGACACCCGATGAAAGCCTTTCTCCATGGTTGAATTGAGTTTGAAAGGCCACTTTACAGAAATAAAGCTACGTATGTAGGATCAGCAGTCACGTGACACATATATTATCTGAAAAGGGGAACCGTTGAGCCCGAAGCATGAGCGAAGATAGATTGTATTAGGTTTAAACACGTTCTGCTAGAGTATGTATCTAAGTTTACATCTAGATGTTTTCGTCAAGTATAAGATCCAATTTAAATGATGTTCATGGAATTTTTATATCTAACATTATAATTTGGTTCAAGAGCCGTAAGGTTTAGATACCAATGGCTCAGTTTTATCAAGTCTCACAAACCTCCTAAAAATACTCTAAATTGAAAGCTTAAGGTATATACGTTAGGAGCCGATATTAAAGCATAAACTATCGGTGACTTGAAATTTAATTTGAAAATTTAAAACCACCAAGCGAATTCGAGGTATAGATTTATCTCGAGATTGAAAGTAACGGGAGATCTTTTGAAAAATAGAGAAATTATGCATATGAATAGTACGTAAATCACAATAAACTTGGATGCTACTTCTGTCCGACTTTAATTAATATTGATTACAATTTGTTTGTATCAGTGCATCTTATGCCTATTGATTAAGCCTCATGCGTTTTAATTAATCCTAATCGGGAAATTGATGAAACGCGTCTTTTTTTTTCTGCATCTACCGCTCTTCACTTTATCTTTATTCACTTTCACCTCTTAAGCATCACCATCTAAATCACGTTGACGGTATTGACACAACATGTCCAGCCCTCCACATAACCCAAGAAAAAGAGTGAACGATGAGGACGACAATGATCACATGAACACTAGATCCTCGCCTCCCGAGTTACATTCAAGTCCACAGCTTCCTCCTTCCTCTCCGGCGATCCCATTTGCAGATGAAGATGAAGACGAAATCCACGACGAAGTTGCTGACCTTAACGCTTCAGATGAAGAAGAAGGTGAAGACTTGTTGGAGAATATGGAGAATGATTATAGAAGAAATGAAACTCAGGATCAGTACGATATGGGAGACAACATTGACGACCAAGAATATGAAGCGCTCGATGATGCAACCAGAAGAAGGATAGACAGTCAATTGAACAGAAGAGATGCCCTTTTACAAGGATCCTCAGCAAATAGATCAAGACAACAGGCTTTTCTTGATGACGGTAATGACGATGATTTGGAAGGAACTAATGAATACGGTTTGCCCATCCAAAGAAGAAGAAGAAGACAGTACGATGAAGATCCAGATGACATCGTAGATGATGATATGGAAATTGACCCTTTTAACGAAGAATTATCACTTGAAAGTTTGACAGACGTCAAGGCCCCAAGTATTACCGAGTGGGTAATCCAGCCTGCTGTTTCCCGATCTATCGCCAGAGAATTGAAATCTTTTCTTCTTGAATACACCGATGACAATGGACGTTCTGTTTATGGTGCCAGAATTAGAACGTTGGGTGAGTTGAATTCCGAATCATTAAACATCAACTATCAGCACTTGGCTGAATCCAAAGCTATTTTAGCTTTGTTCTTGGCTACTTCACCAGAAGAGATCTTAAAAATTTTTGATATCGTCGCTATGGAGGCCACTGAATTGCACTACCCTAATTACTCTCAGATTCACCTGGAAATACATGTTAGAATAACAAATTTCCCTAATCTCTTGAATTTGAGAGATTTGAGAGAAAGTAACCTCAATTCTTTGGTCAAGGTCAGCGGAGTTGTGACAAGAAGAACTGGTGTTTTCCCTCAATTGAAGTATGTGAAGTTTGATTGTCTCAAATGTGGTGTTGTTTTGGGCCCATATATGCAAGATTCTAGCAGTGAAGTGAAAATTTCATTCTGTACAAACTGCAGACTGAAAGGTCCTTTCAAACTCAATTCAGAGAAAACTTTATACAGAAACTATCAAAGAGTTACTTTGCAAGAAGCTCCTGGAACTGTACCCCCAGGAAGATTACCAAGACATAGAGAAATCATCTTACTCGCGGACTTAGTAGACATTGCAAAACCAGGAGAGGAAATTGACATTACAGGAGTCTACAAGAATAACTTTGATGGGCAACTCAATGTAAAGAATGGATTCCCAGTATTTGCTACAGTTATTGAGGCTAATTCTATCAATCGCAGAGAAGGAAATAACTCTGGTGGAGACAGTAGTTTGTGGAATGAAGAAGAAGAACGAGAATTCCGTAAGTTGGCTCATCTGCCAGGAATAATTGACAAAATCATTTCATCAATGGCACCATCTATCTATGGTCATAAGGATATCAAAACTGCCATTGCTTGTTCCTTGTTCGGCGGTGTCCACAAAGATGTGAATGGTAAGCATTCGATTAGAGGAGATATAAATGTGTTGGTATTGGGAGATCCTGGTACTGCCAAATCCCAAATTTTGAAGTATGCCGAAAAAACTGCCAATAGAGCTGTCTTTGCCACAGGCCAGGGTGCTTCTGCCGTTGGTTTGACAGCAAGTGTCAGAAAAGATCCAATCACTAGAGAATGGACCTTGGAAGGAGGAGCATTGGTGTTGGCTGATAAAGGTACTTGTCTTATTGATGAGTTTGACAAAATGAATGATCAAGATAGAACATCTATTCACGAAGCAATGGAACAACAAAGTATCTCCATTTCTAAAGCAGGTATTGTTACCACTTTAAGGGCCAGATGTGGAATTATAGCTGCAGCCAATCCCAATGGAGGAAGGTATAATTCTACGCTTCCATTTGCACAAAATGTTGATTTGACTGAACCAATTTTGTCGAGATTTGACATCTTGTGCGTAGTGAGAGATTTGGTTGACGCTGAGCTGGATGAAAGACTTGCCAAGTTCGTGGTAGACTCCCACATGAGATCACATCCAATTGGGGAATCTAGCGAACGCGAAGAACAGAAAAAGGAGAGTGAAATATCTCCTATCCGTCAAGAATTACTTGCCAAATACATTCATTATGCCCGAACCAAGGTTTTCCCAAGATTGCATCAAATGGACACTGCAAAAGTGGAGAGACTTTATGCCGATCTTAGAAGAGAATCTATCTCTACAGGATCTTTCCCAATTACAGTGCGTCATTTAGAGAGTATTATCAGAACAGCTGAAAGTTTTGCAAAGATGAGATTGGCAGATTTCGTTAGTCAGGATGACTTAAATAGGGCAATTAAGGTGGCCATTGATAGTTTCGTTGGTGCTCAAAAAGTCACAGTAAGGAGGCAATTACAAAAGTCTTTCGCCAAATATACTTTACCAAGAGGTGTGCGATCACAGTGAGCAAAATTACGAACTAATATGGAACAATTCCAAAATATATTTAATGTGTACGAGAACATCTGTAGCTTAAAGTAGCTGTAAAAGAATGTTTAGATGAAATTGACTAACTCATTAATAACCAAAACACGTCTTTAAGTAGTTTCCCCGGTTACTACCGTATACCATCCTGCACACAGAACACGCGGAACCAACTCTATTTAGGTCATAAAAGAGATTTGTTTCAGTGGGGGAGATGTTAGATTTGAACGAGTAAGTATCATGAAAGGGCAATATTGAAGAGCTTTAACTAACAAAGAACTATAGAGAATATCCAACAGTGTAAGCATGTACCAGAAGCGGACGTTGAAGAACTCTGCTCTAAGGCTATAGAGCTATTTATAGACGAAGCCAACATACAATATGTGGACACGCCAGTGACAATTTGTGGAGATATCCATGGACAACTACACGATCTTTTGACACTTTTCAAGACAGGTGGTGAATGTCCGGAAACCCAGTACCTCTTCTTGGGTGACTTTGTGGACAGAGGATTCTATTCATTGGAAAGCTTTCTTTTGCTTTTAGCTTTAAAAGTTAGGTATCCAGATCGCATAACACTTATTAGGGGTAACCATGAATCTCGTCAAATTACTACTGTATACGGGTTCTATGATGAATGCATGCGTAAATATGGTCTGGTCAATGTGTGGCGGTATTGCTGCGAAGTCTTTGACTATTTATCACTTGGCGCAATAATAGGTGGGCCTGGTGGGGTTTTCTGTGTTCATGGTGGACTTTCTCCAGATATTGAAACGGTTAACCAAATCCGAGTTCTCGATAGAAAACAAGAAGTTCCCCACGAAGGCGGAATGTGTGACTTATTATGGTCTGATCCTGAAGATGTTAATGGCTGGGCCATAAGTCCTAGAGGTGCCGGTTATCTCTTTGGACAAAATGAAGTGGATTCATTCTTACATCTTAATGATATCTCTCTAATTGCTAGAGCTCACCAGCTTGTTATGGAAGGATACAAGGAGATGTTCAACCAAGGCTTAGTAACAGTATGGAGTGCTCCAAATTATTGCTACCGCTGTGGAAATTTGGCTTCGGTCTTGACGATTGACGATGATTTCTCCCGGCATTACAAAGTTTTCGAAGCTGCTAAACAGGACATAACGTCATTACCTTCGAAAAAACCTGCGATGGACTACTTCATATAATATTACCCAAACTTATTTGAGCTGCACCAAATATGGCATTTTTTGCCTGCTAAATCCTTTCTTGACAACATCGTGATGCGGTACGAAATTGTCATCACCTACAGATCCATTTTGCAATTATTTGTGCCGTTCCTTATTATTTACTTTTGCCGTTCTTTATCTTTTGACTATCTATGTACTATACTCTACCAAGTGTGAAAATCGGCAGGTTACCGAGGGCTCACTTGGAACTGTGTTAATCGACTTTAATCAAGGTGATCGTGTAGTCCGAAATAAATTTCTTTTTCAAACTGCAGCAGCTGAGTCCTCCAAGGCCAAATTAAAATCTGACGAGAAGGATTTACGACTACCCCATTAGCTACCATGATGTGATATCTCTTCGAATCCCCTTAATTCTCTCTTTCCTTCAACTGTTTCGTCTCATCTAATCGACGCAATGTCTCCTTTGCCTCAGGGGTATACTCGAGGGTACATGTGTCTAACGTCTTAGCCTTCCAGTTCAAGTTCTCTTTCTTTCTTCTTTCCACCTCTTCCTCTGAGAAAGGGGTGTAAGTGACAAACAGGTAATTACGCAGAAATTCTTTTGTAGTCCATGCTCCAAGTGCAATCGCCACAGTGGCCACTAATACCCTGTGCCAGATTGGAGGACCCGCAGGAAGACCATTACTCATGTCGTGACTTTAAAGTAGATTGATGTAACAAGAGACTATATTAAGAGATCGAGAAATCACGTGCGCGCGCTTGTGGCGGCCCTTCAGCGTTGCACACGACTTTGCGAGGGAGAAAACAATTAATAGTAGCAGGAGTGGGTCCCAAAAGCACAGATGGCGGCCTTACCTAAACGTATCATTAAAGAGACCGAACGACTTGTGTCGGATCCTGTTCCAGGAATAAGCGCTGTTCCTAATGAAGAGAACCTTCGTTATTTCGAAGTCACCATCGAAGGACCTTCGTCCTCACCATACGCTGACGGCTTATTCAAATTGGAATTGTACTTACCTGATGATTATCCAATGTGTGCCCCCAAGGTGCGGTTTTTGACTAAGATTTATCATCCAAACATTGATAAACTTGGAAGAATCTGTTTGGACGTATTAAAGGATAACTGGAGTCCAGCACTTCAGATCAGAACTATCTTACTTTCAATTCAAGCATTGTTGGCGGCACCAAATCCAGACGACCCCTTGGCTAACGATGTTGCCGAGGATTGGAAAAAGGACGAAAAGGCCGCAGTTGAGGTTGCTCGTGAGTGGACCAAGAAATATGCTGTTGCAGAATAAGTAGACGGGATCAGTAAATCGTTTATAGCTACGGCCTTAAATTGACATTAGTCTCGATTTGGTATAGGGCACAGTTATCGCAGATCCAACGCATAGCATCAAAAGCAAGATTCATGGAGACTTGAAACTAGAAAATGGGTGTTTATAATATGTTGAATAAATGAAGCATTGAATAACAATTATCAGATTAAGGTTGATTTTAAAGCAATTTATTTAACTTGATCAAGTTTCCGTAGTCCAAAAAATCGTTTCCATTTTATGTGGTCGAGCGACTTTTGAAAGCAATCGCAGAAAGAATCTTAATATATGGGGTAATTGAAAATTATTATTAAAAAAAGTATTGCGCGATAATGAAATTTACTGGGGGAGGCTGAAGAGAAGAAATGGAGGAAGGAATCTTAAAACTATGGTGAATAATCATGTTCAACTATTTAATCTCAACGCAATACCTGGTGTCATTCGGTTATCGAAATCCTTCAAAGAAAAATCAAGAAATGCCATATTTCGGTTATTTTTCGTCTCGACACAATATTCGATATTCAATTTTATCCCACTATTTTGGCTCGCTATTTCAAATTCGTCTTGCTCATTTTTAAATCTTTTCGCTAATCTTTTACGCACTAGTTACAGTATCCTCACTAAATTAAATGCTGAAATTTATTTACTATCACCTCTTTGGTGAAATGAAGTCACATAAAAAGCTCTTCTTCAGACTTTTCAAAAGCAATTTGTAACACTGATACCTTTTGGGTCCTTACTGACTAATCCAATCAATTCCAAGTCAAAATACAATCACTCAAAACTACTCATTTCCAAACCTCTCCTTAATAATTCTCAAGCGCGGTGCCAAATCTTCCCTGTTGTGTATTCTCCCGACACGTCCCTATCTGCAGTCCCCAAATACAAAACCAAAGAACCACTTCCGGTTTAGCAGGAACCCTGTCAATGTCCCGTACCCGTTTGCAAGAGCCAATCACCCTCGATCGCCTTGTGTACCTGCAACAACTGCCCAAGAAGAGTATTATTTGGAAGGATTTCGGGGCGTATCTCGAAAAGAAAGTCGATACTCACCTTCTTAGTGCTCCTCGCTCTGCCACTGGTTCGTCTCCTCTTTCATTGGTAGAGAAATACCGTATTTGTAACCTGTGTGATCGACCCATTGGTGCAGATTCTTTAAAATCCCACTACGTCCAGTGTACTGACATGAAAAACAAGAAAGAGCCCAAGAAAAAGAGGGCTAGAGTCGAAGAATCTTCGGTCGAGTCAAGTCGCAACACTACACCAATGACCGATGAGACCAAGCCCAGAAAAAAATACAAGAAGAGTAAGATGCAGAAGGAAAAAGAGGCTGCTGCTGCTGCCGCTGCCGCTGCCGCTGCTGCAACTTCTGGTACTGAAGGAGTCAAGCGTAAAGCCAAAAAACTTTCTAAGATGAAAGGCCCTGTTGATGTTGAAAAACAATGTGGTGTACCCCTTCCTCTGGGTGGTTTCTGTGCTCGTTCATTGACCTGTAAAACCCATTCAATGGGGGCAAAGAGAGCGGTCCCCGGAAGACTGGCACCTTACGATGTGCTTTTGCAACAATATCAAAAGAGAAACCAAGCAAAACTCGCAGCCAATAATGCCTTGGCTGCTCAAAGACGTGAAGATGCCGCGTTTGCTGAGCCAGAGCTGGTTGTAGCTCCAAAACCTTTGGATGCTGATGAAGAAACCCATTTGGTTCTTGAAGGTCTACTGAAAAACCATCCAGTACCGCTCGAAAGAAAAGTTTGGATGCCCGTTCGCAGTCGTCATCGCTTCCTTTACATGCGTGAGTCTTACGCCAACGCATTCATCACTTCTGGCGGGGCCAGTGGTGCTGATTCACTGGTGCTGGGGGACCAAACGCTTGCGAATCAAGCAATTCTGGGATCTATCGGAGGGCTCCAAGGAAGATGTACTCTTGTCAGTGTTGATCTGGCTATGGGTTTCGCAGAACCTACCCCCACCCAGCTGGGTGCTGACATCCCGGGAGAGATTTACCAAGTTAGAGCACCCTCAAAGGCTGTATTGATGACGCTGCAGCACAATGTCTTGCAGCAGCAGCATTTCCAACAACAGGTTATGAAGCATCAGCAAATGCTTTTGATGAAGCAAAGACAAGCGGCGGCTGCTAATCAGCAGGCTGGTCGGGCCTCGTAATTGTACACTATGTAGATTAATAGAGTATTTTCTAATGATGATATATTTTGAAAGGTTTATGAGCTGTAAGGTACAGTTTTAACTCGATGTAAATGCAATTTTTTATTAGCGATATAGGTTAAATGTGCGGTCTATAATTTTATTCTTCCCCGTTTTCTTCTTTCAAATTTTTGATGATTAACGATTGGTTTTTGTAAAAATTTCTCGTTGATTTGTGTGTTAAAATTGTAAAATTCAAGCTTGTTCGGGTCCCTCTAAACTCTTCCAATGCTTCATATTTTTTAAAATCCAGGGATGTTCCGCTACCTTGACCAAAGAAAGCCGTTTCTTGGGGTTGTGTTGTAAAAGGCTTTCAATCAAATGAGCTGCATCAGCACATACAAAGCTTGGTATGTGTAAATCAACCCTGGCTATTCTCTTATAGGTAGCGTTCTTGTCAATTTCTTCGAATGGTGGCTTCCCAACTAATAACTCATAACACAATACTCCTAAGGCCCAAACATCCACACCAAAGTCATGCTCTTTAGACTCTATCATTTCGGGGGATAAGTAATCTAAAGTTCCGCACATGGTTAGTCTTTTATGATCTGCTTTCAACTTAACAGACCATCCAAAATCCAGAATTTTAAGATTATTATCGAAACTTAATAATATGTTTTCAGGCTTGATGTCTCTGTGAATTATGGATTTATCATGAAGGTACTGTAAACCTTGAGCAATTTGATAGATGTAATGCAGAGCGAGTTCGTCACTGAAACGACGTTTAACTTTGAGGTGAGTATAAAGTTCTCCGTAGATGGCATACTCTAAAATTAAGTAAACATTTTCGGAGTCGTAGAAATATCCATAAAGCTTGGAACACAGAGGATGATTTAATTGTGATTGAATTTCGACTTCACGTCTGAAATTTTTTTCAATTTTGAATTCAATGATGTCTTTCTTAGACATAACTTTGATCGCACATACAAACCCAGTTTTCTTTTCCATGGCACAGTATACTTTGCCCAATTTCCCTTTCCCCAATGGCTTTCCGATTGAAAAATCGCTAAGGCAATAGTTTTGAGGCAGTGTAACTCCTTGTAATGGGTTGTAAGCAACGCCTGAATCTCTACCTTTCAGCCCACTGGAAGTACTTCTGATCTCCTGTTTGGTTTCCCGTTTAGATTCTCTCGTTATTTGAGCATCTTTGATTATTCTAAACTCTAATCTTGGCTTGAACTCCTGCTTGTACGATCGAAACTCCTTCGGTTTTGACGCCTGCGTCTTTTCACCACTTTTACTGATGGACATTAAGTCCCGAGCAACTTTCTTTTTGTAAATTCGATTTTTATTGGGCAGTACTGTAGCCAAATCAGTTAGTTGATTAGTCTGGAGCTTTGAAAGTGGCATTCGAGTAGATTGTTGCACATTGGAGGATTGTGACTTTGAGGTTGTAGCTGATTGACCTGAAGATGCCGGTATAGCGGTCACAGAGTTGCTACTACCAGATAAGGTCTCTGAGAGACTCATTATCCTACTCTGGATGCTGCTTAGTTGTTTAGAGGCAAAGGACATAGCACAACGAAATTTATTGAGGTGAGGTCTTGTTTGTTTGTGTGTGTGAAACGTAAACATGTGGTGTACGGATGGTTCTTGAAGAAATATTAAATAAGCTTGGGAAGAATTGGTTAGGTTAGCAGAGAAAATTTTAGGCTAAAAGTGGGAGAATCCTGGAAGAGAAATAGGCGACCCCAAGAAGGGAAAAAAAGATCGCTGAGTGGGGAAAACTAGACGCAGCAGAGATTTGAAACGAGGTAATTTTAAGAATACAATAAGATGGGTTGGTTTGTACTGATTTTCGAAACCGCATGACCCCTGCGCTATAGTTGTAACTACCACTTAACGCCAAATGCAACATTTATCTTTAGAAAATAAGGTTCTTAAGTCTCGGTCGTTAATTCTTTCTTCTGGAGACCTAATTTTTGGTGATCTGATTTTTTTCGAGTTTAAAGTGTTTTTGATGTCATCATGCTTTGATGACGGAAAAACTTGCATTCCCTTCTTCGAAGATGAGATGTAGCCGTGCTATTAAGCATAAGTTTAGTAACAAGGTGTGTAATATGATATGTATGCAAGCAAAGATGGAGAATACCAATGACGTAAGTTATAGGTGGTAAAAGAATGCAAGATTTAGGACAATCATCTGATGAAAGTTGGAAAATACTTCGAGGCATGCGTTTACTTTTCAAACTGGATTTAAGATACAACAAGCCTAACTGGTCGACTAGACGCCGGAAATGATACTTTAAAGAGTAGTGAAAAAAAGCTGTCTCTTCAGGGTTCGAAACCGATCAAAAAATCGTTTTCTTTCGATATTAAATGTCCCGGAAAATTTTAGACACATTGGCGAGAGAAGTAATAAAATGAAAAAGTTCGTAGAGTCCTGCGACAATACCATAGCAAACCTCATAATCAGTAAATTTTTTTTGACCAGCAAAAATGCAAGAGATATTATTGATATGTTACTTAATGGCCTTGAGCATTGACCTGGCGTATTTCACATCTGAATAGTCGTCTCCAGGATTTTTGACGCGATTTTCCGTCGAGTACAATCTGGATCTGCATCCGAACAAAGCAATAATAGTCAGTGTTCCTAATATGTTTCTGGGCAATATGACATCACGTCTAAAATCTTTACATAAAGAGAGATAGCTCAATATGGTGGGCGTCTCTGCATATACATCTATAGTACATTCTTTTACGGCACGGCTCGACGTTCGCAACCCCGAAGCGTCTGTTTAAGCGATATGCTTCATATAAATGATAGAAACATTCGGATTAAACTGGAGCTACTGCATCAAGCTAGTAGTTGTCTTCTTGTTCCTTCACTTCTAGCCATACCCACGGAACTTTTTTTAAACCCTTGCAATCCCCTCCTTGCTCATCTCCGGTCCCGTTTTATGCGGGGCTCTAAACCTGTACGTTCTATCAAATTAAAAATATTACTGTGCGGCATAGTACGAGCTGGCGAATTTCACGCGCCGAATCGAACGCTTGGTAACAACCTCTTAAGAATGGTCCAATATATACCTACGATTAACATTAATCAATGATGAATGAATGATAAACTGCTGTAGCAACCAATTTAAGGTTTCTTTCGTTTGTTTGCTAGTCATGAGTCAGGTAAATCAAATGCGGAGTCGCTAGAAGTCGAGGCAAAAATAGGAAATTAAGTGGTCGGGAATACCTAAAACCGTTCCAGGGTAGCTCTACGGAACTGTGAAGCGGGGTCGAACGTTTTACCGTCAGGGCAATCGACTGACACTGATATACAAGCCTAATATACGCCTCGCATCATACACCTTGGAAGTTTGAACCTCAATTACTACAAATAAATTCGACTCCTCAAACTATTTTTAATCGATTGAACAAAGTTATTGACAATTCGAAAATAAATGTTCCTTGAAGCTAAAGAAAACTTTATACAAGGTTTGTTTTGTCTCTTAAATGTTATTCGTACCGAAATTGCCGGGGAATAGTAAAATGGCCCATGAAATTCGAAATGCTTATTAAGTTGTTGCTAATATTTAATTTTTCTAATTTGTAATCAGCCACTGAGGCACCTCGGTTTTAGTTTAACCCTCTACAATTACCCCCAAAGGGTTTGTTCCGAGTGTATGCGTCCTACCCCATGGAGATTTATCAAGTGGCATGTTTTGATTTGCAACATCAATCGAAGTCTTGAATATGTTTGTAAGCCATATTTAATATTAGACACTATCTAATTTGCTAATTCGATTATTAACCGAAGGCCTTTGAGCTTGATTGTTTATCCTAGTCACTAATTGTATGATGGTATCATCCTATGCTTCCGGCCGGGATAAAAAAAGTTTCATATTTGTTGCGGCTATTTTTTTTTTTGAATGTAGGAGCACTGCTCACTAGATTGCTATGGACCTTATAAAAGCAATTTTTTTACACGAATAGGGTAGGTCTGCAAGCTCAACTACTGCGGGTAAAAGAAAAATAAAAGAAAAAAAACGCTGCAGCTGCATTGGGAATTCTTCCATTTTTTGTTGTTGCTTTCTCAAGTTGTTGCAGGATGCATACATGAAGGTCTACGTAATGGTGAATACGGCTTTGCACGAAAAATATTTGGCGGCTGCTAGCTATAAAAACACTTGACTTTCCCCATATTTCAAGAGTAAGTTCTATAACAATGAGTTTTCTTACTTCAAGAACTAACACTTATGGTCTCAAAGGCCGTTCTTTACGGTTGATGATTACCGTCACAGCTGTGACAGGTTTTTCACTTTTCGGTTACGATCAAGGTCTTATGGCCGGTATCATTACTGGTAAGCAATTTAACGATGAATTCCCAGGTACTGACGCAAGATTGCCTGGTAACTCCTACCACGCTACTGTTATTCAAGGTGCTGTTACTTCTTGTTACGAATTAGGTTGTTTCTTTGGTGCTATTCTTGCCCTTTTGAGAGGTGAGCAAGTCGGAAGAAGACCTGTTATGATTTGTGGTTCTCTTATTATTATCATTGGTACTGTCATTTCTGTTACTGCATTTAAAGACTCTTGGGGTCTTGGTCACTTCGTCATTGGTAGAGTTGTTACCGGTTTTGGTAACGGTATGAACACAGCTACTATTCCAGTGTGGCAATCTGAACTTTCCAGAGCTGAAAGAAGAGGTCTTTTGGTTACCTTGGAAGGTGCTGTTGTTGCCGTTGGTACTTTGATTGCCTACTGGCTTGATTTCGGTTTGTCATACGCTAACAACTCTGTTCAATGGAGATTGCCAGTGGCATGTCAAATCATTTTCGCTGCCGTTCTTTTCGTTGGTGCCCTTAACTTGCCAGATTCACCACGTTGGTTGATTGCCCACGGAAGAAAGGACGAAGCAAAGTACATTCTCGGTGCTCTTAAAGACATTGACCCTGAAGATGATGAAATTGTTGCAGAATTGACTGGTCTTTCTGATGCCGTCGCCAGATTCTCTAGATCTCAAGTCAGCATGAAGGAACTTCTTTCAGGAGGTAAGACTCAACATTTCTCTAGAATGATCATTGGTTCTTCTACTCAGTTCTTCCAACAATTCACTGGTTGTAACGCTGCCATTTACTATTCTACCGTTTTGTTCCAGAAGATGAACTTGGGTACCAGAATGTCTCTTATTATGGGAGGTGTTTTCGCTACTGTCTACGCTCTTTTCACCATCCCAGCTTTCTTCTTGATCGAAAAGGCTGGTAGACGTAACTTGTTCCTTGTTGGTGCTGCCGGTCAAGGTGTTTCCTTCATCATCACCATGGGTTGTCTTGTCCACTCCACTCCTGAAAACGCAAAGGGTGCTGCTGTTGGTATTTTCCTTTTCATTTCCTTCTTTGCTTTCACCATCTTGCCACTTCCATGGGTCTACCCACCTGAAATTAACCCAATGAGAACTAGAACTGCTGCTGCTTCTGTTTCCACCTGTACTAACTGGTTGTGTAACTTCGCAGTTGTTATGTTCACTCCAATTTTCATTGAAAAGACTCAATGGGGTTGTTACCTTTTCTTCGCTGCCATGAACTTCCTTTTCATTCCAGTCATTTTCTTCTTCTACCCAGAAACTGCCGGACGTTCTTTGGAAGAAGTCGACATTATCTTCGCTAAGGCTTACGTTGAAGGTACTGCTCCATGGAGAGTTGCCGCTACTATGCCATACCTTAGTTTGAAGGAAGTTGAAGAACAAGGTAACGCTCTTGGTCTCTACGACGATGACTTCGAAAAGGAGAACGCTGAGACTAAGGAAAACATCACCTCCGATGAAGAAGCTTTGGTTAAGCCAGAGCCAGAAAAGGAGGCTGAGAGAAGCGATGGAAGCGCTTAAGCAGACAATTAATAGTGTTAATGCTAATAGACTAATTTATGAAAAGTAATATCTTTATCTTTATAAAACAAGTAAACATGAAAGCCAAATTTGAATTTCTCATCCACCACCCTCATGCCCCATCTCATCGCTTCTAGACTTCCGAAACGTCTAAATTTAGTAGCAATGCGCGTTAATTGCTAACAAGTTTATTATTGACTGGATTCGGCAGAAGTGCACTTTTTTGAAAAAACAAATACGATTAACATTTGCGTGTTCATGCATAATTGTGTCATAATTTTACGTACTTTAAATGTCAATACCGATTTTGAGACTACAACAAATTCAAGTTAATATAGAATTCTATTGCTAAATGATCCAAAAAGTTTAATCCTTAATTCCTTCCCATTCTTCGTTTTTGCTGGTGTACTCTGCCACTTCTGCATCCGCTTCTTCCTCGTTTTCAACCTTAGCCTTCTTGTTTCTCTTCTCTTCTCTTTCGGCTCTCTTTCTCTTAATACTAGAACGTTTGTCTTCTCCCTTCTTTTCCCCATCATCTGCCTCTGGAGGGGAAACAAACCACGGAATTTTACCTCTATTAAAATCGTTCAAAATTTGCTTTGAAACACCGCTTTCATCAGGTTCTCCTCCCTTCAAAAGACGGCCTTGCTTTCTGGCAATCAACTCAATGAATTCAGTGCTTGCCTTCTCCAACAAGTCCTTATCATCTTCCCATTTAGTCCACCCAGAAATTTCATAAGTTCTTTCCAAGTGCTTTCTTTGACATTTTTGCAACATATCAGAGATGTACTGTTCTGGGTTTGAAACGTGCTCAACACGCACGACACCACGGAACAAAATATCAGATTCAGTATCTTTGTTCGATGGTGGAACCACACCTGGACAATCGATCAAGAAAATCTTTTTCATAAGGGTAATATATTGCCAAACCTTGGTCTCACCAGGAATTGGAGCAACTGTACATACCTTCTTACGACGAAGAGTATTGATGATGGAAGACTTACCTGTGTTTGGATAACCAATAAATCCAACTGAAATCTGTTTACGATCCGAATGCAATGCTGAAAATTGACGGAGAAGCTGAATGAGCGAACCTTTACCAAAAGAGTTGGTAATGGAGGCATGGAACGCTAATGTTGGATAATTCTTTGAAAGGTGTTTAACCCATGCAGCCTATTTGTTAGTATTCTGAAAAATGAATCCAT
Source organism: Kurtzmaniella quercitrusa var. comoensis (nom. nud.) (assembly GCA_020280125.1). NCBI lineage: Eukaryota > Fungi > Ascomycota > Pichiomycetes > Serinales > Debaryomycetaceae > Kurtzmaniella > Kurtzmaniella quercitrusa var. comoensis (nom. nud.). The sequence continues at coordinate 267,237 of JAFIDI010000005.1, forward strand.
AATATAAATGGATGATTAATGGATTTTGTTGTCAATATTTCAAGGATCGTAAAAATATTAAGAAATGAAAATGTCGGCTTCTTTACTACGAAGAATCTCACTGATTTTGAAAGAGAAGCTTCAACTCATAAGACACCGTGACATTCTAAAGCGTCCTCCAAAACGGAGAACAGTGCAAAATTTCTTCAAAACGAAAAAATGAGTATACCAAAACGGCATACCCGCACGATCGAATGCAATAATTTTCCAACGACATAACAGACAACACATTTTTCTGGTTTTACACCGAGTGCCACCCTGACAAAGGTCCTTGGGATAAATAAAAAAAAACTAGAGGTAGAAGAATCGACCCCAGAAATATTGACAAAATCCATCCATAATTTCACCCAATCATTGGTCTCTATACTCGATAGAAACGCCCCCAAAAATTTATACATACTGCAACCCATGTTGGAACAAGATCACACTTGTTCAAAACGTAAATCAAATGCTTATGTGGACATTCGTCCCTAATATATTTCTCCACGGACTCACAACGAGTTCCTAAAGGATCACGTGCATCTAACACGTGGATGACGACATCGGAAGAGTCGATGACTTTATACAATTCGTTCCAAATACGTTTAGATTGACCTTTGTGGAAAATAGCTTCTTTGGCTTCTTGAGTGTATTCATCTTTATCAAGGAATGAACCACCCATTAATCCAAGAGTAGCATCCAATTCCTGCTTTTCATCGTACTTGGTCGTGTCATCGTTAGATTGTTGTACCAAGTCTTCAAAGGACAGAGCAGCAACTCTTGGTCTCTTACGCTGTTGTTTGGCACCAAAGGCACTAGCATACAGCTCAGTTTCCAAAATATTGGCTTTAGGCAGATCTGTGGCATCCTTCTCATCCAAAAGAGACATTGGAAGCTTATTTCTTCTCAACAAAACCTGGTACGAATCATGCTTCTTGTCACCCATAGCTTCTCTGAAATGAGTAAGAGCATCTTGAGCAATAACACGCGTGTTTCCGAACCATTTACGGTTGGGGTCCACTCTAGCCAATGGGGCATCGGTGCTTTGAAGGTCAGCAGCCTTAATAATTTCACCCTTGGCATTACGAACGGCCCTTCCGCTCTTATACATAGACAAGTGTTTCACCTTCTTTGCATCTCTGTAGAAATTTTCTCCCTTAACACGAAGATTACCATCTCTAGTATCTCCTTCTCTTCCTCTACGAGCTTTCTCCTTCTTTTGAGTTCCCATCTTGATGAAGAGATGAGGATAAAAAAAAATTGCAACTTTTTTTTGTAGCCCACAAGAGATGAGATGCAGTGTGCAGGATTTACCGCATGGCGGTGTATGCAAGATACGATCGAAATCTCACCAAGAAGTAGACAAGTTGGTATTACTGCTCGAGCCTGTCAAATCAAGAAAAGATTCGAACATTTGCTCCAAAGATTAAGGTGATATTTTGCTCTCAAATTAAGCATTTTGGTCGCATTAAATTTCTTCGTTCAAGTTCAGTTCGAAGCAATTATAATCACAACTCAACTTGCCCCTCAACTTGCTAAAAGACACCACTGTGCAATATTTACATTTATCACGGTATATTATTCGTCTTCATTGATAAACAATTGGACATCTTGATCGAAATCGCTACCTATTTCAACTCGTTATTAACCAATTAAATGTCGAAATCAACGATTATCAATGGCAAATCTACATCAACCTCCTCCTTGTCCGATATTGTTCAAGAGCTTTCCCCAACCGAGAAGCATTTCTTCAAGAAGCAATTGATCAAAACCAGGCTTCAACATGAATTAAGTCTTCTTAATGATCCAGACTGTCTCGCTCGTCTTGGACCACCCTTCAAGAGTGAAGTATCCAATATAAAAGCCTCTTCTGAAGAGTACAAATATCCTCTTGTGGGGTTCTTTTTACGAAATTTCGTGGTTTCATTCCCTCTTATTGCAAGCAATCCAGAGGAAAAACAGAAGCATTTTTGGCAAGATGTACTTCAACCGTTTGTGAAACTGCTTAATTCAAAGCTGTTACTGAGTGGTGATGAAAGGACAAAGATGACTAAACGCCATAAGGTCAATTTGAAATTACTTCAAGCAGTAGCTTTATTTTATAATTCTGTCTTGGTTTCTGAGAACGAACTCGACTACTTCACAAGCGTTCATTTAAAATCTACTGGAAGTACAAAAATGAATAAGCTTGGTGCTATCGGGAATGGATCACAAGTAGAAGAAGAATTTGATCCATTAGTTACTGGGTCTGCGACCTCATTCATGAATGGTTTATCCATCAATATCGTGGCAGTTAGAAAAGTAGATAACCCATCTGGTTGGGGATCCTGGATAAGTGGAGCTGAAACTCATCATTACGAATTTGTTATCAGAGTTTCACAACGAACAGACGATAAAAATGTTTTTGAACATTACGTGACAAGGCGTTATACAGACTTCAAAAAGCTTGAGGATAGTCTCGCCAAAAATTTGCCAGGAGTGATGGGTACTTTGGCTCCAAAATTGCCAAAGAAAATGAACCATGACGAAGGTACATTAATGACTATGGACACCGAAAAAATAGAAGAAGGGGTAGCTTCACGTCATATGTACAGAGAGAAGCTCAGATTGGCATTACGTGGCTATTTAATCGAACTCACACGCTTCACAGAAGTGGCTCATAGCCCACAATTTAGGATTTTCTTGAACTCAAAGTCTTTTCAAACTTTAACATCTGAAGACAAGAAAGACGAAAACGACAGAATTCATCACGAACGTGAAATGTTGCAAACTCAAAAGGAATTTCATCAAAGGGCATACGTTTTGATCCTTGAGCTCACAAAGGAATTTGAAGGTTTTAAAGAAAAATTGGTCAACGAGGCTGGCACTCTTGAAGCCATATTTGAGGAATTAGGAAGATCAGATAAGACTGAAGATTTGTCTCCGATGATAAAGACTTTTTTAGAGTGGGGAAAGCTAGAAATTGCTGCAACAATTTATCAGCTTTTCTTGGGAAGCGATAGTGGTGGCGAACTTCTCGCCAAGGTAAAGAAGTTTCATTCGCTCTTTCCATATGGAGTCGTTTATGGAGTGTTAAAATATACCAATCCGCTCAAGATAATTACCAGAATGGTGGACTTGCTTTTCGTAAGAATTCCGTCATTTCGGAACGAAAACAATAATTTGATCCTGATGATGTTTATCATGCTTCTTAACGAAGATCTATCAGGTTACGAAAAGGAACTTTCTACATTAAGGGATAAAATATCAGCCGCTGAGATTACTAATTTGGCTGAAAGAATCGAGTTCTATGTTCAAAATCCAGAGATTCATGATAGTATCCGCGAGGAATCTGAGGAGATCGGAAAAGATTACTTTTTAACAATCTTGCTCACTCAAAAATTGGTGCCAGTTGTGAAGCCAGAGCAATGCAAAGAGATTGAAAAAGCTTATGATGCTTATATTAGATTGGGAGATCGTCAATATTCAGAAGGGACGGTGAACAATATTGAAATCGAGAACTGTGACCTTTATCTTACCTTAAGACAATACTGGCATTTACTTCTTCGGAGAAGAGATAAAGATATCATGGTGCAACTCTGGAAAGAGCCTGAGTTGACTCAATTAATGAAACAATTTCTTGATATTTTCTATCAACCAATGATGAAAATAATTGGAAAATGTGATGTTCATTTGGTGTTCAATGACTTCAAAAAATTCTTAGATGATTTACTTGACACTGTCGATAAATTAGGTTCTGGTGGGGTTTACATAAAATCACTGTTCGAAATCTTTAACATTTTAAAAGACCTTTTGGATAAGCATGAAATTGTTTTCTGGAGATTTATAAGGGATTTGTACAGAAATGACGATTTACAGTTATTTACTAAAATCATTCAATGGATTGAGAGATTTTTGAGGTTTTTGAGACTTAAATTTGATCACACCAAGGCTGTGGAATTAAATTTGGAAGAAATGGCATCAAAATTGACTATCCCTGTCGATGGTGAATTATTTAAACGGCAAATTTCTTCTATTGTCACTGTTACTGTGGAAAAGCGAAAACTTTATAGGGAATATCTTGAGCGCAAAGCTAATGCGGAGCAGCAAAATATTGTTCCTGGTAGCCAAGGAGATATTGATAACAGATGGAAAAAAAACAATGATCAATTGTTTCTGGGTGACAACACATTTGGATTAGATATGGAAGATATTGATGAATTGAATACGGTTATCGATAAAGAAAATAAGAGGAAGGTAAACGATATGACTATGCAATCTGAAGATGACAAAGCTTTACAAGAAAAATTAAAATCGTTGGAAACAGCACAAGAAACAGTCGGAACCAGTGAATTGGACAAGTTTGATGAAGAATTGAAGTCACAAGTTAGAGATATTTTAAATAATCTCGAGACTAATTACAGTTGAGTGGAATTTATGATTGCAAAATTTGATTTTGCTGCGGATCTTGCAGCACGTGGATTATTACACACATGTGGGGGACCTCAAAAATCAAATTGTATCCCTAACTTAGCCTAATTATTCTAATTATTATTATGTCGTTCCTTTTTTTCATTACAAAATGACAAAAGAATCCAATTTACAAATTGATAACTGTAGAATATTAATGAGGAGGTCATTAACGGCTAAAGCCTTATTTGCGAAGGTCGGGAATGGAAATAAACTATCCGTGATGATAAGTCACGTGACCTTTGAAGAATAAAGGTTTAAAAGTCAATGGGATTCATCTATATAAACCCCTGAAATCCTAATAATATAAAGTAATCGTGCCCATAACCTACCTGCTGTTAAAGAATAACATCATCTTGCACGTGTTAACCGAATAGGATAGGAAATAAGCTTTCAAAATAGGAGCCCCACTTTGTGCGGAAAAAGAAATAAGAATCAGGAAATACTTAACTTTTTATCTTTGCACCAAGACTAGATCATTGACAACTTACAAGATGTCGAAAGGTTCATCAACGGCGTTAGAAACGGACGTCGATCTCTCACAGATACGTTCTCGTGCAGCTGTGGCCAGATCTAATGATACCTCTTCATTTTCAGCAGAGGAAGTTTTAGTTGAAAAACTTGACAACTTTTTACGTTCCGTCGAACTCAGACTTGATGGATTTGAAAGGTATTTTAAATTCGTTGCCAACAGTGGTTTGAAAGATGACGTTGAAGATATAGCTCCAAAAGAACAGCCAAATCCCGGCCGGAGATCCCGGAGCGATTCCGTAACTAGCATTCAGTCCTTGTACTCGATCAAGGCTCATTCATTGGGACAATTGCAAGCCATGTATAATCGACTTGGAATGATCAAGGCACTGGTCCTCAGAACCTCGGTGGCTAATTTGGATAACATGTACGCAAAGCTCGAAGAACATTACAAATATTTTATAGCCGACGATGATGAAGAAGATACTTTTGACGTTTCAGATACAAATCATGAGAACCCTGCTCCGGCTCAACCTTTACACAAAGAGGTTCTTCAGCAACGAATTCTCAATACAATCCAATACTTCGATGAGAAGTTCAAAAATATCGACAATCTCATTCAAGAGAAAACTACAGCAGCAAAACAGGAGTATCCAGAGGAGACTTTCCGCCATTTTAAGTACTACAATTTTAACAAGGCTTTGAGAAACGCCGAAACAAGAGATTTGCATTATTTTGAACTCCCTTTGAATTGGAGAGAAAATAGGTATATTATTAAGGGTTATCGATTCACGCTCAATCATACCGGTATCTTGAAATCTATGTTTAGATTTAACCATAATGAGCTGGCCAACATTTGGACTCATATGATTGGTCTTTTCATTATGCTTTATATTGCATTTATTCATTACCCAAGCACTGAAGTGTACCAAAACAATAGTTTCCGGGACAATTTGGCTATGTATGGGTTCATTTTGGCTGCCATAGAGTGCTTTACTCTGTCGGTAGTCTGGCACACATATCTGCATTTTGCTCGCTGGAAGACAAGACAGACGTGCGCCTGCATTGACTATACCGGAATCACTGTGTTAATCACGGCTTCCATCATCGCTGCTGAATATGCCTCATTGTACGAGTACCCTAGATTACTAAAGTTTTATGTTGGGTTCTCCACCGTATGTGGAATGGCTGGGTGTATGTTCAACTGGCTGCCCTATTTCGATCGCCCCGACAGCAAACCAATCCGTATATCATTTTTCTTGGGGCTTGCATTTTTAGGGATTCTGACAATATTCTGTTGTTGCTTCTTCAAAGGTGTTTACCAGCTGTTGTTGATGTTTGCCCCGATGGTTTACAAGCTGTTTATATGGTATTGGATTGGAGTGGTATTTTACGGAGGACTTATTCCTGAGAGATGGAGATATGATGTGGTGATTCTGGAAGATTATGAAAGGCGTCATTCTCATACTGCTGCAGAGGTTATGACAGGAGAAGAGTGTCATGCTGGGCGTGAAGAATTGGAGGATATAAGGCACGAATGCCAGGATCAAGATACCTCTTATGACGATATTATTGCTGAGCATTTTCCTCTGCAACCAAAAGCAACTTCATACAAGAACGATTTCATGCTGTTATGGTGGGTTGATTATGTCTTTGCTAGTCATAACATATGGCACGTTTGTGTGGTGATGGGTGTTTTAGGACATTATGTATGCGTGCTTGACATGTTTTCTCAATTGAGCAGGTAAAAACGGATAGTTTCAAACTTTGTTTTGACGGACATATAGAAGATTTCATATATATTCAAGAGTATAAATCAAGTAAGGTAAGACATTAGATTCCTCTTATTTAAGCAATTGACACATAACCTGTGAACGCAAATTATCATGTCAAACATATTTTTTTATGGAAAAAAGTATACTGTAGCGTTAAGATAGGTGAACCATTCCACAGTTTGATAAGCTGGAATCATCATATAATAGTAACTATTGTGAATCTGAGATATTCAATTTCAAAAATTTCTAAGATGGTCAACAATTCTGATATTTCCATAGTTCTTTCTCAAGTATTTACTTGGTGGATCTAAATCGATGAAACAATTTAAATATTAAATAAGTTCATCTTGCATCAAATTATACTATTAAACTAAAGATCTACTTCGCAAGATAGTTTAGTCACACGACGGTACAATATTGTGTGATCAATTCCAATTGATCCCGGCTAAATTCATCTTACATCAATCTTCCAAAAATCCCTTTCCCCATCAAATTCTTGATCTCCAGGGCACATCCCTACATCTATTGTCTCCTCTATTACACATCTTCATCAAAGAATGTACCTGCATTTTTTCCAACATCCCGCATTATGAATTTTATTAATAAAATCAAAAAAGAATCTGGCTGATCGCGCCAAAAAAACACGTAATTGCTTGTGCTGGCCCACTTTATAGCCAAAGATGCTGTTTGCCGATTCCTTTTGGACCCAAGACTATGAGCTGGGCCCCAAAGTGCTCTTCGATCAATTGTATGAGGGAATAGCCGAAAACAATGATTTTACCCAGCTTTTCAGGGCCCGAATGGAGCTGGAATTACTCTACGGAACCCAACTCACCATATCTCGAGAGATTAAACTGGCGGGAAGTCGTCAAGGAAATGATGACTATGTTCTGTCGATCAAAAACCTGTACCTGAAGTTTAAGGAATCATTTGGAAAGCAAGGTGATTTACATCTTGAAATATCTGAGAGCATCAAACATTTGGTGGTTGGACCCTTCAGCGCATGGTGCCAAGAACATGAAGAAAGAGTTGACTACCTGCGCCTGACTATTCTCGAATCGCTTAAACAGTACCGTTATCTGCAACAACAATTGGAAAAACTTCAAAAGAAATATTTCAATCGATGCCGATTGTTGGAAGACTTTAAAGCACACTATACTGAAGAAGAATTGAAGGAGGAGGCCGAGTTTGCAAGCCAGCAAGATCCTGATGCAAGTGTGGAATCCATTGTAGAAGAAGAAGTCATATACCAATTGGACAATAAGGACTATGATGCACAATCTGCAAAAGATTTACTCGCCAAGTTGCTCTCAGGTGTACCTCAATCATCTCACAAAGTGGCCATTTTGGGTACATACCACAATGTTAGCTCTGGATCTGCCATTGCAAAGTGGATCATGGAAAATCTTAAATTGAACGTTGAAAGCTCGGAAAATTTTGGGCAGGACTTAATTCTGAGTGGCTTTTTGAGAAGTATAGGTTCAATGGGCGGTAAAGGATTTATAAACTCCCTGCAATTTCTCTATCAATGGAAACCTCTTGCATTCAAGACTGCCGGTTTAGAAGGTGAAGATGTTCCTCCAGCCAAATCTGCCCAAACGTTTCTGACTTATTTTGATGATGTCAAACAAGCCATTGGTGTTCAACTGGTCGACTTCAAAGACAAAAGTCAGTTACCAAAACTCATCAAAGAAGTCAAAAGTCTTGATGAAAAATATTACAAATCTACGGTTGATTTGGATCAAGAAAGATGTGCATTTGAGGAATTAATGATGGATCATTTTGTTTTTATGGAAAAATGTGAATTGGATCGTTTGAAAGCTATCAAAAAAGCCGTTTTCGACTTTTTGGGTTGTCTTAACAATAAGGTTTTAGCACTTAAAACAACTTCCGAAGAGCTCTTACTTCTTGAGGAAACAATAAACCCTATCTCTGATCTCAAGATTTTGATCGAAAACTATGGGACCGGTCGTTTCCACCCACAAGTAGTTCTCTACGATAACTACTATGACCTGAATGTTAACCAAACTTTTGGAGTTGATCTCGCTACTTTGCTGAGATTGGACAGAAAGGTCGTCCCCTTGGTGATACAAGCTATTTTATCTCATTTGGATCAGACATACCCCAAACTCGCTAACGACGAAGAAAGAATGAGTCTCTGGACCCAACCCGTCTCTCTCGCAAAAGTACATGCTTTGAGGTTACAGTTGAACACAATCAATGATTTGCAAAAGATATCTGAAATTCTCCATAAATTTGATCCCTTGATAGTCCTGAATACTTTCAAACTTTATTTGATGGAACTTCCTGACCCTATAATTCCATATCTGCAATATGATTTGATCAAGCTGATTTACCAAAATTACCCACCCCTGGCTGATAAGGACGATGGCATTAATGTCCAAAGAATCAATGGGTTACAAAATGTTTTAGTTGATCTTCCAAAATGTAATGTTGCCACATTGGATGCTTTGTTGACTCATTTGACCCGCCTTGTCTATATTATTGGCACCAAAAATAAAACTCTCGCGAGAGACCTTGAGAGTAGACTCAATAAAGAATTTGGGTCTCTTATCTTGAGGCCCAAAAACGAAGCCCACGAACTCTCAGACAAGCACAGTGCACAATTCTTGTGCGATCTTTTTGATCACAAGGACAATATCTTCCTGGAATTAAGGAGAAGGACTTCCGCCAAGGTATCTACTGGAAAGAAGACATTGAAAGAGCCTATTAAAATTAGAGGCCCCCCTGTTTCTGCAAAGCAGGCTGCTAATAATTCCAAATCTCGCTTGGAACTGCGTCTCCAGCGTGCTGTTACCTCTAAAAGAACTTCCGAGGAAAAGGTTTTAGAGATTGCCCCCGCAAGGAAGGAATTAACTGAAGAGATTAAGGCAAATGGTGAATTCTCTTTGAAAAGAGATTCGCCGAAGGTCAGATCTCGTTCCTCTTCTCCGAAAAAAGCTTCTTCTAGAAATGATGGCCTGGAAAGCCCGGTAGCATCAAGATCACCAAAAAGGGACTAAGAGAAAAGACTGTGAAAACAATCAGATCATTAGTTTAGACTCTATGAGGTGCTGTTACATCAATCATCTTTAGTCTAAAAGTGGTAATATATATATATCAATATAAGCTGCATTTAAATACATAAAGGTTTTGGTTCATTGTCGCATGAAGGCTGTCTCCTGAAATCGATCACAACAACTTTCCATGTTTGATGTCTTTTCTTAAACGATACAACATAAACGTCAACACAAAAATCAAAACAACAAGTGGCAATAACAACCATTTCACCTTGGTAAACAATATGTCGCCTATTTCTGGACTCTCTGCTTGACCTTTTTGATACTGGTGGGCAATTTCCTTGTGGTTGGCCATAATAAAGTCCACCTTTTTAGTGAGTTCCTCCATACCACCATGCTGTTCACGAACCTCACCAATGACTCTTTCATTTAATTGCTTTACGGCAGACAAAAGTTGAGAAAATTGGCCGGCAAGAGAATCTTTTATAGCAACGAATTCATCGCGAAGTTCATTCGATAATCTCTCAATCTTCTCTTGTTCTCTTTTGGCGTCGCCATTTTCAGTTCTAATGACCTTCAAGTCGTAGGCCAAGGATTCCAATTTTTCATTTAAAGCATCAAATTGAGACATAGATTCCGCGATAACTTGTGTGTAATCATTTTTGGCACCAGTTCTTTGTTCATTTTCGAGTTGCTTTTTGATTTCTTCCTGATGCTTTCTGGTTCTTTCCATGAGCAGCATTCTATTATGAGATGGATTGTACCCTTCGTTCAGGGTTTGCTCTTTTTGTACGACAATGTCACCAGTACCCATCAAAGCATGGTCGTCTATAGCGTCCTCTGTAATTTTGTCCCATACCTTGATCTCGAAAACTTCGAATAATTCCTTGTCACCATCAGCGTTTGCCGAGACACCAAACTTAAATGGCTGACTTGGAATTTGAATAACATCCGTTTTAAAACAAAGATTGTTATCGACTTGAACTTTGAACCAATTTTGAGTCTTCAGGTATGAAATACGGAGGGTGAAAGGAATAGTCAGATCCAAATAGTTGAAATCACATTGGCCAATTGAATCCAGCAAATCTCCCAGCAACGATTTCAGTAAATCGTTGGCGAAAAGCTTGAAACCTCTGGTGCCAATATTATTAACCAAAAACAGAAATCCGTCAAATACACTGGGTCCACCCAAATATTTGTCTTTAGAATAATCCAGTTCTGCAAGCAACCAGAAAGCCAACCCGTTGGTCCCGGCGAAAGGCATAGTTTCCTCTGAAATTCCTGTCAGGCGGAACATGACCTCAACCGTCCACTCATCGCTGGATCCGACAAGATTGGAACGTTGCCATATCGATCCAGGGCCAGGTCCTAAAACAAGTCGACCCAGTTCTAAGGCCACATTGTCTTGAACTTCCCATTGCTGATCAAGATCTGACAACGAAGTGACTTCCAAGAGCCTTGGAAGAGACTGAGGTCCCTCTGTGTCTTGGGCATGGACTGCCATCAATCCGGACGCCATTACGGCCTTTAAAAGCCACAGGGTCGACACCATCTTGTTCAATGCTGTCAACTTTTCATTTGATCCGCGAAGTGCAGGACCGGCTGGCGGTGGAAGCCCTGAGCGCGCCAGAAAAAATATTGGCGATGACGATATTATGCGGCATAGACATCAGGCACATCGTCTTAAGTTTGATGAGCAATAAACTTTTATTGAATTAGTATGAGCTCAACGCAATAAACGGTATTGGTTCACTTGGCAAACTTGAGTAAAACAGACTCTTACAAATATCAAAAATTATTTTTTGTTTACCTATATCTATCAACTGTTATTTATATATTTACTATTGATGAGAACGACGCATAACGTTTCTTCGCACCTTCCACACTCCACCCACAGCTGATGAACCCTCAAAACTGACGAAAGGCATCTTGAGAAACGGAGTAACCGATTTCCTTGACCTTTTCAATGACTTACGTTGACCTTGTATCAACAGCGGTTTAAGAATCTCTGGGGATGCAATTTCACCGTCTCCTCTAACAAGAATAATCTTATAGCCCTCTTCGGCTAACCGTTTGGCTTCAGAACAATCGTGGAAATATAAATTGGCATAACTTCCTCGACGGTCAACACTATGTACCATTGCAAGACCACAAAATTTAGCCAGTGGGAAAATCTCTTCATAAGCATCTGAGCCAAGGATAAGTGGTCCACCATCCGTTTCTTCTTTGCTCACCATTTGAAATTCTTCATTTGAAACCAACAAAACTGCCACAATTGTTGATTCAAAGAGAAGATAAATATCGGATACAGTAAATAAGTCTCGAGGTTCGAAATTTAATACACAAATGGCGTTGATTCCAACGAAGTTGACATCTTCCATTCGGGATTGGAAAGATAATCGCATCGGAGCTTTGTCTAGAACATGACTAGTAAAATCAAACGTGATCCTTTCACCTTCAGATGCAGTGCGGTGGAAGTATGCAAGCTTACCATATGTTCTTAGTTGTGCTGGTGAATACATAGATGCCTGATATGATCCTCCGAGTACTATTGAATTTTTGTACGTTAATCCTTCTAAAAGTACATCGATACCTGTCGTTATCCCACCTAGGAGAACCAAATTATCAGGATTCAACAATGAAGTAATCCGCGAAAGTAGAATTTTCCCATAACCTTTGATCCATCCCGGAGTGTTGACCACTAGGCTATGTCCTTGTGGTTTGAAATGCATGATGTAAAAACGTAAGAGTTCTTCTATACATTTAATGTACAACGTTGGATTAGCTTGGGGGGTATTGAAACCATAGTAAACCAGTTTCTCAGGTTCTTTGACACCCATTCCAATTATGATGTCGGAGATCTTGCACAAAGAAAGACAATGTGGTGGGGAGAATTCCAGTTGACCAGGATCAAGGTCTATATATATCAGCTCTTGATAATGATTGAGGACAGTCTTAGTAAATGTAGACTTTCCACTATTTTTATTTCCAATAACCATGGTAATATGGGGTTCACCTAATGCGTAATCTGAGCCACTTGTTTTCACGAAATTTTCAATCAGTTCGGTCCATGTTTTATCGACCCATAACCCAGGTTCGTACATTTCAAGATCAAAAGTAAACTTTTTCGAACCAAAAGATTTCTTATCTTGAAAAGAAATTATCGGTTGGTCTTCGAAGTCTTGTCGAAATATGAACCTTTTCAATGGAGGATAATACGAGCTGATGATTTCGATTCCGGTACTGTAATTATGAAGTCGAAGGAAGGTTACGAATTCTGGATCCAGAAATTGCTTGAGTTCTTCGGTCAGTTTTTGGTACGCTGGTTCTTCCAGAGTTTTAGTGGCCGTGATCATAGGAAGTGCTTGACTTTGGGTGGCTATTATTGGGAATTCTTTAGTACTAGCACTTACCTTGGCGGATTCATTTATTAATATAGCGCCCAGAAGGACGGTTAGGAGAGCTTGTCCCTTAATAACCAAAAACTCATGGTGTTTAAGAGCAATTATCGTGTATTCTTCTCCTTCAAGACGATTGGTGGCTTTGGGAACGTATTTGTATCTCTGTTCGTTAAACTGGCTAACAATTAGAGATGAGGTACTTGATTCGATACGTGATGTCAGGGATGTAGGCTCTGTGATCTCGTTTTCCTCTAGATCATCCAGAGAATTATCATATGTTGGTAGGTAACCTTCAGAGTCCACGAGTGGCGTTTCGGGTGCATCTCGTAGCCTTGCAAAGGCACTCATGGGGTTGCAAAATCCTACTCTCTCGCAAAGGATGGTTTTTTTTCGTGCAAGTGAGAGTAGTGGTAGGATCCCAGGCCTATCTTAGAAGAAAGTGGGAGACAGGTTTTCGGGTTTAAAGACCATTAATTTTTTGCGTCTGCTTTGACGAGATACGGACTTAAGTCGATATTATGATAGTAAGGACAAATATACTTACGTTAAAAAACGGCGTTTAGCAATGCGTTTTCGATGTAATAAACCTCCTACGTATTAGGATTAATATTCTCCATGTTGCAGTTGATTGTTTTATCTGCCCTCTTTTCTACACAATTGAAGGTAGAATGGAATAAGCTTATAGCCTGCACAAAATGGCTTGAATTCAGTATCAACTAGTGTCCTCGATGCACCTATGAGATCATAGAATACAGTTGCAGAATTATTTCTTGATGGGGTTTGAAAATGCACAGAACGTCAACAACTTCTACGTTATCAAGAAAACCGTGTAATCTTCAACTTGTTACTCACAAGATTCAAGGACTACACTACAGTAAAATTTGCAACAATATCAAAAATATGGCACACATAAAGAACCAAATCAAAACCGGTAGCCGGAAATATCCGTGCAAATAGTTGATATCGAGCGCAAATAAGTTCTGGCCTGAAATTTAACCCCGGAGAAATACTTCAAGAGCTCAAAAGCTGTGAGGTACATCTAAGAAGTTCAATCTTAGCTCAAAAGTGCCGTTTCCATGCAAGTCTTTAAAATAAATGGCACAATTTGTGGGTTTGCCAATTAATTTGTCAATCTACTATACATTCCCCTCCTTTCTAATCCTCTGCATCTTTTAACTCTATATTAACATCATACCGTTGCTTGCATTCCTGGTAGCTCGGATAAAAGTAGGAATAACATGGAGCCGCTGTCAACTTCACGATTTGACCACATGCACGAGACACTGATCAGTTTATCGCACCAATAGAAAAGCGCGATTATCCTAAAAAGGTGTGCATATCCCAAACAATCAAGTTGCTTACTTCGGTATGGTACGGTTCAGCTGTGCCGCTAAAAGCACTCTGGCGGTAAAATCGACTATCATCAACCCCGTCTACAGATTGGATTGTTTGCTTAATAACGTACTATACTTTCTCACTTCTTAGCAATAAGTTCTCCTTTCCAACCATCACCTCTTCGATGGCCTCGGCCTCGACATCATTTTCTACTCTCCTTATTGATGCATAAAAGACGAAAAGGGTAATATTGAAAAATTCGTCCTGCGGGTCGCCTTATCGCCTCTTGTAAACCAATACGTTTATTTTCCGGTTGCTGCAACTTCCAACTGGCGGAACTGAGCCTGATAAAAATCAGTTACCCATATCAGTCTTGCATATTGGAAGTACCCGTACCACCTTCGCTGATTTTATAACCAATTAATTCCTGAAGGAAATCTTAAATTGTGCTTGTCGAGACATCTACATTGACCATATTTGACTTCAAGTTTTAAACCTTGCATTGATTCTCGTCTAAGTAGTAACCGACAAGTAAAGATCCTTGCAATCAAGAGACAAATTCGCATTCTTGCGTAATTAAACATATCGGCATTAACCCCTTCATCATTTGCCTTTTATCTTCATCCATCTTGTGACGCCCTTTCAAAAATTATACCAACTTCATCATCATGAACAGAGGCCGACTCTCTAGTCGATTTCATTTTGGATCTGCGACCGACGATACTGCTCCCTCGAACATTTCAGACTTATTGGTGGACGAGCTGGTCAGTGCCGAAACTCTCTGGAAGATGTATAATAAGGCAAGAGATCTGCTCCCATTTAAAGCTAGAATGGAAAATTTAACCTGGAGGATGATGCATATTAATATGCCTCGTAACAAGACCCGCCAACCATTACAAGGGGCATCAATAAAACCCAAACAGAGCTCAAACCCAGCAGCAGATGATTTTGATTACATTGAGCATATTCGAAAGATGTCCAAAGAGACCGTAGCGAAAAAAAGACCTGCGGAATTTCTGCCGGAATTATCAACGACAAAGTATCAGCTGAACTTGTCTGCCCTGTTTCAGCAGCTCAATCAATCCCAAGATCAAAGAAATCATCATCCCAACTTTCAGCAAGATCTCCATAATGAATCTATTGATTTCCAAAATCATCATTTCGAAGGCGACCCTTTACATATGGACCATAATCGATATCTGAGCCTGTTTTCTTCGCTAGATCATGTCAATGGACAAGGACTTTTTAACACAGGTTTTCCGATTGATGCCATGGAAACCGAATCTGCGGTGGGCCTGGCACCACCTCTGTCCATATTCCCGTCTAACTTTCAGCGAAGAGATCTGCTCCATAGAGATTCTTCAATCGTACTGTTATCAGATTATCATAGGCTGCAAGCTAGCACGCCTTTCACTAGCTTAGGCAATCCTTTGCATTCAGAGCTGTTTAGTTTACCAAATTATCCCCAAAATAATGGATTTTTACGGCTGTATTCACCACAGCAGACGACCCCGACAGTGGAGTTTCTGCTGTATTTCGACTCCTTTGGCAAGAGGAAGCCCATGGGAGCCCCTCAGCCTGCTGTTGCACCTGCTGTTGCAAGAAATATATCCAAGGCCAACGGCACAGGTTTAGGCTCAAATTTCGAGCCTAGTAATGGATTTACAGGCTTTGGCGACTGGGGAGAGGAAATGGTCCCTCCAATGAGCAATGGAACTTCTCCAAATAGTGTTGGAAGACCAAAAAAAGCAAGCAAAACCAAACAGCCACGCAAAGCCGCCCGAACCAGTACACCACCGCCCAAGAAGGACTCGGCTAATGATGGTAATACCCAGTGTACAAATTGTCATACAAAAACCACACCCTTATGGAGAAGGGATTCAGAAGGACAACCACTTTGTAATGCTTGCGGTTTGTTCTTGAAGTTACATGGGGTCGTACGTCCCTTGAGTTTGAAGACTGATGTGATTAAGAAGAGGCAAAGAGGACAAAATACTGGGAAAAAGAAGTTACTGATTCTGTCGATTTCTAAGGGTACAACTTCACCATCCGCTAGATCCAGTGTACTGGTTCCAACTCCATTACTGCAAGATGTCATTAATTCCGATGGTGATAATTTGGACCCTACCCCAATAAAAAAAGAAACCAAAAGACGACTGTTACTGCTGCTGCTGCCTAAAAAACCAATTATTGATAAGCAACTGATGCCGCAATCAGACTCACTTCAGCATGAACAAAAATACCAAATGGACTTTGATTTTGGAAAGGTGGACAATGAAGCTGCTTATTTAATGCCAGGTGGTCATCTGAATTTGCACCTGATATCTGAAGATCAAAACTCGCATCAAAATTTGATGGACACGCATTTCCATCAGCTTTCAAACAATGATAAAGCACAAATAGATACTTACTCTATGGACATTGATCAATCCAATCACCAACAACAGCAGCAGCAAGATGATGAAAATCAGAACCAAAGTTGGGACTGGTTAAGCGTTACCTTATAAAGCCTTATAAGGACTAAACATTAGAAGCCCCCGGTGGGCATTTGTATACTAGATTTTTTTCTTGGTCAATCTCATATATAGTTTTTGGTTTTCCAGAATTGTTCTATACTGTTGATAACATTATCTGTCACTCAATTTATTGTAGTTGAATTTGCGACATCACATAATAGTAGTAACTTCGAGAAAATTCAAAACGGTTCAGAATTGGGATTTATGAGTTAGTAGTAATATCCATAGATACGAATTACCATCAATATTCTTGAAAAATATTTCTTATTTCGATTTTATAAGTTTCCAAAATATCAAGGTTTCATGAGACCATTCGCTTGAAAAGTAAGTTTACGGCTCGTAAATTGCCGTTAGATCATCGGGTCTTCACAACGGGTTTCTCGCACCACAAATGATTAATAATTTCGCGATAATCTTGAACTCAATATTATGAGTTACCCTCGAGTCTCGATAGAATATTGCGCCAAGTGCAAATGGGGGAATAGGGCCGTTTGGTACCTTCAAGAACTTTTACAAACATTCGATAAGCCCGGCCTTATAATTAATGAAGTTGCCCTTCAACCATCTTATGATCAACCCGGAGTATTCCGTGTGACGGTGTTCAAGGCGGTTGATGAATTTAAAATTGTGTATCAAAGGAAAATGAAACTAGATTCAGTCGAAGGAAAGGATCATATATATGAAGGATTTCCTGACAGCAAGTTTTTAAAACAACTTGTACGTAATTATTTATTCCCTGAAAATCAGTTGGGTCACATCGACACCACAGTTGTTTCGCTAAATGAGGGATGTCAGGCGTGTGAACGGAGTTAGAAAAAAATTGATACAAAGCGATATAAGATAATAAACGAATAAATCAAAGCTAACAACACATTTATGATATTTCCTTGATGGAATCGGATCTTTCAATTACATCGATAATAAGTTCCTTTAATTTACATTATTTTTACATATTCCAAGTTAGCGAATTCACTAATTAATCGCCTGGATTAGGTGATTCTTGTAGCTAGCGACTATTCTTAACGACAGTCAAGAGTGGAAGAATTATTGAACTGATTGAAGTAAGAAATTTACATTCTTACCTCCCGATTATGTTCCTATAGTCCAGAATCCTGTAGAATTGAAAGCGGTTGTGATGATTGTGTTAATAGTCGGCGCAGCTAATTTTATTAACCTTACCTATTCTCTGATTACTCGACCTCGTTGAGGATATCATCCCAACCTCTTTCTGAGATGATATATGGAAGCAGCAGCCCGATGGTTCCGAAGTAAAGGGCGTTATTAGGAAGACCTAAAAGCAGTTGATATTGTTTTATTACGAAAGTTGGCAGAACATTTTTGGCGTTGCCAAAGGCCTCTTCCACTTGACCTTCGGATGGGATGACTCCTCTTCTGACCAGTGATTGGTGATTAATCTCTTTCGTTATCTGTTTCCATTTGTTTTTCTCTGCCGTTACTAAAAGCTGTTTAAGAATCTGAATGTCGTGTTCTTCAAATTTTGCAAGTACCAGCAGTCTGGAGTTATTGTCATCGGGAGCGGAGAGCGACTGTTGGTGCTGCTGCAGGTACATCAGTGAGGTTGTAGTAATGTTTGTCTCAATGTATAACATTAACAGAACGCGTTATGCACTCGTATTATATATGTTTCGTAGTGGTAAAGCTTTGAGGGGTTGTTTTGCTATCTTCTTAGGTTAAAAAATACTGGACAATCGCTTTCGGAGAAAGCCTTAAAAAATAATGACCTGGGGAAATTTTCTGCCATAAGCACACACCTCATTTCCTTAAGGTGATCTGCTAATAGTACCGACAAAAATAAGAAATTATGCAATTACTTTTTTTTTTAGTGCGAATATTTTCCTTATTTCAAGCGGGAGAACAGTGAAGAATGTAGGAGAACAAACTATATACGGAACTTCTTTACTAAAATCTGCAAGCGAGACCATTTACAATTAAAAAAAGGGCATAGTCTATATAAATATTTTTCATACAAGGTCAATTATGTTCTAAATACACCAAATGTTTCTGTCAGAATCGTGCTTGGGTCAACTCTACGTGATTTGAGCTCATTAAATACCATGTCAACGTAACCATCAGGACCCAAAACATACGTGTCAAACTTAGAAGTATCTGGGATATCTTCGGGGTTGATTCTATGCTTATAAAGTTCATCGATTTTTTCGAGCTCACCATTAGAAATGTATTCCCTTAACTTGAACTTGTCGCCATATTGGTTTTTAATGCTCTTGAACCATGCGGTAAATGGCCTTGAATGATCATTGGAATAGTAAAGATCCACAATTCTACCGTCTTTGAGGGCTATTTCTGCAATCAGAATCAATGGGGTAATACCAATACCTCCCGCCAAGAGAAGAACTGGCTCATTTTTTCCTTCTTTGTAGACAAAAGACCCAGTAGGTGCACTAACCCCAACTTTGTCTCCAATTTTCAATTGATCTTGAATAAAATTGGAAACGACCCCACCATTTGCATCTCTTTTGACGGATATTCTGTACTGATCATCTTCAGGATATTGGGAGATTGAATATTCTCTAGTGGTTTCTTGTTCCATACTTGGAACCTTCCATCTAATTCCGAGGTATTGACCTCTTTTAGGAACTTGGATCTTTCCATCAATTGGTTTTAAATACAAACTCTTCACATCTTCTGTTTCGGATTCGATTCTTGTAACTTCAAATTCTTTGAATCCTTGCCATTTGTTCTTGGTGTAACAAGCATGTTCAGCGTCAATCAAAATCTTAGCTAAGTTACCATAGGCCACACCCCAAGCCTCTAAGAGCTCCGGTGTTGCAATTTCATCGCCTAAAAGCTCATGCATCGTAGCCAATAAATTTTCACCCACAATTGGATATTGTTCAGGTTGCACTTGCAACCCTACATGCTTCGTCACAATTTGGTTCACAAAAGTTGTCAATGGTGAGAGATCGTCGATGTTCTTAGCGTACGCAAGTAAAGAGTATGCCAAAATTTTAGGCTGAGCCTTAGTCTTTTGATGTGCAATATTGAAGAATGGCCTCACCGATGGGTTATTTGATAACATACGACTGTAAAAAGCACTAGTTAAATCAACTCCGGATTTTTCAAGAATTGGTATTGTTGCCTTGATGAGCAGCTTCTGAGCAGCAGTAAGTTCGACAATTTTGTAAACATTCATCTTTATTCGGCTTATGGAAAATAAAGATTAACATCTAATTCTACTTCCTGATCTACACTTTATATAAAATTCAATTACATTAAGATCAATCCTATTCGTCAACCACTCTTGAAACGGTGCATGTTAAGCATCCATGTTAGGAAACATGGACCGGCGTTTCCACCCTAAAAATAAAATATCAACTGATCGCGCCGTTGGCACGCACATAAAGAGGCCACTTTATTTTTTATTCCATGTAGTCGTCACTGTAATTGTCGTCTTCCTCTTCATCATCGTCATTCATAGAGATGTCCTCGTCCTCGTCTTCGTCGTCATCTTTATATTCAATTTGATATTTGACTGGTTTTTTTTGTGTAGCTCTCTTGCCAGACGCCCGCTCTTTGTTCTCGAATTCGAGATCATCCAACTCGTCCTGCATCATACTAGATTTCTGCGTTTTGGCTTTAGAATTGTGGCTAGCCTTTTTTGGTGCTGCTGCCGCATTCGCAACGGCTGACTGCTCTTCCGATTTTTCCTTCGGTTCTTCCGATTTTTCCCTCGAGCTTGGCTCGGACTGTAAAGTCTTGGAATAATCGTGACCAAGTATTTCATCGTCATCACTCTCACTAAAAATAGAAACTATCTTGGGGACCTTCTTCGCAGGTGGTTTAGGCTTGGGAGTTGTCTCTTTTTTAATATTCAGGGTGCTTCCAATTAATTGCAGTTGCGTTTTATCTTCTTTTTTTATGGTGGGTGATTTTTTTTTCGCGGGCTGATCGTTCTCTTTTTTCGGTGCTGCTCTCTTGGTTCCTCTGCCCTTTTTGCTGCTAGCTTTCATTGGCTTCAAGTTCGCTCTTTCCCTCCTGTCTTCTTCCAAGAATTTTTCCCATTCCACGAGAAATTCATCCAAATCAGCACTCCAGAGGTCTTTGGCTGATTTTCCCAACAATTCTTTTAATTTGTCCTCCAAATTATTTCTTTGATTCAAAAGCTTTTCATATCTTTCTCTTGTCAAACTCCAGATAGCCATACCTAACAAGTAATCGTATGACGAATAGATATTTTCAGGCTTGTTTGCTTCGATTTCGTCAGCTACTTCCTCGTTGATAAACAAGCCCTCTGGGACTCTCGTCGTTTCTTCATCCTCTTCTTCGACTTTGACCAAACTAGATTCCGAAGTAATTGGTTTTCCTGATTTTGAAAATCTTTTGAAATCGTGATTTTTCAATATTTCAACCAATTCTGCTCTTCTCTTATTCGAGACTTTCAATTCACCGTCAATGATCATCTTAATAAATCTGGCTTGTTCGCTTAATTTTGTCAATTGGTTTTGCAAGTCCTGGGCCATATGGTCCTTTCTCCGCTGGTAGTATTCCATACGGACGTAATAGAAATCTTTCAAAATATCCTCAGGAGAGTCATACCTTTTGATTCTTCCAAGAGGATCAAAAGCTACCATGTTACTAGTACTAAGCGATTGGATAAGGCGGAATTTTTCGAGCAATCCAACTTTCAAGGCTTTGGCCATTTCCTCGGTGGACATCTTGACGACGAATCTAATTGTCAGACTATGGTGTTCCTCAAAATCTTTAATCCAAGGCTTAATCTTATCAGTACCTAGTCCCAGAAGCAAAAATTCTTTCATGTTGTTTGTCCAAAATTTGATTGGAAGTTCGGTTATCTCAAGAGTGGTTTCATCGATTTGATCGATTTTTCCAAAAACTTTGAACCTGTCACCGTTCTTTTCTAAATAACCTTCCCATCCTCTGAACCAAGGTTGCATAGGTGTCAATTCGTCGCCAACCATCAATTTTCTGATATTCGAGACAATCTCGATAGGGTTATATGGAGGGATATTGGTAGACCAACCTGTACCAATACCCTCAGTACCGTTCACTAAAAGCATTGGCAAAACCGGTAAATACCATTCAGGTTCAACAGTTTTTTCGTCATCCTGGACATATGTATAAATCGGATTATCAAGAGGGTTAAAGATGAGTCTAGTAATCTCGTTCACACCTGTAAAAATATATCTCGCAGCCGAAGCATCTTTACCACCAGCAGCTCTAGTACCGAAGGCACCATTTGGTTTCAAAATGTTTAAATTATTAGAGCCAATAAAGTTTTGGGCCAACCCAATGATGGTTTGGACTAAAGACTGCTCACCATGGTGATAACCGGTGTTGTCGGAGACATACCCAGCTAAACTGGCAACTTTGATTTCACCTCGCAAATTTCTTTTGAAACAACCGTACAAAACTTTTCTTTGACCTGGTTTTAAGCCATCGAGAACGGAAGGTATAGACCGAATATTGTCAGCCATTGAAAAAAGGATCAATTCTTTGTTGATAAACTCACTTATAGGGATCTCTATCAAGGTAGGTTCCAATCTGGTTCCAGGGACATATTGTTGCAACCAGTCTTTTCTGTCATCCGCTTTCTTTTTTGAGAATGCCAAGTCGATTAAACTACTATCATCACCTTCCAACGAATGGAATTTTTTCAAATGCCTATCTAAGGCGGTAAAATACTCAATATACTCCTTTTGTGTTGAGGTACCTAAACCCTTGTAGTACTTGTGGGACCAGCGACATTCTTTGCCCTCTTCCAGTCGCCATTGCTCAAAATCAAGCATGTTATAAAACGGAATTACACGGTTTTGACGTCCAGCTACGGTCACCTTAACGATCGGTGTGATGAACTCCAACAAAAACCCAGGAATCTGCAATAATCCAGGAAAAGTACTTTCAAAGAAGTTGATAAGTAAACCCTTGATGTGTGACCCATCGGTATCCTGATCGGTCATGATCATAATATGGCCGTATCTAAGGGTTTTGATGTTATCCGAGTTGTACTGCTTTTTATGTTGTAAACCAATAATCTGTTTGAGAGCGGTAATTTCTGCATTCTTAGCGACCTGATCTGACAGCGCTTCTCTCACATTCAATAATTTTCCTTTCAATGGAAAACAACCGTAGTGGTCTCTTCCTACCACGGTTAAACCAGCTACTGCAAGGGATAAAGCGGAATCACCTTCAGTTAAAATAAGCGTACACTTGTAACCATCTTTGGTGCCCGCTCTATTTGCATCAACCAATTTGACCTGATTTTTAACTCTCAGTTTTCTGCTTCCATCATCCTTCAGAAGAGCCTTATCGGCATTTCTATTGGCGATTTCTCTAATTTTTTCTACGATGCTTGTTTTCAAGATCCTGGCGATAAATTGATCGGTGATGGTCACCTTTTCGGAAGGTTTTCCACCAAATTGAGAAACCTTGGTCGTAAGTTGCTCTTTAGTTTGCGAAGTAAATGCCGGGTTTTCGATCAAACAATTCACAAATAAGAACATATTATTTCTAACTTCTTGAGGCCTAATCATGAGCTTGTTTTTGCCCTTTTCCTTTTTACTTATTGTTTCCACAAGCTTGTTCACAATTTGGTCGGAGATGTATTTTATATGAGTACCACCTGATGTAGTTGCGATAGAATTGACGAAAGAGACTTGATTGAAAGTCCCATCACTTACGGCAAACGCAATCTCCCATCTGTCATTCACAACTTCATTGACTATTGTGGTAAACTTTTTCTCTTCTTCTTCTGGAGTTGCGTCTTGCTTCAATTTAATTGCCTTGACATACATCTCGACGTAATTTTTAAAATTCTTGACGTTTAATTTCTTTCCATTCAAGTAAATGTTGCAATCCTTCACAGTACCACAAAGATCGTAAATACGTCTTCTCATGACTCCCAAAATCTCGTCATCTAAAACATCCATTCCAAATCGAGGCAAGTCAGGTTTAAATGTGATTTTAGTGTATTCCTTCTTGGTTTTCAAAGTTGTAATTTTAGGTTTAGTGACCTGCAGCATATTCTTGGTCCACGTTTGTTTATACAACTTTTCCGTCAGTAAGTCAGCAGTTTCAACTGAGAATTCAGTGGAGAAGATATTACATAACTTCGCTCCGTAACCGTTTCTACCACCAGTAACTTTCTTTTCGTCGTCATTATAATTTGAGGAAGTCAAAAGATTACCGAAAATCAATTCAGGAATGTAAATTTTTTCAGTTTTGTGAATTTCTACTGGAATACCTCGACCATCATTCATCACTTCAATAACGTTATTCTCAGGATCGAGTTTAACTTTGATATTTTTCATGGTAGGATCACGTATCTTGTTATCTGCAGCATTGACAAGGATTTCATCAAAGATCTTATAAAGACCAGGGACAATGGTTACCTCTTTGTAAACCATTTGCTCTGACTCTGCATCGAAAGACCACATTTCCATTGGGGTCTTCTCCACCGACCCAATATAGGTGTCTGGTCTTATGAGAATATGCTCTAATTGAGAGAGCTTTTTGTATTGATCTGATGCATTTGAGGTTTTGGATTTGCTCGAGGTTGGTGGTGTCACAGTACGTGAAGATGGCAGTTTTACAGTTCCTCCAAAGCTCGATTCTGAGTTATCCGAAGCGTATTCGCTTTCTGAATCACTCATTCTAAACAAGTACCTTAGAATTGATAATTTAAGAGGAAGATATAGAAAGTTTTTTTACAGCCATTCGGTATGTAAATAACGCGGTATTGTATGCAGGTCTATTTAAAATTATGGTGTAAACGCGATCAAAAAGGGACTGTTGAGGCTAAAAATACGGTAAGAATACCTCACTTTTTGAGCTTTGACTGAATTCTTTGAAATTCCTCTTCATCAATATCATGGGACACACTTTTCCGTCTTTTTTTACCCTTGGGTTTTCCTCCGTATTTCAGTTCAAGTTTTTCGATTAAATTGTCGAGTCTTCCTGCTTGTCTCGACTGGATGAGCGCTTTCAAATCATTTTCAGTTTTAGTCTTCTTTGCTCCTAGTAAGCTCTCTAATGCAGCTGCTTCTTTTGCTTCTTTGGAAAGCTTTTTAAGCATTTGTTTAACTTTTGTTTTACGCAGTTTCTTATACTTTTCCCAGGTCTTCAATGTGTGCTCATCTTTTACCTCATCAATTTGGTCTTCAATCATTTTGAAAACTCTATTCTCTTCCAGTTCGGTAAACTCCAAATGAGGTATCAATTCGAATAACTTAAGAAAATCACCTTCATAATAGGTAAAGTTTTGCCATATATCGTTTTTTTCCTCCTCTGATCCTTGATAAACTTTTTTGTCCTCTTCAATAGCCTCCACTGTGAGCCCTTGTGAAACAGATTGGAAATATTCCATCCAGTCAAAACCATCTTCATCTTGGCCATCAAATGCATCTAACAGACCAGTTCGATCATATCTATTCCTTTTGGCCGTATCTGACAATATGCTGTAAGAAAACTGGATTTTTTGGAATATGTCTGCCAGTGTGTTGTTCAGAGTCTCTCCATCTTCTGCTCTGGACGCTTGTTGGACTTTATCAGGGTGGTATTTCAAACTTAATCTTTTGTAGGATTTTTTGATTTCAATCGGCGAGGCCGTCTTTTCTATATTCAATACCTCGTAAGGGTTCAAATCACCGTATGCGTTTGCCATCACCTCAAAACTACTTAATTAAAGTTGTATAAAATGTTCAAATGTTTAATCTCTCCCCACGCAAAAAAAATTGTGTTAAATCAAAAAAAAATCAAAAAAACAGTAAGCGATCAAGAAGATTTGCTCTGAAGGACTGAGTAAGTAGTGCATCAAGCTGGGAAAATAATGGTGCTTCATTGTACAAAGTGATCTAAATGAAGATTTCCAATACATAAGGTTTTACTTAGAGTGATAAAAAGGTGTTAAATGATATCCGATGTACATTATACCAGTTGACAAATTATAGAGCAACAACCTTTTTGTTCTGTTCTGATAATTATAAGACCCTACAATATTGATCTATAGCATTTATTGAGATTCTTAAGTCATCCTGTCAGTAACAATTATCATTAATCAATTGTACCTAAGATAACTCATCACAATTTAGCTACAAGTCATTTCAATTCCTCATAAGAATCAGCAATAGCTTTGGTAATGTCATCGACGTGGCCCTCATAAACAGAGTAACCCATGTGACCAACACGGAAGTACTTTCCGACCAATGCCTTGTGGATACCTCCAGCGACGGTGAAACCCTTTTCGCCAATCTTGGCAATCAATTCTCCTCCATTGACACCCTCTGGGAAGTATACGGCGGTTAAACCATTGGCTGCAACATCTGCGTTGACAGGAAGAATCTTGAAACCAAGTCCCTGCAAGGTTTCCTTGAACTTCTTGGAAGCAGCGTGATGTTTAGCGAATCTTGTGTCTAAAGACTCAGAAAGAATCTCATCAAGAGATGTCTTTAATGAGGTCACAGTTTGCACAGCTGGAGTTGCAAAGTAAGCAGGCTTGCCGGCTTCATAAGCTTGCATGATTGGAGTCCATTTCTTCAAGGATGCGAAATAAGACGAATCCTTCTTTCTGTTGAGAGCAATTTCAACTGCTCTAGGAGATGCGTAGAAGATGGAGAGTCCAGCAGGAACACCGATAGCCTTTTGGGATGCAGTAAGAGCAAAGTCAACACCCCACTTGTCGAATTCAAGATCTTCAACACCGATAGAACAGACTCCATCGACAATAATCAAAGTCTCTGGTGAAACCTTCTTGACGACCTCAGCAATTGCCTTAACGTCGGAAACTACGGAAGTGGAGGTGTCAACGTGAGTAATTGTAATAGCCAGGTACTTAGCCAGCTTAAGTTGCTCCTCGATCTTAGTCAATGGAACAACATCACCAACCTCAGCAGTGACAACGTCAACGTCGGCGTCATAAACCTTGAGACAATCAGCGAAGGAGTCGGAGAAAAATCCGGTCGACAATACAAGAACCTTATCTCCTGGAACAATCAAGTTAGCTGAAGCAACATCCCAGCCCAAAGTACCAGAACCAGACAAAATATATGGTTGAGCCTTTGGATCGGTCGACTTGAACAATTTACGAAGGTTAACCAAAGCTGATTGAAAGGTCTTAATAAACTCTGGGGAAGTATGGGCTTGGGAAGGGGTAGCCATAGCACCAAGGACCGGATCAGAGAATTCGATCGGTCCTGGGATCATTGTGAGCTTGTGTGCTTGTTGTTTGAATGGAGTAGACATGGTTGAATGAAAAAATCTCTTTACAGGTAGTAATCTCTTGAACATTTTTTTATTGCCTGGCCAAATTTTTCGTGGGGTTTGCTTACAGCCCACGCAGTATGGGGAAGCGGAGTGGCCCACCCACAATTTAGTCGCCCTCAGTAAATGAGAGAAGTCCTATTTCAAGTGAGTCACGCATATACTCTCCCAAATGGGTAAAAATACCCGAAAGCCCGGGTTGAGCCGAAAAAAATAAGTTCCAAAAAGTGCAAAAAAAAAGGATTGCTGGTGTGATGATACCCGCGAGATTCGAACTCGCGCCTCCGGAGAGACCAGGACCTTACCCTGGCGCCTTAGACCAACTCGGCCAGAGTACCCAATCCTTGTTGTAACGGGACGCACGGTGAAAGATATTCGCTAACTCTTATAATTGTTGCCCTACGAAGAACAAAACTATGTAGAAGGCTTTCGAAGCCTTAATTGTTTGTATAGTTACAGCTTCTGTATGAGCCGGATTGAGAAATCACTATCAAAAATTCATGTAATCTTAAATAATTGTTTAACACAAGGCACCAGTTGAGGGAATGAGTTTCAGAGATGGGTGACCACTAGATGATTTTATCGATTTCTGAACGATTGATCCTCAATCCCCCCCTCATATTAATTGGTAATTGCTTATATTAAGATTTCTTAACACTTACTAATGAGTGCTTCTTTGTTTAGTAATGTATGCCTTCTTTGTTGAATACTAGTTTGTATTTGTGTTTTGCGATTGCAACCAAATTTTGGCAACCTCTAAAATTGGAAAAAGCTAAAGATCAACATGCCAAGTGCACTATTTGTGGGCGAATCTTCCTCCATGTCCTTTCTTCTTTGGAGGCTCAATGTAGCTGGATGGAAAATCGCATTAGTCACTTTGGAAACTAGAATTTACAGGAGACATAAGATGTACATGCATTGTGAAGATAAAGTTGAATCTTTTGAAATAAAAGTCCAGGCTAGCTCGTTCCCTACTCTTATGAGTAAAATCTCCAGCGAAACTGTATTTGATTACGTTTTCGTTTCCTCAAGGGTGATTTTGGGTATGGACGAGTATGGTGACTACTTAACTCGCATGATCAGTAGCAAAACGCTCTTGGTTTCCGATTCATTCATTTTTGGAGACGATATTTTGAAAAAGACCTTTCCGGATAACGATTGTTTGTGCCTATATTCGGAGATTGATTGTCGAAAGCTCTCACAGTATTCATATAAAGCTTTGAATGATCACTACAATTATTTGATAGGTACAGGTTCTATTGAGTTATTCGCTAATTCTTGCACAAATTGCGAGCAAACTTCAGGTAAATTGAGTCAGTTGATACTTGCCTATGACTCAAATACGGAGGGAAAAATTCAAATAAGTCCACCACGTCCGTTAAAGACTTCGATCTGGAAATACTTGGTTGCCATGGTTTGTATCGAATGTTTGGCTGTTATTTTTGAGGAACCAGACGTGATGTCTCTCTCTGAAGAAGAGTCTGCTATGCCTATAATGAAAGGCTTGTACAAGGAGCTCATTTCGCTAGCAAACGTTCTAGGAATAGGAACAGTCACTTCACTGAAACTAACAGCCTCAAAATGTCTTCGAGGGCTATTACATAAAGAATCTCATAAAAGACTGAATCGATTGGCAAGGCTGCAACCTAATGAGTTCGCACCCCGGTACATCCATGCACCCAAATTGTTCCACGATTTCAAGCATCACTTTCCCATTGATGCTGATTTACTACTTCGCTATTTGTTAAAGATGGCTCGAAATAAATGCCTTCCAATGCCTTATTTGGAGTCACTTGCTGGTTTTTTAGAAAAGCAAGTTGGGTCAAGTAAGTCTAAATTATTTTCTTCAAATCGGTCTGATTGCATATCCTTGTCGCAATTTGAAAAAGTGAATGGAATTGAACCGAGAAAGAACATGATGAATTATCCGCCGTTTTCAAAGTTACCTGAACCAACTACTGCTACTTCAATTCCAAATAATGTTGTATCATTGATGGTGATTGGAGAAAAAAAAATAGAGTTTAAAGAAGGAGAAGAAGATTTGCAAGAGCTAATAAAGGGAAGAGAAGAGCTCACCTACGGAGTCGAGCAGACTACATCAAATCCAAACGAAGCGACAGAGCTTCTGGACCAGAATAAAACTCAGGAGCTTCAAAACTGGCCACCATATATATCACAATATGCACCACAAAGCTATTCACAACCAGGAACGTTTGCCAGTAACTTCACCGTAGATGGATTTAATTTCCCATCCTCACATTTGCAGCCACTTGTTCCACCACAACCACAAGCTATGATGCCCCCCACCGGCCCAATTTATTTTCCAAACGGAGGCATTTACTACCCACCCACACAACAAAAGATCCCTCCCCCCAAAAGTCCACCACCGCGTCAATTCTATCACAGTACACCACCAATCAATAAATATAGCTCTTCGAAACAGCTATACAAAATGCATGTCGAACTATTAGAGGCGGTAAAATTTGACGAATCATTGGAAGGCACAGTTTCCAATAGTTTTGGAGATTATGACACATCTACTGCTTACTTAAGGAGTTCCAAGAGTAGTAAAAATTCTGAAAGAGGAAGTAGTCACGGTAGCTCACGCGATAATAATGGCAGAGATTCTGGTTCTCGGTAATCTTTGGGCGCATCTTGGGTCCGTTGCGGCTGATGAAATTCCTGCACAACACTCTAAAACAGAAATCGTAGCGGCCGATGACTGAAGTCGCTGACTACGGGGGCCATGACCAACACGCTAACATAACCAAGAATCTGGTCGATCACTTGAATCTCATTATACCAGATATCCCTATATGCATCATCGGAAGAGGGGATAAAATGAGCGATAAAATACAAGAAATCATCAACCACTACCAAAATTCACTGGCGGTTTTGATAAGTGCCAAGGGAACATCGGTTCAAAAGATGGTATCAATCATCGAAATAACGAAGAAAAGCATTAATGATAACGGATTACAACAATTCAACAAGTTGGAACTGATTTTTGAGGAGATAAACCCACATAAGGATGAGGAGAAGCTATTAAATGAAATCTCAAAAACGAAGAAACTCTTAAAACGCCCGATAATGAGCGTTTTATTAGCAAATGAAAACATAGATAGCACTTTGATCATTGAGAAAGATTGGAATGCCAACTAATGGTTTACTTATTGAATATAGAATGTCATAGGAATAACGTATGTAAAATAGGCAATTATCAGCTTGTTTTTTAAGATTCACAAGGGTGGCAGGGAAGCCACAGAATCCCCATTAACTCAGAATGGAGTCAAAAGAAAGACTCTATAATATTGAACCGGCAGAGTCTCTGCAGCTCGTTCTTATCACTGTTTTGATGAAATGTAATGTAAACCTTTCGAGTAGCTACCGGGATATCCGCCACGTGATAAAACATGTGCCATCCTACATATAAGGTCCACCAATAACCAGCCATCAAATAAATTACACAAAGTGTGAAAATCGTAAGACCACCGCCAAAATCGCATTTCAAGAGTTGTGCAATTTTAAACCTTACAATTAACCATGTCTTTCGACCCAGCCACCTTCAAGTTCGAAACCCCACAGTTCGACCCAAGATTCCCACACGTAAATCAGTCCAAGAACTGTGCCCAAGCATACGTTGACTACCACAAGTGTGTTAACGTCAAGGGCGAAGATTTCGAGCCATGCAAGATTTTCTTCAAGACCTTCAACTCTTTGTGCCCAGTTGACTGGACTCTGAAGTGGGATGATCAAAGGGAAGCCGGTAAGTTCCCAATCAAATTGGATTAAATACGCATGATAAACAGTTTACAGAATCGATGTAGGCGATAATTCTATTCGTGTAGTCGATATATATTATTGATTATCAAGAGCTCAAAAATGTCGATAAATATTATTGATTTTCAAGAGCCCAAAAAAGTGCTACATGAAATCTTCCTCCCAATTGAATCCTTCCTTTCGAAAATCTGGGTCAACATCATCATCATCACCTTCAGTCATATATGGTTGAGACGCCATTTTCTTATCATGTGCCCATTGTTTTTTTTGTTCCTCCATCCTTCTCAGTTCCTGTCTAGCCTTTCTTTCCAACTCTATGGCCAATTGTCTTTGTTCTTCTATAAATTCCTGAGTCAGTTTCTCGGTCTTAGTCTTATTAAGCCGGTTAATTATATCATTTTCCTTTTTAGCCACTAAAAATTTCCGTACTCTTTTGTTATTCAAAAACGTCACAGTCCCATCGTCCATCGTACCATCAGTATGAAGGTTATTGACTGGAGTATATATAATGGTGACATTATTAACCTTATTCCCTTTTATCGAGTTTGCCTTGGTCAAATGTGCTACGTCCTTCAACAAATGTTCAGGGATATCGAGTTTTTCAAAAGGAACACTTTGCTCTTCGGTAGTTAACTCTATGTATACGTGGGCTGATGACAAGTTATCTACGTGAAACCAAAGGTACTTTGGTTGCGAATGCTTGATTAAGTGAACATTTTCATGCTTATCTTTACCCATGTATATAGTCCTTTTTGCAGGCTCCTCGAAACTGAATTCATCAGCAGGCGCCACTGATGTATAGTAGTAAACCATGATGGAATTGATTTGGTTAAAAAGAAAATTAAGTGATGATGTGCAGCATCGAAATGCGTCGGTAAAGGCGTGGAAAGAAAATCATAATAGAAAATTGGTGAGAACAAAACTACATTATTATTATAGTAAGAGGATGCCATCATTTACAGCCTAAAATTTACAAGCCTGCTAAAATTTAACACTTTTGAGAACAAATCTAGAAGACTGTAATATTTACTTATTCTTTTGGCTAAATCGAACCACATTGATTTTGGATTGCCCCACAATTCTTTTCAAACAGTTCGAATTCCTAGCCGTGTGCCAAACTGCCTCATCGCGGATCGCAAAATGCATAGTGGGAGTGAGAATAATAGAAATCTGCTACGAACAAAACTTCGACTCGTAGATATGCTACCAACCATATGTTTCAGAGAAGCACAATAAACCCTTTAAATTCCACGCTATTCTTCTAAATTTACTCACATGTAATACCTCCTCCTTAACATTGTACGTGTACAGATTTACAAATATACAAACCTTTCTTCAATGTTTCGCGAATCGCTACTCTGTATTCCTACTTTAGAAGTGCATTTACCATCTCGGATAATACAAAACATATTGTATCAAGCGATCAAGAGCACTTCAATCGATTCGACTGCATACGAACACCTAGTTGCAGTTGTCGAATAATAGCATTTGCGAGGCCAGCAAAAGAATTGATGCATAAAATTAGGTAAAAGCCATCAATAAATGCGCAGCATGCGGTGCAAATTTTTGCCAACAGTTGTCACAATTGATATAACAATATTGCTTTGATTAGAAATAAGGTTATCCAATCCGACTTTATGATTTATACAATCAATTCGGCGTGCTATAATACCGTAGAATTATTTGATGGAGCTTTCAGAAAGTTACGTCATTACTCAATCTTGTTTCAAGATTTTAGAGTAAATTTATTTTTCTTGCCTGTTTGAACAAAGTATGCCAGCGTAGAGCCAGCGAAGCCGGGCTCAAATATGTGTCCCAAAATATTAATTGGCACATTTGTTACAGAATTTCCCTTCTCTACGTATTATAGATACGTATAATACCTTAATTTTCGAACTTTGATATTTATAATCACATTAACAATTTACAGGGTTACTTACTTAGGTTTTGATTATTATCATGCAATGCTACCACCTCGAACACTTCATCAAGTAGTAAGATTAAACTATTGTTTGGTAACAATTGGTCCACTGTCTAGGTCATATTCTTGCCCCATGAGCTTACGCCGAAGGGCAGAGGATAAGCTGTAGCTACCCGTAGTAGCAGTAAAAAAGAAATCAACAATTAAAGCTGATGATAACAATGCATACTCGTTCGTGAAATATTTATGCACAACTCTCTTAAATATTGGTTTCATTTAAAACTGAGCCGCTATGTTAGTATAAATTACAAGACTGTCAAAACGGTAACTTTTTCTGCGTGAAGCACTTATACTTGATGTGTAATTCTATCAGTAACAAGTGACACCGATATTATTTGAACTCTCAAGTTACTGATAACATACCGTTGCTTATGAAAAAAGTGATGAATATATTTAATAAGAGTAACTTACTTACTTTTCCACTGCCCCCAATACTGGATTCAGACTTCTTTAATACCACTCTCAATTTTTTCGCAGTGGCAAAACGACCCTTGTGTCTCTTCCTCTCTACCACATGCCCGCAGCATTTCCTTTTCGGCCTCGTTACAAAATTAAATAACTGAGCCATGGCGTAGTCGCACTAAGAAAGAAAAAATTTACCGCTGAGAACAGCATGATATCGTCTCATAATTTTGGCTTTAAATATATTTTCTGAAGGACAAATCTATTCTATTATTTTGAAATTGTAAATATTATAAGTCACACATCCTTCATCTACTCTATTGATAGTATTCATTGCCTTTTACCTATTGATCACATACTCCCTTTCCCCCGAAGCAACCAGGGCCCCTTTCAAAAACAAACGCGGTGGAGACCCCCTGCAGATTCCTTCCCGGTGCTCCTGCAAGAACTACGTGAATTAGTGCGGCTTAAAAATAAATATTGCACCAAAAGATTAACTTCTTAAATAGGTAAGTTTCCTGCTTCGCCAACTACCAATTCTTTCTCGAAAGGGTAGTAGTCCTTCTTTTTGATAAGTTTCTTATCGTCCATTCCTTTTAAACTAAACCACAGCAGTCCTACACTCCTTTATAGACTGCTTTGCTCCAGAAGCACACCCGAAGCTCATTTACGCCAAAACAACTCCACTACAGTCAGGCAAAAGTCCGGCATTTTCGAACCCGACGGGCCACCAGTTTCCCAAACCGTAACCCTGAGTGAATCCAACCCAGTACTTAAGACCCAGTACCAAAGACACACTCTTCTTTCATCCATAGAGTTTCGATCGTATCAAGCAGTCAAAACTTCGTTTGGAGGCCTTAAAAGCAAAACTCTTGAAACATTATGATCGACTACGAAGCCCTTTTAGAATTCGAGAGCGCCCTCTCTCTGGTGAACCCTACACCACAGCTCCTTAGACTTTCGCTCGATGCTAAGCTTTCTGATAGAATTACCACAGGTTCAAATAAGGAGATCACTAACGAAGATTTGAACGCCATATGTGAAGGCTATCATTACGACAAAGATTACTTTTCCCTGTGTCCAACTTGTGGTAACCCTTTGACCATTAAAGCCAATCACAAGAGCTGCTGCACCAAGTTTTCCGAAACCCAAAACATGCACATATCTCTGTCCTTGGAAAGACAATACTGGTTGTCTTTTGTGAACAATCCTTCCGGAACCATTAACACATTGCCATGTTACACCGAAATGCTTATGTTGCAACAAGGAATTCCCAATCAACTTAGGTCCTTGATTTGGAAGAAACTCGTTCTTCTCAGTGGGGATGAAATTCCGGACCAAATGCTTCACATCTACGAGAACTTTCAACATAGTTATCATCCACAAATAGCCAAACAAATTGAGAAGGATTTGACCAGAACTTTCCCATCGATTGATTTTTTTAAAGAAGACACCACAATCAAAAACTTGCTGACTATTTTGAATGTTTACGCAAACTACGATGCTGCTTTGGGATATTGCCAAGGCCTTTTGTTTTTGGTAGGTGTATTATACTCTAGGTTCCAAGACGAACACCCTTCCTTTACTTTCCATGCCTTGGTCGTAATCATGCATCTGGAACCGGAGCTCCGGAGTATATTCACAGCGGATGCCATGCTGGAAACCCTCGAAAGATGGTTGGGCCAGTTTTTGGACATTTTGAATACTGTAGATTCTGAATTGTACACGAAAATGAATGAAATCGGAATCGAGTACCAAGTATTCTTGTACCAATGGTGGCTTAGTTTCTCAGCGAGCCATATACCTGATTTGCTGATTATTGACAGAGTGATGGACCTCTGTTTGATTCAAGGTTGGAAAGCAGGACTTTTCAAGGTTTCCTTGGGACTTTTGATTGCTAATAAACCAATCATAATGAGTATGAATCAAGGCGACGAGGAAGTCGTTTATCAACATTTGCTTAATGATCTGAGATGGGGTGTCGTATTGAAGGACTTGGACATTTTCTTTGGCAGAACCTTGATCGGTTGGGATGAAAATCTTTTCATTTGGTCTTCTAACAATGAAGAAGAAATGGCCACCGTTTTCAAAAAGGGTCATCAAAGAACTCCTACATCTATGATGCATAAGTTCAAACAACTCTCCATAGGATTGATCGGAGTCGACACTTCTTCTACCGCCGAGTCATCCGACTCCCCAACATCTGCATCTACATCATTGGTCTCTGTTTTTGAGCCAACACCATCTGAACAAGGATCTATATACCTGGATGTTCAAAGTACCAATAGCGGTGAAGGCAATTCAGCAGGATCCTCAATTTTTGGCTTCAAATTTGGTGGCGTTCCATCATCCACCACGGCCCCGAGCTCCTCAGATTACAAGGAAAAATATTTAAAGGATCTTTTATCCAAAGCATTGGATATGTTGGATGGAGCTGAGAGGAACGAAAATGTATTGGAAGAGATCAAAAAGGCAATTCAAAGTACGTAAATGTATATAAAATCATATGGCAATTTCATTGGAAGGTAAAATCCTTGTAGTTTCATCATAATAGACACTGTAAACACCATAATCATAGTGGGTGTCTTTTCCAAAACACTAGCAACCACTCAACTGGAACATTTTAGGGTAACACGAATTTTTGGCCCCAACTAGAACTCACATTTGTTTTGCTCGCCTGCACATAATGCGCGCTTTTGTGTCACAATTTCGACCCCTTGTCCTGCACACACGTCGACTGGCCAAACTTTTTGAACGTCGTAAAAAAAGCCTTAATAGCCTGTAAAGGTAACCGGTGCTTTAACGAACTTGATTCGAATTGAAGCTTCCGCCGTGTCTGAACAACTGAATAGCCCAAAGGGCAATAACAAAAGCATACCGTTCTCACAGGTCCAACCTGTAGCCAGATTCACCGAGTTTTGGAAAGTACTTGCCACCCAACTCATTTTACTCACATTATCCATTAAGGCAGAGAATTGGGAATCAAAGCACAAACAAATCAAATACATCCTAGCTACTTCTCCAAGTCACATAAGATACTTATATCTTCAGCAGCTCGATACTTACTTTGCATCTGCTTGTGCTGAACCCGAGAATAACACCAAATCATATATTGAATTGATTCTTGCTGACCAGCTTGAATACTATAAGTCAGACTTAAATCAATTCGACAAAGCCTTCACAGACGCTCCACTTCGGTCCAATTGCGTCGAATTCGTGACAAGAACTAATTGTTCTCTAGTTTTAGCTGCCCACATAGTTTTTCACCACCCGGGCTCAGCATCCAAAGAAGAACGTGATCTTTGGTTGAAAAAAAACTCTTCGAAGGTTATTGTTACTTTCAAGACCCTTCAATTTCAACCTTACAACTGGTTCCATTTCTTTGAAGACTTTCTTTGTTGGAATTCAATTCCATTCATTGACAAATTAGCTCTTTTAGGTTTCAGAGCAAGATTCCAATTATCTGAAGACGCAGCCAAAAAGTTTTACTACCAAATTATAGAAATGCTGTTCAAAGACTTAGTCATTCAAATTGGTCCTGAGTACCTCTTGCCGGAAAAATTATTGCCTCATCTTTTACAAGTTAAGCTGCATGAGGTCGATGACGCCTTGGCCTTAATTTTGGCCGAGGTTTTAATACCTGGACTGCAAGGACTTACCCAACAACAAGGAGGTGTCACGCCTCTTACACTTGTAAATAATTTACCAGAGGCATCCGCGAAGGGTGCTCAATTACAAGCTTCTCTTAGGGTAATAGACCAACAAGATTGCTCAAAACCCAATAGTAACGGAACTGCCGATGGCGATTCCGACATTGCCGTAAATTGGTACAAGGTTTTTTCAAAAGTGCATGAAAACCTTTTCGATTCGGCAAAGAGGTCCGTGCAGCCCCTGATTGCGTCTGTTCTGCAATTCTTATGTGCACTCGATTTCAAACAAGGACTTATCGACATTTTCCTCTCTTACGATTGGTGGTTTTCGAAGACCTTATTGTATATTCTCCATACGACAGATCCGGCCGAGGGTGGATTTGATATCACCTTGTCGAAAAACATTGCTTTAACATTTGAGGAAGACGATGTCGAGGTCCAAACGAAGAGAAATATTTTACGTTTCATTAATGTTGGTAAACTAGAACTCCAAGTTATGAATGGCATTCTGCAGCAGCAGCCCCAACAAAAGATCTCAGAACAGGAGCGCAAGTTGAATTATTACTTGTCTCAAGTCTTTGAGCATGATTTCCGAGTTTTCCCAGAATACTTAGTGGTCGCCGCATTGTCAATGGAAAAGGCACCCTTCGTGCTTGATTTAATAGAGTCGCTTTTCACTTTATTGATGGATGGCGGTGCATCATTGAAGGTTCTCAGCAAAGTTAGAGAAATTGATGAAACATTTGCCATAAAAAAATTGGTAGACTATTACCTGAAAAGGCCATCGCCTGAAGCTATCAGCAGAATCGTAAAACTGACGACTCAATTATCCATGCTTGATAGTTTACTTGTTGAATTATTCAGCACCAATTACAAGCTGGGAGTTTTATTCTTATTAGAAAGCAGTTGTTGGGGATTTGATATTAAGAAGGTAGTGGACTCTAAGTTAAGTGAAGATAAGGCAACTTTTTATCAAGCATTACTTGATGC
The DNA here is from genome assembly GCA_020280125.1 of Kurtzmaniella quercitrusa var. comoensis (nom. nud.). Taxonomy (NCBI): domain Eukaryota; kingdom Fungi; phylum Ascomycota; class Pichiomycetes; order Serinales; family Debaryomycetaceae; genus Kurtzmaniella; species Kurtzmaniella quercitrusa var. comoensis (nom. nud.). Next base: position 305,279 of record JAFIDI010000005.1, read on the forward strand.
TCTTGACTTAAGGAGCACAGAGGATTACGACAGAGCACAAAGACAAGTTGTCAATGACGAAAGTCGCAAGGTTTTGACAGTTCCAACGGTGTATTACCTTATCGAAAAGTTAAAGGGCGCTGGTGCATTTGTGGAAGCAGAGCGTTTAAAGAGTATACAACTTCTCTTACTTACAACTTACCCGAGACTTATCAATTTCGGGACCGGCCACGATGTCGCAATTTTAGCAAATGGCGACTCGAATTTCTTCCGTCAAGACGTTGAGCAAGAAATGAAATCCTATTATTCGAAGATGTATAACAAAGACATGGAGATCAAGGAGATAGTTGAAATTTTGACTAAAATGAAGTCATCTGATGTTCCCCATGACCAAGACGTTTTTGCCTGCATGATCCATTCTCTTCTCGATGAGTACCGATTTTTTTCAGAGTACCCGTTGACCGCTTTAGCTTCAACTTCACTCTTGTTTGGAGCCCTTTTACAAAAGGACCTCATTCAAGGTACTACTTTGACTGTGGCCCTCAATTTTATTTGGGAACTGTGCAACCAACCTCCAGATCTGCATCTCTTTAAATTTGCAGTTCAACTGTTGTACAACTTCAAACTGAGACTCCATGAGTATCCAATCTATTGCAAACATTTACTAGAATGTCAATCTTTACTGACCCATGCAAAAATGTATCAAATCGTCAAAGATGCCGCGAACGGAATTCCCGCAGTCCAGCAACCATCATCTAGCAATACTCCAGCACCTGAAGAATACCAGTCTTTCAGTGCACCAGCAGGGCTTGTCGGACAAGAACAGCCAGCGGCAGATATCAAAGACCGTCTTTTGTTTTATTTAAATAATATCTCATCTGCCAATTTGGAAGCAAAAATACCTGAGATCAGATCTGTGTTGAAGGAAAATAATTACTTTTGGTTCGCCAACTATTTGGTGGAAGAACGTGCCAAAACAGAGCCAAATAATCACGAGCTTTACTCTAGTTTGGTCGATAGCTTAGATCCCTCTTTTGGTGAATTTGCCTTGAAAGTCACTCTTATTGAAACTCACAGATTGTTGACTCATTGTAAAGACCTGCAAACCGAAAGAACTCAGCTCAAAAACTTGGGTTCTTGGTTGGGTAGATTGACATTGGCCAGGGATGTTCCATTGAAACGTCAACACGTTGCCCTCAAATTTTTACTTGTGGAATCATACGATAGAAAAACGCTTTCACACGTAATTCCATTTGTCGGCAAAATTCTTGACCAAGCCAGATATTCTAAAGTTTTCATTCCACCAAACCCTTGGACACTAGGTGTGCTCTCCGTTTTGAAAGAATTGTACGAATGTGCCGATTTAAAGCTTAATTTGAAGTTTGAAGTGGAGGTTTTGTGCAATGCACTCAAGATCAAACTTCTGGAGATCGAATCCTCAAATATCGTGAGAAATCACAATCCTAAGAGTTTGGGTACAATTTTCGGTTTACAGGAAGACAACTTGGCAATTGACTTGAGTAGATTGGCATTAGAAAGAGAACGCCAATCTCACCTTTCCCAACAGGCCCAGGCCCAAGCTCAAGTTCAACAAGCTCAAGTTCAGCAAGCTCAACAACAGCAATACAGAGAGGAACCTCAATTGGATACTCTGTTTGCCAATCTTGTTGGAAATACAATCTTTATTCAAAACTCTAATCTTAGAAGAGCTTTGCAAGCGCTGTTATCAAGAGCTGTTAGGGAATGCGCAGTGCCAATTTTATCTCGTGTTTCAGAAGCCGTTTTGACAACCACAGAATCACTTGTCAGAAAGGATTTTGCGTGCGAAGTAGATATTAGGAAACTCAGAACTGCCTATCAATCGATTGCTCAAAGATTGGCACATCTGATGGTTATTTGCAGTGGAAGAAAGATTTTAAGTGAAACAGTTGAGGCCACTATGCTTCAACTTTTGAGTACCCAAGTTAATCCAAATGAGCTTCCTTTGGGAGAATTAGAATTAGCTATCCAAGAAAATGTCGATTTGTGTGTTGAAATTGTCGACAAAATTTCAGCTGGTAACATTGCAGAAATGATAGAAGAACGAATGAAGAGATATGTGCTTGCTAGAGAACAACACTTAAAAAGTCATCCCAATGAACCATACGTCGAAGAAGGAGCTTCTGATTACGCACTTAAGCTCCCCGCACCTCTTGGTTTGCCAGCTGGTTTGAGCGCTCGTCAAATGCAAATATACGAAACCTTTGGGGCAAAGACACTGTCACAAGTACCCCCAACCCAAGTGGTTGCGCCAGAAAGCAACAACGTGCTTGTGGGCCCTGCCTTAGGTTCCGAGAATACTCAGGGATTACAAAATTTGAATATGGGTGTATCTGCACCCCAAGTGGCTCCAAACCAGGTTGATGACAGTACATTCGCATTGTTCTCCCAATATTGTCAAAAAACATTGCTGTTGCTTTCGGATGTCAAGCAAACTAAACTTGCTGACCTCCCCCAAGACCATCCGATTATGCTTTCTCTTCAACAGACTCTTTCGATCGCACAAGCAAACGCATTGAAAAATCCAGAATTGTTGCTCAGAGCTGCACAATATGCCGTTAACTGCTTGTTTACACAAGGTCACGAGAATCCTATTCTGAACGAGATTTTCGTTGTTATTTTAGACAAACTTTGCGAGTATCTGCCGCTGACAGCCAAGGATGTTACATGGTGGTTGGTGCACTCACTGGACCAACGTAAATTCAACAAACATGTAATTTACCTGCTACTCAAAGTGCAACTTGTCCAACCCATCAAATTGGACGAACTGATCTCTCGCCTCATAAGAGAAACTGCAAATCCTAGTGTGATTAAGTTCGCTATTACCTTGATTACAAGCGTATTTCAAGAATCCTATTTCAGACCTATTGCTTTGAGGTCCGAATTTGGCTTTACCTTAGATGCGCTTTCTCAGTTTACTCCTAAGGATCAGGAGGAAAGTGAATTGAAGGCACAAATAGACAATTTATTAGAGTTGTTATCTCACGATGATTTGGGCTTGACCAATTTGTATGCTCAGATGTCATACATTTATACGGAATGGGTTAAGCTTTTGAGTCACGGAGAAGACACTAAGAAGTTGAGGATTAAGTTTGTTCGCTCTCTCTATGCAAATGACATTTTGACAAATCCAGAGTATTTTGAGGTATTTTTCAAAGCTGCAACCGAGATTTCAGTTAACGCTTTCCCAGCAGAGCATGAAATTCGCACTAGAACTCAAAGAGAGACCCTTCTCGCAACCGATTGCCTTGCTTACTTGATTGTGGAAATCGTATTGTTATTCGAAGAAGACAGGCATCTGGAGGCAGTTGAGTACTTCAAAAATATTATGGGAATAGTCAATCTTGTTTTAACGAACGACCATGAGGGCAAGGCAGGCTGGAACGAAAGGGCTTATTTCAGAATTTTCCTGTCGTTGCTCTGTGTTTGGGCCGATGCTTCAGTGGTTGATGAAAATGCTACCAGAGATTTGGATGATGGGTTTTACTCTTACGTGGGGGAAATCTTCCACCTGTTACAGCCTATAATTTTCCCTGGTTTCACGTTTGGATGGATATCCCTCATTTCACACAGAATGTTCCTCCCTAAATTATTAGAGAAGAAGGAAATTGGATATCCAATAATTACCAAATTATTGAGTGCGTTATTGAAATTCGAAAGTGTTTACGGTAACGACGCCCAACCATCAAATGATGTGGTTAATGTTATCTTCAAAGCTGTGACTCGTGTCTTTGTTGGCATTGCTCACGACTTTCCTGATTATCTTGTCGAATGTCACTATCAATTGTTGAATACTCTTCCGAAGGGTCTTGTTCAACTTAGGAACGTGATTTTGGCGGCAACCCCAAGAAGGGTTCCATTTGTGGATCCATTTGCACCAGGATTGAAGGTTGAAAATGTAGCTTTCATCAACGACATACCCAAGGTTGAATATCAACCTATTGAAGATCTTAGCAAGGCAGGTTTGAAAAAGCCTGTGGAAAACTTCTTAAGAATCCCAGCACCTGGATTAATGAAAAATATCTACGCTGGTGTAAAGCTTTTAGAATCAAAGGATGTCAATGAGACCGGATTTGATAAGGAGAATTATAACGTCCAACTTATAAATGCTTTAGTCATGCATGTCGGCATTTCGGCAATTTCTGAATGGAACGGTAGTGGTGAAAAATTCGTTGCTAGTCTGGCTCAAGTAACTTTGTTAGCTGATTTGGCTAATCATGGATCGGTCGAATTCAAATATCATTTGATTTCGGCTATTGCCAATCAATTGCGCTACCCGAATGCACACACACATTGGTTTATAAATGTTATCATACACTTATTCCTGAACACAAGCATCTGGGGATCCGCAGCTAATAAATTGGTGATTGATGAGATCATTGTGCGCGTATTATTAGAGCGTCACGTTGTCAGCAAACCTCATCCATGGGGGTTGACAGTTATATTTGCGGAGTTGGTGAAGAACTCTGACTATGGATTATTTGAAATGCCTTTTGTTGTTTCTGCACCGAACGAATTGAAAGCAGTTTTTGAGGCCTTGGCCAATAATGTTAAGGCTTAATGTATATTAGATTAATAGATATAATTTGAAATATAGTGTAAAGTATAATCAAAAACCAATGATTTGTGTACGCTGTATTAGCGTTTTGGAAAAAGTTCAAATTTCTTCCATGCTTAATTCAGTCCCAATTAGGAAATATGTTTTTCTTTTCGGATCGGTGATTCAGTTCGTTTTTTTTTGTAATCAGTCTTTTACTAAAATCAAGACAATGTCGAGGGTTAAAAGAATTGCCAAAGAACTTGAAGAGTGCAGATCAGACACCAAATCGGGCGTCAAACTTGAGCTCAACAATGAAGATGACTTAACGCTGCTTACAGGTTACTTTCAAGGCCCACCAGGAACCCCTTATGAAGGAGGTACCTTTGTGATCGATATCAACATTCCTAACGAGTACCCATTCAAGCCTCCTCAAATGAGATTTATTACCAAGATCTACCATCCAAATATTCTGTCGGTCACAGGTGCTATTTGTTTGGATATTTTGAAAAATGCATGGACTCCGATTTTGACATTGAAGCTGCTGTTGATTCTGCTTCAGCTGTTATTGCAACTGCCTGAGCCATCCGACCCACAAGATGCTGAAGTGGCCAAACAATATATGGCTGACAAGTCCGAGTTTGATCGTATTGCTGCTCAGTGGACTAGACAGTATGCTGAAGGACCTTCTGAGGAGGCCAATGGAGTTGACGAGGCTGCCGTGTCCCAATTCGAAAACATGGGATTTCCAAGAGATAAGATTATTGAAGTATTACAGCAGTTGGATATCAAAAGCTTGGAGGGTGGTGATCGTCAAGAGTTGGAAAACAAAATTTTGGAAGAGTTGCTTAAGCAATAGGTGTATTATAAAACGAAGAGGCATTACCTCGGCGCCACTCTTTGAAATACTTCAATTTTCCACTTTTGGTTAAGATTCCTTCTGGGTCTAGTTTTTATGATATGACGACCACACATGATATGATAAAGGCTACGTATTTAAGACAGAAAAACGATTCGATAAGAAAAAACTATGTAAAAGAGTGTAAAAAGCAAAAAGACGTCGACTAAACGACATGAATTCAGGGTTTTGATCTAATAGTCACTGTGATTGAGCAACAAAAAAAAAAAAAAACCGACCGATTTTTCGTAGTAGTAATTATGGGGTAACTGAAGAATCTTTAAGAATCCACTGGTGTCAATACTTTAAAATGGGCAATAAATTTCGAGTGGTCAGGTTCTTGGAATTCATTATACTATCTACAAATATGAAGATTCAATCCCAGAAATGAAGATGACTTTTACTTCGCCTCTACTATAATATCAATTATCCTGCACGGAATCCGAAACTTCGAGATTGAAAAATCTGTCTCCAGTAATTACCATTGCAAGTCAATCTACCGAGCGCCACACAGATAATGACAACGTCTGGTCCCTCAACCCCACAACCATCAGGATCTCTAACTGCAGAACTGGCAAAGAATATTGGGTGGTTCTTTATTGAGAAATACTATGAGTTGTACAACAAAAATGTCGACTTTTTGCCCAAATTGTACAGTACTAATGCTCTGCTACTTCATCAATCTTTCCCCGGTGAGCTTGATAGACTCCATTCCAGCCAAGGAATTGAAGCGGTGAAGGCAAGATTTGCTGACCTGTCTCTTTCCAAACCAAATAGGATAGTTGTCACCAGTGCCGATATTTTGGTTTGCTTGGAAGATAAAATTCTTATTGTGGTCACCGGGGAATGGCTGAAGGACAAACTGAGATTCTATGCTTTCCTGCAGACTTTCTTATTGAGTTCTGGTGGTAGAGAAAATAATATGGAGTTGGTCAATGACGTCTTGAGATTCCCAGAAGTTCAGAAGTACACTCAAACAGAAGAGGTCAAGGAACAATCAAACGAATCAAAGGAGGCGGTACCAGAAGCAAAAACCACTAAAGAGGAAGTCAAAACTGAGGTTTCAAAGAAGGAAGAGCCTGAAGCTAAGATCCAAGAAGCAAAGCCCGCTGAAAAGAAAGCCGATGAGGAAATTAAGCCAGTAAAGAAGCCCGAAGAAAAGGAAAAGAGGGTCGAAAAACCAAACGTAGCAACTGAAGGAAGTGGCAGCACGGCGGCAGAACCAACCAAGGCTGAAGCCACGTCTGGTACTACCCCACAAAAGCTTTCCTGGGCTGCCAACCTCGCTACTACTACTAAGAAAAGCAAGGACGAACCTACTTCCTCGGCTGGTAACAATGAGGCCCCTGCACAGACTAGTACTCAACATGGACCACAACCAGGACAAATACAGCCACAGACACAAGCGCAGTCTAAATTCCCAAAAGGTGAATGGTTCCCAATCTACATTCGTGGTATCACTGAGGCCATTAATGAAGACAACTTGAGAAAACATCTCAATGCCAATTTCGGTACCATAAAGTTCCTCAAGATAAACAGTTTTATCGCTCTTTGTGACTTTGTCGATTATGAGTCCCAACAGAGAGCCATCTCAACCAAGGAGACTGTTTTGGAGGGATGCACAATTAGCCTTGAACCAAGAGAGCTGAAAAACGGTTTAAAGGCCAACAAGGGGGGTGCCGCTAAGGACAAAAAAGTTACAGAGAAGAAGTCAAGAGACAAAAAAGCTCCTCAGAAGAAGAAATAGAGTTGATAATAGAGATTAGTAGCATCAACGTGTAGGCTCAGACGCTAAATTGTAGAAGTAAGTTGAATTATTGATATGATCCCATAGGCAGCCTAGAGAGAGGTCCCGTGGTATATTAATTGAAAGCAGCGCTACGTTTAATTCTCCAAGTGGACAACTGGAGTCAACAATACACGATAATAAGACGATTGAACGAAGAGTGAAAAGAATAGGCGCTCTAATATTGAAAGGGTTGCAACAACTTGCACAATTTATCACTGGTAAAATTATTTAAAAAAAAAAACACCAGCGGTCACTTTAATTGATCTGATAACCTGCACCTGTCTCAAAGAGGCTATGTATTTTTCAAACACGAATTTCGTTTTACATAGCACCACATGAACTTCTTACGTAGACGACACTCGTCGTCACTGGAACTCGACGAGGATGTGAATACAGCATCTGCTATAACGAAATCGCGGAAACCCCCAAATACTGCTTTCCGACAGCAGAGACTTAAGGCTTGGCAGCCTATTCTCACACCAAAGAGCGTGATTCCATTCTTTTTGGTGTTGGTAGTGATATTTGCACCATTGGGTATAGCAATTTTGCATACTATTTACAACGTACAGATCTTGTCGGTGGATTATTCCAAGTGTAATGAATTGACGAGTTCAGATTTTGCCGCCGTTCCAAACAAGTATACTTCTCATCACTTAAAAAAGGGCGGTGATCCAGACTTTAAGTGGAAGTGGGACGATGACGATTCTGTGTGTCAAATTCAATTTAACATAGAGCAGGATATAAAGCCTCCGATTTATTTGTATTATAAGCTCACGAATTTCTTCCAAAATCACAGAAAGTATGTGGAATCGGTAGACGTGGATCAATTAAAGGGTACAGCTGTTGCATTGGACAGTATTGACAGTAATTGCAAACCATTAAAGGAGCGCGATAACAAAATCATCTATCCCTGTGGTTTGATTGCCAATTCATACTTCAATGACACGTTTTCCAACCCAGTGTTGTTGAATGCACAATCTGATGAGCTGTCTCTGGTTTATAACATGTCCACCACTGGAATTCTGTGGTCTCTGGATCGTAACCATAATTTTAAGCAAACTGAATACAACTACACTGAAATTGTTCCCCCACCGAATTGGGCGAAAATGTACCCTGATGGATACAACTCCACAAATGTTCCAAATATCCAGGAGTGGGAGCACTTGCAAAATTGGATGCGAGTGGCATCTTTACCATCTTTCTTTAAACTCTATTCGAAAAATGAAAAAGATACTTTCACCACAGGTGTATATCAGGTTGATATTGGATATAATTACCCAACTGAACTGTTCGGAGGTACAAAGACTCTCGTAATCACCACCAACCTGATTTTTGGTGGCCGGAATCTACTGCTCGGGGTAATATATATCTGTGTGGCAGTATTGTGCTTGGTTTTGGGGGTTGCTTTCCTTTTACAACATCTCATAAAGCCAAGAAGAATTGGGGACCATAATTACTTACACGGAGGAAATAATTTTAGAGAGGCATTATGAAAGCAGCATTGTTGATTTACGAATGAGAAAAACAAATTTTGTTGATTAAAGATGTAGTTAAGTAAATGTTTAAAATTAACAGTTCATCACTCAATGATCAGACTGTACAATTGACGCAACTATTTGTAATACTGGATTGCAACTTTTGCAAATCTTTCTCCAAAGTGAACTGCTGTTCTCAAGTCAGCTTGTGGTGGATTTTGTCCCTTTTCACCATCAATGTAGCTTTGAGTGGCCAAGCCGGTGAAGAAACCAGCCCTGTTGTATGCCTCTTCATTTCTCAAAACCTTGTTGTTGGAAGGAGCAATACCAAGTGGGACCCAAATCATTCCCTGTTGTGCTGCGAAAATGCTCAATTGTAAAAGGGCACTTTGCTTATCTCCACTACCAGAGGCAGAATTGGTGAAACCTGCTGCTACCTTATCCTGTAAGTTTCTCTTGTAAAATAAAGTTGTGGTTTTCTCCAAATAAGCCTTGAGATTAGCAGAGATGCCCCCAAAATATGTGGGGGATCCCCAGATGTAGGCATCATATTTTTCAATTTCATCGAGACGAGCAGTGGCTTCTTCAGTGTTTAAAAGGTCAACTTCTACACCTTCAACGTTAGCCACACCCTTTGCAACGTTCTCTGCGACTAATTTAGTTGTGCCGTTATCGGAATGATAGGTAACAAGAACCTTGATATTTTTTTTGCTAGTGATTCTAATTTCTGGGACCAAAATTTCCGTCATATTTGTATTAGATTCTAATGATGTTGATGATATCAAGATATGAATCTTATAAGCGTATTATTTATACTGCCATTGAATTGCCACATTTTGAGAGATGACAAATTGTACATGTAAGACGTAGATTGCAATCGTGTTGCGAAGTTCCGATAAATCGCATTTGATGTGGAGATATCAGCTGCTGATTAGGTGATTGTTGCAAGCTGTCATGGAGATATCGGCTTCAATGAAAAAAAATGTGCGAAAATTGCAAGCCGCAGGATCTGCCTTACTAAGCACAATAATTAGTAACAAATATAGGACGCAGGGGAAAATTGTTTCTCCGGACCACTCTTGAGCTCCAGGTTTTCAGTTGGTTGTATCGGCACAATTCGGGGACAAGAGAGTTTCTGATATCTAACTTATATTTATGATATCACCCATCGTAATTTATTTGACTTTTTTAAGTGTTAAAGAGCTTAAAGCGAATTTTTGAGATTACGAAAGAGGAATTTTGTCGTAAGCCACCAAATAATTATGCAACCATGATTTGGTAAAACTAAGGCGTATAATAATGAAGAAAACATATACCATACTCGAAACGAAACTGCATCCAATTTAAAACTCGAGAGACGGAAATAATCAAAAATGCGTGCGTTATCTCCATGTTCATCAGAACATACCGTTTAAATTTGAATTTATTACCGCCTAGAGGAGAAACACAAAAAAGTTTTCATGGTTCTCTTTCCCTCAAATTTGACAGTTTTCACGCCGCGACCGACCTAAAACAAATCGTTTCGACTGCGCATGGATTAATAAAAGCTATGTAATCATAAACTAAATGTTATTTTTGACAAATTATGTCGATTACAGTTAATTCCAAGGCCCACATTGGTTAGACTTGATATCCAACTATTTTCAATAGCAGAGCCACTCTCTTGTGCATATGAATATAAATATGCCAACATGAAATTTCTGTTGCTCAAGATTAACTACCACGGTTAAAAATTTAAAGCCAATGTAAGTGTTGAGATTACAACTTCAAATACCTTTAAAGGACCAAAAGGATATAGGGTTAATGAGCAAAGACCAAGATTTTTAAATCTCCAGGATTTCAAGTATCACTCATCTATTCTCCGAAAAATAACTTGGTAAGATATGTTGCATTTTCAACATCCCATATTTGTAAAAAAAACCTAATAACCGGTGACTAAATCAATGAATCTAAATTTAATACAACCCATGATGAAGAACCCTTGTGGTAACAATGGTCAAGAAAAAGAATCCAAGTGTTATATCCGGAATATGAAGATTTGCACCATCAAGCATATAAATTGATCGAGTGGACCCTTTCCTTCAGTATTTCAGTATTATTACCAACCAACAATGTCTATGAATCTCGCAAACTTCACCCTTGGAGATGAAACATTATCGGATGCATTAAAAATCTGTTTTATCACTGGAGTCAAGGGAGGATCGAATGAGTATGCAAAGTATTTGGGTGCCAGAATATCATCGGTGTTTGTGATTTTATTCGTCTCTACATTTTTCACAGTATTTCCATTACTTGCAACCAAATTTAAAAGGCTTAAAATACCTCTCTATGCTTACTTGTTTGCAAGGTATTTCGGAACCGGTGTCATTATCGCCACCGCATATGTCCATTTGATGGACCCAGCTTACAGTGCAATTGGACCCAGTTCTTGTGTTGGGTTGAGTGGAAATTGGGCTCAATTTTCATGGCCACCAGCGATCATGCTTGCTTCAATATTTTCCATTTTTGTCATAGACGTTGTATCTCAGGTATGGGTAGAAAGAAAATATGGCAAATTTGTTGACATTCATGATATCAATGTTGAAGAACTTATAATTGCCAGGACCGAGGGCTCAGATGAAACTCAACCAACCTTATCTGTAGATAACGAAACAGGGATTCCAGAGAAAAGAAAGGATGTATATATCGAGAATGAATCACGCTCACTCGATAGTATTTCCGCAGAGGTCACCTTCAAAATGCAATTTACAGCATTTTTGATTTTAGAATTTGGTGTTATATTCCATTCCGTGATGATTGGCCTATTCTTTGGTTCAGTTGGGCCCGAAGAGTTTGCAACATTATACATTGTCTTGGTATTCCATCAATCTTTTGAAGGCTTAGGTATTGGGGCAAGACTTTCTGCGATTCCGTGGCCACACGACAAACCTTCTTGGATCCCATGGGCATGTTGTCTTGCCTACGGACTAGTAACTCCTATTTCTATTGCCATTGGTCTTGGGGTTCGTACGTCCTACTATGCCAATTCGTTTACCGCTAATATAGTTCAAGGTATTATTGACAGTATTTCTGCAGGTATTTTAATGTACACTGGTTTGGTGGAGTTATTAGCAAGAGACTTTTTATTTGATCCTCATAGAACTCGCGACTTAACAAGATTGCTGTTTATGATCATTTTTACTTTTTTAGGGGCTGGAATCATGGCGTTGCTTGGGAAATGGGCTTAAGTAACAAAATGAATAAGTTTGTGCTAACGGAAGAAGTCTAGATTTTGAAATTTTGCAAATTTCCACCCCACATAAATTTTTAGTCGCGTCTCAAACCTTTGGTGCGGCTTCTTTCTGTGCAGCTTACGCTTAACGATTACCGATAAGCAATAAAGAAATATAATGAAACATAATCAAATGTAATAAAATGTAATAAAATATAAGTTCATAATTATTGATATCTATCAAGCTTATATGAGCAAGACGAAATTGATTTTTAATCATAGAAGAAGATTTTCCAAATTCAAAATACCATGGATTCTAAGACAAAAAAAAACTATATCAAAATACGTCCTATGATGCAGCCGAAGTGACTCTTCTCTAGCGGCCTAGAAAATAAAAATTATATCATGTCATTAGTCATTTTCTTAAATTAAGCTTCCTTGCGCTAGTTCACATCGCAAAACTAATCGTGAAATACCATCAAAATCATGCAGAATGAAGCAGATGGAACAGGTTTAGTCGATCAGAACACAATTCAAGAGCCAAGCTCAAACGAGCTAGTATGGAGTATTCTTCCCCTGTACCAAATGTACACCACAGTTGTCTCTAAGCCAATGAATAGTTTCACTTTGGCTCAGGAGCCACCAAACTATGTCGATGCATTGAGTCTCAATTTGGAAGCAAATTCATTGTCTTCAGGTACACTGCTGGCAGATCGCTTAATTGTGGACCAATCGGAAACTGATTGGCAGAATACGATACTGGATAACATTCACAGATTGCCAAATACAAATGATGAATCATTAAAGATAGAAGTCTTTTTCACGAAAGATGTCGGTGAGGTAGGAAAACAACCCGAATTTATTGATATATCTTCTACAGAATTTCAACAAGGTGATCAAATTAATGGGTACTTTCTAGTTCAAAGCACCAAGGCCGAGAAAATACAGTTCGAAATGTTCTACGTTTTATTTGAGGGTAATTTCATGATCAATCGTAACGTAACGGGAGAACGCGGTGCATCTAGGGCAGTACATTCCAAAAAATTTATGGAAATGTTTGAGTTTACTTCATCGTGGCAATATACTCATGTCGATAGGTTAGTCTCTTATGAAGAGAATGGCGATAGTGAGCGAAGAGATCCCTTGGACAATACCAGGCTATATTTTGGGCCCAGAATATTGGAACCAAACACAATTTACAAGAGATTTTTTACTTTCAGAATTCCTCATCAAAATGTTGATTCTTCTTGTAAACATGCGCTCACATCGCATATCGCAATATCGCCATCCTTGGGGGTGCCTAAGTATCAGCAGTTTGAAAATTTAGCTAAACGAAAAACTTGCCCAAAGGGTAAATTTGCATGTACCGACGACGGGAAAATCAGGGATTTTACCTTCCCCAATGCCCGCACGACCTACAGTATAACATCAAGAATTATTGGAAAGCGATCAAAATCCAAGTCTGTCGAGGCACCGGTGACCACCCCACAAGGTGACGAATACATCATTCTCAAGGAAAAGTGTCAGGCGGTGAGAATTATAGCCAAAACGCACCCTTTGACCAAGATTGAGAGACAGAAAAGAAATCTCAATACCAAAATATGGTACAATAACTTCATATCTACCTTAGACGAACATATCTCAATAGGGGAAACATTAGTACGAGAAGTTAGGAAAGAGCGCTCACAAAATGGTATTTCTGTCGACTCATTGTTGTCTCCGATTAATTCACTCACAAATGTTTCATCAAAAATCATACCTGCTGGAGTCACTAATGATATCAGGAAGTTCAAGCAGTTGTACCAACCTAAAACAAAGCTGAAGTCCCCAGAAGGTCTTCTTATAGAAGATAGATATAAAATATTTTATCCAGTCCCCAAACCCTCTTTGACGGGATCAAAGCTGTTTATAGGGACAGTGGCCATTTCTGTTGTTCGTGACCCATACATAATAGACTATATACCACTTCCACAGTACAGATCCAGGCCAGTTGACGATTCTTCCTGGAAATTTACAATACCTATTGCCTTTGAGTTTGCAAGTACAGAGAAAAATGCAACTAAGACTCCCATAATCAAACTGATCAGTACCGAATTCGTCATTCTCACCATTAAATCAGATAAAGACATAATACCTTTACCGTTTTCGCATGAATTTTTGATTGAAGATGGAGCAGTTATCGAAAATCCGCCAAGGCTGGCAGTTGTATATAATTCAGCATTTGAAAAATTGGCGATCAGGCCCATTTTGCAGAGAGCGGACAAGCTCAAAGAAATTGCCAAAAAATTAGGAAAGGACATGTTTTTAGTGGACGCAAATGTCATGGCAGACATAGAATCAATGAATTTATCTACTCAATATTTAAACATGATGGTTGACAGTGAAGCCAAAATGTCAGAATGGAGGCCTAGTGATGATGGACAAACACAAAAAAGGCAGGTTGATTTGAGCGTAGATATCACAACCGCAAGCCTCAAAGGGTACCCCAAAATTAAAGATCCAGCTTATAATTTCAGTACATTTGTACCAAATTTCCAAGGTTGTTCTATGACTAGATTTTATTATGTGAAAGTTATTATTACGATGCAAAAGCACGATGTTTTAGTATTAAACGTGCCAGTGGAAGTCGTCAACGAAAACCAGGAAATTTAGGCGAAATTATGTTAGGTTTATTTATTTATCATGACATTATCATGAAGCTAGCAATACTATAACATCTGTTCTTGAAATGTATTTTGTAAATTCCAGTGATTTATTTCTCTCAGCCTGCAAAACGGTTTCTCACTCCCCTCGCTGGAACTGCGAATAAGCATTCTGTATGCAGTATTTTCATTTTCTTCCCAAATCAAAATTTATGCACTACCAGCAATTCTGAACGCCAACATGAACTTCCCCCACTTGCAGTTCCTACAAGGTGGGTCTGTTCAGCTGCCTCAGGTGGCAAACAATCAAGCACCCGTTTCACAACCACTTACAGGCATTAGACAACAGGTGGCTATGCATTCGGGTCAAAATAGACAGCTACATGCCTTGAGCGGGTTAGTTCCACCACAAGGAGCACCACCGGGGAGTGGCCACCCAATGCCACCGCAAATGGTACCAGGAATGTTACAAAACAACAACACCGCCAACTCGCACACTGCACCTCCAATAATCAAGGAAGTGTGGGCTCACAATTTGGAGTTAGAATTTGCTCTGTTGAGATCCTTCATCAAGGACTCTCTGAGCCAAATTTTCATATCGGTACATGAGGAAATCCCCGGTATAGTGGCTCGTCCTGTAGGTACATTCAAACTGTCACTGGACTATCATTTCCAGACTCTTAGATCAAATAGTGATCTTTTGAGTTTGATTCAATTAAGTTTGTGCATTGTCAAGATGAAACCTCAAGGCGATGTTTTAGTTCCAGAGGGTCCTTCAGTAATCTTTCAATTCAACTTCCATTTTGACTTGCAAAATGAGATGTACAACGAAGAACATCTTGCTATGCTTGCACAAACTGCCCAAATAAACTTTCCATTGCACCTTCAACAAGGTATCAAACATATATCCTTTGCCGAGTTGGCAATCGAGCTGGGACTTTTGTTGGACCCTAGTATAAGCTGGGTTCTGTATCATGCGGGGTATGATTTGGGTTTCTTGGTTAGAATGTTGGTAAATGATGCTTTACCATTCGAAGAAAAAGACTTCTCATGGTGGTGTGGAACTTACTTTCCATCATTTTACGATTTGAAGCATTTAGGAAATGCTTTGATAAAGCTGGGGGAAAAATCCACAAAACCAAGTATCGAATATCTCGCCGAGGAGCTTCATCTTTTACCCATCCTGCCTATCATCAGACAATACTTCTTGCATGGATATCCTGGACAGGCACAAATGACTCTGGCTCTTCACGCATATCTTGCTATGGAATGCTTTAAAGAGTTGTTGAAAAAGACAGGTGCAGAATGGAAGAATGTTTTGACTAATTTGAAGGGAGTCGTTTGGGGTTTAGGAGGTGGTGCGGCAGAAGTTAACGATATGGAGCCATCGAAAAGC
Source organism: Kurtzmaniella quercitrusa var. comoensis (nom. nud.) (assembly GCA_020280125.1). Classification (NCBI taxonomy): domain Eukaryota; kingdom Fungi; phylum Ascomycota; class Pichiomycetes; order Serinales; family Debaryomycetaceae; genus Kurtzmaniella; species Kurtzmaniella quercitrusa var. comoensis (nom. nud.). The sequence continues at coordinate 321,245 of JAFIDI010000005.1, forward strand.
GGGGTTCTTCAATTTGGACGACAATTGTAGAGTATCATTAGATAGTGTACCATAGAGACGAGGGTGATAATGAGAAGAAGTTATATATGAATTCTGTAGAACTAGCATCATATTTACTGATCACTAGCGTCTTCCATAAAAATCAACGCATTCAATATTTCCTGCATAATATTCCAATTACAGTTCCCAGAATGGAAAAAACCAGCATTTCACAAAGAAGAAAGTGATTACTCAAGACCACGTTAATTTACCAGTCAATCATACACAAGGGCACCAATATGGCGCCACTGACTCCTCCATCGATAGAGAGTGCATCGTTTGGTGCAGTTTCTACCCCCAAAACAGAACTGAGACATACCAAGGCCCACCGATATGTGGAGCGCACACCGCAAAGAAACATGACACCTCTGAGGGTTCTGAAACTCAGAACACCGCCCAGTTCACACCATCACAAGTCAGTAGAGGAAAACGTTGCTAATCTCACCAAATATATCGGCTCTGCCAGGAAGACTCGTCACAAAATCGAGAGCTTGGCCAACTTGTTAGACACAGATAACCAGGAACTGCTGGCAGAGCCTGTGAATCAAGGCAATAATAATTTGAACTCAAGGCCGACTACCACCGGGTTAGGAATAAACGATGCAGAGTCTCTATATAGTCTTGATTTACACTTACAAGAACCCCAGACCCCCGATCATAAAATCCAGAAAAACACCATGCAAACACCACCGCCATTGATGGCGTTTCATGAAGAAAGATCAGAGGGAGAAAGAAAAGAAGAAGAAGAGGAAGAAATAAATATACACAGAGCTGTACTTGAAAACCCATTTGTGGATACGGGCTCGTCATCATCATCATCATTATCATCGATGAAGCTAATAAATCCGTTTATCGATTCTCCATTTAACAAACCAGATCGGATTGTATCTTCTAATTCAAGTCAGAGACAACATGTGGACTACAGCAATTCGATGGAACTATATGACAAACGCACTGGTAAGTATATCGAGAAAGAGTTACTGGAAGATGCAAAGAAGTTTAAACCACAGCGGCTAACATTCAATGACGATAGTCAACAACAGAATACCAATTACCTTACTAATGGTATGACAGTGGATTTTCACAGGAAAAAGAAGCATTTAGGGTTTCAAATTTTTGAGGATGGTGAGCATAGACAGTAATAGTTATGGGGAAACGATAACTTGTCAGAATGTAGGATAAGTGTGTCTGAATTCTCAATCAAAGTCAGAGGAACGGTATATAAAAATTTATTGTCAACAGGTTAATTTCAATAGTTGTCTACATGTAACACTTTACTTTTTTTTTTTACATGCATCCGCTTTATTCGATGCATTTGCCGTTATAACTCTTATCAACAAGTGTTGCAATGCAGGCGCGCGCTAAATTGGCGTACAATAAAACTCAAAATATTTCTTATCGGGAAGTTGAAAGCGGAGACAGGTACAAATTGTGGACTGGCGCCACGGTTTTTACAATAATTTATTAATCAGTTGAATTGAAGTTTACAAATAATGGTTAAATTTGACGATTTTTTAAAGACAAATGATCTTGAAGGTTTGGAAGACCCTCAAAAATTCGCCCAATGGCAGCCCAAGATCAAAGCGTATAGAGAAGCATTGGAAAAAGGAATTGCAAAACATAAGATTGAATTACCCGATTCCCAAGAAACTCTCTGGGAGAAAGGTTTCGATTCAGTGGACTATCTTTATCGTGAAAAACTTCTCTCTGAAGATCAATTTAAAATAACCGACTCGTCTGCGCGAGATATTGTTGCAAAAATCGCCAAATCAGAATGGACTGCAGTTGAGGTTCTACAAGCTTTCGCTCAAAGGGCTGTCATTGCTCATCAATTCACCAATTGCGCACAAGAAGTCTTCATTGACGAAGGTTTAGAAAGGGCTCGTTATTTGGATAAGTTTTTGGCTGAAAATGGGAAAACCATCGGTCCACTTCATGGACTTCCAATATCATTGAAGGAGCACTTCGGATACAAGGAAAAGATTGTTAACGGCTCCTTTGTTGGATGTTTGGACCATGTTGCAACAAAACATGGTGTCACGGTACAAACTCTTGAAGATTTGGGTGCAGTGTTCTATGTTAGAACGAGTCAACCTCAAGGGCTTATGCATTTGTGCTCTGAAAATAACATCACCGGTATTACTAAAGGTCCATTCAATTTACAATTGACCGCTGGTGGCTCTTCATCTGGAGAGGGAGCAATTGTTGCATTTGGAGGATCCCCAATCGGTATGGGAACAGATATTGGTGGCTCTATCAGAGGACCAGCAGCTTTCAGTGGTTGTCACGGATTTAAACCAACTGCAGCTCGTGTTTCGATTCAAGGTGGGGTTCATGGTGGAGGAGTTAATGATTCTGTAGCAGCTACCGCAGGACCGTTGACCAGATCGATTGATGATATAGAATTTTGGATGGAAAGTTACATCAATGCTGGAAAGCCATACAAAAAAGATCAGTCTGTTGTTCCCGTCCCATGGAGAAAAGTTACAGTTCCTGATATTTCTTCTTTAACTATAGGTGTAATTTATGATGATGAAATTGTAAAGCCAACCGCACCAATTTTGCGGGCATTAGAGGAAACAGTCTCTAAATTGAAGGCTGCCGGGGCCAAGATTATTAAATGGGAACCTTTAAAGACGCAAGCTGCATTTGACGCTATCAAGACCTTGTACAACTGTTCCGGTAACGTTGGTTTCCTGGAAAAAATTGTCCTCTCAGGAGAACCAGTTGTTAAGTTGTCGAAGTGGCTGTCCAATTACGGACAAGGCAGCAAATACCTTTTGGGGAAAGACATCTTCAAGGAGAAGTATAAGGTTGAGGGTCTCAAACAGGAATATACCGATAAACTTGACAATTTAGGGATCGATGTTTTGCTTAGCCCTGTAAATCAAAGTGTCGCTACCAAGACAGGAGAATCTTACAATTGGTCTTACACTTCATTGTTCAACATTCTCGACTTCCCTGCCTTGAGTCTCCAGACGACATTGAGAGTAGATCCAGGAGTCGATGTTGTATCTACCGATAAGCCAAGAACTGAATATGAGGAGCTCGTACATTCTACGTACGACCCCGAGGCCAGCAAAGGTGCCCCGATTGCTTTACAAATCATCGGGAGAAGGTATGAGGATGAAGAGGTGGTCGCAGCTGGAAAGGCAATCGAAACGCTTTTGAAAGTCGATTTATTAAGCCATTAGATAGTGATGAGACGATTACAAATAGATACTAGGCCATGTAATTAATTTCTAAATTTCTTGAGATTATCCCAGCCCAAGGAGTTGGCATTTGGAACCCTTACTACCTCTAATTGTGTCTTTAATTGAGGGTTAACATTATCAGGGAATGTGGTGATGTGGTCGCTAACATTTTTGATCAGTGGTATTGCTGATTTAGTAGTTTCCAAATCATCACGAAGGTGTACGGGAAGTCGTTTCACGACCTCAGGAACATGTGATGGGATTACAAATCGGTCAGCTAGACGTTGAGGCTTGGAAGGTGGGAGGAGACCATCGAGCTCTTGTTGAATAACTTGCAGTGTTCTGCCATTGTTCTCTTGATTTTCTTCAGTGTTTTCCTCAGAAGGATTATTGGCCTTTTCTAACTCTTCTTCTTGTTTCTCTCTGAGTTCTTCTATCAATTGTCTCTTCCTCTCTTCGTACACCATTTTGTCTTGCCATTCTTTGGCCTTTTCCTTTTGGATCATACCGAGTTGCTCAAAGTCAACTTGTTTGAATTTGTAATAATTCTTCCACGTATCGCCAGCAATTTCGCGGTAAGTGTTAAGCAAAACATTGAACTGAAGTGAATTATGAAGCATTTCTAAGTTTTCAAAATCATCGACTTGAGTCCTGTGCTTTTCAATGGTACTACTTACCAATTGCTTAGAAAATCCCTCAGCAACGAATCCTCGGACAGAACTCAAATAACGCTTTTTATTTCTATGAGCCCTTGAAATTTTGGCGTCATCTTTATGACAACCTTTGGCGATAATTCTTTTCGTGCTTAAAACAGGTATCTTACTTATCTTATTGATAAGTGCAGCGTCTTTATAATTTCCGGACCCAGGACCTCTATAGCCCATATTGTAATAATATCTCTGCAACGATGAGGAATCACTGTTATCCGAAGATGACACCAATTGTTGGACGTTTTTCGATATTTTGGGTGCATCTTGAATCGCAGCCAGAGAACCAAATAGTGACAGAGAGACTTTTTTAATTGGCTGGGATGGTCCACTGACGGCCAGATTGACAGACGACGTCACATAGTAATTCGGAATTTTGCATAAATGATTGATATTGAATTCTGGAATGAACCCTTGTCCAGGAATAAGCAGATGAGCCAAATCAATCAGATTTGGATCAATATTTGTGTTATATTTCTTTTGTCTATTGATGGGTTTTCTTTTGGTTCTTGTCAAACCTTTCAGGTCAACTGGAATATCAATATCTTCTCTTGGAACCTCCACATCTGCAAAATCATTTTCTTTCATGTATTGTTCCAACTCCGATTGACTCATCTTTGTTGGAGAAGCAAATTTTTGTAAGCTGTACAGAGACATATAATAATTGTATTTGGTGACATTTGTAAGGGAACTGAAGGCTGAATGGGTGTATTCTATGCTTGAGTCCACAAGGCCATACTGAGGAAAGGCTTGAGATATAGTTATCGCATACTCCTCATCATTGGCACCTGATCGACGATGTTGAATGTTTTTATGGAATGCGAAGGCATCATCATCGTCGTCTTGCTCCATTTGACTAACCAATTCATCTTTCAAGAAACGAAAAACCCACGGTGCGTCGACCATGGAAAGCTTGAAATTTGCATCTTTGGACAGAATAGCACCTTGTGAAACAAGTTCTTCGTTAATGTGCTTACTCGTGAACTTCAAAAATCCGCCTTTGGGAGTGTTTGTACCCTTACAAAGCTTTTTTATTAATTGTTGGGGTGATGGATAATTCCAAAATGAAGCCAAGTCCTTGAGTAAAAACAATGGATTTTCATCTATGTAAACGATAGTAATTGGTGATTCCGAAAGTTCCAGTACACCCAGGTCATGAAAATGAAGCTCTCGCGGCTTCTGGTACACCACACAAGGTTTTGGGTTATACGTAGATTTTACCACCCGGACTGACATAACAACTGAAGTGGTCTGTAACTGGAAAACGGATAAATAAAGATATTCGAGTTACGTACAGGAAAGACGATTTTAGTTGCAGCCGGGCGTATTTTTGAAAAGAATGCGAATCGGAGCGGGAATGTCATGACCTGAACAGGTATAATTAATCGATTAGTTGCTAATTTTGAAGCCATTGATCGTTGTAGACTACAGTTTTCCTTATTTAAACAATTTTAACAACTACTCTCTAATTTGTTATTGAGGATATCACATTACAGTCGCTCGAAGAAAGGCCTTTTCTATTGCCGTAAGTCCATAAACAAGCAAAAGAATTCTTAAAAATTGTACCACGAATATACAGATGAACTGTTCATGATGAAGAATTTAAAAGATGAGCTATCCATAACTTATCAAATGTGTTTAACCTCTGAGCTGTGCACTTATTCCTGAGATCAAATTTACGATACTTATCAGAAGTAATTAGACAAGCGGAGTTAACCTGCGCATAAAAGAAGCTTTACCGCCTATGGTTGATCGGTGCAGCGCCACGAGCATGCCACGAATTCTTTAACGTACAAGCGAAAAGCATGTGCACAAAAAAAAAGAATCGCAAGTTTACACTATAGCCATACTCGAGAAGACAGTGGCTTTACACGTAAATTATTACTTGATCATTGGTCCCAGGTTTATCTACTCCGTTGTGCGTATTTTTAGAAGCCTCAAAAGTTTCAGATTTATCTATATCTTACATGAGTTCATTATTGGTTGAGGAAATAAATAAGATCCTTTTGAATACTTGAAATTGGATAAAACAAAGAAATGAATTGGCAGAGACTTCTTTCTTACCGCCAAATGTAATTGTTGCCACCTCCCCCCTCTCTTGATTTCCTGACTGTCTTGTGCGACTACGAAAAGAACTAACAACACGCATTAAGAACCGATTTAGGAGCAAATAATATTAGACAAAAAAGAATCAGTCGTGCCCACACCGCGTATCACCCTACCCTGCACAGATTCTATCCCAATTTTCGACAATCATTTCAAACAAACAATCCTAACCTGACTTTAACACCATGGGTTTATCATTTTCTAAGTTGTTTTCTGGCCTCTTTGGCCGCAAGGAAATGCGTATCTTGATGGTCGGGCTTGATGCCGCCGGTAAGACCACGATTCTTTACAAGCTCAAGCTTGGTGAGATCGTCACCACTATCCCAACTATTGGATTCAATGTTGAAACCGTCGAATACAAGAACATCTCTTTCACCGTCTGGGATGTCGGTGGACAAGATAAGATTCGTCCATTGTGGAGATACTACTTCCAGAACACCCAAGGTATCATTTTTGTTGTTGATTCCAACGATAGAGATCGTATTGCTGAAGCTCGTGAAGAACTTCAACAAATGTTGAACGAAGACGAACTTCGTGATGCCCTCCTCTTGGTTTTCGCCAACAAGCAGGATTTGCCTAACGCTATGAACGCTGCCGAAATCACCGAAAAGTTGGGTTTGCATTCCATCCGTCAACGTCCATGGTACATCCAAGCCACTTGTGCCACCTCCGGTGACGGTTTATATGAAGGTTTGGAATGGCTTTCCACCAACTTGAAGAATTCTACTTAGTTAATGGAAAGAGATATTAGATTTTGACATGTTCTTTTACTATGTAGTGTTAAATTGCGTTAAATCGATAGAGTCGCCATCCCTTTTTTCAACAGATTTTAACTCGTCTGTTGGTTGATAGGAGAAAAAAAAGGCTTGGATAGTGGAAAATTTCCCGATCTTAAATTTGCTTCAATATCTTTTACGATCAATTTATTTAACTTGAATTTGATGTAGCGAATCTTCAGTAGAATCTGTTTATCAAGAACTATTGTTTGCCTCTATTTTACTTTTTGAAACCCATAAATCATTGTCCTTAAGTTCTTTAGTGGTCCTTGATTTCCCCTCAGTTTTGCGATTTTCGTTTGATTCGAGCCAAAAAGATGATAGCGTGTCCGTTTCTATTTGCGATTATATTTTACCGAAATTTTGCCGCTCGTCTTTACCGATTCCCATTAATTTGGCTTCGATTTCTTTACCGTCTATGCAACACTGCCACTGAATTAAGTTTGTAAAGTCACTGTGGTACAGTAAGATTATGAACTAATGGTATCTCAAGTTACAAAATCATTGCAGTCAAACGAGCAATGTAGTTATTAGTAGAAATACACTACGCACCTTAAATAGCCGCAAGCAACCGCGAAAAGCATGATAATTTGAAAGGGATAATTTAATACTTGCCTAACGGGTTTTGTTAGCAAAAATATTTTTGATAAGTAGGTTTTTCAGAAGATCATCAATTAATAGTTGAAGACGATAGGATTGCTCCCGTAGATTTCAATTGATAAAATAGCTATACAATATAGTTTAATAATTTATTTTAGTGTTCTTCTTTGTATTAATTGCATGACCTCATATTGCAAACATTAGCTAATTTGACCCTATCAAGCTTGATCTACACACCTTGTTGACAAAAATACTATTATTACAATAATGATACATACTCTATACGTTGAAGAAGTCCATCATACCATTCAGATAATCGTTGCTCGAGTCTTGAATACTTCCTCCGTTACCGTTTACTCCGGCCCCGATAAATGAATTCTGGTTTCCTGACTGATTAACTTGATTCATTTGATTTATTTGGCCCATCAGATTCATTTGGTTCATTTGACCCATCAGATTCATTTGATTCATTTGCATCGGATTAATTTGGTTCATCTGATTCATTTGGTTCATTTGTTCAGATTGGTTGTTTGGTTGGTTATTAGTGAGCAGTTGTGGAGAAATGTTTCCCATCATTTGCTGTTGCTGCTGTTGCTGCGGTTGCAGTTGCAGTTGCAGTTGCAGTTGCAGTTGCAGTTGTTGCAGTTGTTGCAGTGACTGCAGAGGTTGCGGGTGCTGCTGTTGAGATTGCTGCCCAGGAGTCATACTCTGTCGGTCTAAGTCAAAATTACCCCCAGCAAACTCAAAAGAGTTTTGTTGTGGTGAAAACTGTCGGGACAAAGAATCCACACTTTGACCACCGTTGTGTGGAGTTTGTTGCTGTTGTTGTCTGACATTCTGCTGTGAAATATTCTGCTGTTGGATATTCTGCTGAACCCCAAAGTCAAGATGTGGCAGCTGGTTGCTTGAGGCATTTTGCAGTTGCTGAGGTTGCGGGGCTTGCTGATGTTGCTGGGAAAGGTTTTGTTGAACCATTTGTGGCAGTTGGGCTTCAGGACCCGATATTTGCGTGGCGGAAGGTATTTGACCTTTACGAAGTTGCTGAAGTTTCACTCTTAAAAATTGGACTGCCTCAGGATACAATTCTTGAAGCTTGTTATACAACTGAGTGAGTTCTGGCATTTCTTGTGGAGGCAGAATAATTATGGGGAACTGAGGTCTATTTTGTTGTTGAGGAAGCAGTTGAGATGGATCGGAATGGTACTTCTCATTGATATACGTAAGAACCAGCAAGTTACAATGCAATCTACGAGTGCAATTTTGATAAAGCTCGATGATAGATTGTTTGTTTTGCGGAGGCAACTGCAGCAACATCTGTTGGTTTGTAAGAAAATTTGTATAAATATTGATAATTTTCTTCATGAGCTGTGTGTTGACAAGCAACAAACAGGTGACTCTTTCTCTGTCGAGCTCCAACGGAGTTCTTTCCACCATGCCTTAGATGATTTTGTTGTTTTCTATAAATGCTCCGGAAAAAACGCCTCGAGTGTATGCAGGAACCAAAAACAGGCTCGGGCCTGAAGCGGCTGAGGTAAGCGTGTATAGATAGAATGAACGCAAGAGTAGTGCTACTGACTTATCAAAGTTAGGGTGTATATTTTATGGTATTTACAACTTTTCAACCAATTCCGGAACGGCTTCATTCAAATCTGCGACAAGACCGATATCAGCAACGTTGAAAATTGGAGCTTCAGGGTCCTTATTGATGGCCACAATTGTCTTGGAGTCCTTCATACCGGCCAAATGCTGAATGGCTCCAGAAATACCAACGGCGACGTATAATTCTGGGGCAACAATTTTACCGGTTTGACCGACTTGAAGTGAATTGTCACAATATCCTGAGTCAACTGCGGCTCTGGAGGCACCGATGGCTGCACCAAGCTTCAGGGCTAATGGGTCGATCAAGGAATCGAAGGTCTCTTTGTTTTTTAAACCACGACCCCCTGAGACAACTTTGGCGGCAGAGCCAAGTTCCGGTCTCTCACTGCTGAGAATTTCTTCTGAAACAAACTCAGTTCTGTTTCCGGATTCAATAGATGCAGAAACATCTTCAACGGAAGCAGAACCCTCTCCAATGGAAGCCGGTGCAAATGCTGAAGCACGAACAGATGCCAAGATTGGGGAGTCAGAAGATTTAACGGTAGCCAAAGCATTACCAGCGTAAATTGGTCTGACAAAGGTGTCTTTGCCTTCAACCTTAATGATGTCAGAAATGGGCTGCACATCCAAGATGGCTCCTAAACGAGGCAAGACTGATTTACCAACTGCACTTGCAGGGGCTATGATATGAGAGAAGTTGGCACCGGTGGCGACGTCTTTGAGAAGTGGAGCTACTTCTTCAGCAAGAAGGTGTTCATACTGAGGGCCCAGGGCAACCAAAACCTTGTCTAAACCAGCGATTGTCTTGGCTTTCTCAGCGGCGGCCGCATCGAAGACGATACCAGTCAATGGTTCGCCGATTTCTTTGGCTGCGGTGACAGTGGAAAGCGTGGAAGCGGTGATCTCTCCCTTACTGGTTTCCAAAACCACAAGTGCGTCAAGACTTCTACGAGAGAAGCTGAAAAGTCTCTTGGAGATGTGAAGCATATCGGTTAGCTAGAGTAGAGAGATTGAAAAACTGAGATTAAACTTATTGCGAGATCGCTGTTCCTGCAGGTGGCAGCGGTTTACCAGCCGCTTCAGGACCGAAATAGCAGTTCCCGCCCGGTTGATTTAAGCCAGTAAAGGAGATATATGCGCTTGACTTCAGAAATTCCAATCTTAATAAACTTTGGACATACCACTACTCTATATTAATTGCTGTTGTGCTAAATAAATTGATCATTTCGGAAATACCGAAGCCAAATTCTTGAGGTTTACATCAAAGCAACTTGCAGCTTCCACCTTTTCCGTTTCGAAATTTTTCAAGTGCGATTGTGCGTACTACAATTTTTGAAAAATTCCCTTACACGCATTCTGACTCATTGATCCTCTCACGAGTATTACTGTGTTCAAATGAGTTTGACCATAATTCTGTTCAAAATCGAAAGTAAAATAAAGAAATGAATTTTATGAAATTGAAATCGGACAGAGAACAGAATTCAATTTTCATTACGAGGATTCGATATAAATATGTCACTTTTAACTATGCTCTTTCTCTGCTGTTCGGTACATAACTTTACGTAATTCTTTGAGCCAGTACTGCAGAAAATATCAATATTGATAGATTTTTGCAATGAATTTACCCCAGACCTACCGCGACTAATGTATGAAAACGCACATGAACCTTTTATTAATCTTTAAAATCTTTAGTGTGTTTGATTTTATGTGAGTTGAGTTTATCAGCGTTTTCAACAAATTCTCAATTAGGGTTGGAATGGAACTAAATTGTTTATAACGATAAGTATAATTTCCTTTATACATCCTTGATTTGTCGCGGCCCATGTCACATTATTTAATTTCCTCATTTCTGATAAGGGCATTTAAAACCCATATCATATCTGGTCATATGAATTATATCCAAATAACTTATATCATAAATAACAAAAACTTTGATGATTGAATATTTTTGTCAATTCCTTTTAGTTGAAAGTTTCCATTCCACCATTTGCGCACGTCAAATCTTTCCCCATAAAAACAAGGTTGACAATTTCACGCCCTTCTATTCGCTTCCCCATACTCCTGCACCGTCGTTCTGTCACACTTGTTGCGCACGTTTCCGACCAGCCGGTCCGCCTTTTAAACTGATTTCAATTCCTACTTGTTGATCAAGACCATGGTGAGACCTGCCTCCAACATCAACTCAAGTCCGCAGCCAAGCATACGTCATGTTCTGCAGACTCGTGTTGTCGGAGAAACACCCTCATATCTGTCTACAAATGAGACCCCATTGTCACACTCTAATGATGATATCGATACTGCTTCCATTATAGTGCGACAACTGCTTCATTCGCCCACACGCAAACCCAATGGTTCTCTGAATCTCAATCATGTCATTCTGGCTCCTGTTGATGATGATGAAAGATCTTTGTTGTTGGGTAGTCGCTTTGAAAGTAATATAGGCGGTGGGTTTGGAGCGATTCATCCTGCAACTTCTAGAGAGTATCGTCCTTCTACCCGTAAAGATGCCCCCACACTCTTGGAAACTTTACCTTATTACTTACCCTTTCTACTGTGGCTCCCACTATATTCCTGGGATCATTTTTGGGGGGATTTGATTGGAGGTCTATCACTTGTGTTCTTTCAACTTCCCCTTTCACTTTCATACGCTCTGCTGCTTGCAAAAGTGCCTATATTATGTGGCTTATATTCACTTGCAGTGTCTCCCTTAATTTACATGATTTTCGGATCAGTTCCTCAAATGATAGTTGGACCAGAAGCTGCTATCTCGCTTATTGTTGGTCAAGCAGTTGAACCACTTTTGCATCATCACTCCAAAAAACACCCACTAGACCCAACCGAGCTCGTAGTGGCACTTACTTTTGTTTCCGGTGCCACTTTGTTAGGCTTTGGAATTGGTCGATTTGGATTCCTCGATAATGTTCTTCTGGCTCTGCTCTTAAAAGGGTTTATTTCAGGAGTCGGTATCGTCATGGTCATCAGTTCGTTGATTGTTATGTTAGGTCTTCTGAAACTATTGGATGAAATAACTAGGGACCCAGATATGCCTGACATTCATTCGCCATTCGATAAATTCATGTTCCTTGTCCGTAACTTTGATAAAGCTGACTCCTTAACTTTCAAAGTCCTGCTTGCCGGATTTCTCGGTGTGTCCATCATAAGGTTATATAAACGTTGGCATGCAAATCAATTGCGCAAAGCCATGCAAACAGCCGTTGAATTCGACAAACCTTCTGTCAATCGTGGAGAAACCGGATCGGAGAATACTTCACTGTCTTTGGAACTGCAAAGACCCTCTACAAACAATACTCAAAAGCATAGCATTAGATCGATAATGTCTTCGTGCGTGGTATATATACCAGAGATTCTTATTTTGGTGATAGTTTCTACCGTCGTATCACTGTATTTCAGGTTCGATCATATGGGGTTGGAAATCGTGGGTATTGTTAAGGACGATTCGAGCCTGCAACTCATATATAATCCACTTACCAGTCATTCTTTGCGCCTTTCTAAAAAAGTTGCAACCAGTGGCTTTCTTTGCGCAATGCTTGGATTCTTTGAGTCAACTACGGCACTGAAGCTGCTTGGCCTGCGATATGATTTACCTATATCACTGAATCGAGAATTAGTGGCTATGGGATTCATTAATGTTGTCTGCTCCATGTTTGGTGCTCTCCCTGCTTTTGGAGGCTACGGAAGATCCAAAATTAATGCCATACTGGCTAAAACTTGTATGCTGGGGGCAATTATGGGATTATGCACGATTTTGACCATCGTAAGTCTCATGAATTACCTTCGTTTTATTCCCAAGTGTACTTTGAATGTTGTTACTTGCGTCATTGGAATACTGTTGATGGAGGAAGCACCTCGTGAACTTTATTTCCATTGGAGGAGTAGAGGTATCGACGAACTTATTACTTTTATAATCACTGTGACCACGACTGTTTTCTTCTCTATGGAAGCAGGTATAGCTGTGGGATTAGTTTATCTGTTGATTCGAGTAATTAAACATCTGGCAGCTCTGAGAATCCAAATTTTGGGCAGAGTCCCCAACACGAATACGTTCTTAAATGCAGATTTGACTCCTAGGGAGCAGATCGAAGAATATTATCAAACTCCTGGAGGATCCCACGATCAGCTTAAGGATAATAGCAAAAAACAATTGAACTTGTTTACAGATAATTTGACCCAATTGAATTACCAGGCTTTGGAAGAAATCGAAGGATGTCTTATTATTAAGATCCTGGAGCCTCTTACATTCACTAATGCTAGTGATATGAAGGCGAGAATCCGTAGAGTTGAAATGCACGGACTGACAAAAGCTCATCCAGCTCTGAAACGAACAAGAGATTCTACTATGACCAAATATATCATTTTTGACATGCATGGTATGACTCAAATTGACTCTTCTGCAGCCCAAGTTCTTGAAGGTATTCTCACCAACTACGAAGATCGAAGAATATTTTGCTTTTTTGTCAGGGTATCCCAAGACCCGGAGTTACGTAGAAGACTTAAAAAGACAGGAATTCGTGATCTTTTGGTGAAAGACTTGAAGGACATGCATTACTATGATTCTACAAGTCGATCTGGAAATTCTGATATAAAAAACTTGACTGAGAGCAAATCTCTGCCATATTTTGGGCACATCAGGGATGCGCTTAAAATGATCGATTACTACGAAACGAGAATATAGTCCTATTCACCATCGAAAACTAATACATAGATATGATGATGGTATTTCCTTTTAATTATAATACTTGCATAATTGGTATCATAATAGTTAATAGTATTTGAAAGGTACCACATGGTACTAATGTAACACAAAACTCTACTCTAAATAATTCTGAAACTTCAGGGTGTCTATAAGTATACACGTAGTTCGTACTCTAAATAGTCAAGCAATTTAACAATCACTGAATTAACAATAGCGTAATTTCCCAACAGTATTCAAATCATATATTCAATTATCGAAAGCCTGTAAAATGATAAGAAAAAATTAAAATAGAAGCTTAATAGCAGCTTTTCTGCTGAGGATAGTGATAACGACTACTAATTGATAACAAATTGTGGTAAATGAGGGATTTTGAAATATTTCATTTAAAGTTAAATAAATCATAAATTATAAGTAAGAAATGAATATATATTTAATAGAGTACATATATGAGATAAATTTTCAAATAGAATATTCTAAATTTTAAACACCAAAAATAGCACTGGTATAATTGAAATATATATCGTGCTGTAAATTTTAGCTACAATTTTGCAACGCTAACTAGATCTTACTAATTTCAACGATGGTGGTGGTCTGTATAAATGCATGGTCATTGTCGTCGTGGAGCATGCCGTCAGGGGTGGCCATAGTAGCCATAGGCGGGTGTACTGTAGCTGCTGTGCTAGGAGGGGCTGTTGTGGGCGCCATTTGGTGCACTGCCATTGTAATCCTAGCTATATTGCTGGGTTTTAAAATAAATCGGCAGCAAGGAAGTGGTGGTGATAACTCAAGTCCAGTTAAATGAGTTTCAGAACATTAATAGGTTATACAATCTGAAAGGCGAATTGATTGATTATTCCCGACAGATAGTAGCTGGTAAATACGGAACTATGTGGACTGAGCATGGCAATCAAACTCTGTTCAGACATAATGATAATTCAACAAGGTTGAGCTACTCAGTGGTCTCTGGTAGCGACAAGACGGATGATACGGTGACGTGAAATAGATGAAGCCGTTGGCCTGGGTGCACTAAGTGATGATGACTATAAGAATATGGCAGTAAGCTTGGCTATGGATGGTTTTAACGGTGGTCAAGGCAAAGCATGTAGTACATTAAAGGACGGATCTAAAGATGTGAATGCAATAAAGTTAGTCACGCAGTCCGGTAGTGATGACCCAGGAATGTCTCCGTGCAGCAATAATTAACGTATTGTCCTGTCAGTAAGAGTTAAATTGAATACTCGTGCTAAGTTCTACAAGAAGATCTGGTATTCTTTTGTAGTCCAATAAAGAGAGAGGTATTCACGATAAAATGTTTAGAGTAGAACGTTTAGCAGATATAATTGAC
The DNA here is from genome assembly GCA_020280125.1 of Kurtzmaniella quercitrusa var. comoensis (nom. nud.). Lineage (NCBI taxonomy): Eukaryota > Fungi > Ascomycota > Pichiomycetes > Serinales > Debaryomycetaceae > Kurtzmaniella > Kurtzmaniella quercitrusa var. comoensis (nom. nud.). Next base: position 336,325 of record JAFIDI010000005.1, read on the forward strand.
TAAAAATCATTGGGTGAATATGGAATTTCTGGTGATTATCCTGTAAATGTTTTGATGTACATGCACCTCACGCGTGTACACGAAAAAAAAGAATTGTGTTCGTTTTATTGCAACTATTTTACCATATTATAGGCATGGCTGAAGAAAACAAGGACCTTAGTTTGCAGGAGGAATATCAGTTATGGCGGAAGAACTGCCGCTACATGTACGAGTTTGTTGCCGAAACGGCATTGACTTGGCCTTCTCTTACAGTTCAATGGTTACCTACACACACAACATCCGCAAGTGAAGTTATTGACGCCAAACTTCTCCTCGGAACCCATACCTCTGGTGAAGATACCGATTATCTAAAGGTTGCTAATACACAACTCCCACAACATAAGGGTGTAAACGTTGTGTCCAAGATTAAAATTAGCAAGAAATTCCGAAATAATGCAGAAATTAACAGAGCAAGATATCAACCTCAACAACCAAATATAGTTGCCACCATTAACGGGAAGGGAGAAGTGGATTTGTATAACATTGAATCCGAAGAAACAGGAGGCTCCAGTTTTAAACAATTATTCCCACATCTGGATAATGGATATGGTCTTTCGTGGAGTTTGCACCATTCTGGGTACTTGGCAACCTCTTCTGACGACAAATCAGTAGTTGTTTCAGACATAGAGAAAGAGACAAGTGTTTTCAAGAACTCTTCACATTCAGAGATTGTCAATGACGCCAAATTCCATAATTTGGATGCAAATTTATTGGGGTCAGTGTCTGATGATAAAAATTTCTACATTTATGATATAAGAGCTCAAGAGAAAAACCTGATTGCACATAAATTTTTTAGCAGTGATTCTGAAGGTATCAACACGTTGGCATTTTCCACCTTCTCGCAGAATTTGGTAGCAACTGGTAACACAAATTCTAACGTGAATTTGATAGATTTACGTAACATGAAGCAATTGCACACATTAATGGGACATTCTGATTCAATAGGATGCTTGGAATTTCTGCCGCATAAGGATGGAATTCTTGCCAGTGGATCGGAAGATAGAAGGTTAATCTTGTGGGATTTGTTCAAAGTTGGAGAGGAGCAACAACAAGAAGACGCAGAGGACGGGTGCCCCGAATTGTTCATGATGCACGCAGGTCATACCGGTGCAGTGGTTGATTTGAATTGGTGTCCATTTAAAGAGTGGACATTGGCCAGTGTTGCTGATGATAACATTGTACACTTATGGGAGGTGGGGAAGAATTTGTTAAATACCGAAGTTCCAGTTGAGAACAGTCTTTTAGAATAGTTGTAATATATTTGTGGGTACTAGTAAAGAGCCAAAGAGCCAAATATTGTAAAATTTAATTTTGATAGAAGATGAAAAAGCACCATAATTAAACCATTTCAGATGAGCATCGCAATGATGTCTCCACGTTGTAAGCAAAATTCACAGCGATTATGCAGTAAAATCAATCCCTGGTTACAATTTACATGTGTTGTTTCAACCGTTTCCACAACGGTGTAACCCCAGACTCATGTACAGGAAGCCATCGGCCCGTGTGCGCTAACAAAACGCGGTTGGACCATCGTGGAGTGCATTTGAGAGAGACGAGAAGTGGCATGTGATCAAAAAAAACTAACAAAGATTAGGGTAGGATGACGTGCTTCGAGAATAACTGAAATACCTTGAACATTCTATGAAATACCTTGATCACATTATCCATTCATCAATCAGCTATAGCAAACATCCTCTTCAATCAAATAATATATGTTGCCCTGAGGGGTACTTTCATGCGACTTTAGGCTTATCGATCCGACGCACTGTTTCAGTGTGGAGCTCGGTCCTTCGATGCCGGATACCCGCAATCAGAAGAGTGGGGAGTTTATGCATCCTCGGGCTGAAAGCGATATACCAAGCGAGATATATATTGCGAGAATCACAATTTTATAAACATTTCTTTCTAAATTATATTAAATTATAGGGGAAGAGTCTCCAAATTTGCATTTCATAGAGGCAACTAACGTTTTTTTGCATTCAGCTTCGTACTTCAGTTCGACATCAAATCTAATCAAGACACTTTGCCTTGAAATTTTGAACTATTATCACATCACTAGTTATGTCCCTTTCCCCATTAGAAAAAGCTGCCAGTGGAGCCTTGGCCCTGGCCATTGCTAACACCCTCGTTTATCCTTTGGATATTTCCAAGACTCTTATACAGACTCAAGTGGTTAAAACCAATGAAAAGGGTGAAAAGGAAGACCTCAAATATAAAAATACTGCCGATTGCTTGAGACAAATTTATAAAAAGAAGGGAGTTTTGGGTTGGTATCAAGGACTTCTTCTGTCAATTTTTGGTACAGCAGCTCAGAACTTCTCATACTTTTACTGGTACACAATTGTCAAGAGGATGTATGCTAATTTGTACCGCCATGTTCCTAATCATAAGCCTACAACCTTGACTGAATTATTCTTAGGTGCCTTGGCTGCAGCAATTTCCCAATTATTCACAATGCCAATTGGAGTATTGACTACTCAACAGCAAACCGATAAGCAACAAAAGAATCTCCTCCAATTAGCAAAGGACATTTTGGATCAAGATGGAATTAGTGGTTTATGGAGAGGACTTAGAGTTTCTCTTGTCTTGTGCATTAACCCACTGATTACCTATGGACTGTACGAAAGGTTCAAGCAGATCTTGTACGGTGATAAGGAGTATTTGGGCCCATTGGAATCATTCCTGTTGGGAGTTTTGGCCAAACTGTTGGCCACAATTGCCACTCAACCATTGATTGTTTCGAAGGCATTGTTACAGAAGAAGACATACGTAAAGGAAGGTGAGAAGCAAGACAAAAAGGCAGTTGAGACTTCTGAAAAAGATATCAAATTTGATCTGTTCTCGGAAGCATTGAAGTACCTTTGGAAAACAGAACAGTTCAAAGGTTTATACAAGGGAATTGCCCCTCAATTAATGAAGGGTGTTGTGGTGCAAGGAATGTTGTTTATGTGTAAAGATCAACTTGACCTTCTCTTTTTGTTTTTGTTACGTTTAGCAAAAGGCGGCCGCAGGCGTGCGGCTTTGAAATAGTTCCAAATGTTATTTATCAACAATTGAAAGCAATTGCAAATTATTATTGGTAGATCTCTGATGGCTCTTTAGTAGTTCTGATTTGACCAATGTTGTAGCATCTCATCAGAAGGTGTAATGCTTTAAGCGTGCGTAATCACGTGTGTCTAACTACTCAACCCCACACATCTTCTGACAATTAGGGACAAAAAGATTAAGTACGAAAAAAAAAAAAAGCAAGTCTCAGGGTTGTGCCCTATGCGTCACATGTTGATATCACCCCTGATCCCTCGTTTTCCCTAAAAAGTTTTTTTTGTGTAATCTATTTGTGCCTGCAGATTAACCTCCTCAGCTCACCACGCATTCTCACTACCCTCAAAAGATTGAAAAATCTTATTCTCTTTTACAACTGACTTAATTAGCAAACATGGGTAAAGGAAAGCCAAGAGGACTTAACTCTGCCAGAAAGTTGAGAGTTCACCGTCGTAACAACAGATGGGCTGATCAAGCTTACAAGGCTAGATTGTTGGGAACAGCTTTCAAGTCTTCTCCATTCGGTGGTTCTTCTCACGCCAAGGGAATTGTGTTGGAAAAGATTGGTATTGAATCCAAGCAACCAAACTCCGCTATTAGAAAGTGTGTCAGAGTCCAGTTGATCAAGAACGGTAAGAGAGTCACCGCTTTCGTGCCAAACGATGGTTGTCTTAACTTCGTCGACGAAAACGACGAAGTTTTGTTGGCCGGTTTCGGTAGAAGAGGTAAGGCCAAGGGTGATATCCCAGGTGTTAGATTCAAGGTTGTCAAGGTTTCTGGTGTTTCTTTGTTGGCCTTGTGGAAGGAAAAGAAGGAAAAGCCAAGATCGTAAGCGTCTGGTAATATGTGTATATTGATAATAATGCATAAAGACTTAGTATTACTGGAGAGTAGCTTAGTGCTTTGATATACACTTATAGATTTGAAAAGAACTCTGTAGATTACTCTGGTGATAGATTGCTTTACATAAGTATACATCGGCCTTCACAATTTAAGTTTATTTTAGTTACATAGCCAAGTTTCTTCCTTCTATAGATGGACCACCCTTCTTGGCAGATTTCTTCTTGATTCCCATTGAAGTCAACTTCAGATTAATACTTCTGAATCTTTCGTCCCTCATTGCACTTCCCGCACCGCTTCTCATCTGTTGATTTCTTAACAAACTTGCGTCAACTCTAGGAGCGATCTTATATGCCGTGGTTCTTGGAGCTGGAATTGCCGCTCTACGACGTCTTTCAGCACTTTGTTCATACAAAGATTTTTCTTCCTTTGGCTTGGCAGCCCTTTGAGACAATAATTGGTTGGAGAAACGCTTCTTGTTGTATTCATTGAATTGGATGGTTCTATCCTTGTAGGAGTCTGACTTATTGAGAATAGGTCTGGTCCAATCACCAATTAATTGATCAACAATTCTTTTCAAATTTGGTTCAATACGTTTAGATCTTTGGTAGAAAACCAAAACCTTACCGATACCAGAGGCGATTAAATGATCAGTTTTGATTGGTAAAGCACCAAGTGACAGAATAAGCTCTTTTTGAATTTGATATGCGGGCATAGATGCGTCTGGTAATGGTTCCAACCATAATCTCACTGCCTCAAGCAAGTTATTATCCAAGATTGAAATGGCCATGTCGACTTTAGATAAAACGGAGGTAACTTCTGGCAATAACTTCAACTTCTCTGTGGCAATTTGACCTTGACTATTTTTATCCACATCGAGATTGGCAGCTTTAATCATTCGGTCTTTTAACTCGTCAATACGATCATCTTGCATTCTTTCCAAATCATCTTCATCAGCTTTTCTTCTTCTTGAAGTTTTATTCTTGACTGCAGCATCCATCTTTTCTTCCAACAATCTTCTTCTTCTTGTTTGAGGGTCTTCAAAAGCGGCATTACCATCTTCTTCGTAAGATGCTTCGTTCAAGTCGGCCCCTACAAAGCCTGCGTCGATACCCAGTGCTTCGGAAGCACCTTCTTGGGCTTTAGGTGCCCTTCTGACCTTCTTCTTTTGCGTAGCATTCTCTACTTCAGTTTGCTTCTGGATCTTCACGTTGAAGACCTCTTCGTCATCATCTTGTTCGTTGTTGTCACTGTTGAAATCCTGATCATTAGAGCCATCTTGGGCATCTATACCAGCATTCACGGTCTCACCAACTGGAACGGATTCGGAGCCACTGATAACGCTCTGGTCTTCGTCTTCGGAGGCCATTAGTGAGTGTCTGTGACTGTGTTTGTGGGCGAAATATTAATTTTGGTACTGCAGATTAATGTACCAAGCTGGTTGAAGAAGTGTGGGTGTAGGTGAAGCCGGAAAAGATTGAAGGGGCATAGTATTTCGATGAAAATACGATATGTACATCCTACAAAATATTGCAGGGAGTTTCCGGTGAAAACATTCATACATATAGATGTATATGTATAGTCAAATTAGATTTAAGAAAACATCAAATATATTATCTAATTTAGCTCGTTCAAGTGAAAAATACCATTAAATTAGTCAATTACTCATTTTGTATGTATTAATTAAATACTATCCTAATCAAGTTGGTATGATGAGTTGAAAAATACGAGCAAATTAAACATTCTAAAGTTACGTCAAAGGAAACTATATAGTTAGAAAAAATCTATAGTGTTGTTATTTAGATTATGTTCTTATACCGTGTCTACTGTGTATAATCATTCACTGCGCCATCTACATCTATTCTCCACATAATATGCATTCCACAGGTTCTCTCATTTAGCGCGATCTTTGAATTTTGATACACTCCGCTGCAACACGTTACCATACATTGATTAGCTATGTCGCAATATATTGGCAAGACTATCTCGTTGATCTCTACCAAAGGTGTGAGGTATGTTGGTATCCTCAAGGAAATCAATGCTGAAAACTCCACTGTTGCATTGGGCTCTATGCGTTCCTTTGGAACTGAAGGTAGAGCAGCTCAAGAGGGAAGACAAGAGATTCCTCCTAGCTCCGATACATACGAATATGTTGTGTTTAGAGGCTCCGATGTGAAAGATTTGTCAGTCCTTGATACTCCGTTAGATCAAGTTCAACCAACTCCTTACGAAGCCCCTGCCTCAACTACCCTGGCTGCCTCTTCCAATCAGACACCCGCCAAACCTTCCCGAACTCAAGAGGCTCCCAAGCCAACTCAAACCCAATCACAAAATGATTCACAACCAGGATCTGCCCCGGAGCCAGAGGCCACCAAAGCAACTAAAAAGGAGTCCCAACCAGCTGAAGCTCAACCACAAAAAGGCCCCTCTACCGTTAACCGTCAACGTCCAGAAGATCTTAAAAGCGATTTTGATTTTGAATCGGCAAACGCTAAGTTCAACAGAGATGAAGAAAAGCAAGCAGTTTCCGAGGCACCGGTTTACAACAAAAGTACATCATTCTTTGATACTCTTTCCACTACTGGCGAACGTAGTGGTATGAAATGGTCTGAGGAGAAAAACTTGAACTTCGACACTTTCGGTGCCGCTAGAGCAAACACAGGTAGAGGTAACCATAGAGGAAGAGGCAATAGAGGTCGCGGTGGCAGAGGCAACTTCAGGGGACGAGGACGAGGAAAACCAGAACCAAAGCCAGAATGGGCTTAAGTGGTCAGTAAAATAGATTCAAATCGATATATAAATTAGCCAAATCGTAGATGGCGGTACAAATTAATTTGTTCAAATGGTAAAATGATGTAAATGACTGATCACCTCCACATCGCTTATTTATTACTAGTCTTTAGATATTGACTTCCTCACCTATATAAATTCTGTTTGTCTCGTTTTCATCCAAAATATCACTGGCAGCGTTGAACGCCGAATGAATAGGTGAAAACATATTATTGATAAGGAACTTTCTAACATACTTTTGAAGGAGAACAAATGGATTTTTTGTTTCCGAATGTGCACTTTTGGCTCGAATCATCTCATTGCTTAAGATGTGCAAAATTGGAATATTGTTGGTCTCCACTCCTTCTGGAACACAGCTTATAAGAGTTCTCGAAAGCTCTTCTGTGATTTTTACATCTTCCATGTATCCAAACCTCAAAATACACCGATAGTGACCTGGTATTTTCATAGTGCCAACCAATATGCGGTTTTCTTCCTGAACTTGAGGGATTGATAATATTCTTATGGCGCAAAATATGAACACCTTTGGAACTGCTGGAAAAGAAGAAACCATTGTTTTGTACATATGTGGAACTGTGTTGGGTGAATTGAGAGTGTGAACGGCATCTGTGTACATTATAGCTGCACCATTGAGCTGGTGAAGTGAATAATGACCAAATTTGGTATCAACCTGCAATTCTTCACTTGCTAGAACGTTGCGTAAACTTATACCATACTCAACGAATCCTCCAAAGTCTCTGTTTCTGGTTCTTCCTCTTTCCGACTCCAGTTTAGAGGGAGTTCTACCTCCCCCAATTTGCAAATCTTGGCCCACTGGTTTGAATTTTGGAAAGATGTCACCAATTTTTACTCTGGAAGCAAATTCATGGTCCACCTTTCTAGATCTACCCCATCTCCAAAGACATAAGAACAAAAACACTATACCTGCCATCATGATTGGAAACCACGCACCGTGTAAAAATTTCTTGAGATTTGCACCCACCATAATCGCTTCCAAAGGCATGAAAATAAGCATGAAAATGATCGGGATCAAAATGTTCCACTCGTAAACGTAAACCATGCAAATCAAAATCAATGCACTAGTGACAAGGAAATCAAGGGATATACCTAATCCATAAGCAGCAGTTACATTGTTACTATTTTTGAAACCTGCGGTTGTGCAAACAACACCAACCATCAATGCCCAATTTGCAACTGGAATATAAACCTTTCCAGCATATTTTTTGGATACATGGACCACTTTCAAGTTTGGAAAGCAGTCGAGGTTGATCAATTGTGACAAAATTGAGAAGACTCCCAATATAAGTGCCTGGGATGCAATGATAGTACTCAACGTAGCAAGAACGAACATTATCCAATATGGGGCACTATTGAGACCTCCTGGAACAGAGTAAAAAAATGGACTTTCAAGGGCTTCAGGATGGTTTAAAATGTAAGCTGCTTGTCCCAAGTAACATAAAACCAATGCAGGGTACACAAAACAAACGAGTGAAATTTGGATTGGGAGCCTTCCAAAGTGTCCAATATCGGCGAACATGGCTTCAGTACCTGTAATTGATAACATGGCACCAGAAAGCACATCGATACCTCCAGACTTTAATAATTCTATAGCATAATAAGGTGATAATGCTTTAAAGATACCAGGGTGATAAACTGCAATATTGTAAATACCACAAATAATGAGACCAACCAACCAGAGAAACACGATGGGTGCAAAAATGAAGGAAATTTTGGTCGATCCCACTTGTTGCAACACAAATAATAGGATCAAAATTACTTCCGAAACAGCCAACACCGAGTTAAAGCTGGGAACCGCAATTTGAATACCAGCAATTGCAGAGAGAACAGATGTAGTTGGAGTTAATAAACCATCGGAAATGACTAATGAACAACCAATAAAACAAGCAATAAGAATAAAAGTGCTCACACCTTTGATAACAGCGGGGGAGTTTTTGAAATTGCTGAGTCTTTTATTCATGGATACGAAACTCAGAGAGGTATCCTGCCTTGTCAAAAGAAGTAAATCATCCTTTTCTGGTCCTCCAGGTATGGTCACTCCTTTAGGGCCGATTTTCAAATGTCTTGCAATTTTTGCATAGATTGCGACTTGTCCACCTTCACCGTTATTGGGACCAATAAATAGGACAATCATAATGTATTTGATTACAACAATAAAAGTGAAGACATAAAAAATCACCAGGACAGCACCATAAATATCTTTTTGAGTTGGTTTTTCGTTAGGATATTTGATTGAATTCAAGACATACAACGGTGAAGTTGCAATATCACCATAAATTGCACCCAAAGAAGAGAAAGCGAGTGTGAGCGTTTCCCTCCAATTAACAGGTCCATGATTATGAGATAAAGTTGTTGTCACTTGTCTGGCTGCTGATTCGCCAATATAATCCTCTTCGTCCTCCAACAGAACATCTGAGTATTGAGAAATTTGCTCTGAAACGTCACTGTCAATGACAGAAAGATCGTGAGGTTTAGACATAAACAATGCACTTATAAAAGGTACTAGGTTGAGTTTTTTAACAGGTTGAAAGTAATTATATAAATTGAAGTTCTTGAGGCATTATATATGATTTTTTGATTCACAGTAAACAATATAGATAGCGCTTATCCATTAAAAGTTTCAGATCATCGTATTTTAGAAGTGGCTATACTGATCCCCCTTTTTTTTATGATTCAACTTGATGAATTTTCTTGCAGCAACATGCACGAGCCGTTCGAATATGCAACGAAATTTATTTATCTTTCACATACGTCATCAAAAAAAAAAAAAGATAAATTTGACAGATTTTTATCAACAAGATAGATGTTTATGTATTGTATGAGGATGAACTTGTAGTTAAATATTAATTGAATATAAGTTTAAATAAGTAAGAAATGTTTTATTATCAAGTATTCCTTGCTGTAGATTTTTGAATAATAGAAGTAGACCTTGAGGTATTAAAAATCCTCGTGTACGCAAAAATTAATCCCTCTACGACGTAGGAAAATTATTTGTTCCAACCAAATCTATTCTCATTTGCAATACACGCAGGAAAATGAGGAAAATATCTCATGAAGATCAGTGAGGGTCGAAAATCCCTCAACTATACTTTGAGGGAATTTAGGTCGAATAGCATATTTCAAAATCATTGAACCAACAATGGCTGCGCCCACATCAGCGTTGTGGGGGCCTAAAAGGGTAGCGAAGAATTGGGACTACAAGAATTTAATAGGAGGAAAAATAGCGCACTGCGAACTTTATTGGTGAGGATATACTTTATTCGTCAGTAGATTAGCTAAAGAAGATGATAGAGAAAGATACGATGTTGAGAGAGGCACCGCATTCAAATAAAACACACCTAGAGTTTAAGAAAAGTTTGAAAGTTTGAACGTAGATTACTATATACAATTGTTTTAATAGAATTGAGCACAATGCATTGATTTAAAATCACATTGAGGTCTAATTGATACAGCAGTTTGTTCTGTATAAACGGACGGCCCTCAATGCAAAATCTGGGTTGACGCAACGCATGGAGAAACATACGGGGAAATTTTGTCTAATAACTTTAATTGGAAATAGCCTCATGTAGAAAATTCTCTGGCGGTACCAGGTGAAACGTTGGTTCCTTTACCCCGACCCCAGTGATGTCATTGTTATATATATTCCGGGTCCGTGTCATGGTGACATCTTCAAAATACTCGAGAAAGCACTATTATAATGAATTTATGGTTGAAGAGAACAACTTGCGTTTACAGAAATTGACAAGCATATTTTCATGTGCTGTTTCTCCTTTAAGTATATTCAATCATTGAGTACTAAATGTGATCTGTACTAAATGTGATCTGTTCGTAGATTTGTTTTCACTTTAAAGATTATAGAATGTCTCTCATTTCATAGCCTTCGCTTCAGGTCGCACATATCACGCCGCATCTCCCATTTAGCACGCGTAAACACCAGAAATGTACCGCGTCGCGTTTGGAAATCTAGCAGATCAAGTCCAATTCAACTATTATGGTTGCCTCTGTGAAGTCGGTGACAGCATTCCCGGAGGGCAACTCAATTGTTACGTACGACGGCCACGGAAATGCATGTTTCGTAGGAAATCCCTTGGGCTTGATTAAAGTATACGCTCAAGCAGAGCACGACGGAGAGCCAAAATCTATTGATATCAATGAAAATTTAACCAGTTTATCAGTCTACAGAGACCATGCCGCGGTTACAACTTCTCAGGGTGACTTGGAGATCGTCAATTTGTCTGACTTGGAGTCCAAAGGAAGTATTCATCGTTCTGAACTCCCACTCAGAGACGCAATATTCATTAATGAAGGTAAAAGAATTGTTGCTGGAGGTGATGAACCCCAGCTTATTATAGCAGATTTGGCGGGACTGAATGCCATTTTGCCCATACTGTTACCCAACCTGATGTTAAATGTTTCTTATAATGCTATAGGGGAAATGATAGCAGTTTCATTGCTGAATCAAGCCGTTCAAATCTACTCTGTGATCAATGAAAGCCCATCACTTTTGGAGACATTGACAAACTACGTACCAGAGAAAGTATACACCACAATGGAAGGAGATCTCAGCAAAGAAGAGCTCGTTTGTTGCAAAACTGCTTGGTCACCTAATGGGGAACATTTATTTGTGCCTAACAATAAGTCTATTAATGCTTACAGTAGATCTAATTTCAAGGAGATCGCTTTCACCGTAGGTGAATTAGATACCTCCTTGCTCGACTTTGACATATCTGCTGATGGTAAGTATGTTACTATGTTAACTGCAGATTCCTTGTCAGTTTACTCCGTTGGTTCCAAAACTGAACTCTTCAGCACTGACATTAGTAACCCAGTCAATGTTAAATGGGGCAAACTGCGGAGATTATTTGTCGGATACAGTACCGGTCTGTACGGAATCTATGAAGATCCCTTTCCAGAGGAGAAAGGTGGAAGAAGAAACGTTTTGGTGGATGATGCAGCAGAAGAAGAAGGTGCAGACGATGTCCTCGATTTCGATAGTGAAACTGATGAACTTGAAAATGGCAATGCTCTTGCTCACATCGAAGAGGCTGGTATCATCGACGAAGATGATGATTTGATTGGTGAACTGAATCAAGACGACGACATCGATGCATACTTGGCATCTAGAAAGAAACAAAGGACAAATGGCCATTCCTTGAGCCACAATGGATTTGTCAAGCCAAGTTCGAAGCCATTCTCACAAGGATCCACTCCTTGGAGTGACGCAAGTGCCCAAAGCAGGAGGTATCTTACCATGAATACCGTCGGTTATACCTGGGTTGTAAAAAGCGGTAACAGTGGCGAAAACCAAAGCGTTACGGTCTCTTTTTTTGACCGTGCAAAAAACAGGGATTACCATTTTACTGACTATAGCTCCTATGACGTTTGCCTGATGAATGGGAAAGGTTTGCTTCTCGCCAACCTGGGGTACGACGCAAAAAAGGGAAACAAGGGTAAATTGTTCTATAGAAATCACGATTCATTGCAAGATTCATGGGAAGAAACAATACCTTTGTTGGACGACGAGATAATAACTTCGATTACTTTGACAAGCGACGACTCCGATTTGATAGTTGTCGGAACTTCTCACGGGTACTTACGGTTTTTCAACATTTTTGGTGTGTGCGTTTTCTTGATGAGATCATCACCAGTAGTTGCATTGATATCTTCTGGAGTAACATTATTCTCTATCGGAGAAGCAAGCTCTGGTGGATATACTTATTCGATTATTGCAGTGAATGAAGACTATAGGTTCCTTCAACAAGAAGTACCACTTAATTTGCAACATCCAAATGGATTGAAGGGTCTATTTTTCAACGAAAATAATGACCCATGTATAATATCAGGAAGCCACAACACATTGTTGATTCTTTCGGGGTGGAGAGAGACAGGGAATGCCAAATGGATACCATTGATCCACTTGAATGATGTCGTAACCGAGAGTGGTAAAAACGATGCCAAAAGAAACTGGCATGCATGGCCATTGGGTCTTTATCAGGATGAAGTCAGCGTTTTGGTCTTGAAAAGTGGAGGACGGCAGCCTGGCTTTCCTTTGCCACTCCCGGTGGATTTAGAGATAAAGCTTCCAGTGGGTGGAGGTGACGACCAGGAAGAATTTCTTCGTTCTATGACCATGGGAAAGATAGTGAGCACATCTATCGCTGATGTCGAAGATGATTCTATTTTGATGCAGAGATTAGAGCAGTATAGTATTGCATTTGATCGATCTTTACTTAAACTTTTTGCATCCCTGTGCCAAGAAGCACTGCTTGGTAAGGCTAATAGCATTGCAAGATTAATGAAAACAGATAAGGCACTTTTCGCTGCTCTGAAAATTGCTGAGAGAATGGAATATATTAGTTTGGCTGCTAAGATTGCCAAGCTTCGTGAAGCTCTTTTACAAGAGTAGAGTTCATGCGACAGAAATCGCATTGTCGGGAAAATTGAATTCATGCCTGGTAAGATTAGAGATATTTTATAAGCCGCTAAAAGTAATAGCAAACCGATTCCGTCAGGCTTTGTAGTATAAGGATACATTCGAATAATCAAGTGGATAAGGATTAGCAAAAAACTACATCGTAACAAGTCTTTTAAAATCAATAATTTTCGTATTATTCATATGTACATGGATTCAGTTAAAATTGCTTCTTGACGAAGTGGAAAATAACTGGGGAAACCCACAAAACAGCGGCAATTACACCGGCAGTTTTCAAAGTTTCGTAAGTGTACTGTTCTTGCAACTTTTTCTGCTCTTCAGATGGTTGACCTGGACCTCCAAACATGATTAGTAGTGATTAGATTGAAGAAAGTTTTTCAATGCTGGACTTTTGCACAAAATGTGCAGGAGATTACTATGTGCAGAGTTTTTCTTAAGAGAAAAGGATTCTTGTGGTGGGATCGTTTGAGAGAACCCGATAATATCTAAACGGGCTCAATTTATCTATCAATCATTCAAGATGACATCAATTAAGCCGTTTCAGATGACCGATTTGTTTGAAACAAATCCGGTAAATCTTGATACTTTGACTGAGAACTTTAACCCACTGTTTTATTTCCAATACCTTACTGAATGGCCGCTGTTGTTCTTCAAAAGCGTCGAAATTGGCTCTTGGAACAAAGATATTAGCGTAGGAATGGACGCAATAGAAACTGGTAAAAATGAAATCAGCGGCTATATGATGGGGAAGACTGAAGGTAAACTTTCCAGGAAAGAATGGCACACTCATATTACCGCTGTTACGGTTAATCCACAGTACCGGAGACTAGGTTTAGCGCTGTTTTTATGTAACCATTTGGAAAGTGCTACTAGTGGTGAGCCACATAAGACATTATTCATAGATTTATTCGTCAAGGCAAATAATAGCTTGGCTAGAATCATGTATGAAAAATTGGGTTACAGTGTATATAGAAGAGTGGTAGGGTATTATGGCCGAGAAATGCCACAAGATCGAAATAAGATTAGCGACGAAATAGACGCATTTGATATGCGAAAAAGTCTCCCATGCGACACGAAAAAAGAAACAATCAGAGAGAATGGACATAAAGTGAACGTCTTACCTTATGAAGTGGTATTTTAGCAATAATACATCATCAAAGCACATAAAAACTGACCCTAAGTCTACAATAAGACAAAGGTTATGTAGCTATGAACCCATCGCGCGGTTTTGTGATCACGTGGTTGTGACCTTCACGCAGTCCCTTATTTGCTGCGAATGCATGCCAATTTAGCAAGAATGACTCAAAAAAAGTTCCTTTCTTGTGCTGCTTAAAAGGCAAATTGGGGACTACCAACGTTAACAATTTGTAAATCATTTCAAATATTCAGATAAAATTATGGCTAGCCGAAGAAGAGATTTGCAAGACGTGCTCTCGAATTCCAGCTCACGCTCTGTTCTGAGAGCAAGAACCCCACAAGTCGATGGTGAAGAGAATGGTGCCCTTGATGTGAATCATCAGTCTATTGAAGAACTTTTAGCTAAGAAATTGGACCTGCTTCAACTGTTCTTGGAAACGGCTCAACAAAAATCACTGGTAGCGCAATTGGAACTGCTGCATGAAGGAGCTCGTGAGGCTCGTCAAGCACAAGCCGGTGAACTCAACAAGCTTCGTATCCAATCACATCTGACCACTATAAACGAAATCATTGGGCTGCTTCAAGAGCCTAGAACTCAAGTATCCTCGCAACTGAGAGAACTCCTTTTGGCTCAATTATTTAAATTAATTGTGGCGAAGCCAATTGCAATCCAAAACGAGGAGCATCCAGAAGATTATGTTGGTGAGGAATCGGCTACCACTCTTCTTAGAACATTCACATCGGGAAATTACCGTTCCGACTCGGAGTTTTCGCTTTTGTATCGTTCCACTGTGGCACTTTTAGCCAGTGATATAGAAGAATTTGGCGTATTGGCTCTGTCAGAATTTTTGACTTTGGTAGCGAAACTTGTCCAGGAACCACCTAGTAGTACCGTCACTAATGAAAACAAAGCCAGCATCATAACTGGTTTAAGTGGATTGCTTATGGTGCTTCACAATGACTCTTCACTGTATGGAATCGATGAAAAAATCAAGTGGCTTTTGGAAATTGCTGAGGGTTATGAAGCATCTCTGAGCCAACTTACTGCCGATATTGATGCAGGAGACAGAGACCATCTGACTTTTATTACTGACGAAAACCTCGATCAAAAAATGATCAATGAACAACAACAAAATGCAAACGCCGAGGCAAGCGTGGCGATTGCAGCCTTGCATGGACTAGGTGCTCTTTTAACTCTTTTGCCTTCTGGCGATTACAGAAACGAACTCATTACAGAAATGATGGACAAATTGGTACCTCTTTTGGATAATGATTCAAGTTTAGAAATTGCGAAGGCTGCGGGTAGAGTGATAGGCTTATGCTATGAACTTTACAAATATGACACCGGTGAAGGAGATTTAGATGGAGATGCAGACTACGATGACGACGAAGAATATAACTATAACTCCCCTTACTACGAACAGGGTCACCTTGTGTCTATACTTAGCCGGATATCTCATGTTTCACTGCACAAGGTAGGAAAAAAGGATAAAAAAGTCACCAATTCAATCTTGAGAGATGTGTCCAACACTATATCTAATTACACAAATGCAGAGACTAGAACAGAAATCTACAAACGACTGACTGCTGGACAGGAAATCATTCAGGAGCAAATGGACGGTACTGTCGTGAAGTTGCTGAAGCTGAAAACTTTGCCAATCAATTCGTGGTTTCTTTACATCAGATTGGTTCACATCAAATGGCTTTTTCTGTTTGGTGTTCACAGTCAGCTCATTGGCAATTCATCAATAAGGAGTGTTTTAAAGGAGCCAAGATCCGCATATCTTGCCAAATACAAGGACACGACAGATGTAGGATTCGACTCGGTCAATGAAAGTTTCAATCTGTATGTTCATCAAGTGGATGATAAGACCCGAAGCAAGAAATTGAAAAAGGCCCGTGAGGTCAAACTCGACCAAGATCTTGATCTGTTGAGCTTGAAATAAGAGCCCCCATGACTTGACTGAAATGACTGAATCTAAATTCTCATTTGGTATTTATTTAATCAAGGCATTAATTATGGTTATAATTAGTCACAGTAATCGTTCTCAATAACTAAAGATTTCGTATTATTTAATCGTATCTTTATAAGTATTCTATGTCTATAATATTCTTCTCCACGCGAACTTTGGTCATGTCTTCAATGACATAGCTGGCACCTGCTTTGAGTAACTCTTCCTTGCTGAAAGTTGTTGCAATTCCGATAACTGGGAATCCAGCTGAGATACCCGCTTGAATTCCAACTGGAGCATCTTCGAATACCAAAATATTTTTGCCTTCTGTGCTATTGTCAGTCAAGGCTGCAGCACCCTTGAGGTAACCCATTGGACTTGGCTTACCTTGTGAAACATCGTCAGCAGTGACGTATACATCCGGCTTTTCGATTCCTTGCAAAAGCTTAGCGAAACTGACCACAAAATAAGCTCTACTTCCCGATGTGACAATTGCCCATTTGATATTATTGCCATGAAGCTGCTGAAGTAAGCTTGCTGACCCAGGAATTTGTACAGACAAATGTCCAAATTCTTGAGCAAGATTTCCTTCAAATTTTGCCACAGCATCTGGATCTTTCGCATGTTCAGGGAAATGACGAGCTATTGTCTCTGCTGTTCTCGTTCCATGAGCAGACATCAAGAAGCTCTCGATTTCAAGCTGGGGAAGATCCGGATGATTCGCGTTATGTTCGGACACTTTGGCAGCCCAGAATTTTTCCACTGCTGGGGTAGAGTTGGCCAAAGTTCCATCATAATCGAAAAGAATGTAGTCAACGGGTAATTTTGTTGAAGGCATGATGAAGTTTACTTCGGAACAAATTGAAAGTCCGACACCTGGCTATATAAGTCTCTCGTCTCAGGCGCTTTCGGATAAAATTCCTAAAAAGAAAATCCGAAAATAAAATCCAAAAATAGATGTAGACTTTTACATGGATAAATAGCCGTATAGGAAGTTTTTAGGCGGAAGTAGTATTGATTATAGCGGATAAATTTACTTTTGATATGAAAATGATTTAAAAATCTGGGGATGTTTGAAAAATGTCAGTTTCTGGCATTAATGGATCAAAGTGTTGTAAACCTGTAAAACGCTCAAGCTTTATTTCACATTGTTGCAAAACTGCAACATCATACCACAGCTCGTCTGATTTGTCCTTCCATGTACCATATTTTTGAAAGCTGTGAGTTTTGTACCATATAATATAATCTAACCAAACATTCTTATGACGGAACAAAGAAAACCGGCAAAGTAAACAAATACAACAATATGTAAAAAGTAATTTAGTGGCCATGGGTCTTTTTCTTCGAATATGACTCTCAAACTTCGGCTCGCAGAAAAGCAACCACCGAAATATTGGGATCGGATAGTTCTGCTTGCTGGCCCTGTAAATACAATAACGTAACAGGTGAATCTGCTCTTTGAGAGCTTGTATCTCTTCAGCAATTCCTGAGTCTATGACATTATGGTACGAATTCTCTTGTATCCAAAATTCCACGTCATCTCTCAATCTATCTATTATGGGGTAGTTTGGGGCATCTGAAGGTATCTTCTTTATCAAATCGTCTCTATTAGCAAACATTGGCTCTAAAGGTGTATGCATCAACGTTTGATGCGCGGATGCCATCAACTTCTTTATATCCACGCATAACGAAACAAAATCGGTAGCGTAGCTTCCGTCGTAGCAAACCAATGGGACCACCTTATGCGGGTGAAGTCCGATGAACGAGAATATAAGAATTCCGGATATTACCATCTCTGAGCGACGAAGGATGGATTCCGGGCTATTTTCATCTGAACTTTTACCGCAAAGACCTTGGTGAATCGTTACTCCCGTAGCATCCAGAGATTTCTCTAGACTCTTTTGAAAGTAGCTGGTCGTGACTTCGTATAAATTGCAGCCCTCTTGATTTTGATTTCCGTGGACTTTGGTTTTGTATACATTATCAAAAACGTTGGTACCCTGAGGTTGATCATACACACTTAACTCTGTCATTGGTTTACTTGGATCCAATAAATCACTATAATTACATAGTGGCCACATATTAAGACATGCAAACAGGTATATCGACAGTCGTACTAATTTAGAACTTTGCCAAAGTTTAGGCACTTCGTTTGTCCAAACTCGTTCAATTGATGCGTTTTTACCGAAACTAAATAAAGGGGTACAAAATACCTGGAAGAAGTGAAGTAATCGATACTCAAAGTTTGATACTCCGAGTTGGCGAGCGCTCGAGTTCACCAATAATTGTAAACCCAATTCACGATGCATATTAGTATAACTAGGTATAATCTGGTTCTCAAAAGATGTCTCTGAAGGGGTACTTGAGTCCAGTTCATTCCCATTGGAAGGATATATACATGGTCGACCAGTGTCAACGCAATATTCACAACAGGGTTTATCTTCACTGCACTTTTAACAATTAGTATTTATCTTTCACATAAGCTTGTGCTTATTCACGAAACGTACTTTGATCTTGAGCTTTTTGCAACTTAAGCAACCATTTCTTGACCTCTTCTTTTTCACTTTAGAAACCCGTTCAGTTGACTTTGTAGGAGGCATTGATGCAAGTATTAGAGGGTTTCTCGTAAATCCAAGTTTTTGACATGGGCTTGTTTAATTTAAGTATGATAACGCGGATGAATATTTTTTTAGTTGCGTATGTGCAATTACATAATAAGCGTGGGTTAAGCAGTAGTTAGTTTGACAGGCCCGAGAAACTTAAACTTGTGAAGTAAGAAAAGGGGACGAGGTGATGAGAAATCATCAATTGAGGGGCCATTTGAGTGAAGATATTTTTCCAGTAGCTATCTCCCACCTTCCTCGAAACATTCCGAGGAAATTGTTCGAGTTTGATTAAAATCTATACTTGACTCCATGCAAGTAAGCAATCTAGAAAGTCGTGGCCGAACAGGGAGAGTATTGCTCATTCCTAACAAGTTAGTCTAAGTCATTACTGCTCGTTCTTACTGATATTTCAATGAGGTAAAAACTTGAGTCTCCTGAAAAAACTCAGACAATAGAAATAATATCCCATGGATCAAAGGCAATAGGTATTGGTATCAGAACAGGTGACCATATATTTAACCGTTTTTTGGCATACTGCGATTAGAAGCTAATGCTTAATAGTAAAAGGGCCAAAGGGCTGACCTTTTCGATATGACAATTGCAGATTCGAAAATTGTAAGTGGCGAATCGTCTACCGATCAGCACAAGTTATAGTACATTCGGCTGAGTAGCTCAATAAATGACTAGCCTGATTGCCACAGGTTTTGCACTTATGAAAGCTTTACGTAAGCGCTAAAGGGTAGAATCATGATTACATAAGCGCTTAAGAGCAAAATAAAGATTACATAAGCGCTAAAGGGCGAAAAACAGGGAAAAAGGGCACAAAGGAAGGCTTAGAAAATTTCCATACATTGTGACAGTTTTCGAACGGCTGAGTTTACGTAATCGCGACATGTCAAATGGCCGCTTACGGCTGCCATCGAAAATTTGCAGCAAAAGTTATAAATATGGAGTCACTTTGCACGTTGAAAGAATCAATACTCTATCAAAAACCATCTAAATATGAGTTCCGTTACTAGCTGGAAAATTCTTGCCTACATTCAAGTGGTTTTCTTTTTCCTTATTGGAATTGCCCACTCCACTCAAGTTATTTTGGCCCTTAAAGCCCGAAAGCACACAATGAAAGAACAAAAAACTCTTAAACTGATCATTTGGTTTTATTGCTCATATCTTTCATTATTTGTTATTTGCAAAATATGTGGAGGTATTTGTGCTCTCGTATTGTATCATCAGAAGAATTACAATACCAACTTACTCATTGCTACTTATGTGTTTGATTCAATTTCCCTTGGTATGCTAATTAAGTGTTTCACACCAATGATTACTTACTTTTTTGAGAAAAAGGCCGAGCTTAACCAAGGTATTGTCCCAGAAAGCAAGTACGACTCTGACGATGAACATCCAAAACAAAGTAAGTTTAGTCCAATAAAGATTTTGACATTACTTGTTTTGGCGGCCGTGATCACATCAATCGTTGGGGTAACGAGTATGTCAGACCCTGATAGTCAAGGCGAATACCAAACTTTAATCAAAGTGTCATCATTTCTTTTTCTCGCAGTTATTGTGATTGTGACAATAATGTTGATTTTTGTCTTCAATTTCTTCAGTAATTCAAGCTATCAATTTAGTCAGGTATTAAGAACAAATGCCTTGATATTATTGGCAACAATGCCGTTATTTTTCATCAGAATTATTTACTCACTTTTATCTGCGTTTTCAGATACCAATATTGCTCAAGGAAGTATTTCAAAGTATACATTGCTTTTCGGCCAATATGAATATTACACCTTTTTGGCCTTTATTGAAGAATGTCTAATCTCGATTATTTTCATTTTCAACATGGGCATTTTCAATAAAAATGTGCAACATTTATCGATAGAGACCCAAAACTGAAGAAAAGCAGAATTGAATTTATGCTTGACAGTTGCATTAGAGAAATTTACATTTATATGATTGTACTGTAGTCATTATAAATATTATATCGCACTCTATAATCTTAAATCATTAATTAGTTCTAACAACACCCATTTGACTAATCTGTTCTTTAGTAGTTGAACGCATTTCATCGGCGTATTCGTTACTCCACTTCAACTCCTGCTTCATGACTTCGACGACACCGTCAACACTGGCAAGAGCTTCGTGAGCGTTCAAGAACGACAAACGAGTTCTTCTACTCAAGAAATCCATTGGGTTACGAGCGTATTCGTACTTCATGGCATACTTTAACTCAGCAACGGTGAATGGTTCATCGAACAGGTCATATTGAAGCTTGTTCCCTGGAGTACTAGATGATTCCAGAACCTTGAAATCGTTCAGGGTAGCAAGTCCAACAGGGAGCTTGTTAACATCTGATTCTTCATAAATTTCCAAAATGGCAGGAGCACGGGTTCCGTAGTTGGAAGCCAAGTGGTGGGCCAACTTGTGGGGAATTCTGTATTCTTGAATCAAAGCGGCGTCAAAAGTTTGCAGGTAGCCTTCACCACCAACAAGAACCAATTCCTTAGTTTGACAAGGCTTAAGAGTAGCGTTTTTCTTTCCGTCGTAATCGTTTTGCTTCACCAAAGTGTTGACAGTTTCTTCAGCCATTTCTCTGTATGTAGTCCACTTACCACCAGAAATGGTGAGCAAATTAGATGGAGAGGTGGTGATCAAATGAGAACGAACTAAGCCTTGAGTGGAACCTTCTTGGCCATCTTTGCCCTTTGGAATCTTCAGAGGGTCACGGACCAATGGACGAATACCTGACCAAGCAGAAAGGACATCGTCACGAGTAACTGGGAAAACGAGGTACTTTTGCAACTCCTTCAAGATGTCATGAATTTCTTCTTCAGATGGGAATGGGTGTTCTGGAACCATTTTCAATGGAGTATCAGTAGTACCAGCCAAAACCTTACCTTGCCATGGCAAAAAGAACATAACTCTTCCATCTTCAGTTGATGGATCTAACAAACCCATTTCGGAGGGACAAAATCTTTCAGGGAGAACAACGTGAACACCAGAGGATGGAACGACCATTCTTGGGCGCTTTTCCTCCTTTGGTGGCAATCCATGAGGGTCTTCATCCATTTCCAACAACTTGTCGGCAAATGGACCAGTAGCATTGACGAAACTCTTAGCCTTAACAGTATATTCTTTGTCATTTTCCTTGTCGTAAGCGATAACGGAGGTAATTTTACCAGATTCGTCCTTCAACAATTGCTTAACTTCAACGTAGTTCAAAACAGTGGCACCGTTCTTCACAGCAGTGATTGCCAAGGTAGCGTTCATTCTAGCATCATTGAAAGAACCATCGTGGTAAACACAAGAAGCCTTCAAGTTAGCGTCATCGATCATTGGGGCGACAGCATGAGTTAATTCTCTAGAGAAAATGGACAGATTTCTAACACCTTGGTGACCAGCGAACCAATCATACATCTTACAACCCATGAAGAAGTAAGGAACTTGCCACCATTTATAAACAGGAATCAAAATTGGCAAGACAGTCACCAAATGTGGGGCGGTTCTAAACATGTTACCTCTCTCATTCAAAGCTTCAATAACCAAGTCCAATTGATCTTTAGACAATTGGAAAATGGCCTTTTCCAAATAACGAACACCACCGTGGGCCATTTTGGTAGACTTGGAGGAAGTACCAGAAGCGAAATCATGTCTTTCCAAAAGACAGACATCAAGACCACGACTCACGGCATCAACGGCGGTACCAGTACCGGTAGCACCACCTCCGACAATAAGGACATCGAATTCACGCGATTCAAGGGTGTTCAAAAGCTCATCACGCAGTGGAGGAAGAGCAAATTTTTTTGTAATATTCCAACCTTCTTCGAACTTCAGAGGAAATGGTGATCTTCCGTAATCCAAGTACAAGATGGTTGCACCGGCAGTGGCACCGACCGCAGCACCGGTTCTAGCGAGTTTACTAGCAAGTAATCTGCGGAACATTAGTGTATAGTTTGTATAATTACAGATCCAACAGTGATTGCAAGGAATTCAGGAATCAAGTTGCTGAAAAAAGTGGTTGCTTCGTGATATTATTGCTTTGAAAAAAAAACCCCAATTGAAGTACAATTTTCACAAGTTAAGTATAACACGAGCTAGCTAACGATGACAAGTTGATCAGGAATGGATCTAGAAGGGATCGAGACCTGAGAATATGTAACTTCGTGCACAGCAAAGGCAGATATCAATGAATGATTCTGTTTTTTTTTCCAGATATATCAAATACAAATTGTCGAGCGAGGCTGCTGCTGCCGTTTATATCACTTACCAAATAATGAACCGAGGGGTATGCAGGTGATGAGTCGGGAACAAAAAAATCGAAAAAAACAAAACCACGTTCGGGCCAAAAATGGAACAACGGGTAGCTGCGTACCGCAGCAATATTTTTTGCACACGTCCGAAAAGTAGCAAAAAAACGCGATAAGACACTTGGCTAAGGTTGAAGAAGAGAGAATGAATAATCATTAAAATTGATCAAGCATTTTCTAAAGTGAACTTGGAATAATTAATTGAGATGTTTGGTGGCCATTAGATGAATCTCTCTGTTTACAAATTCGCAACCCCGGGCGGTCACGCTGTCTCGATCGGTGTGTATCTCAATGCGGCGCACACGTTTCCGCCCCACTGCCTATATACCAGTGTTTCAAATGGAAGCGTCGGAATAAACGCAATCGGTAGGAACATCAAAAAATGGCTGCAGCAGCGAATGTGCTGGCATTGGATTTCCCGTGGGGTGAAAGAGGTGGGGAGATGATTAAAGAAGACTTGAATAGACCATGCAGCAGTTACAGCTACATGAAATTAACTCAGACTTATGACATGGTGTCATAACGAATAATCTTCAAGAGTAGTAATTGATGATTCAATTCATATTGTAAATCTTTCGAGTGTCTGATGTCGAGACCGCCTTAGAGCTACAGATTACAAAAAAACAATCTCAGTTCCACCTTAAATGCGAGCAAGCGTGACTTGAGCTCAACACCGACTAGGAAATCGGCCTAAAATATGAAACCTCTAATTTCATATCAAACGGTTTTTTTAGAAATCAATTGTCGTTGAATGCTCGAATTATTTCAACAACAAATGGTGGTAATATGTTGATTTTAGACCTATTACGCCTAATGATTTACTTAATAGGTATACTTATTGTCATTGCGATCTTTACGCATTATTTCTCACAGTTTCGAGCCACGGCTCTTTAGGCCGTGCAGAGGTTACTGACACTGGGCTAGCATCGATAGCGGTGTTTAGAGCCGCCGTAACCGGAAATGCAGCCGAAGATCTTCGGAAACTCGTATCACTTTCCCTATTGACTCCCATGATACCACCATCATCCTGTTTTGACTCTTTACTGAAACCATTATGTCTTTATGAACAGCGGCTGCAAATTGCAGCTTCTAATCTAAATCCTGCACCACCGGCTTCCGTGCTTTCACATGCTTCTTGCCGTGAAAACTTGCTTGCTTCCTTTAATCCTTAACGTACAAAAATTTTCCGCTCAGCCTCGGCAAAGTGGAACAATTGATTAGTTGCGTCTGCATCAGATGTCGCACGGGACATTAACTAATTATCATGTACATATGTATCCAATTTTACTTCCTTGCTGGCACAATTTACCCCACCAGCAATTGCAGCATTACTAACAGGAACGGTCTGGGTCTTTACACTTTCAAAAAAAAAAAAAGCCTCTTACAAGTTGATGTCTACTATAGCCCGCACAGTACACTCAACCAATTCCCAAAATCACTTGTGATGTATTGGTCGTTCCAATGCAATTTTATAAGCATTTTTACAAAAAGATGGCTTCCATACTTGACCTCGATGCTACTTTTCTCTTTCAACTACTCTTTCGTAATTCACTCGGAAATGATTTCTCTTTACTATAGGCACTTGGGAGACGAGCTGAATTTTAGATTAAAATCCAAACCAAGTCACGTGATACAAAGTACTGTATACACGTATCAATAATAAGCCCCAACTCTTAGACTACCAGATCCCAACATGGACAGTATTGACGATCATTCATCAATAGTCTCTCAGTTCTACGAGGTTTCGGGCTTGGATCAAGGCTCTGAGACTGAAAATGTCAACTCCCTTTTATCCACCAGTGATTGGGATCTTACAGTGGCTATTTCAAGATACTTCGATAATGGGTTTGAACTGGTCCGTTCTCGAGCTTCAATCCCTGATAATGCCACTCATTCAACTGCATTTGACCAATTCGACCAGGCAGAGTCAAGTCAAGTCACCCATAGACGTGAGAGTTTCAACAATCCTATCAATTTGCAAAATCAAATGCTATTAGACAATATGCTCCCCAGACTCCCAAGGGCTCCGCCAATAACCAACCAGTGGCATTTTGAACTTGGGATTCATTTGAGTAAATTTGAGAGAACTCAGAAAATGAAATCTGAAGAATCAAATGTGAAAACAAGTGGGAACGAAGATGGTCTGCCACTCTGGATAGTATTGTTATTCATACCCAAGACAATTTTGTCCTTTTTGATCTCGCTACTTCGCTTGGTTTTTGGTGGGGTTTTTAAAGGATCTTTAATTCATTCATATCCGAAAAAGTTTGACTATCAAACTTATTTTGAAACTCTCAGCGAGGGCAAAACTGAAAAAACAATATCGAACGTCGATGAATTAATAAAGGAAAAACCTTCATTCAATGATTTACATTCTCAATCACAAAAGAAGTACGAATGGCTTCTTATATTGTTGGTAGATAATAAGGAACAATCACACAAGTTTGCCTCCGAATTTGAGAATAAACAAGAATTTCAGGACATGGAGAATGTTCTATTCTACCGTAAAAACATAGAGGACTCACCAGAAGGTCATGAGGTGGGTGTGGTGTATAAAGCTAAGAAAGTTCCATACTTGGTATTGTGTGGTAATGTCACCAATAATCCTTCGCTGATGGGATCTATGAGTATGGTGTTCAAGACGAATATTAGTCCAGAAGCTATAGAATCAGATCAAAAAATCACAGATACAATCAATAAAGTATTTCGGAGTTTAACTAGAGTCATGGATAACTATGGACCCCAATTGGTATCACAAAGATATGATCAGCAAGAAATTGAGTTTGCTAGAATGATCAAAGAACAACAAGATGCTGCGTATACGGAAAGTTTAGCCAAGGATAAGCAGAAAAAGGAGGAGAAGCAACGTTTAGAGACGATAGCGCGAACTAACATGGAATTAAAGAGGTCAAAAGATGAGTTTCTCCTTCATCAAATCGGAGCATTCGATGTTTCCAAAGGTGACTCCAGTCCACAATCATTGGTTAAATTAGCGATCAAACTTCCAGGCGGGTCAAGAATAATTGAGACATTCAACAAAAGTCTCACAACTGATGAACTCTACTTTTTCGTTGAATTGAAATTGCACATCAAAAGTTTACTTTCACTGGACGAAAATGAATTTGAAGATGAAAATGATATTTTGTTGGAGTCGGAGAAAGTTCAAAGTGAAATGACCATTGAAGAGTACGTGGAGAAATTTCCATTTAAATTCGAATTGATCCAACCGTTCCCTAAAAAAGTTATAAAGAGCG
Source organism: Kurtzmaniella quercitrusa var. comoensis (nom. nud.) (assembly GCA_020280125.1). Taxonomy (NCBI): domain Eukaryota; kingdom Fungi; phylum Ascomycota; class Pichiomycetes; order Serinales; family Debaryomycetaceae; genus Kurtzmaniella; species Kurtzmaniella quercitrusa var. comoensis (nom. nud.). The sequence continues at coordinate 362,740 of JAFIDI010000005.1, forward strand.
GCCTGGATCTAATTCTTAATACCAAGGAATTGAGATCTGGTGCCAATTTGTTAGTTGAGTTCGTTGACGACCTGGAAGAGGAAGATGAAGAAGAGTAGTAAAGTTGTTTCAAAAGAGGAGATCAAATAATGTGGGTGTAACAGAGTAGAAACAATGGTATGCATCAAGTGTATAGTGTAAAATTACGACATTTAAGCTTATGACGATTATGAGTGTAGTTTTAAGGATTTGAGTAGATCATTTTTTGAAAGACATTTATAAGAAAAATGCTAAGAGCTACAAACATATCGATGATCGATTAAAGTTATTAAATATGATGGTCTAAAAGTGGGGAAAAAAAGCGAATCATCTTCGACTCTTAAAAAATATATATATTTATAGGGGAAGATAACAAATTCATTTCGGTGGAAATGTTTTCGTCTTCGATATCTTATAAGAAGAAATTCTATTTGTAAATTGTGACGATTGAAACACACTAATTTCATTTAAAAGACATCATCGTTTCCGATTAAACTCATCACCGTTACCGCCGTGCGTTATTACTTGCGTATCTCGGTGCATCTCAGTCGCACGCATCTCCACCTTCCCGATAAGTTCTTGCATGGTGGAACTCCAACTGAGTCAGCCGTATAAGCCTCGAATACGCTTTTGGCGTACGACCAAAGATCTTTTGAACTAGTTTAAAATGTAATTTCACCATTCCTTCTCTTATTATCATCTCTTATCAATTTGTTTTGGTTAAAACTTCTCTATGCCCAGCATTTTCACCCCCGTCTTACTGCGCCCTACACGGGTATCGGTGGTTCTCGTCTGAGGCTTCCCTGCAGGGCCAATGGAAAACTTGCGCCCCCTATAGAAAAACTCAACTTTATTACGCACCCCACGCTTGATACAACTTCCAATTTAGCAGGAATGGCTAGTGCAGGATCTAGGTTGGAGGCAGAAAGGCTTGCCATACTTCAAAAATCAACATCTAGGGGTCGTTCTATTTCCCCGAATCGTTTGAGAGAGGGTTCTCGTTCACCAGAGGCTCAAGATTTAAAATGGCTGATCACTAGTCACGACCCACTGGAACGGCTCAACGGGAAGTTGGTAGATACCAATTACCAACTGGAAGAAGAGCACATTTCTGATGACGATGACGGTGAAAAGTTTCAATACGATGACACGGGTAACATTCTTCCTAACTATGCATGTGGAGATGCCAAAATTGACGAAGTTCTGACAATGTTGGAAAACGCTACCGTCAAGGACAAAAGCTTGGAGCAATTGGAAGCACTCAATGCCAGTGAAAGGGCTTTAGCTAACGCCCAGAATGTTGGAAGCGCCGTTGACGGTGAGTTGTTACGCAAAGTAGAACTGTACAAACATGAATTGACTGGAAATGATGCCCTTGACCTCTCTTCTTCGTCGCAGGATGCCGATGTTAGACGCCAAAAATTGGAACAATACCTGAATTATCGTAGAAAAGTTATCGAAAAGGAAAATGAAGAGGCATCTGGTGCGATGAGTCCATCACATGAACGCCTGGACGAGCCCTTTATGGTGCCTTACACTTCGGCCATTGAGGACAAATTGGACTCACAATTCGCTCTGCAATTGAATGCTACAATTCAAGAAGGTAAGGTGGATTCCTCTTTACACAATTCTAGAGTAATCCAAACCATCACCCGTGGTTCGTTCTTTCAGATTTTGACCCCTGGCGTGAAGCCAAAGATGTTCATCGCTTGTATCGATTTCTCCCCAGAGCTGATCTTTGCCTTAGAATGGTGTTTAGGTACTGTTTTAGTTGACGGGCTGGTTCTTTTTGTGGTATGTGTAGTCGAGGATAATGACGCCAACCACCACTTCAAAGGAAATGGTACCGAGCAGCAAAGAGAACAGCAAAGAATGGAGTTGTTGGCCAAAGCTAGAAAGCAGGTCTTATCACTCTTGCAGTTGACCAAGCTTCAAATTCATGTTGTCATTGAAATCGTTCATCATCCTATCCCAAGGCATCTCATTCTCGAGCTTATCGACAACTTGCAACCTACTTTAGTTGTGGTGGGCCTGAAGGGACAGCTGGCTTTAAAGGGAGTTCTTTTAGGTTCACTTCTGAACTACCTTGTCACTAAACTGCTGGTGCCAGTGATGGTTGTGAGGGAGAAACTCAAGAAGATCAATAGGTTCAAGAGTGGATCACTGATATTCACAAACAACATTAAGCCTTTGACACTTCTGGAGGCTAGAATTGATTAGACGAGTAACGATAAATAGAACAAACAATTACGAGATCAAAAAAGTGTAGTTTCGACAATGGTATTATACCATTATTACTATTTACATATAAGTTCGAGTATGTAGTAATTACAAATTCTATTATTGTCCTAAATAACCTTGACCTTTGAACCCAACCTAATCCAATTATGAGATGTCTTTACCTGTCGACCAGCAACTAAGCATAAAAACCTTGAACGTAATCTAAAAGAAGACTTCGATGAATGGTGTTTTTCTCTTAAAACGTTGCCCGCATGTTTCGGATACGCATTTGCATGGCCGGCTTAGTTTTCCGTAAAGATCGGTGCTTTTCTTGCGACGATCACGCCCGATTTCTTTAACACAACGACCACAATAGACATGACCACAGTTGCTTGAAGAGAAAATCCTTTTACTGAGCTCTATGTCAGTCTCAGTACATAAATCCATACAAAAGTATGGTGCTGGCACGGCGTATTGACTTTGGTATTTTTCAAGACGATCTTTATATCTAGGATCAGGTTTAAAAGTTTCAGGAATCCCATCACCAAGGACAACGCCACATAGTTCACATGCAAGGTCTAAATTTTCAGTAATATCGTTAGTATAGCCAACAGATTCTGCTTCTGCTATTTCCGCTTTATCGGTCATTACCTTTTTGTTGTATATACGTTCAGATTGGAGTCTCTGGTCCAACTCGCGATCATTATCCCTCTCTATTCTGGCCAAAATCAGGGCTTCCACCTCATTATTATTGGTCATGAGCTGTTCACGGTTAAGCCCCAACCACCACATTGTTGCTAATCCTTGTGGCGTGTACTGAGTTCCCTCACGAAGAGCTCGCTGAAATGAAGCTTCATCACTAGCTTCAAAGAGTCGAGAGAGAGCTTCTATTGAGTACCTTGACTGTCCACGAGTTCGGTTGGTCATGGGCAGATCATCTGACCCAAATAAAAATTGTAAACGCTCAAAACTGGAATCAACCATGGGCGTGAGCGAACGGGTTGCTGGACGTTCATCGATGATCTCTATGTCATTATTTTGAGTGGTTCTTTGGCCTAGACGTGGTCGTATAGATCTCAGAAAGAGACCGGCACCAGGGCGTGAAGTCCTGGAAGACAGCTGTGTTCTTGACTCGTTCGAGTTTGCCGCCGAAGCCAGAGGCACTACTCGACCATTAAAGTAGTTAAGGTTGTCACTATCCAGACGGCGACGACGATTATTGGAGGTACGAACCTCGATAACATCTACTTCGTCATCTGAGTCGGAGACGTCAACAACATCAGGCTCTCGGTCGTCATCCAGAATGACCTCTATAACCTCTTGAGGATTTGAACTTGAAGATGGGATCTGAAGCTCAGTAGCATCGACTAGCGGCTCTGAGGCAACAGGAAGAAGTGTATTTGGTACTGAGTCTTGTGAAGATGAGTCCCGCCTTCGTTTGGCTGTTTCAGTCTGCCGTTCAGGCAGCAGACGGGCGTTCATTGCTAGATCGTGGGAGTTGAGAGGTAAAAATGTGTGCACGGAATTTTGGTTGCAAAGGCGCAAAAAAACAAACGGTTTCATAGCGGAAGTGGTGAGTGCGATAGGGTGGAAAAGAGTGGAAAAGGGTGCGAAGGTTTTTGGTGAGGGATGAGCAATGATTAGCATTAAGGGGGACGAATGTCATTTTACAAGTGGGATGTTGACTGAATTGTAGGGAATTTTGAGCTTGAGTTGGGTTTAAGAGGATTTAAACAACCTTTACACAAATCGGGGTCATAACGGTCCATCATATCACGATTCATATACACCAGAGTTGTCTGTAAAATTAGAGAAGTAGTGCCCTAAAGATTAGTGAGAAAGTTATTGTTAGGGAGGGGGGAGCAATTTCGCATAATTAAAAATAGCCCGCGCGGAACAAATTGAAGTATCATATTTATAATGCTAGATTTGTTAACAGTTTACTTTTACTGCAAATAACTTCTAAAACGGATTCTTTTTTATGTGTCATTTGGTGAGCCCTAGAGCAAATAAATTTGAACTGTGCCAAATAAATTGGAAGGGAAAATTTGCTACCAATAATATTATTCTATACTCTCTTGCGGTTCAGCCTGTAATTTCTGTCTATTCCATCATGACGCTTATCCGTAACTAATCTCCACGTAAAAGTGGAAGGATTAATGATGTACATTTACAAATCACATTCAGATTTCTACATGTGAGCCAATATCAATATCTATTTTACTATCCAATGCTTAATGTACAGATCTTATTTCTTGAGTCCCAGTCTGATGTAACGACCAACGACAATACAATGGTCTCTTTCATAAGGTTCCAAAGTCAATTGTTCCAAAGGCTTGATTCTCTCTTCACGCAACTTTTGCACTTCACGAGCGAAAACAGTTTCAGCATCAACGGTGGAGTCAATACAGTTGGCCTTGATAGAAATGACAACGGTACCTTGGTCCTTCAAGAAAAGATGAGAGTTCAATGCAATAATACGGGCTTGATCTGGTTGAGCAACATCGGCGAAAACAGCATCAACCATACCAATAAGCATTCTGTACTTTTGTGGGTGACGAGCATCGTCAATGATTGGGATGACATTAGGTCTCTTCTTGGCCATTCCGATAAGTTCACGACCTGGTCTGTGAGAGAACTCAACAGCGTAAACCAAACCTTCTGGACCAACAACGTCAGCAACGTGGGAAACAGAGGTACCAGAAGCAGCACCAAGGTAAAGAACCTTCTTACCAGGGGCAATTCCTAATTCGTCAATACCACCCATAATACCGGCAGCAAGCTTGGAACGGAAAGGATTCCAGACACGGTACTCAATCTTAGTTGGAGCAGCACCTTCTTCCTTGGCTGGCTCATCAATAGAGATTCTCTTTTCACCGTAAACGGATTCACCAGGGGCGGTGTTTCTGGTAACAAGCAAATCTTCCTTACCTCTGGCAATGAAGACACCGGCATGTCTGTGTGGCTCGATGACGACCTTGGCACCACCACGGGCACCACCACGAGCACCACCACGACCACCACGAGCACCACCACGGGCACCACCACGAGCACCACCTCTGGCGCCACCACGGGCACCACCTCTTCCACCTCTGGCACCGCCGAAGCCACCTCTGGAACCACCACGGGCACCACCGAAACCACCACGGGATCCACCACGGGATCCACCTCTACCTCTTGGAGCACCGAAAGCCATTTTCTTTTAAATTAGTTGTGTTTATCAAAGAGCTTCAGTGAAGTGAAGAAGAAAATTTTTTTATTGAATTTTCATTAGAAAAAAGGGTAATGAGCGATGGATTACGTAATCGAGCTGGAGGCAGGGGGACTACGAGTGTATTAATTTTGGGTAGAATAACCCATAAATGGGGTACAATTGGCATGTATAAAGAGTGATTACAATATATAGACAAAGTTTGCTTTGAAACCTTACTTGTCTAACCATGTTATCGCCACAAACCACCGCCTAGGCTTGCGCAGATATCTTGCTTGAGAAATTGTTTAGTGGTGATTTATAAGAATTTCGTATCTAAGCACAAACCAGACATAACTGTCTCACGAAAAAGAGAGGATATGTTATGACTACCTGTCAGAAGGTATTTACAAGGTATTGAGTCGAATAGTTCAATGAGGCGTGAGTTATCCCACCATATAGCTTCGCGATGTCCCTTGGTTCCGATGAGCTTCGTGCGGCTCGCGGAGAGCCTGCAGGCGTTACATAAGCAAACCATCAAGATCATATAGAATGTAAAACAGTAGTTTAATTTTGGCAAGGAATCTGGGGTATGATTCTACAAAGGTGAATAATGGATTCACTTTTAAACCATAAATTTACTTGTTTTCTTATGGCTAGCATATTGTTGAAGCTACAGATACACCTCCTAATAATTACACCACAAGATCTACCATAAAGAACTCCAACGTAAAACCTATCCATTAGAACAGATGCGCAAAGAAAGACTAATACCAAATATACAGGTAACTATCATAGCATCAAAAAACCTCATATGCCATGATTTATTAGAAAATTGTCCCTATACCAAAACCTTCAAGTACCTGCACTTTGGACCCCACACGACACAAATTAGAGCCGCTCACTGGAGGGGACATAATTAAGTCCACTCGACAATCAACTCAACAATTACATCTTGAAAAATACGACTTCGACAGTATATCCACAGCTGATTGATCAAACTCCATAAAAGATGGCTTCTGCTTTGTATCTATGGATCCTTGTGATCGGAACAATCACCACAGGTGCTCTGAACTCCCTTTTCACCAAATTCCAAGACAAGCAGTGTGTTCGGGATTGCGACTCCTCTCCCAAATATTTTGAACAGCCTGTGCTTCAGACCTTACAGATGTTTGTTGGTGAGCTAGCAGTGTTTGTTGTGTATTGGTGCATGTACTCATCTCCATCAGCGAAAAGAAGACGCGGTTACACTGCAATTGGGGACGAAACCGTGGCAACTGATCACACTTCTTTAACGTTCGCCAAATCAATAGTACTTAGTATTCCTGCTGTATTTGATCTTTTGGGAACCACTTTAATTAATATCGGACTTTTATATACTCCTGTGTCAGTATACCAAATGACTCGTGGTTCAGTGGTATTGTTCGCTGCTATCTTTTCGGTCATTTTCCTTAAACGTCATATCACCAAATTGGAATGGATTTCTCTTGTATTTGTTTCGTTAGGAGTGGTGATAGTCGGGGTCAGTACTGGATCTAACGACAATAATTCAGATGAATCTGAATCGTTAGTCATTTTAGGAATGTTTCTTATCGTACTTGCAGAAGTATGTCAGGCACTTCAGTTTGTCATTGAGGAGCACATCTTAACCAAGAACTCTATTATTCCTCTTCAAATGGTCTATTACGAAGGATTTTACGGTTCGGTTGTGATGATCGGTACCTTTATTTTCATGCATATTTTCTTGAGCCTTTTCATGCTGCCAAAAGATTTCAAAGATCTGCCATTCAATATTCATCAACTGTTGGGTGATATGCTAGCCAACTCAGCAGTTATGTTACTGCTGCTAGCTATCATGGTGCTGATCGCCATGTTTAATTTTTTCGGGGTTTCAATTACGCATGAAATCTCTGCAACATCGAGAACAACTGTGGATACTTGTAGAACATTGCTCGTTTGGATCTTAGCCATACTCTTGGGATGGGAATCATTCCTGTGGTTGCAGAGCACTGGATTCTTAGTTTTAGTTTTCGGAACTTTGTGTTTCAATGGAGTCATTAAGCCAGAAAATTGGCTGTTTGTGCCTCAGTGTTTAAAAGAAGGTCACAGTGAAATCTTCATTCATCTGGACCCCTTAGAACATACTTGAAAGAATTAAATTAAACGTCTTCTTTACGTACTCGATATCTATACCATGTAGCCCTCCCACTTTATCTGTGGGACTGCCTCAAACAAAATTCGCACTTGTCCCAGATAAATATCCCAAAGTAAATATCCTGCATTTCTATTTATTCCACCACTACTAATCGCCACCAAGTAATGGTAAGTATCATACACAATGCAGCAATAGAACAGTACTAACATAGTCATTACGGATTGTACCGGAGAACAAGCAACCTTCCGCAGTTAGCAGTACGCAATTTGGCGATGCTGCCGCCCATGCCCCGGGTGTGCAAGATATCTTGAGAACCCAACTGGGTCCGTTAAACATGGCGTCGAAGATTAATGACCGTCACCCACTCGAATCAAGAGTTGCTAACTGGGAAGAGACACAATGGGAAACCAAGATGGAATCCTACCGTCGTATTTTTGGATCTGGAGTGCCTATTCAAAGAACTATGGAATTGGAATTGGTGGCAGCCACTGATTTCAAGCCACTGATTTTGGGTGGCCCTGATTCAATGCACCAAGATATCCTTTTGAATAGAGACGCTTCCATTGATTGGGAGGATATCTACAAGGGAGGTTTGGAAAACGGGGCATTGGACTTCCACACAGAGATGGAGAAGAGAATGGGGCTCTAGAAGCTACATAGAATTAGATTAGATCGAAGAAAAGGAAAAATAAGTAACCCCGAATGTAGAATCGATGAGTAAATTATGTAGAGCTATTTATATAAGCATATGAGTCTTTGTGAATTAAGGAACATGATCTAATTAAAACACAATTATCATGGTCATCACTTTATTTCAAACACTAACCTGTGTAATTTCAATAACCACCATATTAGAATAGGGTTTCGGTAAATGTCATTTTTCCGCCAAAAATTGTGATCATTCGTAGAGCCCCTCTCCCAAACATTGCAAAAGTAATCTTAATTAGTCAAAAATCCAGAGTTTAAGACCACTGTATCTCTCAAAAAGCAACAGCTTAATTCCTTGTAAGATTATATCATTCATCAACACCCTCCACTGAATCAACTTCCAGCCCTAGGCTCTGCGGTCACGTGCAACACTGTCTTTCATGTCTTGCGCGCATTTTTGCAAACTCTTCAACTCACATCGACAAGCACAAGCTTTACACTTCTTTTAGCCCGATTACTCTCAAACTTGGTGAAAATATACCTCTCGCCAACCACCTACACAATGTCTCAACCTTTATGGTATGTTTACTCGACTTTCGGCGCGAACGGTTCAACAACAAACCCACAAGCACCATCTTTCCCTGTTCCGGTGTTCAAGCGGCGTCCTTTTTCCATTGGCTTGCCGCAGAATGACCAAAATTTCCACGACCCAATACTAACACCACAGGTCCCGCTCTAAGTCTGAAGACTCCGCATCTACTGCGGCAGAACAGCACCATCCTCGTGGTACAATCGCTGCCAATCCAAACAGCAAAAGTTATAGCTTAGCTGAAGCTTTTCTGGTATGGGATGCGAATAAGGACGCTATTCTCCATGCGCAACCCCAAACTGCCCCCAGCGGTAGCGAAAACTATCGTCTTAAAAAGCCCAGTCAAATTCATCATTTAGACATTATAGCCTTGCAGCTGGGAAGTCACGAAGATCTGACTCCGCGTACCAAAAGTATGGACGCCATGCCCTCACTGGAACCGATCTCCCAATCACTGGCTTTAAATTCGACGTTAATAGCCCCAGAAGAGATCGAGTGGTTCTATATTGATCCATCGGGCAAAGAACAAGGTCCTTTCACCGGAGATTTGATGCAAGAATGGCTTACTTATGGGTACATCACCTTGACCCTTCAGATTCGCCGTAAAGAAGAAACGTCCTTCAAGCTGGTGAATGAGTTCTGTCAAGAAGTGGGGAACCAGACAACTCCATTCAGTGTTCCTCTCCCGCCAATCACCACCGAAACTTTACCATTGAATCTGGGGCTTCCAACGACATTACCCCAAGTCCAGCAGTTTTCCAACTCGGCCCCATTGCAATCAGCGGCGCAACCACTGCCGGCGGCCACGATGCATGGCCAGGGCTACTTCCTTGGTCAGCAAGTTAACTCGCAGGTTAACTATCCCTTGTCGCAACTTAATGACCAAATCAATTTACCCCTTAACCAATCGCTCAATCAGCCAATCAACCAACTGATGGGCTTGGGAGCCGGTGGGATGCGCATCTCTCTGAATCCTTCATCAAACTTGTTTGGCTCAATCGATACTTTCGGTTCTTCCACATTTGGCTTTGATTCCTTAAATATCTCTGGCCATTCTCATCCACACGCGCTGTTACAGCCATCTCTCCATCAGCTGTTGCTTCAACTGCAAATCCAAACTCTGCACATACAGCTGCAACTGCCAGTTCTCTCTCGTTCTAACTCGGGATGGATGGCACAACCATCCTCGAACCAAAGCATTCTTGGATCTCAAATGCAAGGAATTAATCAACCTTCACCTATGTCTCCTTGGTTAACTGGGGTTTCTCAGCTGCGGGTTGCATCACCATTTATCGACTCCAAGATACCTCGTGACTCGGAGCCTTTACCAGTGAGTGAAACTTTTGGTAACTTCTCAACTTCCCAATCCATTCCATTGGATCCAGAACCTCAAGTTGAAATCCCCGAACCACAACATCAGGTTCCTCACAACGAGCAGACCCAAAGAGAGGCCACTTTCGGAAATTCAGCAATTCCAACAGAAACAGTAAAGACAACTTCCGAAGTGGACGACTTGGCAGCTTCGGACTTTGCCTCAAGTATTGCATCTAACGTTGCAAACTTGGACTCTAGAAAGCAAAGAACTGTTAAGGAAAATGTATCCAGATCTAGTACAATTGAACCTGTCAACAATGTTTCAATCGAAACCAAGAATGTGCCAGTGGCTGTGACTCCTTCCACTAGCAACTCCATAACGGAATCACAAGTTGCAGCAGTTAGTGAAAAGATTGAGACTCCTCTGAAGCCAGCAAACAAGGTTCTTGCACCTTGGGCCACTCCTTCCAACGATACTAAGCCTCAACTTTCGTTTAAAGAGATTCAGGAAATTGAAGCAGAAAAGAACAAAAAGGAAAGGGAAGCCCAGATCAAGGCCAATGAAGCTGCTGCTAAGTTGGCCAACGACAGTTGGATTGCGGAACAAAACTCTATCGCTGCTTCAGCGGTTCTGCAACTTCCAAAGGCTACAGGTTGGGCCACTGCATCCACCAATGATGTTCCAGTAAAGACTTTAGCAGACATCCAGCGTGAAGAACAAAATGCAAAAATACGCTCTGCATCGCTGCAATCATTGTCACAACAACCCTCTGCTAACTATACTTCCTTCGCCGCGGTTGCCAATTCTACACCGAAAGACGAATCTGGATGGACAGTAGTACCTAAAAAATCTGTTGTTAAGAAGCAAACCCCACTGGCTCCATCTACCCCCATTGCATCAAGTGCCAAGGTCGATCCCCAACAATTGCGTAGTGTTCTGGCCCTTCGTACCACTCCCACTGCCAATGCCAACGGCGTAAGAGAAGATTTCATGGTTTGGGCTAGAAACCAAATGGCCGGTATTTATCCTTCTGTCCTGAAAGATGAATTGCTTGAAGTCTTCGTTCAAGTTCCAAGTGGCCCAGACTCTCAACTGTTAATTGCAGAAACAATTTACTCACTGTCAGCCACCATGGATGGAAGAAGATTCGCCAAAGAATTTATGGATCGTAGAAACAAAATAGACCGTGAGGTCGGTCCTTGCGAGGATTGGCAATCTATAATTACGCTGCTGGCAGGAAAGTCAGTGACTGTTGACGAAGACGGATGGACTACTGGCAAGAAGAAGAAGGGAAGACGTTAAGACCCTTGAATACAAAGGGTCAAGTTCGAATCGCCAACAACAAAAAAAAAACATTTACGATAAAAATTAGAATTTGCATGATTATCGCTACAACTAGCAACTTTTATAGATTTAATGATAATTACCCCTTATTATATGTACCTAAATTTAATCCAGCAATTTGATATCATCGACTGGTCCCATTTTTCGATCAAGAATTGCGGCTACAAGTTCTACCTTTTCTTTTGGAACCATTATAAGACCAGATTTGGCCATCAGAAAATATGACATTTCCAAAGGCTCATCAATCTCGGCCTTCAGGCCCGATATGAGCCTCAGAGCTAATCCAGCAACAATACCAGTCGAATCTAAAGGTAATTGCTCTAAATCGACAGCAACTGGAATTATCAGGTCTGAAGTCAGTCCAGTGATATTTCTACTGGGGAAGCCCAAATATGAGCGTATGCGTTTCAGTTTTGGTAACAATAGCAGTACCTCGGTCAACGAAGTTCTTGTGATTGCAAAGTATGGGGGTAAAAGCTTACCCAGAGAAGCCAAAACGTTTGCAAATCTTTTGATTGATTTGGAAGCTATTCCTGACCTCGAACCCGTGAGAAGTAAAGAGTAAGGCCGTATAACAGGAACCACACCATGTTCCTTAAAAAGATGGAGAACATCATTTTCAAGGGCAATTGTGGGCGAAGATGAACCTAAAAGAGATTCAACTTTGTCGCTGCGTTCTGCAGCTCCATTAATGCTATTCATTGACGTAGTCAGTAAGTTGTTAAACTCGAAATTTTTTAGTTTTAAAGTGTCGATTACCCTTAACCTTTCAGTTTTGGGTACAAGGACAACATCTCCGTAATGAGTCAGCAAGAAGTATAAAGGAATCTTGTTAGTACTCAAAGGTTTTGTAACATGTAACACTTTCAGCAGATTGTCGTAGCCGTCACTCAGATCTACTTGAAGAACCACAAATATTGTTGGGACTAATTCAACATCGGTGTAGCCCAATTGTTTGCACAATTGTATTGGTTCTGTAAAAAGACGATCCATAATTTCGGTTGGACACATGATGGTGACTTCAGTTTCAGCAAATGCTATGTGAAAAAATGCATCTTCTTCTTCAGAATCCGATTCTTCAGCATCATCTGTAAGAACTAAACGATCAAGCAGGACTTTCTTCAGCAGATTATCTATGGGCAGACCAAAATCATAGTTTTCATTATCTGGGGTGCTTGGAGCTTGCGATGATTTTATTGATCCCAGCGTATATTGGTGAAATTTCAGAGAGCTTGCAAATTGTAAAGCGTCTTCATCCTCTTCATTATCATCGTTCAGATAATCGGGCAGATCAGATTGTTCCTTGCCGGCTTTAGCAGCTTTATGAAGGAGCTGCTGCACCGCATCTTGGAAAATCCAATATCGTTTTCGAGAGAGTGCTAGTACTTTTATATCTGTATGGTGTAAATATACTTGTGAGTTCATTGTGTCATATGCTTTTGTTTAATTGAGTTCGTAGGATCTCTTCGGATCAAATTTTAATACCAGTGAATACTAATAATTGTGGATCCTTGAATGTATTGATGCCTCACTTTGATGATTAAATGAGGATGCGAAACTGCTAAGATTTTGCAAATGGTAAGGATATCTAAAAGAGATTATTGAACTTTTAAACTGCTGAATTCACTGGTGAAAAATTTTTCCAACCTCTTATCCTCAACTTCTTTTAATTAGATCTGGTTGTTTCGACAACGGCAGGCCAGTAGTTAAATAAACTATCTGACTGCTTAACATATACAAAAAAAAAAGAATTTTTAAAAAGTTTTTTTTAAGGATCAAAAATAAAAAAAAAGCTACCAGAAGCGTAAGTGAGTCTGTCTCCCCTGCAATAGCCGATATTTATTTTCGATTTTTGCTTTTACGGGAAGAAATACTCGGAGCCATCCTAATCAAGCACGGAAAGTTGATTACTTGCGCTCCCTTTTTTGTTTGATGGGATGGCTCAATACTTCCCCGCGACCTGCACCTAGGGTCTGGAAGTAATCAAAGCCTTCGCCTCATAAGGGGAAGATAGCTAGGTTGACTATACGACGCTAACATACGATCTGTCAATTCTTGATAGATTTACAAGATTTAGTAGCGTATGTTTGTGTCCGCGATACTATACTAAGTCAATCTATTAATCTTTGGAAGTATTTTCTCTACAGAAAGACCGCATCGTGTTCTGCATTCCTGAGTCAATGATGACTCTAAAGATGTTAAAATATGGCAATGAAATGTATTATTATTTCTGTTTTTTTTTTTCGTGAGTCACATAGGCGTGGTGACCAACGAAGATTATTTACTGAGGACGCCTCTGAACCTTAGTAATAGGTTAGGGCTGTAAAGCCGAAATGTGCTTTGGCTCATTGGAATAAATTTACAAGGTTCCTTCAGCAGTGAATTGTTATGATTTAGATAACGATGTTTTAAAATCAAAAATGTAACACATTTTTTCTAATGAAAACAATAGGAGGAGGACCTAAGTTTGGTAAATGGCACGATTGGAACATTTGCAATGTTTAATAACACATAACGATCGGGTGCCGTATTTCACTATCAATTATTTAAATCATGTAAGTCCTAAGTCTACGAGAGCAACTAAGCCCTTTCGCTCTATTGTATTTATTGACGATCTATTGTTGGTTTTGAAGTTTCGAAACACCCCTCACCGTATAATCAAGCATACCAATACTTTTTATCGCTTATCTTATTGATGCAGCATGAATTGGTGAAAGCAAGATAATTATACTGGGGAGTATGCAATTTTACACATTTGACGTATGGGTAGTTTTAAATGTCCATCTAATCTAGACCCAATCAAATTCTAACCGCCGAACCATGGACTATCGCTGTTTATGATTGACCTCTTTTCAGTTTGCTATTGTTTCAGTTATGGAAATTTCAGCTTAATTGTTTTTCATAAAAAGTTTCCCATAATTCAATGCTTTCCTTTTGTGCTTCAATCAGCAGCTCGATAAATATCTCCACCGAATTTCTAAAATCATCTATTTTATCGTACTCAAACTTTTTAAGCTCGTCTTCAATAGTTTCGCTAATTTGTTCAAACTGCTCCTTCAATTTGGTAGTCTTTTGTGTCAATTTATCAACCTCAAACTCTAACAATTTAACCTTGTCAGGTTGCAGTGTACTTTTGCGGTGAATCTTATCAAGATTGGCTTGCTTTTTCTTTAAATCTTGGTCACACTGTTGCCACCTACTGTAAATTTTCGACCTCGTGGCAAAAACTTGTTTAATCAGTCCTATAATCCTCAAATATTCCTCTATAGTAAACCCGAGGGTCAATTGTTCTTGCATGTTGGTTCTATCGTAACTTTCCCTCAATTTTGTATGAATGTCACTAAATTCGGCCAAAATGTCCCCTGTTTTTTTAGAGATCTCAATGGATGCCAACTCATCGGAAATAGTTGCAATCTGCTCAATCAATGTTATGATTTCACTTCTTTGGTTACTTATAGCTTCCAATGATTTCTCAAAATTTTTTAAATTCGATTCTAAATCGTCAATATATGCCTTTTTTTCCTTAATAGAATCACTTGGCTCTGGAGTTTTGGTAGACATCAGAAATAGCGATGACATAAATCCAGTAGATGAGGGCTCAGTCAAAGGTTCAGAAAAGTCTTCACCGTCATACAACAGCTCAGATCCGGACATTCTTTCCCTTTCTTGAGATTCAGCAGCGAAATTGACATTTTCTAAAAACAATAAGAAATCTGGGTCCAGCCCTAGCTGAGCTTTAGTAGCAATCTTAGTGAGCATTTTTTCAAGCATCAAACGTCGGCTTTCAATGAAATTCTCATTGAATCGACCAATATATGTCTGTTTTGTGGGTGGTGGGGGAATAATCATCCCTGGGTGATTATGTTGAAGTTGATGATAAATCCAGCGGAAATCTCTGTACCGTCTTGTGACCTCTTTGATTTCGTCGGGATTATTTTTGCGTTTAGTAGTAACTTTATACACAATGTGAGCAGTAGTGATGTCACCCACCTTCATAGGGTCACCTACCGTTATCTCAAGAGGCGATTCAGGATCTGCCGAAGGTTTGTCAGGTAAGTCCAAGGGCTGAGCCACTTTGATGTCGGAATCTTGTTCTGTAGAATCCGAGTCTTGTTTGGGTGTTTGTGATGAGTTTATCTTGTACAATGGAGCATCCGCTTCTTTCACGAGTTCCTCGCGATGAGTCAAAGGATTTTTAGGCTCTTGCAAAGATCTTTCTGTCCCTAAGGGTCCTAAAGGATTGGAATCAAGATGTTGAACTGTAACTTTAGGGCTATACTTCCGAGACCTGGTAAACAAGCGAGCCTTTGGAACTACCCTAGAGGTCAGATCACCAGCAATCGCATCATCGATACGCTTTCTCTCCACGACTTTAATTGGGCTTGTGGTTTCTTTAAAAAGAGAGTCCCCTGTCACTGGCTGAGTTTCCTTTGCAGTAATTACGTCTTCAATTTCTTGTCCACTGGTCAAATCATTCATCAATTGAGAGCGGTGTTCTTTCAATTCAGCAGCACGAATTTCCGCTTTTTGTTCTGATTCAGCATCGTATTGAGATTCAAAGTTATTTTGGGAATGAAAGGTACCAGCATTGTCATTTTCATTTGTGGTCTCATCATCATCTTCATCACTATCTTCATCGTCTTCATCCTTTCCTAAGGTGTTATTTAAATGGTCAGATGTCTTATTAAATCCGAGAATATCTTCTTGAAACCCGTTCTCCACGAGAATTTGTGAGCTGTCAAATGGTCGGGACAGTACCACATCATCCCAATGAGATGCTGTGAGGTCGTTTTGGTCCATTGCCTTCCGAGTCCGTAGTCGAGAATTACTGTGATAATTGAATTTGTGGACTGCACGGTGCATTACACCGACTGCGGGAAAATGCTGCGGAAATTTGCGAAAAAAAAAAACAATTTGATTAAAAAAGTTGGGGAAAGAAGCAAGAGGAATGGTAATTAGAATAATGATAATGGATGTTATCTTGAATGAAAGTTTCAAATAAAGTAGCTTATGAATTCAGAAACAACGAGATTGTAGAAAGATTGTAAATTTTCAAAGAAAATTATAATAGTTCAGAGATTTAATTCAGGTTTCCTCGGGTTTCAACCTATAGTGAGGCCTTAAATTAAGTCGAGGGCTATGTTACAGAATTAAGCGAATGTGAAACTCAATAATGTAGTTATTCTTATATGGTGAAACTTTTTTCTTAGTACGTCTAAAATAATGATTTACAATGTAAATATATTTCATGAAGTTTTGACAACCAATAATTCAATACAATTGCCTCTCATGGTTACGTCTTATAAGCGGAAACTTCTTCGAATTATCAAAATGTTTATGTCCTTTCACCTCACAATTTTCTACAATTTCCTCTGAATGACTTTATTTATACAAATTAATGCTTACCTCCGGTTCTTTGCTTTCTCAACTCGTTCTCCTTTCTTTCAACTTCTTCATCAAAAACAATGAAATCGTCCAATGCATGGCCACCAGGAACCATTGGCAAGACTGGGACCTTCTTCTCCACGATAACTTCGAGCAAAACTGGTCTCTTGGAGTCAAGGAACTTCTTGACACCAGAAACCATTTCTTCTTGTTTGGAAATTCTAATTCCCTCAACACCCATGGCCTCAGCGAGTTTCATGAAGTCAGGGTTGGATTGATGGGTATGAGAGTAACGGTGCTCGTAGAACAAAGATTGCCATTGAGTGACCATACCTTGTTCTTCGTTGTTCAAAACACAAATCTTGACTGGGGCATTGGCTTGAACGGCCAGCAGAAGCTCCATAAGAGTCATATTGAAAGATGCATCACCATCGATATCTATAACAATGGCATCAGGCTTGGCGACTTGAGCACCAATGGCGGCAGGCAAACCGAAACCCATGGTTCCGAGACCTCCAGAGGTGATAAATGAACGAGGCTTCAGCCATTCGAAATGCTGAGCAGCCCACATTTGATGCTGACCAACACCGGTGGTGACAATGACTTCTTTACCGTAAGTTTGCAGTTGCTTACTGATTTCTCTGATAAGAGTTTGAGGCTTCACGAGAGAACCTGGAGTTTCCTTGGCATAGCTGTATGGGTACTTTTCCTTCCATTGTTGAACTAATCCCATCCATTCCTTTCTTTGAGAAACCTTGTTGACCAATGGGAGGAATTCACGAAGGTTGTCGGTCACATCACCTTCAACGGCTTCAGTGGCTTCAACGACCTTGTTAATGTTCTTTGGTGAGATTTCAAAGTGAACAATACCACCACGACCTTCAGATGCAGCCAACTTGGCGGCTGGGGCAAACTTTGACAAGTTACCGGTCACTCTGTCATCGAAACGAGCACCAAGAGCAATGATCAAGTCAGCTTGCTGCAT
Source organism: Kurtzmaniella quercitrusa var. comoensis (nom. nud.) (assembly GCA_020280125.1). Classification (NCBI taxonomy): domain Eukaryota; kingdom Fungi; phylum Ascomycota; class Pichiomycetes; order Serinales; family Debaryomycetaceae; genus Kurtzmaniella; species Kurtzmaniella quercitrusa var. comoensis (nom. nud.). Next base: position 380,589 of record JAFIDI010000005.1, read on the forward strand.
AGCAGTGTTGGCAGCGGCATTACCGTGCATACCAAGCATGTCCAAAGATTTTTCATCGGTTTGGTTGAAAGCACCTAATGCTTGCAAAGTGGTCGTGACGGGAATTTGAGCCTTGTCAGACAATTCCTGGAGCAAAGCTGGACCATTTTCATTGTTGAGGATACCGGCACCAACATAAAGAATTGGCTTCTTAGCCTTGTTAAGCAAATCAGCAGATCTAGCAATAGCAGCCTTGGTGAATCCAGTAACAGCAGCCTTGGTAATTTCTTTCAAAGCGTTTGATGGCAAAGTTGATCTGATTGGGATGGAGTGCTTAAGAACAGCAGCGGTAACATCCTTAGGCAAATCAACCAAGACTGGACCTGGTCTTCCCAGGTTGGCGATCTCAAAGGCTTCATTGATTCTACGAGGCAATTCAGCAACATTTCTTACCATGACGTTCCACTTGGTACAAGATCTAGAAATACCAACAATGTCGGCTTCTTGGAAAGAATCAGTACCAATGGCTGTGGTTGGAACTTGACCAGAAAAGACAACCAATGGAACACCATCAGCCAATGCGTCAGCCATTGGAGTGATAACATTGGTGGCACCAGGACCTGAAGTGACCAAAACGACACCAGGCTTGCCTGCAGCTCTGGCGTAACCTTCAGCCATATGACCTGCACCTTGCTCGTGACGAGGAAGAACAAAATTGAAATGCTTTGAGTTGTAAATGGCGTCAAATACGGGCAAAATAGCACCACCAGCGTAACCAAAAACGGTGTCAACTCCGTGTCTGAGCATCATTTCGTGGAAAATTTCACCACCAGTCATACCAATGAACAGATCATCCATGGTAACTTGTTGGTGATTTCTCTTACTTGATTCGATTTCATCGTTAACCGCTTCAGCTTCAGTACGTTGGTTGAAAGATGGTGATGGGGTTGGACGACTAGCAGTTGATGATGTGGATCCCATAGCAGCGGTGGCTGCCTTATTGGCCGACTTGGTCAAGGCTCTGGATCCACCTCTAGCAAAGGAAAACGCAGTGCGTTTTATGGTGGCAGAAAGCATCTTAAATTATATTAGAAAAGATGATCTTCCAAAACTCTTAAATGTGTAATCGAAAAGATTTACTTAAGCAACAACTGGAAAAATATATACTTTGTGTGTCAATGAAAAATTCTGACTCAGGCTTTTTGGAATAAATTTTTCGTTACGTTTTTTTTTTTCTTTTTTTTTTCAGATGCCCGGAGGAGCGGAGCGACAAGCAATTAGACTTGTTCTTTGGACCATATGATGATTATAAAGGGTATTCATGTCACTTTGATGTATAAATAAACATATTGTTTAAATTTTATCGGTACTTTTACCCTGACAACTTTACACTATTCCAATAGTTAATTGTGATCAGATCAATCGTTCTACTGTTGTTAAGGAAGACCGAGTTAAAAGAAAAGTGCACTGCATACAGTCTACATTTGTGGGGTCGCCTTTAACCATGATTGAAGCATGGGTAGCAGCTCTGCAGATGAAAAGTTCTTAGAATATGAGGTTAGGTCCTTATTCATGCGATATTTGATCATCGATTCAATATCTCTATTATATGGTCATGAAGGGATCGGTATTCACCGTTGGGTGGTCAGATTTTAGCTGCGTGCAGGAAGATGAATTTTGTTATAAGCTCATCTATTCAAGGCGGTACAGCAAACTGATACTAGTTGAAGTGACGCAAGCGATTTGCCCCGCTATACCATTCAATACAAGTTATTGGGAACACTTTTGCGTCCTATTATCCCCCGTGTATACCCGATTTCTTCCCTGTACCGCTATAAATTTGCCCTGCAACGGACTTAATCCGGAAAATTTTTCTGCGGCATCGGCCTTGAACGCCTGTAGCGGCGTCCGGATAGCGCCGTGGGGCTGAGTCGATGTGCAGGAAATGATCTACATTAATTTATGCGCTAACAGTAAAAAGCATCAAACCACTCTATCAAACATTACAACTAAATTATATCATCTGTGTGTGTATATGTCTCTAATTAATCGTTTTTCTCTGTTTTTTCACCAAGTTCAGCTCTCAGCTCGGAAGCCTGCGAGCTGGAGACTGGGTGGTCGGCCTCGACAATTTGGGGCTCCCCTGTTTGGCCCTTAAGATGTGGAGCGGTCTCAGTAGGATGACCCCAATCCAAGAAATCTCTACGGACCTCGACGTAGTCGTATGCAAACTCACCTATCTGGTCTTCATCAACACCTCTTTCTTCACCTTCATAATCCAATCTTAATTTCAATCCTGGGATTTTATCGATGACAAAACAAAGTACTGCTGTCATGACAGCCGAGTAGGCTAAAGTGGCTAAAATATAAGCGATTTGACGGTAAAGTTGACTGTAATTATGATCTAACCAACCGCCATCATGATCAGTAATGCCATCATATCCAATGACTGTTTTAGATCCGAAAAGAGCATTAAATAAAAGGCCAATGACACCGGCCATACCGTGCTCTGCCCACACATCAAGTGAGTCATCGACACGACACAAGTATTTGATTTGAGTAGACAAATTACAAATAACACCAGAAACGATTCCCAAGATAACGGAAGCCCAAAGAGGAATCATACCTGAAGAAGGAGTGGCTGCAACAAGCCCAGAAATACAACCTGAACATAATGCCACCATCAGATACTTCTTCTCAAGACGGAAATCAACTAAACACCATGAAAGAGCACCAAAGGCTCCACAAATATGAGTATTCATCATGGAATATGCCACTTTAACTGATGCATTACCACAGGAAAATCCGTTGAAGAAAAGCCATCCCATGTACAACAACGAGGTACCCATGAAAATGGTGGAAATGTTATGAGGTCTGTAATTTATCATCAAAGTTTCATTTCTTCTGCCCAAAAAGGCCAGGTACACAAAAGCAGAAGCACCAGAGAGGATTTCCACTGGTCCACCACCTGCATAATCCAAGACACCATAATCAGCAGCCCAGCCACCGTTCCAAATCCAGAACACAACTGGACAATAAACAATAGTAGCCCAGCAAAAAAGGAAAATCATACATGGTAAGAATCTTCCTCTTTCAGCAATACAGCCACCGGCCAAAATAGCCAAAGTAACTAATAAAAATTGTAATTGAAAGAGAGCGAATGAAATTTGTGGGTAATCTGAATCATCGGTTAATCGTCCAAGCAAATTTTTGAAACCAAAGAAATGCAAGTCACCAATAAACTTATTGGATGCAGTTGGAGAGAATGCAAGTGAATAACCCCAGAAATACCATTGAAATATCCCAACAAACAGGGACATAAAAACAATCCAAATCATGGAGAGGGCACTTTTTCTTCTGGCCAACCCAGAGTAAAGGAATGCGAGCCCCGGTACCATAATCCAAATCATTGACAGGGCTATGGTGAAAACAAGCAAAGTGCTTTGATTGTAGTCCTCATTTTCGAGGAAGATGCTTCGACGGGAAAGGATAGTCATTTTTTAGAAGCCAGAGATTTAATGCAAATGCCCGATTAATTTCGAGTAAAAATTGGTGACTTCCCTTTGTTTATGGGTTTTTGGTGGTGATGAGCTAACGAAAGTAAAGCTTTGACCCGGGATTTCTTTTGATTTAAACCTTCTTGTTGGAATATTTCGAATCAAAACAGTTGTTCTGAAGAAATTTAATATAATTTATGATAATTCGTCAACCAGTTTTTAAAATTCTCTAGATAACTAGATGGGCAAATTTTCGTTTGAAGAACTTTAATATAATGCTGATAATAAATATAATAGCAGAATCAGCAGAGAGAAAAAAAAAATGAAGCAAGCCTAGAAAATAACGGGCTAATTACTTGAATAAAAGCGTTTTTCTCTCGGGAAGGGTCGTGAACAAAAAAAGATGCTTATCAGGCAAATCAAAACAGGGGAAATCAATGTAAGAGAAGCACGCATAAAAGATTTTGGGGAATCATCGGGAGACTTAGCAATAGTTTGGTGCAGCACATGCAGAGCAAGCATGTGGTAGTGTCTAGAATAGTTATAGAATTTTGAATTGATGAAACCGATTATATAGATAGGAAATCGCGCTACTGGTTCTGATGTATTAAACTTATGGCCATAGATATTCAAAGATGAACTATCTCGTTGACGCTACAAATAGCAGCATCGTCAACACATGACTACAGGCGCTTTTTAAGGTCTGCATAAATGCGACAAATTTAAAAAAAAATTAAGCCCCCGGTGATTGTTAGTCTTCCGGGAGCCATCCTTCGCTTGGCCATGATATCAAGAGGCTTTCTAAAGAAACATGTTTACGAATTGTGTTGAATAACTTAAATCACGCAGCATTTTACACAGATATTATATTCTCTTCACTATATAAATGATCGACCCACTGAAGTATGCGTTAGGGAGTCACTAACGAGCGGTGAGACATGAGGCGATTTCCATCGAAAATGCCAAGGTTAGATAAAAGGTGTCGGTTCATGCACGATAAATTCCATAGATAACGTTTTAATTCAAACTAGACAACTTATCGTTAATGATTGGTTTTATTTTCTGGGGTAATTCTCCCCTTACGATAGATAATGTAGTGTGTGAAAACTTTGGGGAAATGATGCATACTTATTTCATTCATTTATTAGCCAATATTTAGAGGGTTAACATCATTTTTGCAAATTCGTCAACCACCTGTCAATTTCATTGACTCGCTCCGGCCGTTGTGCGACTCAAGCGGCGACGTGCCAAGAATAAGCCTATTGGCTATAGCCCGAGACAATCTATTGGCCCGATAGTAAAATCAATATGCAGGTCCTTTTCAAACTGGTTTTTCTCTCCTTAGTTTTTAGCTAACATGAATCCATTTTTGTGGCACGCATTATGTAATCCACTATAGTTTATTAAATGAGGCCTAATTTCGATAACTAACTCGTAACGGACCTTGTTGCGTTCTCAGATGTCCATTGCTCTCAATAAATAAATTTCTGCTCTACATTCTCAAGGCCATATTCATGTGCGATAATTATTTAAATGGTCTAACCTTCCTGGAGCGCAAAAGCCATACTTAATTATCTTTCAACTCCCTTTTTCTGTTTTGTCTTAAAATTACCAACTGACGATTTCTCGTTACAGCCACCTTGAATAGAATGTTAGTAAATGTATCCAATTATGACCTTCCTGTTCTTCCTGGATTTGTTGGAATAAAACTCGTCGATGTATCTATGAGCTTTCATTAGTCGTTTTTTATCTTATTATTGTTCTCCTTGCAAATAGTCCGTCCTCTCCTCTGTCTCTAAATTCTTCTTTCCAGCTTGTGATTCAATTTGAGCATGCATCATTGATTCATAACTCATCCAGTAATTGTTGTTTAATAGCTCACTGAATGTCGCAATCTCTGTATCATTGATATCAAACACTGCTATGTTCAATTTAGTTGTAGTCTCACTGTGAGCACTAGTATCAAAGATCATGTACGTATCACCTCTCGACTCGGCGGTTAGTTGCAACTGAAGACCAGTTGATAATAACTCAAGAGATCTCATAACTGATAGGATTTTACGCACGTATATCTACAAACGATATGATGTAAACTGCTAGTTCAAAAGCGTTGTTTAATATTAGGTTTGCATTGGATTATTGATAAAATATTAATAGTGTTACTTAGGTTCGGTTCCTGGGTCGCGTGCGGTAAGGTGTAAATTTCTATGTACAAATTATTGGTATGATTCTGGAAGCGCGCCCGGCTCCGCCTAATGAAGAGTTGTAGTTGCAAACCCCACTTTATTTACATTCGATTAAATTTCTTGATCTTTCAAGAAGATTCTTTGGTCATGCCGTATCTCTCGTAAAAATGAAATGATTCGAACCCAACTTCAACCATAATTAAAATAATAATTATCCATTCAAGTCGGGTACTTTTCTTTTCGTTGAGTACCAGTAACAAAGCACGCTGCTCTTCGGTTGCATAATCAAGCTTTCTATTAAGGATAGCAATTCTTGGCGATACATCGAGAGTTCTCAGGATCGCCTGGTATATTTTTTCAAGCGAAGGCTCCGCCCAGTATAAATCTGGGGTTTCAATAAGTTCGGAATACAAATTAAGTTTACCTCGCAACAAAAATAATCTCCCAGTGTGTTTAAGAACATCCTTTTCACTTGTATTCACACGAATACCTTTCAGTAAATTGACGCTATTTTTTCTCGTAAGACGAATATGATTTTCCAATGCACTCTCTAATACAGCCAATCGAGTAGACCGGGAAAATCCTACAGCAAAGGCGGCCTTTTCGAGTCTAGACTTGCTATCCTGGGCCACATTACCGAGAACTAAAACCTCTCCTTCCATGTGTGATTCCACTGGATTGCCTGTTGTTGCACTAGCATATCGGTAGTCCATTTCTTCCAGTTCAAATGTATATTTTTCGGAGATGGCTGATTCAATGCTTGGTAGGAACTTTAACAAGGCATCCTCATCCATATCCCAACCAACTAGGGTTCCGTTTGCCAAAACCATGACATCTCTACCAGATTCTGTGTGTACACTGAGCACTTCATCTGGTATTACCACAGTTTTACTTATATTAAGGCTTGCTAGTATTTGGGAAAGATTGATTTCTTCGCTTACGGTAAGTGCAGTAACTATGTTTAAATTGGGTTGAGATTTCTTTTCATTTGCCCTTCTTAATGGTGCAATAATCTTCAGGTTCCTGGGACGAACCAGATTAAATCGCACAAACGGCCTTATTAAAGATCTAGCGGGGAAGAGTCTCATAGGTTTCTGGATTAGTGCCTTTTGATATCCGAAAGCTGTGATACATCGCGCGCCGATACTTGCCGGCATGCAGGACTTAAACACCGGTGGTTGTGAGAGGGTCGGTCACAGGTATGAATTCCACAACAGATGATAATACAATCGAATAAACAACCACTCCTCCCAACTGTAGCAAAGTAGTTAATGCTATTTAATAGATTTTCATTTACCTCGAGAATTGATAAGGAAGGTCTATTAGTAAAGAAGATACCTTTAATAACAACTAGCTTTTCTGTACAGCGTCAAGAGACACGACTTGTTTGTGACACTTGGTCTAATATACATATAAACTGTAAGGACAAAGACTTCTCGCTAGCGCATCATAATGTATGCGAGCCGGAGAAAAACCTAGTCGTGGCCTTTTCTGAAGAATTCAAATTTAAAAGTGGCTGAGGCAGTCATAGAAGAAAAGTTCCTGCGAGCAGAGACTTTACATGTATCATGCCTTGAATTTCCTTTTACAGATAATCATACCAAATAAAAATCGAATATTTTCTGTCCGAAAACCTAACGGCGATAGAGTTATTGCTCAGATGACCTTGGACCTAAAGCGATTGCTGCTATTTTTTCGGGCCTTAATAAGATTCATAGCGTTTCATTTTTTTTTTAGGCAATTCTGGGAGAATAATGTGAAACGCCTGACAGGTACAGTAATGCGTGGATGTTCCACGACAGTAAGAAATAAATTTCCTGAGATGATCGATCAATAGAGAGAGAGAATCCTTTAATTTACTTATGCAATTCTAATGAACTGATTCCAATGAGCCCCCTGCCCCTTTTCGTACCTTTTTGCCTACCCTTCTTGCACGTTCTCGCTACGCTGCTTCTTTACCTGCCTGGGCTACGCACGTTAATAGTAAGCATCAGATCAATATTTATAATAATCCCCAATTAGGAAAGGTGATGGAAGAACGAAGTTGCATACCTTAAGTCATCTCAAAAAGATCTAGGCATAAATCCATTAATCAAGTCCCCGGAAATTTTCCAAAAATTGATTTATTTAATTGATTAGCTATGTGTGTGAGTATTAGTAGTAATAACTTAATTGTAGCCAGCTTTTCATCATGTATACATCCATCTCCAGGTTTTTTTCGTGTGTTTGTTTTTGTTTTTTTTAGCTATTAATATTCCTATTTTATTTTTTTTTTTGATGATATCCACCCAAAAATCAATCTCGAATGTGCATGCCCCCCCTTCCAGCATACCAGCATATATAAAAAGCTTCGGAGTTTTCTTTATTATTTATCTTGATCGTTCGCTCTTTGCCTGATTTTTACTATTAACTGAACTATGTGGTATGTATTCAATCCGTTTTACTTTCAGGATCATAATGTATCTAGCTGAACTTCCCCAAAGCTTATGACGTGTCGCCAATGCTTTGCAAAATTTTATGCTACGCCTCAGTCGTGGTCGAACACGTTGCCTTTTACTTTGTTTTCGACGAAAACTTTGTGATGAAGTCTTGGAATCATGCCTCAATATTTGTAACCTGTCACAACATCATATTTACAACAATTTAAGCCATTGATACTAACATCTTTTAGTGGAATTTTCGGTTACGTCAACTTTTTGGTAGACAAAACAAGAGGAGAAATTGTCGACAGTCTTGTCGAAGGTCTTCAAAGATTAGAATACAGAGGTTATGACTCCGCTGGTGTCTCCATCGATGGTGACAAGAAGGGTGAAGTTTTCATTCTTAAGGAGGTCGGAAAGGTCAAGGCCTTGAAGGAAGAAATTGAAAGACAAAATCTTGACAGAGCAATTACCTTCGACAATCACGTTGGTATTGCTCACACCAGATGGGCCACTCACGGTCAGCCAAAAACTATCAACTGTCATCCTCAAAGATCAGACTCTCACAATGAATTTGTGGTCGTTCACAACGGTATTATCACCAACTACAAAGCATTGAAGACTTTGTTGGAAAGAAACGGTCACGTTTTTGAGTCCGATACCGATACTGAGTGTATCGCCAAATTATTTAAGCACATTTTTGACACAAACTTGAAGTCTGGAATCGAGTTGGACTTCAACGAATTGACTAAACAAGTTTTATTCGAATTGGAAGGTTCTTACGGTCTTTTAGTCAAGTCCGTGCACTTCCCAGGTGAAGTATGTGCCACCAGAAAGGGTTCCCCATTACTTGTAGGTGTCAAGACCGAAAAGAACTTGAAGGTCGATTTCGTCGATGTCGAATTCTTGGACGCCCAATTGGAAAACACTGCTGCAGCTAAGCAGGATGCTTCTGGTCATTTGGGCTTGTTGCCAGTCGTTCCAGGTGACAGTTTGAGATCTTCTACCTCCAGAGCATTCCTTTCTGAAGATGGAATGCCACTGCCAGCTGAATTCTTCCTCTCTTCTGATCCATCCGCTGTGGTTCAACACACCAAAAAGGTCTTGTTTTTGGAAGACGATGACATTGCTCATATTTACGATGGTGAATTGCACATTCACCGTGCCAAGAAGTCCGCTGGTGAGCTGACTACCAGAACTATTCAAACTTTGGAAATGGAATTAAACGAGATTATGAAGGGACCATACAAGCACTTTATGCAAAAGGAAATTTTTGAACAACCAGACTCTACTTTCAACACTATGAGAGGTAGACTTGATTTCGAGAATTCTGTTGTCAATTTGGGTGGTTTAAAGCAATTCTTGCCAACTATTCGTCGTTGCAGAAGAATCATTATGATTGCCTGTGGTACCTCTTACCACTCTTGTTTGGCTACTAGATCTATCTTCGAAGAATTAACCGAAATTCCAGTTTCCGTGGAATTGGCTTCTGATTTCTTGGACAGAAGATCCCCAGTTTTCAGAGATGACGTCTGTGTATTCGTCTCTCAATCTGGTGAAACCGCTGATTCTATTTTAGCCCTTCAATACTGTTTGGAACGTGGTGCTTTGACAGTTGGTATCGTTAACTCTGTCGGTTCTTCGATTTCTAGACAAACCCACTGTGGTGTCCACATTAACGCTGGTCCAGAAATCGGTGTTGCTTCAACTAAGGCTTACACTTCGCAATACATTGCTTTGGTAATGTTCGCTCTCTCGCTTTCTAATGATTCTGTACTGAGACAACCAAGACACAGAGAAATTATTGCAGGTTTGCAAAAAATTCCTGAGCAAATTAAGACAGTCTTGAAATTAGAGCCATTGATCAAAAACTTGTGTGATAAGTCATTGAACGAACAAAAGTCACTTTTGTTGCTCGGAAGAGGATACCAATATGCTACCGCTTTAGAGGGTGCCTTAAAGATCAAAGAAATATCTTACATGCACTCTGAAGGTGTTTTGGCCGGAGAATTGAAGCACGGTGTGTTGGCTTTGGTTGATGATCAATTACCAATTATCGCTTTCGTCACCAAGGACTCCCTTTTCCCAAAAACCATGCTGGCTATTGAGCAGGTTATTGCTAGAGATGGTAGACCTATCGTTATCTGTAACGAGGGTGGAATTAACATAGATGAGTCCAAGACGATGGCAACACTTCAAGTTCCATTGACTGTGGATTGTTTACAAGGTTTGTTGAACGTGATTCCATTGCAATTGATGAGTTACTGGTTGGCTGTTAACAGGGGTATTGATGTCGACTTTCCAAGAAACTTGGCCAAGTCTGTTACCGTTGAATAATTGTAAGGCGATTGAAATCGGAGAGAGATATAGAAATGTGTACAATGAAGAAGAATTTAATTAAGATTATAAAATACAAAAATAATTGATTACTTTACTTTTCAAATTATCTATTTTATCAAGTATTTATGATGTCTACTAACATGGTCAATTTTTATGACGAATATGGTAGAATTTAACTTTTTGCACTTGGAGCAAGATTTCTTTTTCGCTACTTTCGTTATTTAAACACATAGCGTTAATTGAGGTCAAAATAAAGTGGAGGCAAGATAGAAAAAATTATATGTGAGTTGAGTAATGGAAAGTACAACTTCAAATAATCGTTACTAGAACAATTAAACGTACTTCTTTCTCGCCCCCTTTCACTTCACCTTTTAAATGTTTGTTCTTTGTTTTTTTTCAAATTTTCCACCTCTACAAGACAAAAAATTTATACTAAATCCATTTCCTATCCTAATAATTTACTTACGCTTGAAGTAATCAGTGGAACCGAAGTAGCCCACAGAATAATCAAACACGGTTTCACCGACATTGAGATATTTCTGAGCGTAGTATCTCACGTCTGAGCTCTGTATGGAATCAATATTGGGTCTAAAAAAGTTAGTATAGTTTTCGTTATCTCAATCGATTATCTCTATTTACATACGACAAGTTGGTGTTTCTTCTGACCCCAGCCAAAAAGGCCGAGACAAGGATCAAGTCTGCGCTGATATGCACAAGTTTTCCGATCTGTCAGGACTGTGTTAATATACTGCTATGTGGATGCGCCCACGCATTCTGTGTCACAACATACCATGTTGTTTCGTGGTTGATCTGTCTCTTTATAAGGAGCAGAAAAGTTTGTATTTCTCTATTTAGATTTCTATTTCTGGTTCTACGTCGCTCTCTCGCACTCTGCATTCATCAACCGCGGGGCAAACCGGAGGCAAATTTGTGACTATATGCAGTATACGCCGCTAATCATAAATGCGCAACCAAGTTATTCTGAATATTTTCTGCAAGGGGCGCCCTTAACGATGAATCTAGTGATGGTATATGTGATCATCACGGGTCTTTAATGGCGATTTATGAGTGGATTTTTTATTGCCTTTGCTGTACATTCCATGGGGGCTCTATGAATCGAGGTTGCGATGTCTCCTTCCTCAATCCGCATGCTTTACATTATGAGGCAATCTCAAGTATAATCCCGTAAGAGAACAACTAACAAGTTGTTCTATCCTCATCAATTTGTGGGCAGTATTATGACTTATTATTGGTATTTCGCCAGTCATCAATCTACAAAGTTTCCAAGTTAAAACCATTTCGGGGCATCAGACTATTTGCTTGGCCCCGTTAGTCGGTGGTCTATGCTGTTTTCTCTGTTTTTTTTGATCATTTTGTGTTGTTTTAGTCCATATTTTCGTAGGCCCAGCAGAATTATCTGGACAACCGAACCACGGTACCAGATAACGGTGAACTAATACATCGGCGGGAACATCATGGATTCACAATTTACCCATCAAATGCTAGTCAACTTCGGTTTTATTGATCCCCATTTTACTCGCATCAAAAAATTATCGCCCCGTTACTGTTTGAGATTATTTCAGATTGACTCCATTTGATTAAAAAAACCGAAAATTAAACAAACCCATGATCATCCATGGACTTCGGGCAATCATTACCTGATCTAATAGGCCAAAATACTGATCATGCCTACCGTAATTATAACTTTACCCTCTAATTTCCTCAGGCCCCTGACCGAATGCTGACAATATCATAACTGTTCGTCCGGGTAACTTATGCGGCAGTAAGTAAAAAAAATGTTACAACCAAATCTGTACTGAATTCAACTCCCAAAAATGTCAGATCGGTATCGGCCTGGCTCGTATTCTAATCGCTCCAAAGGCCTGAGAGTTCAGAATGATGATTCTGAGGGCTCGGGAAGATCGAGAGATTACTATTCCTCTGAAAAACCTCATGGTAGGGAGAGAGATTCTGATAGAAGTGATGGCAACAAGCAAAAAAGAGAACATGACAACGAAAGAGATGATAGTAGATGGTCTCGTAACCGCAATCGTGACTATAAGAATAGCCGCGGCTATGAGAATGCCCGTCAGAACGACTGGTACGGAACTGACGAATCCCATCCAAGATATCGCAAAGGAGACCGTAAAGGAGATCGTGGATATGATGATTACGAAAACTATGATGCCCAACATTCAAGAGACAGGTCACACCACGAGTACGGTGACGATCGCAATGGTCCAAAGAGCAACAGAGACAGGCCCAGTGATAATAAGTCTCAAGACGAAGGCAGCCGAGTGCGTGACTCTAAATCTGATAGGAATTTGGGCTCTAGAATCAAGCCTACTCTTCCCACGGGACCCCGTGGTCTGAAAGGAGACCTGGAGAGGTCCACATCTGAAGCATCAAACAGAGAAAAGGGTGATGTGTACCGTCCTTCAAATTCTTCACGGCCTACAAAGGCGCCTTTGCCGAGCCAAGAAAGTCGTTTTATGAACAAAAGACCAAATTCATCTTTTGGCGGTGATAGCAAGAGGCCTAAAAATAACAATAAACCTAAACCGAAGGGCCAGGATTCCCATGATGAAGGTCAAGGTTCTAGACTTAAGGGTGGGAAATCACAAAGCGGATCATTCAATAGTTCAAAAGGGTTCGGAAAACCGCCACCACCCCAACGTGTTCGCAAGGAATTACTTCCTTCTCAACTTTACCTGTTCCGCACATTAAGATCTAATGAAATCTACTCTCGATTACTGCAAGTAGGTGAAGGAACTTACGGGAGAGTTTTCAAAGCCAAGAATGAAATTACCGGCGAATTTGTTGCATTAAAAAAATTGAGGTTAGAGACGGAGAGAGAAGGTTTTCCAATCACAGCTATTAGAGAGATTAAATTGTTGCAGTTATTTAACCATGCAAATATTGTGGGGTTACTCGAAATGATGGTTGAGGCCAACCAGATTTACATGGTATTTGAGTACATGTCACACGATCTTACTGGACTTTTAACACACAAAGAGATCGTTCTTCAAGAGTGCCACAGAAAGTTTATTTTCCGCCAGCTCACAGAAGGTTTAGCATATTTACACAGCAAAAGGGTCATTCATAGGGATATCAAGGGGCTGAACATTTTATTGGACGAAGTTGGAAGAGTTAAGATTGCAGATTTTGGACTTGCCAGAAAAATGAAGACTTTGAAACCAAACGAATCTCCCGATTATACCAACAGAGTTATTACCATATGGTATAGGCCACCAGAGTTGCTTCTCGGAAGTACATCATATGGTAGGGAAGTTGATGTTTGGGGTATCGGATGTCTTTTAGTTGAACTTTACCTGAACCAAGCCGTATTTCAGGGTTTTGATGAGGTGGGTCAACTTTTGAAGATTTTCAATATCATGGGAACACCGCTGATACTTGACTGGCCTCTGATGGATGAGTTGCCTTGGTTCGAAATGCTCAAACCACGTATTAATAAAAAAGGTGTTTTTGAGGAGGAATATAAAAACATCATGCTGTCAGATGGGTATGACTTGGCTTTGAAGTTGTTGACATACGACCCATCAAAAAGATGGACAGCAGCACAAGCTCTCGAGCATCCATACTTTTCTAACGAGCCTGCACCAGAGCCTCTCAATTTCTTGAAGGAATTGAATGGTGAGTGGCACGAATTTGAAACCAAGAAACAGAGGCGGATGGACAGAAAGAAGCGTGAGCAGGAGGAGAGGGCTGATCGTAAAGCGCAGAGGGAAAGTGCTAAATCCGAGGATATAGAAATATCTGACTCAATTAAAAGCAATATCACCCCGGGATTTGGGCTTGAGAGAGGTACATCGATCGAACCCGAGAAGGTTTCGCCTGAAGTGTCTGTCAAAGCTTCGCTAGAGGATTCCGTAAAGATGTCAGTCAGCGAGGGAGATATCGAATCGAAAGAGGTCACGGAGGAAAAGGAGCCGGAGCAACAAGTGATAGGGGGTAGGGAGGATGACCCCAGTGCTAATTAATGAGACATTTTTTGATATGTTTTTTCCAGTAAATAGAGAAGCGAACTGCGAGCAGTTACATAACTAAAGCATCAAGATAATAAAATCCACTGTGTAGATTGAGCATTACTAAATCTTACTGTTTATAGATTACAAAATATTATCCGGTGTGTGTATTTTTTTAAAGATCTGAAGTTTAGTTCTTCACAAAGGAAACACCCTTGGAGATGTTACCCTCAAGCTGTGAAATGGCGACGGACAACAATTCCTTTTCGCTATCGGAGATCTTGTTAAGAACATCGTACTTGACTTCTTCGATACCGTTCTTACCCAACTTAACTGGAAGAGAAAAGAAGTCCAAACCGTTGACCAACTTTTTAGCTTCTTCGGCACCCTTGATGGAAGAGTCCAAGTTGAGGAAAGTACACTCAACGACTTCTTCGGAGGAGGTCAATGCCTTCAAGATAGATTCAGCAAGCTTGTAACCTGCGTAAGCCATAGATAAAGTTGCAGAACCTGCACCGTTCTTTGCTTGAACCACTTCATCACCACCGAATTGAACTCTGTGGATCAAAGCCTTCTTCTTTTCGTCAGACAATTCATCGTACAATTTTTTGGTGTTACCGAGAGAATAGAGCGGAACAATGGTTTCACCGGAGTGTCCACCGACGACATTGACATTGAATTCAGAAGCCTTAGATGAGTCTGGGTACAATTGAGAGATAAAGGTGTTAGCTCTGACAATGTCCAAAGTGGTGACACCGAACAAACGCTTAGGATCGTAAACACCGTTCTTCTTCAAAGTCTCTGCAACAATTGGAACAGTGGAGTTGACTGGGTTAGAAATGATAAGCACAAAGGCCTTTGGAGAGTTATCAGCAATACCTTGAGCCAAGTCTCTGACAATTGAGGCATTGATGTTGAACAAGTCATCTCTGGTCATACCTGGCTTTCTTGGTACACCGGCTGGGATCACCACGATATCAGAACCCTTCAAGGCTTCACCCAAGGCAGTCTTGTCCTCTCTGGACAGAGGCAAGTGAGACAGGGTCTTGGAGTCGGTAGAAATGTGTGACAAATCAGCACCAACACCTGGGACATTAACCACATCGAAAAGCGAGAGATCGTCGATGTTTGGGTTAAGCTTAAGAAGGAGCGAAAGAGGTTGGCCAATGCCGCCTGCAGCACCAAGAACAGTAACTTTAACCATTTTCAACAAGGAGTTTTTCTAGTTTGATATATTTTCTTCTGAATACCTAGGGCACGAAGAGTTTGAATTTTTCGTTGAGGGAGGTGTAGGGTTTAAATATCGAAGCAATTTTTGTGGGGGCGGGTTACCGGAGAAAAAGCACCCCTCCTCCGGGGCATTAGCATGAGGAGGACCGGGCACCTCGGTGCAGGATTCGGCGGGGGACGGGTGGTTTCCCGGAGGAAATAGGGGTCTAGGAAGTGGTAAAAGAGTTGGAAAGGCTTATTGAGTTTTACATTGCAAAAGTTAAAGAAACCTCAGGGCAAATTGATAGTCAATGGGTTGTTGTTGGGATAGTAAAAACGACTCGGGATGGGGGCTTTCGGAGATGGGAGCGAGGCATTAATTTTTTTTTCACATTTCGCCTGCTCACGTGGATCTGGAGAGTAGGTTATGGAAAAATAATGGACATGTGGACCCGAGGCATGGTATGCTTGTGTGTTTCAAGGGTAATTGATGTTTTCGTAGCATACTCATCATAATCAATCGAATGGAGATTAATCTTACAACTCGTTTTGTACTGTTTGAATTTGTTCAGCCACGGCCAATCATCTTTGTGTCGTTTTTCTTATATTAAGGAAAAAATGTGGGGAAGCTCGCACCGGTTTACGGCGATGCAACGGCGGTTGAATTTTTAATAGAATAGTTTTCAAATGGGAGTGGATGACAAGATTTGATCAATTTTTTAGGTAGAGAACTATAAGAAATTAACGTGTGTAGTTCTGATATATTTATCTTTTTTTCAAAAGATATTAGTAGTATTTCGGTAAGTCAAAGTGTTGTACTTTTCCATCAAATAAATTTATGCTCATTTAGCGGAAACGAGGAGCAAAATGGTAATCTTTTTTTGTGAATACCAGAGAAAAATTTCATTGTGCAACCAAGTCTATATTAGTTGATGTGCAATTGTTGCTAATTCGACAGATAATTTTATTCAAGTAAATACAGGATGATTTACAATTAGATTAATACGAAATTTGACCAAAGATACAATTTGTTTACAGTTTCTTGAGCTGTCCAATCCGAAATTATCTGCACAGATCACCACATAAAAAGAGATAATTTCAGCAATCGCACAAAATTTGGACCGTTTACAATTGCTTTACATCCGAAACTTCCCAAAAAGTGGGTTGAGTTATCTATTCAACAAAACCAGACATATTGTTGTATTACCTCAATATAAATTGCTATTCAACAACTGGTCAATTCCGTCAATTTGAGGTATTTCTTAAACGTACTTTAACTAAATTGTGGATTGTGTCAACTTAAGCCCGAGACGATACAAATTACACCGAAAATTAGATCAATAAAATAAACACTCGAAAACTTGAATCTCTAATTAATCAACCCCTATATAATTACATAGTGAAAATAGCCAATTATTTGACAATCAACCATTCAGATGCACCAATTTTAAATTATACGTATAAATCACTCAAAATTACACCGTCAATCCCCGCTACCCGTGCCCTTGTAGGTAGTTCCAAAATCCCACCCCTCCTCTGCTTCTCACACTACCATCTGACGTCAGATAAGCTTTATCATTTCGCGATTGAATAAAAAGCGCCTATAATAAGTGACCGCTATTTTAAATTTATTTATATGTGCAACAACCTTGTTTTATAATTGTCACAACACTTGAAATTCTTCACTTCTCAAGTTAATATATAAACTCAGCAAACAACAAAAACTTTCTTTAGTATCTCACCTAACCCCAAATGAGCAATAAAGGCTTTTCAAGAAGGGTTTCCTCAGGCGAATGGGACCCATATGACACACCAGAAAACTATTATGGACCGACAACAAACCCTATGCTGAGTTCATCGAAATTCAGTAAGGTCCGAACCATGTCAATGACGGAAACAGGTGCTTTAGGTAGACGTCAAGTCTTTATAGAGTCACTGGAAGATGAGGAACCAGATGAACCAGATCGCTTGGGCGGGGTAGAAGACCTGGACCATTTCTTTGTAGAATTCAAAAGACCAATGGAGATTTTGAAAGAGCAATCGGTAGAAAATCTGCCCAATGAACTGCCCAATGAGCTGTTGAGGTCCACCCCAACGCCTACTCCATTACTGGATCCACCTCAATTGCAACATGCATCAACTACAACAACACTTAGACGTCCGCTGATAGTTCCTTTGTATGGAGATTTGTCAAATGAAAGTTTAGTGGGCAACAGCAATACAACTGAAGAAAAATTGATTCCAGAGGTAGTTGATAAGCATCTTAAAGGATTCTCTGCGGATATTGTCCCCAAAGCAAATCGTAAATCCCATCAAAGACGAGCTTCGTTAGATACGGCCTTGCTCGATAAAAATAGAAGATTTTACATTTCAGATATCGATAGCACTCTTCAAGAATTGCTTCGCAGTGAAGATACTGATCACAATTGCCAAATAACTATTGAGGATACAGGTCCAAAAGTTTTGAATTTAGGAACTGTCAACTCTAATGGTTTCAAACAATCCCCGATTCGAGGAACATACCACCTCTCTAATTTGCTTCAAGAGCTTACCATAGCAAAGAGATTTGGCAGAACTAAAATGATTTTGGATGAACGTAGATTGAATGAGAATCCAGTGGACAGACTTCGTAGATTGATTACAACTCAATTTTGGAAATCATTGACCAGAAGAATCAATACCGAAAACATCACGGATATGGCCAAGGACACTAAGATTAAAGAAGAAGTACTTGATGACCACGGCAATGTTGTAGAGAACAGCATTTCCTATAGAATTTACGTGCCCCACGAACGATTAGATCAATATGAATTTTTCAAAAATGCCCAGCAAGTGCATAAGGATGTGTATTTGGATGTACAGCTTCTCCCAGAAACTATAGATGCTGAATACATCATGTCTATTAACAAAAAACCCGGCCTTTTAGCCCTTGCCCTGTACACGCAAGCCGCAGAAGATGGCACCCCGGAAACCATATTTCAACCATACGTTGTGCCAGGAGGCCGTTTTAACGAGCTTTACGGTTGGGATTCTTACATGGAAACTTTGGGACTTTTGGTTTCTGCCGGAGAGAATATAGAACATTTGCGCTTAGCTCGGGGTATGGCTGAAAATTTCATTTATGAAATCCGATACTACGGAAAAATTTTGAACGCAAACCGTCTGTATTATTTGGGTAGGTCACAGCCTCCATTCTTGACAGATATGGCTCTTCAAATTTACACCAAGTCTTTAGAGTTGTCCCCAGACCGGAAAGGAGATGCTGATGATTTCTTACATCGGGCGATGCAGGCTGCAATAAAAGAGTATGAGACAATATGGGCCACTAAGCCACGCTTAGACACCAAAACCGGACTTTCTTGTTACCACCCAATCGGCAAAGGTATTCCACCAGAAACAGAGTCCAGTCATTTTGATGCATTACTTGAGCCTTATGCACGGAAGCACGGAATTTCTAAAGAGGAATTTATCGAGCAATATAATAGTCTGAAAATCAAGGAACCTAAACTCGACGAGTATTTCCTCCACGACAGAGCTGTTCGTGAAAGTGGACATGATACATCTTATCGTTTGGAAGGCAAATGTGCTCATTTGGCCACGGTTGATCTCAATTCGCTTCTTTATAAATATGAGATCGATATTGCTGACTATATAAAGACAAAGCAAGATGGAAAACTCACAGCCAAATATAGCAATGAAGAGCACACGTTTGAGAGATGGAACGAGCGAGCAAAACAGAGGAAACAGAATGTTGACAAGTATCTTTGGAATGAAAAAGCTGGGGCTTACTACGATTACAATGTCCATCTTGAAGAGCCTAATCAATACGAATCGGCAACAATGTTCTGGCCATTATGGTCCAAGTTGGCAAGTCAACATCAAGCAGATTTACTCGTGGAAAAATCTCTTCCTAAACTTGAAGAATTTGGTGGACTTGCCTCTGGTACTTTGGAACTGCGAGGTAAAGTTGGTTTGACCAGACCTCTGAGACAATGGGATTTCCCATTTGGCTGGGCTCCTCAGCAAATTCTCGCCTGGGTCGGTTTTTCGCAATACGGATATGAAGGTGTTACTAGAAGATTGGCTTACAGATGGTTATATCTTATGACTCAAGCTTTTGTTGATTTCAATGGAATTGTCGTGGAAAAATATGACGTAACTCAGAGAAGCGCACCTCACAAAGTCGAGGCGGAATACGGCAATCAAGGTTCAGGCTTTAAAGGAGTTGCTACTGAAGGATTTGGATGGGTTAATGCACTGTATGTCTTTGGTTTGACATTTTTACCATTGCATGCCAAGCGTAATTTGGGGACATTGACTAATCCGGATGTTTTTTTGAAGTATTTAAATGAGTCGCAAAAGTCTTCATACAGCAACATCAGAGCGGAATAAAAGACGCTAAATTTCAAGGATTCAAGAATTATGCCAGTATATACGAAATATAAAATCAATAATCAAGTATATAAGTTATACACCCATTAGTTCATTCGATATTACTTGCCTTCATTATTATTACATTAATTCCAGTATTTCATATCGTATGTCCTGTAGTGGCACTTTATTTTTCACTTGCGGTGCGTTTTTTTTGGGCCCTTCGACCTTTATGCAAACTACTTTTGCTATTCTTTAGTGGTCAAATGAGTGACTTTCTCCGTCTCCACAGGGCCACCATGGCCCGATTGCCAACATATAGAGTATCAGGTAGAGTTGCAATCACCAGAATATGCACTAGAACAAGCTCAACGTTTGCAACTGCAGTGCAAACTGCAGAAAAATTGGTCCAGCCGCAACTGAAACAAACCTTCAACGACCCATTTCTGATTGTATCCCACGAGATGCTGGGACTTGCCAAAAACATTGCTCTGCTTATCGGTCTGGGTCATCCAACACTTAATCGTGTCTCGCTGTACTATTTTGAAGCCGAGGGAAAGAATGTACGCCCCTTGTTGGTGCTCTTGTTGAGTAAAGCATTGCTGAAAATTCCTGTCTCGGAGAGAGACAGGATTGACATCGATGAATTGGATGTACTGGAGCAACAAACATTCAAAGGAACTCCAACTTCGCAAGTGTCCGTTGCTGGAAACTCTCCAGATGACCTGATTTCCCCATTGCAGATACTTCATGGAATCAATCCAAGGGTGATATTGAATCCTTTACTGAAGCCAATGGATAATTTACCCCAGTTTGATGCTATGAACGGTATATTACCCAAGCAACGTCGTCTCGCCGAAATTGTCGAAATGATCCACACGGCTCTGTTGTTGCATGACGATGTTATCGATTACTCCGACCTGAGAAGAGGCCGTCCTTCTGGGAATGTCGCTTTTACCAACAAGATGGCAGTCTTGGCTGGTGACTTTTTACTCGGAAGAGCATCTGTGGCAATTGCTAGAATTAGAAACCCGGAAGTTATTGAATTACTTTCGACCACGATAGCAAATTTGGTAGAGGGTGAATTCATGCAATTGAAGAACACCGTGTTACAGAGCAATGAAAATGAAATCAACAACGATGGTGAACTGAAGACAATTCCAGAAGCCACCGGGAAAGTTCCAACTGAGCTGCACGGGTATGAAGTGGATGTATCACATAAAACCAACGTGGATGCTGCCTTTGAATACTACCTTCACAAGACGTATTTAAAAACTGCTGCATTGATGTCGAAATCACTGAGAGCAGCAGCAGTGCTTAGCGGAGCCCATGACAACGTTATCGACGCGTGTTACGAGTTTGGCCGAAACTTAGGATTATGTTTCCAGATTGTTGATGACATGCTTGACTACACTCAAAGTGATAAAACCATTGGGAAGCCATCTCAGGCAGACTTGAAATTGGGATTGGCTACAGCACCAGTTTTATTTGCATGGAAGGAGATGCCAGAATTGGGCCCATTAATCGCCAGAAAGTTTCTGGAGCCAGGAGACATAGAGATTGCCCGCAGAGCGGTACAAAAGGTCAGAGGAGTTGAAAAGACTGGTGAAATGGCTCAAGAGTATTGCTCTAAGGCCCTTGAGGCCTTGAGAGTTTTGCCCGAGCTGGACGCCCGAAGTGCGCTAGAATTTTTGACAAATTCCGTGTTGACTAGAACCAAGTGATCAACTACACTATAACTATCAACGCAGAAGTGATACACAAGAACTTATCATAGATATATAAAGTACATAGACAAGGTCCAACCGTTCAGTTCCCTGTAAAGCTTCCATCCTGCATACACCAAGTGCTGTTGTCTTACCGGCCTTTCATAGTTACCCGGACCTAGAACCCTCACTATATAAACAATGAAATTTCTTCTATAAACAGTGTGGCCAAAAGATCAGCTTCATCGAACATGGTTCTTGCCTTTTACCAGAACCATCCGGGAGTTGTCTTTGTATGGTCTACTTAAATTTTTGGAACCTTTCTCTACAAGTTTACTTGTAGTTCTACAATGTGTGCTGAGGTCAGACCACCTTGGAGAACGACATGCTTTAAGAGATGAGGTTTGAGGTAATCGGTAACCACTCGTCATCATAACAAACGGTTCTAACCACAAATTGAGAGTGTATGATGAATTACTAGTTGTAAGTTCTTGCACTCGATTATATTTTGTAAATATCCTGCCCACATTTCGGCTTTTGCTTTGTATCCATTTGGCATTGCTTTCTGTTTCACAACCTTTAAATTAAATAATTTAACGGCTTAGAATTTTATACCTGTGTCTTCAAATCGCTGGAGTAGCCTGTTTACTTCATATCATCTATTATATCTTATAATGATTCTGCTTGCATTTCTCTATTTACATGCTATTGTGACTATCTGCTGCCATCAGCACACTTTCCGTAAAGCTTTCTGGCGTCACTCACCTTCACCAAACATCCGTTAGGTCCTGCAACTTGACCTTTAAGAATCAAAATTCCATCTTCTCCGTTAGCGTACAAAACTTCGTTGTTGAAAACCGTTCGATCATTACCACCCATTCTACCGGCCATCTTCTTTCCAGGCAAAATTCTACCTGGAGATTGTGTTGCTCCCATGGAACCAGCGGATCTGTGGGCTTTAGAAACACCATGAGATGCTCTTAAACCTTTGAAACCATGTCTTTTCATTACACCGGCGAAACCTTTACCTTTCAGGACCAGGAATGTGTCGACAAGCTGACCCACGGCAAAGTAGTCTGCTGTGAGTTCTGTGCCTTCGGGTATCAAACCTGCTTCATCTCTGACTCTGAATTCACGCAAGAATCTTTTTGGAGCTACGCCAGCCTTTTCACAGTGACCTCTTCTTTGAGCGGTGATATTCTTCAAACGATCGACTGATCCCATTTGCACGGCAAAGAAACCTTCCTTGTCTGCGGTTTTATTCTGGACCACTTCACACAGATCTATTTCTATTACGGTGGCTCCGTAAGATTCACCGTTGGGTAAAAACCAGGTGATCATACCTCTTTTAAGTCCGAGTAATCCTGGTCTTTCAAGAAGTTGTTTTCTCAAATTGGATGCTTCCAACGAATGGTTGATGACGGCATTTTTCGTCTTCATCGAGGTAACCAGATGAATAGACGGAATCTGCGCCACCCAACGGCGAGCCGTCAACCCCAATCCAGCAACTAATGGAGTTCTGGCAAACATCTTTTTAGTCGTTAGTTGT
This sequence comes from Kurtzmaniella quercitrusa var. comoensis (nom. nud.), assembly GCA_020280125.1. NCBI lineage: Eukaryota > Fungi > Ascomycota > Pichiomycetes > Serinales > Debaryomycetaceae > Kurtzmaniella > Kurtzmaniella quercitrusa var. comoensis (nom. nud.). Next base: position 403,832 of record JAFIDI010000005.1, read on the forward strand.
AGTCGAAGAAATTTTCAACTAATTTTTTTTTGTGCAGGTAAAAGTGAAGTCGTATCAAGTGAGGGAAGGAAGGTGGAAAATAATGATACAACTGAACGACTAAGGACATTGATTATGTCTTCTCAATTGTTGCTTCATGTTTTCAGGCTTTGCAAAATGCCATAGGATTTGTTCATTAGTAATTCTTTAAAAGTTTACTCATATATAAAATATCGACCTTGATTGGTTTTTTTTACGCCTATTGACTCAATGATTGTATTCCTATTTACATTACTCTATTTGATCTTCTTCTCCTTCAACTTAATCTTCTCTCCATCGACAAAGATACCCTTACCCTTGTATGGTTCTGGGGGCTTGTAGCCCCTGATTTTGGCAGCCAACTGAGTCACTTCTCTTTTGTCAGTACCCTCAATAATCAAACTGGTAGGGTTAGGCAGGGTTACTTTCACACCTGCTGGAATCTTGACTCTTGGAATGAAAGGGAAACCAACTTTGACTGCAATTTCATCACCTTCTATGGTAGCTCTGTAACCAGTTCCTACGAATTTCACCACTGACAAATGTCCTTCAGTGACACCGATAACATTATTTTGAATCAAAGCCCTAGCGGTACCCCACATCAGTCTCTCAAGCTTGTCTTTTGGATTGGGGACCAGAACAATAACATCACCGTTCTTGTTGTTGAGTTGAACGAAATCAGGGATAATTTGTCTCAATACACCCTTTGGTCCTTTTACTACGAGGTTTCGGTTGAGGTTGATCATTTTGCTTCCCTTCGATAATCGCTTCAGGAACTCGTGTGGAATCGATTCCATATAGACCTCCACACCTTCTGCCAACTTAACAGGCTGGCGACCGATATTCAGTCGGAGGGCGGCGGCCGTGCTGAAGCCCCTTCTGAACATATCTATATGGTGGTTGTGGTTGAATGAGCGGTGAAAAATTGAAGAGAAGTTTAAACTGTCGCGGAGAGGAAATTCCTGCACATACACATAGAAATATCCAGGAAAACATCTGCAGGATCCAAAAATTTCAGGCTCATCTCATCTGAAGAAGTTGTTAAAAGAAAGACATCGATTGTCTGTTTAAGAAAGGAACATGGTTCGTCAACTCAAGCACCACGAGAAGAAGCTTCTCAAAAAGGTAGACTTCCTTGACTGGAAGCAAGACCAGGGTCATAGAGATACCCAGGTTATGCGGACCTATCACATTCAGAACAGAGAAGATTATCATAAGTACAATAAAATTTGTGGTAATATCCGTCAACTAGCACACAAATTATCGCTTTTAGCCCCAAATGATCCATTTAGAATCAAACATGAACAACTCTTGTTGGAAAAACTTTACGCTATGGGAGTTTTGGGCACGAAACTGAAAATATCTGACTTGGAAAATAAGGTCACAGTATCAGCCTTTTGCAGACGAAGAATACCGGTAGTGATGTGCAGACTTAAAATGGCTGAAACGGTATCCGATGCAGTGACATTTGTGGAGCAAGGTCACGTTCGTGTGGGACCCAATGTCATCTCCGACCCAGCATACCTTATAACTCGTAATTTAGAAGACTATCTTACTTGGGTTGACACTTCTAAGATCAAGAGAAATGTTCTCAAGTACAAGAACAAGATTGATGATTATGATTTGGCATGAGGTGGAGACAATTAAACATAGGCATAAACCAGTATATAATTCAATTAAAGTCATAAACTGGTATTAATTTGTAAAAGAATTATTCAAACAATAACGTGAACTTTCGAACTATATCATGAACAATAATGATCATTTACAATGAATGTAATAAATCAACTTTTAATAATTTTATGACATGAAAAGGCAAGCAAAAAAAACTGGATGCGTTTTTAAATGTCGCTACTGCGATTAACTCTACTATATAACACTTTCTAAATATTACCTTCCTGATTACCTGCTCGGTGCGTGACTTGACTAATTACCATTCATTAATCTTCTAACATCGTTTTTTCCCTCAGGAATCAACTCAGTTTGCAGATTGGCAAACTGCTGAGATTGAAAGTGTTGGTTATGCGGGTGGTATGGTTGTTGTTGTGCTTGGTATCGGGGATCAATACCGCCTGCTGGCTTAAACTTTCTCAGCTTGGTGATTTCTGTGACTGGGTTCAACATCACCACAGAGGATCGAGCAAGCTGTGTAGCGGATGGAATAGAAGCGACGGGCTTCTGATTCAGGTCAAAACGTGGAGTTTGAGGAATTGTAGACAGATTCCACACTCCTTCATTTTCAATAGGAACGAATGGAACACGTCCTTGAGCCTTGTTCAGTGGCTCAAAATCAGTATAAGTCTGAATAGTCAGCTTACGAATGTCTGATGGTGGTGGAAGACTTTGCAATGGTGGTAAATCTGCTGGAATTTCCTGAGGTTGTTCTGCAAAATATACTGGTTGTGGCTGTGGTTGTGGAGATGGTTGAGCGTATTGTTGATACTGCTGGTATTGATACCGATCTTCGGCCAGGAACATCGGATTTTCCGTGTAAATTGACAGAGTCGTGGTCAAACGTTTGTTGCTATAATCTGTATCTCCCTTCAAATGATTGTTAATTTTGAGGAATTGTTCATGAGCATATTGAGGAAGAGGTTGCAGTGAGTCGTACTCGAATTTCTCTTGAGCGTGAGCATCATTGTTAGTCAGTTTTACTGAATTTTCCCTGTCAAAATAGACTTTGTAAACAGATTTCATTCTATTCAAATCCTCTTGTTGATCCAGGGTCAAAATTGCCTCAGAACCCTCGTCCAATTTAGTTAAATCTTCCTCATCATCGGAATCATTTTTTAAAAGGTTGAAAGCTGACATTCTAGGAGAGACTCTGGCCCCAGTGACACCTTCTTGTGGGACAGGTAAATGCAGATTTTCGTCCCTGATATTGATGTTACTTCCATTGTCTTCGAAAGGCGAAGCTATGGTACTGTTGTCAATGTCTGGAGGAGGTATGGAACTTGATTCGGCATGAGATGGCATTGAAGCTCTGTTATCTGCTTTAACTGGCGATGTGGAAGTCGAGGCATTAAAACTGGGCTCCGAAGGATCACGAACAAGGTTAGCCGCTGAATGGAAATCTTGAGATTCTCGGTTGATTTCGAAACTAGATTTGACTGCCTTTTCGTCATCGCTTTCGAACTCTCTTTCATACTTGGTTTCATCTGTCAGATCTCCAACACTGTGAAGTTTGTGACCTCCAGTGTAATCTTCACCACCTTGAGTGAGCTCAATGCTGGTGTGACGACTCAGATTGGTCACCAGTTCTAATTCAGAGTTAGCGCTATGCAGCTCTTTCACATCATAAAAATCTACCGTTGTCAGTGATTCATTTGGCATATTGGTGACATTCTTTTCCAAATTATCACCTCTTGAACCTGCAGCTGCACCACCAGCAGTTTTGGTGCCAGTGGCTCCCACAATGTTGTTGTTAAAGTAAGACATATTAGACACATTTCTTGAATGACCATTCATCATGGTCAGAGAACGAGAGTAAGTATTGTTGCCATTTTCATCAGTTCCGAAGGGATGATACGCGCCCAAGGACCGAGCGTATTCGTCCAACAGAGCCTTAGAACCGGTCTCGTGTTGATAGGGCAAAACAACAGCGTCCATATACTTATCATTGGCCTGCAGTTGTGCCAACAGGACCAGAGACATCAAATGCTGAGAAGAGGCAAAACCACCTTTGTTACCAAGACCATTTGGTCCAGGATAACGGATAGAATGGCGATTTGAGAACGGATCATCTGCTTCAAATCTCTTTTGCGGGAGGTCAGGCAATGCAGTTGCTTCACCAGTTTCATCGAAGTCTGGATCATGCTCCAACATTTCCTTCTTATCACGACGATAGCTGTAGACCAAGAAGTAACCCAACACAAGGATAACTATCAAAACGGGGATTCCAACTGCCAATCCAATGGTCAAGGCGTTTTCGTTAACGGGCTTTTCACAAGAGCCATCTTTCGCGGTACACTTCGCCGTATGGGTGGACAGAGTCTTGCTGCCCAGAGACTTCGACAGTGACAGCAGAGAGTCCGCCCGGATCTCAAGAGGGATCGTGGGGGTCGCTGTAATCATGCTGTACATCCTGGGGTCTTGTAGATCAAACGCGTTTTTTTTTGAAGCTAACAAATATGAGGTTGAGAATGGAGCGTATTTTTTTTTTTCAGTAGCTGAAATGTAAACAGGCTTAACATTGGATAATTCTATTAGAATTGAACTGGGCTATAGGGTGATTAGAGATGGTTTTAAAATTACAATGGATATCACAAAATTACAATGGAATGGGAACATATGGGACCATCCGAATCTCTTGATAAAGAGGAAATAACGAGTTGAATAATAGGGGCTAGCATTAGGGAAGCGAAATAAGAGCGCGCCTATATTAACCACTCACAGTAAATATAGGCACAGAAAAGGTGGACATAACCTAAGCATTTGGTTCACGATTTACGCAATGACGACGATAATAGTAGCCATATTTGATTGTCGCTCGCCTGCACCCCGTCTTTCTGAAAGAGGGTTTATTTAGGCTATGTACGTGTTGTTCCAAAAAGCATCAAAGCCTTGTATTTATGATATCATTACTACACCTTGGAACACTTTAATATTTGATATGAAAAATATACTTAATTTAGAAGTAACCTTGAAATTGACAGATTCGCCAAGGATTATTATTCTGAACCAAAAATTTACCGACAAATTTCGGCAATTGAAGTACTTCATAGTTCTACACCGCATTTCACTTGTAATCTTTTTAGTCTTTCTTTTGATTCTTACCCAGCCAATTGCAATGAAATATGTTCATCTTCATAAAAAAAAAATACGCGTTGGCAAATCAACGCTCGTTTCTTTTTCTCTACAATTTGCTTTTAGCTCTTTGACTAAAATTTCATTAAAATTTCAAGAATTAATTCTTCAAATGATATGGTCACGTGCAACGCTTTGATTATATAACATGTTGGATATGCTTATGTAACAAGCTCATCGGCCTTTTCTTTCTTAACGGCATTGCCGATGCATTACTTTCCTCGAATTTTTTCCTAAGCCACATCTGCTAAAGTAGCAATAAACAAGCATTAGCCAATAGAGGCACATTGTTATGTGTAATTGTCATGACATAGCAGTTATCTGCATGCTTTTTGGTCCCTTCTCTACGGCTATACTTGAAGTACACTTTAGTCAAGACGTCAACGGATATATTGCTCGGCAACAGATTTGTGTAAGGTACCTTATTTCTTGGCTTGAGACAACTATTTGTTATCTTTGAAAGCTTATACATATGATACGTAATTGCCTCTACCTCTTTAGGTTTTAAAGTGAATATCTGCCCATTCCCCGAATAGTTAATTACTGATGCAGCTTTGTTTAATGCTTCGGTAGTCCCTGAAACACGAGGCAGTTTTCACTCCCACTCAATTTTTCACACGAGGGGCTTTTTTCGGTTTTTTATTTTTCCACAATCTTTCCTCATCGAACGATTAATATGCATAACTCTTTTGATTCATCTTTGGTGAATAGACCTACTTGAATAGCGTCTCAATCACATGAACTGGCATGATACAGTCTAATCAAACAGCTCATATACATTATGCAACTGACTGTATCCGGAATACCGTAAACCCTTCGCCCGTTGTAAGCAATTTTAGATATTCAATTTCATCTGTTGTGAACTGATCAAAAAAAAAAACAAACTGATAAAAATATTTTCCCGGAACAATCGAAAAAATAAATTATCTTGCATAAGGAGAGATGAGCTACATTGTGGTGTGAAATTCAATCCTTTTATTGCACAACCGAGGGGTTAATTTATTGTTAAATTAATCACCCAAACTAGTTATCTTAAATTAGAGTTTTGTCTGATAGACATTTAGAATTTTAGCCATACAGAGCCTACGAATTTGTCAGATCAAAATAAATTAAGTTTAAAATTAACTACCAGGATTGAATACCGTCAAAGTAGTCAACTCTCTTGTTAGGTTGTAAGTTGTCGGCAACCAATCTTCTCATTTCATCAACCATAGTTGAGTGAGCACATGCGACAAATGCGATAGAGCTAGATGACTCTTCAATTTCTTCCTTGACAATTCTCTCAAGCTCTGGTCTACCATCGATGAAGTTTACGAATGGCAAATGTTCGTGAATAGACTTGACGTATTCAGCATGACCAAGAGATTCATCTTCACCCTTTTCTTGCTTTTCGTCAGTGCCATCAGAGGAGTTAGAGTCAGTAATGAAACCTTCATTAGGCTTGGTAACGTAGACAGTAACATCAGCGTTAGTTCCTTCAAACTTCTTCAATTCCTCAGAGAACCATTCGATGGAGTGGTAGTGACGAATAACCCAGTGCAACTTGACGTTGGTCTTAACAGCGCTCTTAGCCATTTTGATAGCATCGGCGTACAAACCTGGAATACCATTACCACCAGCAAACAAGACAGCGGTAGAGTATCTGCTCAATGGCAATTGTTGGCCATATGGACCTTCAACAGCAGCGTAAACTTGAGCCTTGTGGTCTGGTTGCTTGGACAAGAATTGGTACAAACCGTGAGTAACACCACCCTTAATCTTGATATAGAAAGTAATGGTATTGTCAGCGGCAACGGAGTCAACAATGGTGAAAGGGTGAGATTGCCAGAACATAGTTGGCTTCAAGAAGTGAATGAAAGCGTGACATCCTGGGAATGGCTTCCAGTACTTTGGTCTTGGAACAGTAACCTTCAAGATTTCGTCGGCCTTGATTTCGACGGTGGCCTTCTGGGCACCGAATGCAACCAATCTTCCAATTCTAACAGCTCTGTCAAGAACCCAGACGGCAGTTGCACAGTAGTAGAACTCTTGGAAGTCTTGGTCCTCAGTGTGTAACCATCCTCCAACAATCCAGAAGACAGCAAGGATGATGTGGATAGCCAAGAACAATTCGTAGTTAGTTCTACGGAATTGAGAAGCAGCAGTGATTAAGATAAGCAAACCACAAACAGTAGCAGCGTAACCCCATTGGACGTAAGCTTGCTTGTTTCTGGAGACAAACTTACCCAAAGCAACACCGGAAGCAGACATAGCAACAGTGTGAATAATGACCATAGCAAAGACAATTCTAGAAACCCATCTGTGGAAAACGATCATTCTCAGGTAAGACCATCCACTAACCCATTGAAGGAAGTTGTTTCTACCAGCGAATAAGATTTGAATAGGAATCAAGAAAGTAGCCAAAACACCAGATCTGTCAGCGACCTTACGTCCCATTTCAGCCATCTTGGATTTCCAAACAGTGTTGTTAGAAACGTGGTCAATGTGGGCAATGTTGAAAGCAATAGCAAGAACAAACCATCCAAAAACAATAATCAGTTCCAATCTGGTAGGAACACAGACTTCGATTATACCCCAAAGGTTGAAACGCTCAATGTGATGACGTCTACCAGTTGGAGCCAATGTGATGTACTTTCTGAAAAGGTTAGTGGTCTTACCAGTGAATGATTGGACGAATCCTGGGGCGATCCATCTGGTAAGGTTAACGAGACCGGCAACGATAAAAACGAAAAACCAGTATGCAATAAGGGCGGTAGCGAACCAGGTACTCCAGTTGTAGTTGTAGAAACGGGTGTAGTTGGACAACCAGGCGTTTCTGATTTGCTTCTTAGTCAATTTGACTGGGAGGGAGAAAAGCTTGGTTTTGTTAAAACCATCGTATTTCTTAACATTGACTAAGTAGTCAGTGGCATTGTCGTAAGCGGCTTGAAATTGTTTCTCAGTGATTTTACCCTTACAAGTAGTGTCCAAGAAGTATTGAATACCATGAGCACCCTCACCAAAACCATCGACTAAACAATGTGCCATAGTTCCCAAAGCAGGTTGGTTCTTGACATTGCAAAACTTCTTCTTGTCTTTCTTTCCGAAAAGAGTGGCCACCTTTGCGATGTAAGTGCTACATGAGGTGTATTGAAGCTCATCGACATGGTAGACGAGTTCTGGCTCAGCAGCAGCAACAATGGCTGCGAAAGTTGCCAAAGTGAATAAAGATCCGATCTTCATTTTTGAATGATAATAAAAAGGATGAAGCCGATGACCAGAAGTAAAAATGTAACCGAATTGCTTCCTTTTAAATGTTCTACAGCTATTTAAAAAAAAAACTCGGGCTTTCGATGATTGATTGATCAGATAATTGTTGGTTGCGTAATGCTTAAAAAATATCTGCATCTACATGCGAGATAAAAATTATTAATTGATTGTTGTCGGAGGACTCCCGGTTATGATTGCTCGGATAGCTCCTAGATGTTACAGATACCGGAAACTTGCAGGAAATGGTATGTATATAGCTTCTAGATGACATGCATAAATACTTTTTTTGACATAAAGTTTAGCAAATGAGCGGCTTGGTAGAAGTCATTTTTCAGTCAAAATTCAGTATATTCGGGATTGAGGGACATCATATTGTTTGACGGTACATGAGATAAGACGTCCAATAGACGCCAAGAGTTGGTAATACACAGTTTTTAGGTCTGTAGTTAGGGCTGGCGGAGCCCAACGATTTGTCAATTGTGATCCTGGTAGAATTTGAAGTTGAAAATTTTGTTAAATTTTTCCGGTGCCTATATTTCGGCAATTCATCAGACAATTTAAAAATTTTATGCACTTGTCTCATCACAGACAAATTTCAAAAAACGCCCGGAAAATATTTAGGCTATGGAATGGGTAAGTATAACTGCCGCTTTTGTGCGGCAATTAGATTGAAAGGTTTTGAATCTGCAGATACAAATCTTCCTGCTCGTCCCTCAAAAAATCCTCTAATTCGGATTGATATTTTTCAAATTCATGCAAGTGTGCTTGGTCTCCCTTATTGTCAAAATTAGCCTGGACAGGCAGATCAATAGAAGAAAGTTCCTCGTGTTCCAGTTGTATTTGTAGGTAATAGTCTCTTTCTAATTCATTGTCATCGAGGGAGTAATATGTTTGATAATCAGCCAGAAATTGATCGTTCCGAACTTTCTCCCTATGTAAATTTGATTGGGCTTCCTTCCGATTCGCACGCTGAAATTTTATGTACGATTCTTTTTTTGCAGGTGTTAACACAGTAGAGCTGCGAGCCTGAGATGCTTTTGAGTACTTTTTGGATGGGGACAGATCATATATCACTTTATTACCTAACGATCTCTCATCGTCACAACCCTTAATTGGCAGTGATAACGGATATTTCCTGGCTCTATGTCGTTGTTGTTGCCTTAAGAGACCACTTTCAACAATTCCTGTGCCCTGGGTATCTTTGGCCATCTCATGCAGCTCATGCTCCCGCTCCTCAATCTGCATGCCACAAGAAATTGTGCGAATCGGAGAACTGGCGCTCATATTTAATGCATTTGATTCGTAGTCGGCTGAGTCTATTTGGTCGTCCTGCATGGATTGTAGAAACTTTGATGTATCTAAATTAGTAATTATTAACAACGTAACCCTTTAGAGTTAAATCCAGTTGAATACGGCTCTTCACAACGACGTATGTACACAGCTTCCTGTATCCAGTGAAGGGAAGTCGATATTGCTTTTGAGCTACCAATTTAGATGTATCACACCACCTGATAGCTTGTACAGTGCTGGTTAATTTTTTTCAAACGGTGCGCTTCACCGTGTCGGTATATACTGCACACGGTCCTAGCCGCTTCCTGTATACGATCTCCAAAGCCACCCTAAAGACGCTGCAGCTTTTTTATTTCAAACAAATATCTGTATTACTTTGACAGCCGTTGGAAGCGGGGCCAACAAACACACAATGAACGATTGGCACGAAGATGACGCTCAATTTATGTTTAAAGCTGCAGATGAATTGACACAAGAAGTGGAAAAGTATTTTACCGCAGATGCAATATCAAATAACAATACTTTTGACACTTTTGACGGGCGGCTTAGACAAACGGTATTACCAGGTCAATTATTAACTCCGTTGATTAAAGAGCAATGCCTTTCCCTTATAAATAAAAATTTGGGCCCGTTTTATTTAAGCGTATCTGGTAAAGAATGGCAACAGGAAAAATTGCAAGAAATGGATGAACCAGGCTTGGTTTATCTAATTTATCGTGAACAAGATGTTAAAGGTAACTTTGGGGAGGTGGTTATATTTCTTTCATTTATGGTGACGATCAACGAAGGTGAAAAAGTTGTATACCTCTATGAGATTCATTTGCATAAACGTTACCAAGGACTGGGTATTGGTTCATTTCTATTAAATACTTTGCATCAAATGTCAGCCTCTTTGTCAGGGACACTAAAAAATTCAGCTACTGCTTTAACAGTTTTCAGTGGGAATGATAGAGCACTTAAATGGTACAAAAATTCGGGGTATGAATTGACTCCGCAATCACCACGGGATCGAAAATTAAGAGGCAAAATTCTTAAGCCTGATTGTTATTGGCTACGCCGACCCAATCATGATGCATAATAAACGTAATCCTAGAAGCCTCGCATCAGATTACCCCAAAAACGGAGTTTGGCTACCGTATCCAATTCGCGCAATATGCTTCTCTAGTTCGATCCGGTTGCGGATCGCTATCGGAACGATGATTTTTTAGATGCCGTTTTGCTCGGGCTTTGATAATATGCAACATTTAGCGAGATCTGAAAGATTACTGGCCAATTTTTCAAAATTTAAAGCATTCTACTAGAAAATAAATGAACTAATAAATGTTTATTCTAATTTTTTATAACATTTGTAGACTTCATCATTGATTGAGCACATTAACGTATCCTCTCTTGGTATTCCTCTTTCCCTTTCTAGGTCCTCCTACTGTTGGCTTACCGAGAGTCAATAAATCGTCCAAGCCTGCATTGATCAAGCTGGGAGTACTTGAGTTGGCAGAGGCAATTGGAGGTTGTGTAGGAGGCATCATCGGAGAAGAATCAATATTTCCGCCTGGCGTTTGCGGGGCCCCAGGCGGCTTGGCAAGCGGCGCTGGTGGAGGCGCTGCAGCACCAGAGATTGGAGGGCCAATACCAGCGTTGGGGACACCGGATACGGCTTTTTTAATTTTCGGAGGTGGAGGCGGACCAGCTTCTTTCAATTGCTCTTCCAATGGTATGTTTTTGTTAATCCATTTCTTCAACTTCTCATCATAAACGAAGGCATTTTTTTCTCCCATCTTCGCTTTAATCGGTTTTGGTTTGTCATCATCCTTACCAGAACCGAAAAATTTGAACCATCCTCCTTCTTGTTTATTCTTTCTATTTTCAGTGTCTGCCTTGGAAGCTGCTGCAGCTTTCTTTCTTTCATCTTCTGCTTTGCGTTCTCTTTGTTCTTTCTCCTTTTTCTCCTGTTCCTTTTTAACAGCTTCCTCATCTTCCTCATCTTCTTCGACTATTGGAATGTAGTCTTTGACGGTATCGTCTTGGACTTCGTATTGTTGATACATTGCCAGTTGTTGCGATTGAGACAACCGCGACGAAAACAAAACCCCACCGCCAATATTATTACCATGATGGCCTCCCACAATCGAATTAGCTCTTGTGGTTAAATCAGGAGATCCTGGAACCGAAAATTCATCAAAAGTGTTGTAAGTCTGGAACTTTTCGACTCCATCGTGATTGATTTGATTTGCTTCGGGTAACCCGTAAGAACCATCAAATTTCCCATCATCCAGATTGAAACTCACATCAATATTGCTTTCCTTTTCTTTCAATTGCTCCACGTAAGGAGGTTTGAAAGAAGAAGGAACAACCAGTGGCACGCTAGGCTTAGGAGCTGCAACCGGTGGATGAGCTTCGACTGGGGGTAATGGGGTTGAAGACGTATCATTAGAGGCGTTGACATCAACATTGGGTTGGAAGTGTTTGTCCTCAAAATTAGATGATTTCTCAATTGCATTCGTAGCCTCACTGGGGATTTTAGCGGTGTCTACTTCATTCTGCATAACTGGAGTTTCTATAGGTTTGGGAGGAGCTGGTGAGGGACCTATCGAGTCACCATAACCTGGCTGGAAATTACCTTCGCTTTTAACTACTGGAGAGACAAATGCGGTATTTGAACCAGGTGGTGGCCCATACTTATTTCTTCTAGGGATTCGCTGTTGAACTGTAGCTGTACCTGGTGCGTATGGGTTAGCCCTTTGCTTTGCAGCCTTCGTAGAGGGTGGTGGAGGTGGTATCTTGACTGGAGCTTCTGGCACCTCACCTTCTTGCTTACTTGCAACGTTTCTCAATTTATCTTCAGCAATTACAGGAGTGGTTTCAACAATCTCTTCTACTATAGGATCTGACGTACCGTCTCTTGATTTGAGTTCATCTCCAAAGATTTTAGGCACCATATCAATACTTATGTCACTCTGAATAGAAGGTGAGTGGTTTTGTTGCCTTAAAACGTCAGGATTGCCAAAGTTCTCGATGCTGCCGGAGTATTTCTCAAACGAATGTCTACTCTCAGGTGGATTGGACAAAACATCAGGACCTCCATAAGAAGCATTTTGAGAGTGTCTTTGGTCATGCTCATTGAGTCTCAATGGAGACGACTGTCCAAAGTCGCGTGACAAGTGGGAATGTACAGAAACTGGGCTAGATATGTGGGCAGGACGAAATTCTTCTCCTTTATCATGATCAGTCGGTTGCTGAGATTCATTAATGGAAGAAGATTGAACTCTGTCGACATTTTGATTGAAAGGTTCATTGCCAAACGACAAATCCGGTTGATAGGAAGGCTTTAAAACTTTCGAAGGTTTTTTATGCACTCTTGAATGTGGTCCTGAATGCAATGGAAATGGAGGAGGCTGTGATTCCTGGGGATTGTGCATAAGAGAGGCTTGTTCCAGGACTCTCGAGGCAGCGTGTGGTGGTACACGAGCATGAGACTGTATCAGTAGGACATTGTCCACTGATTGCGATATACTATTCACAGGAGGGGTATTAGCCGGAGAATAATTGCCAATGTATGAATCCGATTGATGAATTACAGGCCTTTCCACGCGTGTATGCTTGGGAGATGCTTTAATTGGTAAGCTAGAATTGGCATAACTCGAGCGTCTCATGTCATCACCTTGAGCGTGAGGTAAGTATGATTGAGATTGGTGTCGAGTGGTTGGAGGCCGAGATTGATCGCTGAGGAAAGCAGCTGGTGTACCAGCAGACAAAGTGAGATCCACTGTCGAAGTAGTTCTCAGGACTGAGGGGCTGAATTTGCTAAACACTCCTGTGCTTTCCTTCTGTTCTTCGCCTCCTATAAACTTATCTAAGTGACCCCACATTTTGTCGAGCTTTACTCTGCTAATCTTATTACCAAACCATCCCTGGTCAGATTCCGAGGTGACAGTTTGTAATCTGTATGCCAAATTTTGGAATTGAAGTATTAAGGATGTACCAATATCCCCCTGATTTGTAAACAATTTCATCTTTGGAGCCAAGTAGTCAATGTATTTTTGCGCTTCAATTAAAAATCCAAAGTCAGTAAGAGATTGGGCATGTTTAAGCTTGAGTATGATTGAAAAGTTGTTATTTTCTATTCCATGATGAATGAAATCCAACACTTCTGTGTACATATGGCACATGAGTGTGGCTTTGTCATATTGCACAGTAGCACCAGGTGTACCGCTTAATGTGTTGCAAATGTCTGCAGCAAATAACTCACCTCTCAAGTGTAAGAATGGGGCAAACTCGGAACAAAATTGTTTGGAATTGCCATTGGCAGCCAAAGCTGCCAAAATGTCACGCCAATGTTGCAACGCCCATTCACCTTCTGTAGGTACGGTGTTGAAATCCATAATTGCTGACGCAGAAGCGCCAGCAAATGCCTTTATTATAATCGGCATTAAGTGGTGAACTTTACTCTGCAGCTTTTGGAATGGGAAGTTCCCACGAGCGTAGTCCGATGCAACTCTTTGGAAAGTTTCAGGCCCAAGGGAATGAGCAATAATCAAAGACATGGCGTAATCTCCTTTAGAGATGGCCAACAGTAAACCTTCTTCAGTCTTTCCAGATTGCAAATAACCTAACAAAGTGCTAAGACCGTTTGTATCTAATTTATAAGCAGATGGAGCGCCATTAGTACCCATTGGGGCATTGCCAAAAGTTTCATTGTAGTTGAAATTAGGGTTCAAAATAGGAATTATGTCCTGATGGAACGCTGAAGAGTTGACATCACCATCACATTTTACCAAGCTTAACAAGATCTGATTGAAAAGTAAGTCATTTTGCTTCAATGGATTGGGGGTGAATATATCAACATTAGTTTGAAGCCATTTCTCAACATCTTTTTTCTTCGATTTCGTGGACAATGGGCCTGGAAACTGGGAAGTTGCAATATTGAGGCCAAACTTGTGCCCGAGAGTGGTTACTGTAATAGTTTCTGTGGTGGTATTGCCCATATACATTGGGTTTGTGGCAACGGAGTACTGGTTTGGTACAAGTGAAACAATGTGACCTGAGTAACCCCAATTGAAAATTGGAAATTGTCTTTTCAGAAGAGAGGAAGGATCGACAATTTTTTCATCTTTTTGATAGATGCTATTCCTTGCATTCGAGAGTCCTCTGCTTCTGGGTGCTCTCTGTGGAAGCACCATTCCTGGTTGGCCAGCCATTTGAGGAGGAAGAGAAGGAGGAGCAACAGAACCGGTAGTAGGAGGAACGTGACCTCCTGGTGGTACTAAACCAACATGGGCGTTGGGAACTGACGGTGAACCTCCGGTCACCGGTGCATACGGATTTCCCACTTTTCCACCAATAAGAGAGCTTGCCCTAGAATGAGTTTTACGCTGACTGGAAGGAGCGTAAGGACCAGAAACTGGAACATAAGGACTAGTTGCCGAGCCATGGTTACTCAGTTTGGGAAGATTGGTCGTTACCAATGGTTGTGGTTGGACATTCACCGGTTTACGAATTCCGTTTCCTGGCGCGGGTGGGTAGAGCAGCGTACTATTTGGCACTGGAGATTGAGGGATCGGTTGACCAAATTGCTGTTGCGGAACTTGGTTGGCATATTGATTGGGAAGCAAATGCTGTTGTTGAATGTTTGGGTTGTATTGATTTCCCATTTGTGGTGGAACCGTACGCTGTTCCGGTGAGTAAGCTGTAGGAGGACCAATGTAATTGTTGCCAATTCCTTGACCCACTGCTTGAGCTTGCAATACTGGGTTTGGAGGACCTGGCTCAAATGATGCACGAGGAGCAACTATGCCAGTTGTAACTGGAGGGGTAGCTGCGGAAGGACCTTGGCCAGGCTTGGGGGCGTAAGGATTCGGTTTGGAGACAGCTTGAGGAGGACCTGGGGGTGGCGCAGAAATAGGCTGAATCTTGGATACTTGTGGCAGTGCGACTGACTTTGGCTTACTTGGACGACGAGCCTTAGCTGGCAAATCAAGAGGAAGTTCCAAGAAGAAAGAAGAGCTGTTACTTGATGCATTGCTGTTAAGTTGAGGTCTTTGAGCCCCAGCTGGAGGTTGCATTGCTTGATTAGCTTGTGGTAAAGCGTTTTCACTGGAGCTACCCATAGGTGGTGGTGCACTAGGGTTTGGGGTTGTAGAGTTTGCTCTAGTCGAATACTTACTGGCTGCCCTCAGAGGCTTGATATCGGGCAATCCTGGAAAATCGTAAGCATCGTTCTTCTTTTTAGCAGCCTCTAAGGATTGCTTAAATTGATCCGCTTCTGACGCAATAGCAGCATAATTCGGAGCCACGGGCTGTGCTTTGGGCATGTAATGGCTTTTCTTTGGGGCCTGATTTGCAACAACAGCTTGCTTTGGTGCTGGAGGTTCTGCTACTGGTTCTTCGTCAGAAAGCAACTCGTCATCAAGAAAAGCAAGTTTTTTGAGCTTGTCAGCTTTGTTTAATTCTTCAGCTGGAGCTTCAGGCTCAAATTTCGCAGCATTTTCCGTGTCATCTAAATCGTCTCCAAATATGTCATCAAGTTTTGCAAATTTGTCCACGACAGGCTCCGGAGAGAATTTGGCTTCGTTCACTATATCTTTATTGATAGACAGAAAGAAGTCGTCTTCTTTTGAAGTGGCTTCCCAAGCCAATGGGGTAGCTTGCGATTCCTCACTCTGGTTCACATTCGTCAATGTATGCAATAATTCCTCTGGGCGAGTATCGGGACCCTTAGTTGGCGATTGAGATCTCATCCTTTCTAAGCCATTTTGACCTGTCTTTGATTGTTGTTCCCATGGAAGCTCACTTTTTTCTTCCTGATTTTCCCATGGAAGACTGGTATGTTGTTCCTGATTATCCCAAGGAAAATTGCTTTCCTGTGGCTGTGTATCCCAGGGAAGGTCAGTCTCCTGCGGTTCGGAATCCCATGGAAGTTTGCTATTTTGCTGATCTTCCCACGGCAAGGAAGACTTAGATTCTTCGGGTTGCTTTTCGAATTGAGCATTCACATCGTGATTTTTCACTGAATCTACGCACTCTGCAATTGTCTCGTCCTCTGGACTTGGAGATTCAACCCCCAATCCAATAGTCTCTTTAACATCTTGTACATCTGAATCATTTGGAACATCGTCTAAGGCTTCCTGGTGTGCAAAAGTTTCATTTGCAACTGTCTTTTCAGCAGCAGCAAGTTGAGGTGTTTCAATCTTTGATTCCAGATCCTCATGTTGTTCTGAAGCTGACTTATGCAGGTTTTCATCTTGTTCAGGACGAGCAATCAAGTTAGGTAAGCTAACATCGACAGAGTTCTCTGCGGTGAAATTTGTTTCTTCGGATGTTAAGGCCTCTGTAGTGTCATTTTCAACAACTGGTGTTTCACTCACAGAATTGACTACAGAATCTTTCACTGGCTCGACAGGAAGTTCAGAGGTTTCGGACTCTTCTTTTGACCCAGTTAATTCACCGCCTTGGATCAAAGAAGGAACATGATGTGGAACCGATGGTGGCAGTGATAAATGGACTTCCTCCTCCGGTTGTTCATCCTCCACAGCATGAATAGTCTCTCTTTCCAAATGAATTCTTTCGAGGTTTGGCTGCTCCGTTGTAGGATCACATTCATCATGGTTTTCGATCCCTTCAACAGCCAATTGGTCTTGAGTAGGCTCAAATTGCTGCTTTTGGTGCTGTTCTTCTAGATCATCCGGTATGTACTCTTGTAACTTTGATGCCGGCATTCCCCCGATCAATGTAGCTTGAAAGTCCGCTTGATGCTCAGTAGTATATTCTTTATTATCTTCATTGTTATCGGGCAATGATTCCTCTTCAAAATGTTCCAGTGTCCCCAATGGATCATTGTCTTGTGAATCGTGGCCTTCTACGAGGCTCTCGACGGCGTGTTGTGGCGACTGTGGGAGGCTCTCATGTTGCAATTCTGTACCTTCTGTATCATCCGATGTCTGTGCTGTACGTCTAGCCTTCTGTCTGGCCTTTTTGGCCTTGTTCTTGCGACTCTTACTCGACCCTGGCCCGGACATGGTGTGTTTGGTGGAACAAATATAAGGGCCTTTTTTCAACGAAAACGCGCTTGCTCGATATGGCGGGGGTTTAGTGAGGATTTGGTGAGGAGGGGTCTGGGGAAGAAGGGTCTTGACAAGGGAGACTACGGGCTGGGAATGGTCAGATAAAGTGCAATTGAATATTTAGAGGTTAAAGTAAATACATTTAAATTCAAAAGTGATCTTCATCGAAAGCAAAAGAACCCAGATAATTGGTTAATGATTTTTAAGGGTCCGTTAGCTGAGTTTAAACGAGTGGGATATTGTGAAAGTGAGATTGCAACTACACCCTGCACATAGCGCTTTCACAGTGAGAAATGGCAAATTATTAGCGATGAAAGTCAAATAATTCTCTTTTAAAGAAAAAAGTGATTGGAAATGTTTGACAGGGAGAAAACTATTTAATGGTGGTGCATTCAGACCTTTAAATGGTTTGAAGGTCGAAAAGGTAGATGAACGGGTGATTTTTAAATTGTGAATATGAATGATAGCTAACGAAGTATTTAGTTAAAGTAGAGAATTATTTGGTAGCAGTAAGAAAACCATGGCTATTATTTAATGCACTAAAGGGTTTATTTTCATGCAAGAACATGCTAAAAGAATTATAGAGATTCCCAAACATCATGGTTCGTATAGTTGACGACGCCATGAAGATTGGTTGTAATTAATTTAACAAACTCCAAAATTCCTTGATTGGCCTCTTAAATACCCAAGTTTGCTATTATATTATATCCTTTAATCACCATCTTTTCATTTCGAAATGACACTAATTATTCACCATAATATAATTTTTTAATGGTTCCCCGTTTCCACCCAAAATCGCCGATGCCCTTATAATGTATCACAAGATCAAAGCAATCAATAAGTATCTCCAACTAGTGTTCAATCTATCCCGTGTATTGCCGTGCTTTCCCACTATCCAAATTTTTGCCTCGACGTGTGCCTCACACGTACTTCAATGTGCCTTACTGTCTGAGCCGTTCTTTCGATGGCTTCACGGCCCCACGACGATTTTTAATTTTTTGAAATTCCTTAATCTGGTCATCGGCTTGGCCCTTTTCAGTGCCGCTTGTTCTGCTTTTCATATTAATATTCTTCACTCCGTCCTCAGACAAAGAGTCTCTTTATATTCGCCCTTCATGTCCAAATATTACGAAGCGGTCTCTGGAAGCCTCATTCCATCGGCTTATAAGCTTGATGTGTTTGCAGTGGATGTGGATAACTCCTCTTTTCTGGGTAAGGTGTCCATTGAATTGGCTGCTAAAGAGGAGGCCCATTTCTTGGAATTAAATTACAGAGACTTGAACATCACTCAGCTGGGTATATCAATCACAGCAGATGATTCCGTCGTGAACATTGATTCTTTGGAATTCAATAAAAAGAAAGAATCTTTCAAAATCAATTTTGCATCACCCATTTCTTCGGGTGCTCTGGTTTTTGCAACCGTGGAGTACACCGGGGTTATCCAAACTAACATGGCCGGGTTCTATAAATCCACATACAAACAAGACAATGAAGAAAAAGTTATGCTTTCCACTCAATTTGAGGCGACGGACGCAAGAAGGGCCTTCCCTTGTTTAGATGAACCTGAATACAAAGCCACCTTTCAAGTAACTGTCACCATTCGAGATGATTGGACCGTTCTTGGTAATACTGCTATAGAATCCACTACCCAATTGTCAGAAAACTTGAAATCTGTGACTTTTGAAACAACCCCAAAGATGTCAACTTATCTTTTGGCCTGGGTTTGTGGTGATTTCGAATATATTGAATCTTTTACAGATCTCGATTATCAAAATGGAGTGAAGCTTCCAGTGAGAATTTATACCACCCCTGGTTATATTGAAGAGGCAGCATTCGCCCTGGAAATAGCTCCAAAAATCGTGGATTACTTCCTGACAATTTTTGAAATCAAATATCCATTACTGAAACTTGATTTGATTGCCGTACATGCCTTCTCCCATAATGCAATGGAGAATTGGGGCCTCATCACTTATAGATCAACTGCCTTGTTGTTCAATCTGGAAAAATCCGCTCCCTTGTATAAGCAGAAAGTTTGTTATGTGGTGGCTCATGAAATCGCTCATCAATGGTTTGGTGATCTTGTCACTATGCAATGGTGGGACGAATTATGGCTTAATGAAGGATTCGCCACCTTCGCTGGCTATGCTGCTGTTGACTACTTGTTCCCAGAATGGAACATCTTTGCAACTTTTATCAACGATTCTCAGCAATTTGCCCTTTCCCTAGACGGTTTGAAAAACTCCCACCCTATCGAAGTGCCAGTCAAAGATGCCCTCGATATTGATCAGGTTTTTGATGCTATTTCATACTTGAAGGGTGCCCTGGTTATTCATATGATCTCCAGTTATCTTGGAAGAGACATTTTCTTCAAGGGTGTAGCACTTTACTTGAAGAGAAACCATTATGCTAACGCTACTACAAAAGAGTTATGGGCTGCTATCGAGGATGTTTCTAATGAACCAATCTCTGAAATGATGCACAACTGGATCACCAAGGTTGGATTTCCGGTTGTCAATGTATCTATTGATTCTGATTCTGGTAAATTGAGAGTTTCCCAGGAACGATTCTTGAACTCTGGTGACGTCAAAGCTGAAGAAAATGAAACCAAATGGTGGATCCCACTCAATTTGTCGACAGGTCCAGGTGAAAACGAATCCGAAGCCATAATTCTTAAGGAAAAGTCCCAAGAATTCGATATTAGTGGAAAAGATTTCTTTAAACTTAACAAGGACACTACAGGGTTCTTTAGGGTATGTTACTCCCCTGAGGTCCTTACAAAGTATATTTTGCCCAACTTCGATAAACTTTCGGCACTTGACAAGACTGGGCTCTTGTCTGATATGAAGACTTTTGCTCAAGCTGGTGTCATTGAACCATCTGTTGTACTTGACCTCATCAAAATGTTATGCGATTCGAATGAGTTAAAAGATGATTATACCGTTTGGCAAGCAGCTGGAAGTTCGTTCAACAGCATCTACACTACTTTTGTCGACATGCAAAGTGAGTTGATCAGCTTTGCCAAATACATTTACGGTGAAAAGGCTGTGGCCCTGATCTCCAGTAAACCCACTGACTTTGTCGAAAACAATTTGAGACGACTTTTGTTGGAAAATGGTCTGGAATTCGAAATTGAGGAGGTTTCTGAGTACGCAGAAACATTATATCAGGACTGGCGCAGTTTCGGAAAATCGTCTGACTCTTCTTTGCGTTCGTTTGTTTTGAGTCATATGTCAAGATCCTCGAAGATGAACGATGAGATCTTCGACTGGATGATGCAAGATGTTACCAACCCAACCACTCTTGATTCTAGAGAAATTACTTTGGCTGCTCTTGGAAACACCAGAAAGCAAGAATTAATTGAGAGACTTTTGCGTAGCATCTTAGACCCAAAAGTCGTTCCGACTATGGACGCACATTACCTTGGAGTGACCCTTGCTAAAAATAAGCATTCAAGTGAAGTCTTCTGGGAATTTTTCAAGGCCAACTATGATTCTTTTTACAAAATAATGTCCACCAATATGGTTGTGCTTGATAGATTTATTGGCCAAACATTAGGATTGTCACACTTGGAAGAAAGAGCCGACGATATTGAGAGGTTTTTCTCCGATAAGGATATCCATGGATTCGAAAGGTCATATGCCAAAGTCATTGACAGCATCAGAAGTAGAGCAAAGTATTATCAGAAAGGAAGTGCAAGTGTTAAGAAGTGGTTGGAAGATAACAAGTTCTAGTAAATACCGAGATTTGTTGGAAAAAAAAAAGGAGTATTTAGAATAGATACATGTACATATTAATTCACGAAACGTGTCTAAAGATATATTTACTAATTATACAACCACGTCTGATCTAAGCCTCAGCATCGACCTTGTGCTCGTGGTTAACGGCGTATCTACCGGAAGGATCAGCGTTACATCCCCACTCGGCCTTTGGAATCCATCTCATGACGGTCAGGGCAGCAGCCTTCAGTCCTGGGAAGAGAGCATCGAACTTGCATCTGTACCAGTAAGCCTCCTTGGTAGTTGGGATGTCATCACCCCATTCAGCCTTAGGGTTGGCAAATTCTTCATCAGAGACGGCCTTCTCAGCAAATTCCTTCAAGCCATCAATCCACAGGTAACCGACACCATCAGAAAACTGTTCCTTTTGTCTGTAAAGAATTTCCTTTGGAAGGTAAGGCTTGACATCTGGTTCATCAGAAGTGTCAAAGGCCTTTCTCAAAATGTATTTTTCGATCTTTCCTTCCTTTGGCTTGATGAGTTTATCTTCTGGGTTAATGTTCATGCAGACGTTCAAGAATTGCTTGTCCAAGAAAGGAACTCTAGCCTCCAAACCCCAAGCCATGGTGGACTTGTTGGCACGCAAACAATCGGCGTAATGAAGGTTTTTCACTCTTTGTACACATTCTTCGTGGAAATCCTTTGCTGATGGAGCGGCTCCAAAGTACAAATAACCACCGAAGACTTCATCGGAACCTTCACCGGAAAGGACCATCTTCACACCTTGAGCCTTGATTTTACGAGAAAGCAAGTACATTGGGGTGGATGCACGGATAGTGGTGACATCGTAAGTTTCCAAGTGGTAGATGACATCGTCCAAGGCATCCAAACCTTCGTCCAATGTGAAAGTGTGGGAGTGGTGAATAGTACCAATGAAGTGAGCAACCTTTTCGGCAGCAATAAGATCTGGGGCACCTGGAAGACCAATAGCAAAGGAGTGAAGCTGTTGGGTAAAACCAGAGTTGTGGAGGGAACCAGACTCATCAACACCGGTCAATTCCTTGTTAGCATCGATACCACCTTTAGGGAAGTGGGAGGCAGCCTTTTGGGTTTCCCTAGCAGCGATAGCAGCAATAAGGGAAGAGTCCAAACCACCAGAAAGCAAAACACCGTAAGGAACTTCGGCCATAAGTCTCTTTCTCACAGCCAATTCCAAAGTTTCTCTAACTTCCTTGTAGTCAACGTTCTTGGTTGGGACCTTGGAAGCATCCCACCAGTTTGGAGTGAAGTAACGAGTGAGCTTATCAGATTCACTGTCGTAGACGTGACCTGGTGGGAAAGCGATGATGTCGTCACATTCGTCGATCAAACATTTCAACTCAGAGGCAAAGTAACGAGTTTCTGGGCTCTTGGAGGACTTACCCAAGTACAAGGTAGTGATTCCGATAGGGTCTCTGGCAGCGATAATTTTATCATTGGCCTTGTCGTGCAAGACAAAAGCAAACATACCGTCCAAATACTTTGGAGCATCAGTACCGTACTTTTGGTATAATGGGATGATTGGCTCACAGTCAGAGTGAGATTGGAATGGGTAGTCCTTGAATTCATCTCTCAACTTAATGTGGTTGTAAATTTCACCGTTGACGGCCAAAGCGTATTGCTTGTCCTCAGAAACAAGAGGTTGAGCACCAGAGTCCAAACCGACGATGGCCAAACGTTCATGACATAATATAGTCAGGTTTTGAATGATGTTACCAGACCAGTCTGGACCACGATGACGCATTCTCTTGGAGTTTTGAAGGGCCTTGCCCTTGAAAGTCTCGACATCTTTTTGTCTGAAAGCGGCGTAGATACCACACATGCTTTATAGATTAGTAGTGATCTGAGGTGAGTTGACTCAATGGAAAAGATATCAGAATTTTTTTTCACTCGATTTGGCGGATGAAAAGAGTCACAAAATAATTATTGGTGCCGGATAATGAAAAATAAAATTGCCAATCCGGAAGAAATCGCACATATTTAAGCACCGTGATGACTAGCGGAAGACTGCATGAGTCACCGATAGGAGGGACCGGGTGAAGTGAGCCGGTCGATACGGCACTTGGAGGAAACAGGCGACAAGCAACAAGAATATACAATCTATTTATTCTATCAGCTTATTTCAGGCCATCCCAACCTTAGATTATCGGTAGTTTAGATTAAGGCGTAATCTTTCAAAAAACGTAGCTGCTTTTCTCATTTGGTGGAAGGTGCTGCAGACAGATGTGACTATACGGCGTTGGATAAAGTCCCGGAACGCATATTGTCTAGAATTGATTAGCTATTTAGCATAAGGCTTGAGCATATCATTAGTTTATCAGTTGTAAGATAGTCAACAATATGGCATTGTACTTGATGAAGTGTTCTCTTCATTGGATCGTTTTTTGTGTTGTAATAGCTCTATTTTTCATCAACACATTACTAAAGGTCTTTTGTCGCTTGACTCAAAGCGGTAGTGATAGCGAGCACCGTCGCCAAATCAGGCGAACGATTTATTTCTGGGGCAGCTATTTTTTTTTCGTTTTTGTTCTTCAAGTACACACTAATTGAATTGACAAAGCCGATGAATAGATAACAATAATAAACATCTCAACAGAAAAAAGGCCGATTATTTGGAATTCAACTACTGTGCTTGATTGTGAATTAGGTTGATAGCACTTAACTCTTTGGACATTAGCAATTTTGATGTTCATTAGTACCACATGTTCTTAACATGTATTGAATATTCTCACAAATTCATCCGGTTTCTCTCAGTGTTTTACCCCTCTCTCCCATTTATAATGCTTGAGAAGCCGTCAAATATGAAGTTTGCACTGGGCTATTTCAACACTGAATTTCTTGGGCAGTGATCTTTTATTTTGAAAAGCCAATGATTGTCAACTTAACTAGATTTGAACGAATTCTAGCTTTTCAAAACACATTTTCGCTCTCCACAATTTCTTTTTATCGATCATAAATATCCTACTATTCAAATATTTTCCTGCACACAGGTGCCACACTACCTCACCAATTTGTTTTCGATCCTCCATATTCCCCCAAGTCGCCACCATGTCCCTTCAAAAGCTCACTCAGGAGCTCTATCAATTGTTTGAGGCAGGCAACTATGAAGCCAGTCTCAAACTTCTTGTACCCATCAAAATCGAGCTTATTCAGAACAACCTTCTTGTACCCACCTCCACTCAGTTTGACTCAAAAGACAAAAAGAATGATTTCAAGATTGCCCAAAAGATTCTCGAAATCGGTGCCTTGTCATCGCTTTTATCAAACAACTACCAACAATTCGAGAACTATTTTGCACAGTTACGCCCATTCTACTTGAACTCTGGTCTTCTTTCCAAAAATGAATTGAACACAGAGACAACAAAGATCATTTCCCTCTACCTTTTGTACTTGCTTCTGCAAGGTCAAACCCTGAAATTCCATATAGAAATGGAAACTTTGTACAACTCTTCACAATACAATGTGGACCAAGACAAATTTCTTCAATTCCCAGTCAATCTTGAAAGATATTTCATGGAAGGTAATTACATTAAGGTTTGGAAGTTGTTACAAGATCCATCAAACTTGCCATGTGAGGAATATGGTCATTTCACAGAAACTTTGCTCAATGCTTTAAGATACGAAATTGCTCTTTCTTTGGAGAAATCCTATTCCACATTACCTATCAGTAATTGCAAGAACTTGCTTTACTTTCCGCAGGAACTGCTGGATGCTCAATTTGAAGAAGTCTTAAGAAATAAGTTAGCCATTGACAATTGGGTTTTCAAAAATGGAAAGATCTACTTTACCGGCGATACCGACGAAAATAATGACGTCAAGGGTGACACTTCCGTTATAAATAATGTATTGAACTATGCAGAAGAAATAGAGCTGATTGTATAGAAGAATGGAATAAACGACTAGAATACACTGAGTAAGGAGGTTTAGTAGCATTTCTGATCAATTCTCTAAGGATGTGTAGAATCCTTTGTATGCATCTTCGAGATCTTCGAGGAACTGATCTGTATCCTTGGATGATAATTCTTCGTTCTCACCTAACCCATTAAGCTTGATCAACCACGATACCAATTTCAGTTTTCCTGGGAAATCAATACTGTGAGGAACATCCCCTGACTTCAGTATTACTAGGTCATTCAAACTTACTACCAAATTCGATAATAACGGATGTAATTGTGCCTTGGTCTTATAGTCGAGCTTCAAAGCATCCATGCATGTGATATAATTACCAGTAGCCTCAGCAACCAAACGTGCACTTTTGATTCCACCGTCTGCCTGGCTATGTATTTGTGCTCCCATGGCTTCAATTGTGGCAGGAATTCCGGCTTCTATCCGTTTGATGGCCAATGGACAGCTCAAATTAAATTTTAACAGGAATAGGGTCAAGAAATTCAGGTTGTCAGTGGCGAGATCGGGAAGCATTTTAAGTACAACTTGCTTGTAGCTTTCCAATTCCATGCTTTTAAGTATTATCAGATATTGGTTGATCAAACGGAGCACAGTCAGGGTATATTTATCCTTATCTGTGACATAGTCTTTCAAGAATGATTTCTCCACTAATTCAAGCACTTGTAAAATGGAGAATATTTCCGCAAGATCATCTAATACCTGCCTATGCTGACCCAGCTCTATGAGGGACGCTCTGGAAACCTCCTGATGGTACTTTATATGGCTTTCGGTCGCTGGACCGTACGACGTATGCGTTGTGGGGGCGTAGGATGGTGGAGAAGGCATACTTTTAAAGTGTCACAAAATGCGCACGGAAATGGTGAAAGATGAAGGGACCGAATTTGCAAAGTTCCACGGATAACTTTGACTTTTTTTGAAAAAGATCAATTAAGTAAGGCTCTTGTAGCATTTTTGTAGTTTTCTCTGGTATTTCTCTTTGTAGTAGCATTTTATTGTTGCTGTAAATCTTAGTAAACTTAATTTCATTTCACTTCATGATCTACTAAATATATTTTACGATGTTTATTGCAAAAAAGGGTGAAAATATCTTTTATTTGCAAAGCATTAACAGAGAATATAACAACGAATGCCCCATCGAGTTACTTGTTAGCACTGACAGATCTGCTCTACATTTCAATAAGTCATTCCATTTTTGTGTCCGTGTTTAAGCATTATGTATTACTCTTTATTTTATTTAATTGTCCAGTGATCGGCCTTAATCACCATTTCATTCATTCATAATCATTTACCTATGCAATCCTTCCCCATTTCATTTTATTCGATACTCATTGAGTCTTCTGAATTATGCCTTTAACCTATCAGTCGATTTGTGTTTTGTTGACGTGTCGTATCTTTCCAAATGTTCCTCCAAACCCTAACTTCTCCCAGTCTTGTCTACTATAATAATAACAAGTAGGCGTGCTGCGTTGTCTCTTGACGACATCTTCAACGGCCTCGAACTGGAAATGCTTTCGAGTGAGCCAACTTATAGCATCCTTACCGAATTTATATTTTGCAATATCACATTGGCGATATATCCATTGCAAAAGATACTCACTACTGGATCGATTATAGGGGCTCACTGTAAGTGGTATTCTCATGTCCATATCTTTTCCCTTTGAAAGTTTCACTTTTATCACTATTTCGTAACGGAGACTGTAGAATTTCCCAGTACTCGTGAATCCCTGAGTATGGGTGATGGGATGGTCTTCTTCAAGTTCATTAACAAAAGTATAGCTGTGAATATTGGCAACGGTTACAATCGTATTATCTCGACATTCGTACCCAGCAACTTTAAAATCCTTGAGTGCTTCGAAAGATCCTAGAGCATCATTTTCTAGTGGCAACTTGGACGAAAACATACAAACCTCTGGTTCAGCCGATAATTTGACACCACCAGCACTTACAGTCCCACCTGGCTGCATTAATGTGTAATCCTTCGTAGTAGTGAAAAGCTTACTCTCTCGATGAGGTGCAATTCCACCTTCATGGCACTCCATAATTTCTTTGATTTGCATGGTCAAGTATTTCATCTTTAAGTTCTTCCGTATATGGTTATGAAGCACATTGGTCAGTACAGAAACAGCCATTGAGATTTCATCTCCCGGGCCGACAGCACTGTAGGGCATATCTACATTTACCACTACCTGATTATCCAAGGAAACCAGCTGCTGACAACTTTGCTGATTGAATTGACGATACAAAGGCAAAGAATCGTAAGCCTTGATTGGAACTGAAAATTTCTCGGTTTCAACTGTCTCAGATGTTGATGATTTGCCCAATGCTACAATAACCCAAAGCCAATGTGTAGTCAGAGACGACCAACCGGGAAGCCAGGCTGAAGAAGGTACATCTGGTGGCAAAGCGTAAAGTACTGGAATGTCCAACCCCAATAATTCCTGTCCAAATGAAACTCCTGGAGGTCGATAAACGACGTCATCTATGACTTTGTACTCACGAAATGTCTCTGTCGGGGATATTTTTGATGGGAGAATCACTTTTTGTACGGTTCTAAGCTCTAAAGTTACCAGTCGGACAACAAAGGGAGCTCCTGTGGCAGATCGAATTTGGATCGCAGTCTCTAGTCGAGGCTTAGGTATGGTTAGTTTGAAATGGTTGAAAAGAATGTTTTAATGTACTTACTAAGCTGGCAGGTACTCCCAAGCACCCATGAACTATGGGACTTTGGGATGCCTCAAGATTGATGTTAATAGCGACTGGCGCCTTTGGCGGCGGCATTGGCTGATCTAGCGCTTAAATATGAAAAATCCATTTGTGAGAAAAATAAAACCAGTACAGATATTAGCGAGTAGTAGTAAAGATGGTGCAAAATTAATACAGGGTGAGTTGAGAACACTCTTAAGTGAATTTGCGTCAGTAGACAATTCAAAAGAAGACCTTTGAATTGATCTTGACCGCTTTTGATTGAACATATATCCATTTACTGGGAAAAAAGAACGGTTCAGTCTTTAGTTGGTACTGTATCTCACCACGTCCCTAATTCAAAAGATTGCCGGGAAAATAGCGTACTTTTTCGCAGAACCTCGCGCGCGATAAAAGTTTAGTGACTGACGTGCGCTAGCGGACAAATTGATTACCACAAAGAGTAGACATAACCCGAAATTTTGCTTATTTGAGGACAGGATATGTTTATCGGAATATGCCATGGCCAAGACCGTCATGTATATCACTACTTCGTCGAGGTAATGCGCTGCAGCAACGTATTGGAAAAGTCCACGAGTGGGCTCGGAATACTTGACAAGAGTCTTTAAATAGAAATGGTTGCAAAATTGGTCGATATTTGCTGCAGCAAAAATAGCTAACCATGCATACTGAAGGGAGTTAAGATTTTTATATAAATCAAAATCAACCCATTGAAGATAATTCAGTTGCATTGTTAATCCTGTGGTCATGGCAATGGCCAGATAAAATATGACACCGGCTGCGTAATGTGTAATATTTATTCGCGCCGTGGGACTGAAATTAGTGATAAGCATGCTTTCGACGAGACGACGGGCTGATTGAATAAGTATCATGTGGGATAATATAGGGCAAATCAGGGTTGAAAAATCATTTGATTGCACATTGATTAAAGGAACGAATCCTAAGGTGGCCAAAGTCCCCCAAAACATCCTCGGATAACTCAAAATGATCACTATTAATGAAAAATAGTACACATAAAAATGCAAGAACCATTTTTTTGGCACTGTTAAATGCTGAGATATCCATGTAATTATACCGGCTGACAGACCCGACTGATCCCAAGTCTTTCCATAAAGAAGCAATATGTGAAGCTGAGGGATGATTGTAACCACCAAAACACTACCTATAGCCCCCAAAAGCACGAAACTGATGATATATTCTATGGGTGCTTGCATGGCGATGAGGTTTTAATTTAGTGAAAAATAATTACCTATTTACAAGTGAAATTGTGAAGCGTTAAAATAGTTTATAAAAGTAAAAATGCATTAATTAACAGTATTGCTTAGGTTTATACCAATTGCAATAAACTTCAAGCAGTGATTATCAGAGCTTACAATTAAATTTAATTATTAACTTATTATATTAACAAATGATTCTCTAATTTACATGAATTATGCATCAAACCTGTGCTTAACGACCAATGTACTTCTTCTCAAATGGTCTGACGACATTGAAACCAATAAAGGCAAAACCGAAAGCCAATTCAAAACCAATGTCACCACCGAAATCACCGATCATAGCAGCAATTGGACCTTTGTACCAAGATTGATCCATACCGACGACGGCACCGGCAACACCACAACAGAATCCAAAGACACCGGCAATACCGACTGGGTATTTCAGCTTGTCATCACAGTTCAAGTAATCGTATCTGGAGAAGTCATTCTTGTTGTAAATGAAGTGTTCAGACAAACACATAGATTGGTAAATGGCCAAGTAGTAACCAATCAAGTTCATGAAATTGTCCATAGCAGTGTCGAAACTGTAGTAAGCTGGAATACAGATAGCCAAAGTGACGAAGTTACCAGCGATGGTCCAGAACACTCTTGGGACCTTGGTCAATGGAGAGGCAAGAGCCTGGGCAGACAAGGCAATAGAGTACATATTTGGAATGTTGTTGGCAACGGTAGAAAGAGACAAAAGGACACAGCAGAATTGTCCAAAACCGTGAAGAGATTCGTCAACCAAAATACCGTACATCAAACCACCAATGGAGTCTTCACTGTACCATTTACCCAATCTGGTGGTTGGGTCAGTGGCAGTAGTGGCACAAGCAGCACCAAGAGTCAATCCAAGAATCAAAGTTGGCCACAAGGACAACAAAATGTAAGCAAAAATCTTAAGGGAGTTAGCGTTTCTTGGTTGGTAGACAGTGTAATCGGAGGCATATGTAGTCCAACCGGTGGCGAAACCGTAAACAGCACCACCGAAGGACAACACGGAACCAGCAGTGGTTGGACCACCTGGGAAACCACCACCAACAAACTCTCTAGTGGCACACAATCTAGCAAGGATAATAACGAAAATGATGGCATTTGGAACCCAAGACCATTTTTCATAAAGGTGAATAATGTGGTAACCGAAGAAAGTGACCAAAATAGTTAAGATGATAAGAATCAAACAACCGGCCCATGGAGGCAAGGCACCGTTGTTGACAATGTGCAATAATTGAGCGGAGGCCATAATGTTGACGGCACCCCAACCAACACAAGCAATCATGTTAATAAAGGCAAAGATTCTCATACCAAAGTCACCAACGAGAAACTTGGAAAGGAAGATTTGTCTGAGACCCAACTTTGGACCAAAGACGGAGAAGTAAGCGACTGGAATGGCACCAATCAAGGAAAAGAAAATGATAGTGATAAAAGATTGCCAGAAGGTCAACCCGAACAAACCAGGACCAAGGGCACCAAGAGAAATGGTGGCAATGACCAAGTTAGCAGAAAGCCACATTGAGGCGGCATTCCATGGGTCTTCACCGAGTTTTTCTTCATCGGTGACGAGTTCAACACCTTTAGTCTCAGCCTTCAACATCATTGCGACGTTGTTAATAAAGGAGAGGTTCTTGGCGGTCTTCAACTCGGTTTGACCGGCATTTTCGACGGATGACTCAACTTCGTTGACCAGCTTCTTGTCGGCGTGCTTTTCAATATCAATGGAGGACATTATAACTAGGGATAATTGTCAAATTAAATGGGAGGATAGAAGTCAGAGTGAACTGATTCAGGGGTATGGTGTGGGTTTAATAGGTTAAGATGGGGATGGAAGTCTTAAAAGACAGGGTCAACTTGCGTTGTAGTGGGTGAATTGAGGGGGTTGCTGATGAGCTAATAAAGTAAAGAAGTCAACTGGAAATAGTTAACTGATCACTTTATATCAAAATTTGAATTTTAGTAAACTTCAAAAGCCGAATTTATCTTCTGCAATCAAGGAATAGTTAAAATTCACCACGGTGATTCAATATTCGCCGAGTAGTGGTTTGGGGTTATGGTTTTTTTTTGCAAAGTATGAAATCGCAAAAAAATGTGTTTCCGATGAGCTTATAAAATTACTCAAGGAACGTTCAACTAAAGAGTTTTTGAAAGACTGGCGAAGGTCGACTGTTTTCAAGAACAAGTTGGACGGGTTTTATATTCTGTTTCCTAGAAGAACACTTGGATGAAGCAGATAAAACAATCAGGCAACAGCTGTTTTGATAATTAATTCATTCTGGAAAACTTCTTCTTATATATCTATGGACGGCATTATGATATGCATTACATTTAAAATGTAAAAAAATAATTTACTATGTGAAGGGCACCATTTATTTTACAGTGCCGCAGGCTCGCCGCGGCTTATCTTGAAAAAATTTAGCTTCATCAACTTTGATAAGAAGGTGGAGAGGCGGTAGAGATAATTAGAAGGGTGGGGATATCGAGTGGAGAAGTGAGGGAAATAAGTTGAAATATTTAAAAGTTATGAACTACAAGTTATTAAACTTGAATTATTGAGTAATCGACCAAATTCGTTGAAGCCTACCTCGTTCCACTCGAGCTAAATTCGTTAATTGTTAGGCGGTTTTTTTTTCCGCTGGCTTTTCTAACAATCCATTGGATCTTCCGTTCGATTATATTTTCATTTCTTTTTTTTATTTATTTCTATAAATGTGCCAAAGCGAAAAAGTGCCTTACCCGTTATACTACTTTTAGGCCAGGGCACTGTGCCGGAGTCGCAAGTGGGGCGGATCTGATACATTTGGCGTCTCACTTATTTACCTAATGCAGGAAGATAATCGATTTTCTCTATTGTCGATTGGTGGCCGCGGTACCGCGGCGATAACGGCTCGTTTAGGTGTATGGTTTAATTAATAACGCTTATCTCAATCCAGGTATTGATTACAACCTGTGGAGAGGTGTAGATCTGTCGGACTTTACCGACTTTAAACTTTTGCTTACTTTATTGTTACAATGCTTCGACCAGTTTCTTGTATTAACGGTCTCAAGGTTCATTTGATCTTTACTCATCATTGCGTTACAGGCTTCATGCGTCACCCTTCTCAATTTTGAAAAAGAAAAATCCATATGCTCCTGTCCTGTCAGCGTCAGTAGAGAAACGGTGCTCCGGTTATAGTTGACGCTAGTGTAATGCAGAAACGTCAATATCGCGAAGATACATAGAGACGTTTAAACAATCCTGCTTAAGAAGTTGATTAGATAAAAGATATCTTTATCATCCTACAATCATCATATCTTGTATTACTGTTATTACCGATACAACTATGAAAGTTAATCCGTTTGAAAATTTTCGGCAGTCGTTATTTTCATGCAGGTAATCAGAGCCATTCCACTGAGCGAAACCTGGTGATGTCAATAAAAAAAAAGAGCCTGAATTAACGTATCGAGGAAGTTGTAGCGATGGGAAAATATGCGAAATGACCCGGAAACGCTTTTGAGATGCACTAAGCGTACGTAGACGTGAATCATCAGATGATCGCTTATTCGTCCGGGTTATGAATAGAACACTTGTACATCTGTCGGTGTTTGGATGTGCCATGAGACGGAGTCAGTCCAATTTCAATAATATCTGATTATGGTGCATAATTTAATTCTTTGTGGATGCATAATAATCAAGTTCAGCCGTAGACCGTTGATTGAGATTAACAATCAAATATAACTCTTGGAACTGTTAGCGAAATTAGAACGCAGAAACTTACAATGTTATTTTTTTTTGTTAAGACCATCTTTACTTAATGGGAAACCATACTGTCTTACATATTAAATTGTGTAATAGTAAATACTGAATTAATTGGCTATTGACATAACACATAAAGGGTATCAAACATGATTTTCTCGAAGGAGACGAGACGAGACTCACGTTACATAAATTAATTCAGAACATCTATATTAGTGGAAAAACCCTAAGTTTTCATTAATCTAGTTTAAAACATCTATCCGATTATAGCTCGACCTAGTCAAGACTTTCATTTCCTCGTACCGAATACGAGCCCCAAGACAAGCGCCAAAATAACAATGATAAGAACAATAATACCAAAACACCACCATCTCTTCTTTCTTGCTTTCTTTGCACTGATAACAGCTTTGTCAGTGTGTCCAACACCTTGCTCGATATCGTGCTGAGCACCAGCAATTTGTTCATCAATTTGCTGGATGGGTTGATCTTGTTCAACGACCAATTCTTCCATATCATGGAACAACTGAGTCAATTCACCCATAGTCTTTTCCAACTTGAGCAATTCTCTGTGTCTAGCTTGAACTTCGTTCAACACAGTTCTAGCTTCACCACGTCTGTTAGATTGCATCAAGGCTTGTTGGAAGTATTGTGATGAATCACCTTCTTCGACAGCAACCTTGACCTCTTCTTCAGAGGCATCTGGCTTTACGATTCTGTATTGTCTTTCGGCTTGAACCTTAGTTTGTTCTCTGTTGTTCAGTTCAATCATTCTGTATTCTTGAATAAGTTCGAGGAATCTTCTTCTAACTGCTTCAGCTTGATCTTGCTTGTCCTTTTGACGAGACGAAACTGCTTGTTGTTGGACATTTTTGATTCTACTTTTGAGTTCCAATTGCAACAGTTGAGCTTCGGCAACGAGTGCATCGACTTGACGAACATTGTAATCACTGTCTTCTTCGTTTAAGTCAGCCTCTTGTAAGAGACTTCTTTGCTTGTTGGAAATAAGGTTTACCAAGTTACCATATTGGTCCAATGAGTTATTTATATCTTGAATTTCATTCATGAATGAGACGAAGTCATCCCCTCCATAGTTGTTCAATTCATACGAATTGCCGTTGTTGTTGTAGGACATCACGTCGAGGTGGTAGGACACAAACTTGGATTCGTGGAGCTAGTTAAAATAGAAAAATTAATTTTTTGTGTAAGAGGGACGAGACGAAAAAAAAAGCGACTTGGAAAAAGAAATCAAAGCAAAACAAAGGCCACTATTTTAATACGAGTGGACGATCTGTGGAAGGACAGGATTAAGATGAAGGTCAGTTACTGCAAATTTACGCCAGCACAAAAGAAAAGTTAAATGTTCCGACATGACCGACTGCGGTATAATCGTTTACGGCTCTTAATTTGACCGGGGCTTGAAGTCTTTTAATTGTTTCCGGGCCGATCAGTGAAAGCGTGACGAATGAATTTTTATGACCGCGCAAAGAGATAGTGGGTAAAATTTCACCACGGGCACTTCATATGCCAAACTGGGTAAAAATTATTAATATGAGGGAGGCTGAGCGAGAATCGCGACTGAATTTAAAATGTTTCAAATTTGGGGAAGGGTGGTACTTTGGGATTACCGAAGGGCGTTAAATAGTGTTCCTAATTTGTTGTGATATTTCAATCACCGATGGCATACAAAATATTTACTTTTTAAATCGATTTGCACCTACTCCTTATCTCTACTGATAATTATTTCTTTGGAAACAATATTTCCAATGCTTCTTATGCCCTTGCTGTGCCTCAACTTTGCCTCTGTTGTACGAAGAAGTGTCATTACCTCAGAAATCCAGAGATGCTATTTTTGGGTACGCTGCATTTACTTTGCTACCAATATAATTTTCCTGCACCGTCACTATAAGCTAAGTAACTACCAAAATCAAATTTTAATTCCTTTGATAGTTTTTGCCACTTAATCCAAGTCTTGACGTATTCCGGTGCTCAATTTTTACACTTGATCATCACTAGATCTCCTTACTCTATTCTTTTAGTATCATTCCAAACCTTTTCTAACTGGGCTTTCCTTAAGAGTGCAACGATGTATATACAGGCCTCCCATTTTCGAATAGTGCTTAATTAATTTATCCCATGTTCTCACATTCATACTACCATATCTAAATCTACTACTATGGCTACGTTTGTCTCCTCAGAACATCAGGCTGCAGGCCATGATGGTTGTCTTACCTCCGAGGAAGATGGATCAGTGTTTGCAAAGCTTACATTGCCACAAGAAATTGAATTTTATACGAAAACACAGGAGATCAGTGAAGAAATTCTTGATGGTGAAGAGGCTCCACTCGGTGCTTCTCTTGTAGACTGGATACCCATCTTTATGGGAACTTTAACTCGTGATACTGTGGCCAATGGTCTGCCAATAGAACCCGATGAATCCGGAAAGCAGTATATCGTGCTTCAAAACTTATACTATGGTTACTCAAAGCCTTCCATTTTAGACATTAAACTTGGGTCACAATTGTATGATGAAACTGCTACTGAAGAAAAGAAGCAGCGGATGATAAAAGTATCCGAAACAACTACCAGTGGCTCTCTCGGCTTTCGTGTATGTGGAATGAAAGTTTACCATGAAGACTCACATGAATTCAAAGCTCCGCCATTGTTCGATACAATAAAAGACACCGTGAAGCAGGCAGAAAACGGACCATTTCTTGAATACTCCAAACATTTTGGACGGAACCTTAAAAAAGACACAGTACAACAAGGTATAAGCCTTTTTTTCAATGATTTGCCTCCAGAAAGCGTCCGAAAATTGGCAACGAGCTTTCACAGAAGACTCCAGCTTCTTTATAATTGCATGTTAGACTCAAATACCAGAATGATCGCCGCATCTCTTTTGTTCATCTACGAAAACGACCAAGAACGGTGGGGTAAAGCTTTAACCTCTGAAGAAGCCTATGAAGAAAAAGACCCACTCTTGAACGATAACTTTCTTAATGATTCAGAGGATGAGCAGGACGAACCTGACGATGAAAAAGATACTTCTGCTCCATTGAGTCGGTTAAACTTGATTGATTTCGCTCATTCAAAATACGTAGACAAGAGTGAGGGCCCAGATGAAAACATTTTACAAGGCTTGGAGCTGCTTATAGAAATATTTGAAAAAATATCCACTGCATAGTTAGACTTTATCGCTACAATTGATGAATTGTCTTCCGTAATATATATTCTACCCATACCTCGACAACGTAGTCTTCTCAACGCTCGCATCTACAACAACTTAGTGATCTTACCAATGGCAATAGTGGTACCCTGATCTCTCAAAGTAAATCTACCCAATTGTGGGTAGTCGGCGTAGGTTTCTGCGCAGAAGGCTTCTGTAGACTCCATGATGGCAATAATCTTCATACCCTTCTTGGCAAATGCTGGTGGCTTCTTAGACTTTCTGTTGGTTCCCTTTTGCAAATAGTGCTTTAATTCCACGAATTTAACTTCTTCGATAGCAGTATGCAAATGCATCACACAAGAGAAACCATTGGCCAAGATACTCTTCAATTCGACGATGGCGATTTGAGCCTCGAAACGAGTGATGGTGTGGACTGGCTTGGTTGGAGACGTCAAAACATAACCAGGAGCCAATTCTTCTTCATCAACACCCTTGATCTTCAACCGCACTTGCTCACCACAGTAAGCAGAATCACATTCTTGTTCAGTTTCATTGAAAATGGTCAATACTTCGACATTTGCCTTGTTTGGCATCAACAACAACTTTCCACCCTTACGTATATGTCCGGATTCGATCTTACCTTCAACGACGGTACCCATGTCCTTCATTTTACCAGCGACTGGTAACATGAATGGTCCATTGTTGGAACGGTTAACTGGCTTAATACCGTCCAAGTATTCCAACAAAGCTGGACCGGTGTACCAAGGGCAGTCCTTGGCATCAACTCTGTCCTTCAAACCGGCACCGGTGTAACCAGAAACAGGCATGAAGATGATGTCATCGGTAGCGTAACCGATACCCTTCAAGAAAGCACCCAACTTTGTAGTACAGTCCTTGTATCTGGACTCAGACCAGTTCACAGTTGGGTCATCCATCTTGTTAACAACAACTACAATTTTGTTAACACCTTGAGTCTTAGCCAAAAGAGCATGTTCTCTGGTTTGACCACCCTTTTCAAACCCAGTTTCGTATTCACCCTTTCTGGCGGAAATGACAAGAATACCAATGTCAGCCTGCGAAGCACCTCCAATCATTTCAGAAACGTACATCTTGTGTCCTGGTGCATCCAAAATAGTGTATCTACGCTTTTCAGTTTCGAAGTAAGCCTTACCGACTTCAATGGTCTTACCGTCATTTCTTTCTTCCTTGTTTGTGTCCATGACCCAGGAAAGGTACCAACCTTGTCTTCCTGCATCCTTGGCTTCTCTTTCATACTTATCCACGGTACGCTTGTCCACAGATCCAGTGAGGTAAAGAATGTTACCACCCATAGTAGACTTACCAGCATCGACGTGACCCATGAAAATGATAGAAATATGGTCCTTTCCACCGAACAAATCGTTGACAACTTCTTCATCGACTTCATCTTCTTGTTCCTTGGCAAGAGCATCAGAAGATGCTACAATTGAAGATGGTGCTGGCGATGATTCCTTGGAAGCGGCAGTGGAAGCAGCAGCAGAAGACTTGGCAGCTACTGCTGGAGCAGCAGATTCCGCAGCCTTAGCAGGCTTTGGTTCCTCCTTTGGTTCAGCCTTGGTCTCTAACTTTGTCTCTGGCTTGGTCTCAGCCTTTTCAGCAGGCTTGGCGACCTCAGGGGTGGCCTCCTTCTTGGTCTCAACCTTGACAGCAGCAGGCTTCTTAGCATTGCTCAACTTGATTGTAGAGGAACCGCTCAAGGTGAGCTTCTTTTTAGTAACTGGCTTGTTCAAAGTAGAACTGGTCTGCTGTTTCTGGAAGTCAGCCAAGGACATACCTTGAGGTTGTTGTTGCTGTTGGTACGAGTTATAGCTGTCGTAACCACCCTGGTAACCACCTTGATATTGGTTATTGTATCCACCTTGGTATTGATTATTGTAGCCACCTTGATACTGGTTGTTGTATCCACCTTGATATTGGTTGTTGTATTGGTTGTTGTAACCTCCTTGGTATTGGTTGTTGTAGCCGCCTT
Source organism: Kurtzmaniella quercitrusa var. comoensis (nom. nud.) (assembly GCA_020280125.1). NCBI lineage: Eukaryota > Fungi > Ascomycota > Pichiomycetes > Serinales > Debaryomycetaceae > Kurtzmaniella > Kurtzmaniella quercitrusa var. comoensis (nom. nud.). The sequence continues at coordinate 441,779 of JAFIDI010000005.1, forward strand.
GGTATTGGTTGTTGTAACCACCTTGGTACTGATTGTTGTAACCTTGTTGCGGCACAAAAGTACCGGCATTGGTAGGATTGTAACCCTGCTGAGCATCCTGGCCACCGAGGTTGGCGTTTTGGAAGTCCTGGGTCAACTTGTCGGCACTGTTCTGCTGGTCGGACATGGCGAGATGGACGATTAGTGAAAAAAAATTTAGTGAATCAATGAAAATGAGAAGATGGGTGGATCTGCTGCGAGTAACTTAGCGGGAAAAAAAATAAGTGGGAGTGATGAGAAGGAAGATGATCATGCAAGCTGTGTTAGAGATATTAGTTTGGCGACTAACTAAATGCAATATATTGATAATATATACAATATTTCAATAGACAAATTTAACCGACCGTATTTCCATCAGATTTTGTCGATCAATTGATTGATACATACTGTTTTTTCAACTTCTCCTTTGTCTCTCTGACGTCACTAATAAATTTGAGCAAGCCTAACATTTCGCAGTGAGGCTGCATCCAACTTTCAAATCTAATCGCACCCCTTTCTTTACCCCGAGGACTAAGCACCCCACAAAGTTTCAACTCACCACAGTCTTTTTAAGTGCCAATGGCTATTTTTGGCGAACATAAATATACTTCCATCACCGTAAAGGTGAATCAGTTGTGTAATGCTGGTCAAAATCTAGAATTGGATGATTCTATCGAATTGTATCTTGGAGATCTTATTCTGCTTATAAAGCTTCAACCAGGCCCAGGCCCCGTCGAAGCATCTCGAGCTATTAGAAAGAAAATCAAGTATGGTGACCTGGTAGAAGAGCAATTGAGGGCATTGCAAGTTTTAGAACTTCTTGTGCTCAATTCTGGTCCAAAAATTGGTCCATCTATTGCCAGAGACGATAAGTTGCTAGATGTACTCAAAGGGATCATCAATGGTTCCGGCAAAACGGGCGAAAATCTACCTTTCCCAACTCCAGTTCAAAAACGTACTCAAGAATTGGCTTTGGGATGGAAATATGAGCTTCAAGATTTGGATGGTTACAATTATATGGCACAATTATACAAAAGTATTCCCCGATCTAAAGCTTCCAAGAGACACGAAAAAGAACGACCCAGAAAAGCTGAAAATGTTTTTGAAGATCGAGAAGATAATTTTGTAACTCCAAGGTCTCCAAGACAACAAAGACTGTACTCTCCTGAACCAACAACTCCAAAAGTTCCACCTCCAAGACCTGACACTGCGTCTCCTTATGGCTTTGGCAGTAAACCCAGTGGTGATCGCAGAAAAAGTAAAAAGAAGAAGAAGAAGAGAAAGTTTGGTGGCTCCAAGTATGCCGATCCAGACTATAAAATCCCCCAAATTAATTACAAGGTTGAAGCCCCAAAAATTCGTTCGGTGATTGCAGATTGTCATACTCATACCACCGCATTGAACAATAGAATTATCTCTTTACCTGGCACCCTGCCTTTGGAAGATGATGTTTGTCAAAAAGAGTTCGAAACTTGCCGAAAGATAAGAAGAAAAGTGTTAAGATATCTTCAATTTGTTGGTGCTGGTGACATTTCCGAGAAAAGCAGTCAGGTTGCAGCTATGGATGAAGAGTTTTTAGGCAGTTTGATTGATGCAAATGAAAAATTAATCATGGTTTTCAAAAAGTTTGACTTTGCCAGTGGAAATACTGCAGGTGCCCTGGAGGCATATGGAGACGATGACGAGAGCAGTAGTGGAGAGAGTTACTATACAGATGATGACTCGGAAGAGGAGGAGGAGGAAGAAGCGAACGAAGAGCCACTTGAGACCACATCTGATGCTCTCGCAAAACAAATGGCGTCTACAAAACTTCAAGAAAGGCGGGCTCCTCCACCGATCCCACAAAAGCCAACGACTTTACAACGTCTTGCCACGAATGAAACAATGGCCACAGTTAACACCCTTGAAAGTGATCCCTTTGGTGACAATAAAGTAGTTTCTTCGGCGGGGGTTTATGAGTAAATAGTATTGTAATAATACATGTCGTATGACATTCTAATTTATAGTCAGTTCTCTACGAGAAGACTTGCCATAGACCAGGGCACTTTTTAACATAAAGAAAATACTTTCAACATCAAGTCGTCAACGTAGGTGAGAGGAAAGTTCAGTTAGAAGTGAAAATTACGGAGGCAGTGGTTTCTTTGAGGCATATATTATTAAAGTTTCCCAAACCTTGTTCGGTTGACTATCATTCTACAAAATTTCACCGCATGGATGGGACTTATAATCTTGCTTTCGTTCCCAATTTTATTTACAATGTGCGCTTAAATCTCTCCAAAGAAGCAAACCGGTTGACCTCATTCTGAATGTTGGTCACCCAGAGCTCTTTCTCTTGTCTTGATCGACATAAGAATAATACATTTTTTCCAGTGACTCCAAAGTTTTTCAACAACTTCACATAACCTGGATTTTTTGGCATTTCAACATCAAGTTTTTTCAGCCCAGTCTTGCTGACTCTATGAATGTCACGCTTATTTCCAATCCATAAATTGAAGCATTTTGCCGGCTCTTCTTCCATTGATCTCCATCCATCAATGTATACTCTTGGTAATTGGTACTGGCCCGGATCTTTTGAATTGAACTCATTATGAGTACTGTTTAATATATCTGCGGTCAACTCTCCAGAATACAAATATGTATCATTCAAGGGAATCGTCATTTGGTGCTCAAAGCATGATATATCTTTGCAAACACCTGTTACCTTAGATCTTTTGTGAATGCGGAAGATTCTTATAAATCCAGGGCATACTACCACAAATCGTCTCAGAAATGCAGTGTGCTTTTTATATTTGACATATAAATAACCACTTATAGAAACATGTCTATTGAGTCCAATTCCATCCATGTTGAAAACTCGTGGATCTGCAATAGAATGTTGAAGTTCAACAGGATTTGCCTCACTGTTGATGTTAGAGTCGACGTACTGGGTAAACTCCAAGCGCGTGGTATTGGCGTATCGAACCTTCATTTTCAAGTCCGATAAATCTTTGCTTTTGGCTTGCCAATAGGTCTTCAATTCGAATAGTCGTGATATCCATTCGTCTCTAACCTTTCTATTAGGGGCTTGAAGCAAAAGTTTACTTCCAAATACCATTTCGAGCACAAACGAAGAATCTACAAATTCCTCCGCCTCTAGTGCAGCATCTTTTCCGTGCCAAAACAAGGCATGTAAGGTCCGCTGAAATGCATTGACCTTATCCAAAGGTACCTTCTTGATATCTTTAATCAATCTCATGTCTATGACTCCATTAGCTTTGATAATTTGATGAATTGATCTTTTGCATTCATTAGTTGCAATTCTATTACCCTCAGTAAATTCTTTTTCATTAAACCACTCAACGTGATTGTTGGAATCCAAAGGAAATAGCAGATGCTCGTAGAAGTCGGAGATAGAGTCACAAAAATTGCCATCAATTTGATCGTCGTCCATCAATGCATTACGTGGCGACGGAGGCAAACCTCGGAAGAATTTGGTATAGAAGAGCATGTAGTCTGAAGTAAAGAAATACAGCATTTTATAAAACCGTTTGAATAAAGTCACTTCATCTCCGAATGAATCACTCATTCTAGCAAGAAAGCCCTCCATGCGAATTGGTTCATGAAGAGTTGTACCGTCGGGCAATTCAACACTGTTTGGATTGACGTAGCGCTCGACTAATTGTAGTTTGTAATCTCCTCGAAGTGCGTTTTCAATATGAAATAATTGATCATTGTATACCAGCCATCTAATCCTGTCGTAATATTTGAAGCAAAACCAAGGAGACTTTAATTGTTTCAATACGTTTTTCAATGTAGGATTATTATTAAATTTGCTGATAATGGTATCCCGCAAATACTTCACAATGCCATCATATTCGAACATATATCCCTTTTCTAAAATTACAAGAGTATTCCATGGGTTTTGATGATGAATTTTGGCAATAACATTTTTGGGGATTTTAAGCAGGACTGAAAGGTCAAGACTCGGTACTTCAATAATATAGTCAGACCTGAGACTATGCGTAGTAGATTGACCCATTATAAAAAGCCAATGGAATGCAGTAACAGAGTCATGTGCTTGTAAAATGTAAAACGTATTTCCTTTATCCTCCAGGTCGGGTACATTAATTGCTATTGTTTTGTCAACAGTGGAGAAAAAAGAGACCATGACATTGGATTGAATAGGAATCAGATAAACTGGCTTTTTGAGGTCGTCTTCGTCAGATGATTTATGAATTTGAATTTCTAGATTTGATTCAACTTTATCGTTTTTACGAAGAACAACGACATATTCCTTCCAAACGGAATTAGTCACAGTTGCAATCTGATCGAATTCTGTGACGGGGCCATTGAAGAATGAGCTTCGAGGAGATTTGACTAAAATGATGAATTTATCAGCCATAATTACTTCTCCATGAGAGAATTTCTTGATTATAGCTTTCACAAATTTTTTGGTTGTGACCTTCTGCTTTTGAGAGAGTTTAGAGGATGATTTCCTGAGTCGATGAAGTAAATGGTACAGATCTTTTTCAAATTTCACTTTGTGCAGCAGCATTTCTGGAATTTCTACTGGATTATGATCAACTAATGCAATTGAAGATTTTCGGCTGCCAGAATTACTTGTCTGGTTAGTAGCAGGGTGGAATCGAACTGAGGGAACGTGGCTTGTGGCACTTTTGAAAGATTCGTTATCACCAATAATGGACTTTGCCGCGTCTTCGTCGGGTACAATTAAAACTGGTTTGACACTTTCTGATGAATTTTCCATCTTATTTGGTTTTAATGCTAAAGTTATTGGCGTTTGGTCGCCGGTATCAGGGTCGGTGACCACTATTGGAATTTTGTTTTGCTTCTTTAAAATTGATTTAGTCTTTTTGCTCTTGTTGTCTTTGATTGATTTTTGGTTGAATGATGGAAAAGAGGTGCTCAAACTTGTTCCATCAGTACCTTTCGTACTATCGCTGTCATTTTTTAAATCCAGTATGCCAGGTATCGGTAAATTCAAAAAATCATGCTCTACCGGCTTGGGATCAAAAATTGCAAGCGAACTTTCTGAGACCGAAGAGCTATTATCTTTATTCAGGAGCAATAAACTCTCTTTATCATCCAATGTCTCTGTATCTGAATCATACCATAGTTCGCTATCAATATCACTTTCACTAGCATCTGATGGAGATTCGTAACCATCCTCTTGGAAGATATTAAAGAGCCCCAAAGATCGTCTTTCTGTTTTCGTCATTAACGTTGAGTTCTGAGTTCGTGAATTGGATATTCTGGTGCCAAACTTTTCATAGGTTGACTTCAACCCTTCTCTTTTAATGGATCGATCATACCATCCTTTGGGTATTCCACCCAAAAGTATGCATTTAGAGGTTTCCAGAACATGGACTATATCAGAGTATGTGAGTTTGAATGCAGTGAATGAAGACGCCGGGATCTGGAACTTTGTGTCTGATATTACTCTAAGTCCTTCAGGCATGGTGTATGTTCATTGTGTTAAAATTCGGATTGAATGGGGCTTGTTCGAGCAATTAGTTTGTGTACATCGCTACAATTGCTAATCAAAAAAATCAAAAAAAATGTGGAGATGGACTGATGTCATAAATCGATCGTGATTCATGCAAAATCATGTATAAGTCAATTGATATATCTATATATATTTATACATATGTAAATGTATATATTTTAGACGACAAACGGGTCAAATTGAAGTAATATAAGACGATTTTTTGTAGCGTAGCCTACATCTTATTCATAAAGTTTTCACAATTTTGCTATCAATCTGATTTATTTGTTTATTTGGCTTATCAATTCTTTATCGACAAGGTTTGATTGCTTCGACAAATATCTTAATATTTAATATAGAACATCGATCGTCTTCACCAAAAATCAAGCAAACAAATTGTTTACATACCATCAAACAACATCCTCTTCCCCAATACCAATTGTTCCACTTTCACTAGACATATTTTCTGGAGGAGAAATACTTGGTACAGCTTCTAATCCAATGTAGACTAAACCGACGATGAAAATCAACACCCCAGCAAGATGGTGGAAAATGGACGCATGATCGAGACTCGCACCAACAAAAGTGTAGAATACACCTCTTCCAATGAAAGAAAACAAAAACAGCCCGTAGACATGTGCTTCTGGTGGTACTCTAAATTCGAGGAGACCAATGGTGACACCAATGGCAATCAAATAGATGCCACAAATAAAGTCACCAATGCTCCAGGTAAGTTGCCCCAACCCACAAAGTGTGGTTGATACCGCCACGAAAAGATTGGCTGCTTTAAACGCACCAGAAAGGTCTTGTCCACCAAGCGATTCCATGATATGCTGTTAAATTAAAATTTAGATTTGCCGCATTGTATGTGGCGGATATGCGAATTTACTACTCCAACTTTTTTTGTCGATATACATTCGGTGCGTCTGGGGCGCATATATTTAAGATCTATTTTCTTGTGAGGATCAATGTTGTATATATATATAATTCTTGATTGAGATAAAGTACCATCAAGGAAACATTTATAGTATCTCCCATCAGAATTAAAAATCTATAACATATCAAATTCTTCCTCGTCTATATCCATGAATTCTTGCTCCGTGGCATCTCCATTGCCCTTTTCAGTCGGTGCATGTACCGCATAACTTTGTTCTTGTTGGAACCCTTCCAACTGTTTAATATCCCATACGGAAACTCCCTCCAGGTCTTTTGGATTGGTGGGCTGAGCAGAGCTTCGTAAAAACTTTCTAGCATTTGCCAATGCCATATCTGTTGATAAATTGGTATCAGCATCATAAAGTGCTTGTGCAATCCAACGTGGAAGTTGATCTCTTTTGCTAGAAAATCTTCGATCAGCTAACACCATGATTCCGTAATCATCTTTACCTCTCAAGACTCTCCCCAAACATTGTGCTGCATGTCTCATGGCATCGAAAGAAAGGAAGGTTCTCTCTTTAATTTGGTACTGGTCTCTTAAAAACTCCATTCTGGCTTTTAAAATTCTCGATTGAGTATATTGGTATGGTACTCCAATCATAAGCACAGTTCTCCCATAGTGATGATCAAAATCAATTCCTTCACTGATTTTTCCACGAGCAACAGAGAGCAAAACTGCTCCTCTTCCATTGGAACAAGCCCTTCTATAAGTTTCTAAAGCAACCGATGTTTCCTGTGCATCGGGTGTCTCCACCAAAATCAATTTGTACTTCCAAACTTCATCCAACACTCCCATGGTTTGCCACATGGAAATAATTTGTTCCATATATAAATACGATGGGAAGAAAACCACCATCCCATCTGGTGATATTTTGGAAAACTCAACTAAAAGATTTCCGTAATTTCTGACCACAGATGGATCATTTCTGATATTAAAATCGGAAGAAATACCAACTTGATCGGATCCCTTGGATACGACCATTGGTAAAAACGATCTTCTGGTCAAAGTCATGGTGTATGACTCTTGGATTACAGTTTGGAAATTAAGCATTCTTGGGTACATATCTAATGGTGAGATGGTACCTGAAGTGATGATGACTGAAGAGAATCGATCAAAAACTGGCTTAATGGCAATTGAAGCATCCAAACAAGTAAAATGCAAAATAGGATTGGGGACTGTAGAATTTTCAGTTTCAAAAGGCTCTAAAATTAATTGGAATCCTGATTCATAGGTTGAGACTAATGTAGCAAATGTAGCGATTTCTTTTAAAGCATTGAAATCTTCGATTTCAGAGAGCTCTAAAGTTCTCACAAGTAAGGAAAGTCTTTCAGAACAAAACCGAAGAGGCTTTCGGTCTATAAATGTCAACAGCTTCAAATGCTGAAGGAAACTAGCTGGGGTTTCACTAATAACATGCAAAACCTTCATTCTTGTTTTCAAATATTCGATAAAACGTTTCAAAAAGGAAACAAAATGTTCAGCCTTCCTAATATTTCCTGGAACAGCTTCATCCAATAAATCCTGAGGTAATGTTGGATTGCTCATGAATAACTCCTCGTTTCTTGCAATTTCTGCCTCTCGCAAACCCTCCACCAATTTTTCATATTCATTTTGTAATTTTTCACTATCCTTCGCTTTCATTTCATCCACCGAGGCCTCCAATTTATTTGCACCCCGAGTTGCTCTTTTAAGAGTATCATCTGTTAAATCTAAAGACAAGGATTCGATACAAACGTTATCAATGTTGTGCGCCTCGTCGAAAATAATGATACTATCTTTAGAAATATCTTTAGAGACTCTTTCAGCAATTTTAGGATCCAAAAGATAATGATAAGAATAGATAACGACGTTACAATAAGGAATCATTCTTCTGACTGTAAAGTATGGGCAGGTACCCTTTTCTTTACAGAACTCGATTAAGTCTGCGAAAGAATATACTCCGTTGGGTATCAACTCATGTTGTTCATAATTGTAAAGCTCTTCGTGGTAGCTACAAAGAGCATTTTTCTCAGGATTTTGGGCTTGATCTGACTCCGAAACAACACCCTTTGCGAGATTATCCTTCAACTGCCCGTTGGTAATTCTTCTACATTTTTCATCAACTGTGGATCCTTTTCTTTCAGTTGAGATGGTTGGATGAAGGCAAAGATTCTTTCTCGAGGTTAATCCAATTCCGCGGAAATCCTCAACATATCCAAGCTCCTGAGCTCTAAATTTCATCAAGTTGTTCAACTCAATCAATGCCTTTTCGATCTCCGACATAGTACGGGAACAATAAATAATCTTTCGATGCTCAGGGTAATGCATTTGATACGCCACTGTGAGAGAAAGCAATGATACAGTTTTACCCGTACCTGAGGGCATTTCTAACACACAGTTACCTCCAGAGTCTAAAGTCTTCTTAATATCACACATATACGCATATTGCTCCGGATATATACGTGGATATGGGAAAATGACCGGCAAATCCCCAATGAAGAACTTCATTGTGGCTAGCTTGTGAGTAGAATTTTTATCTGATGAATATTTTTGTATACACACCAGATCGAACTGATGAGTTAAGTGAAGGCTATGAACAAATGAGATAAATAGTTTTATACAAGGACTTATTATATGTGCGTGATTGTATAAATTGTATTGATACGTAGTTATATGTATATATATACAGAATTCTGATATAGTGTTGTAGAAGCATAGCGCATATCGGTATCCGGTCAACGGTAACCATAAGACCAATAATTCATTATTTTTGTTGTTTGCGCAGTTCCAAAAGTGCCTTAAGTTTGGGATAAATAATATCAGATGTATTACCCGAAACTGTCTCCAAAATACCCTTTTGCAAGTAATACTCTTTCAAGGGACCCAACTCTAGATTGTATTTATCAAGACGCTTTTGAAATACCAGGGCGGTATCATCATCTCTTTTACTTAATGGTTCCCCAGTGACGTCATCCTTAAATGGTACTTTTGGAGGATTGTAGTCTAAATTGTAGACCCTACCACTAGGTACATGAACCCATCGAGCTTCTATTCTGTCAAGAATGACACTTTGGTCGACATCGAGTTCTACGACTAAGTTGATATGTGTATCTTCAATTGAAAGAACCTTGTCGAGAGCTTTAGCTTGTACTGCAGTTCGGGGGAAGCCATCAAGAAGCCATGAAACATCTGAGTTAAGCCAGTCACGATTTTTAAGTTCTTGTGTGATTAAATTGACCATAGTAGCATCAGGAACTAATTGACCACTCTTGATGAATTTTTCGGCCTCCTTACCGATTTGCGTACCTTTCTGCATTTGGAAGCGGAGGACATCACCTGTAGCCAATGAATGAATTTTGGGGAAATCTTTGAGAATACGTGATACTTGTGTACCTTTGCCCGAGCCAGGCGCCCCTAAAAGGAGAAATCTCAAAGCTTTGGACATCAAAGTGTCAGTTGTTCGGGTAAAATATTAGCGAGTGGTGAGGTTTATGCATTCGAAAATATGTGGGGCAGCCCTATGCAGTCGCACGCGAGCTTCGAGTCGGAGGAAAGGATGTCTTCGATGAGTGGACCAATGGAGATATTGTAAATATGTATAAACACAAGGAGGACAGAAAATCAAAGTACTTATTGAAAGAAGTTCCATCGAATGTTGGAAGTTTCTGCTTAATAAAATTTGGTGAAGATGTGTGTGCATTATTTGGTCCGTAGACTTATTACGGGTAAGCCTTAGTAATGTGATAAACCACTTTTATACTAAGCAATAATGATTCACATCAAATCTACCTAAGCTGCCCTAATCTTTAATTCAGCTTTCACTTCGGCCAATCACCGAGATCTTCATGAATGTTTATTTGACAATCTCGCAAGCCAGTGTTCCAGCTAGTGATCTTAAATCCGCGGTGTTAACGTCTCCAATCATGCCCCGCGTAGTACATCTCTTGTTGCAGAATAAAGAAAAAAAAAAGACCGTTTTTACCGACTCACTTGTGCATAATACTCAACAAATCCGGCATAACTTTTACAAAATTGTTAGTTGTCTTCCACCATGCTTAACTGGGGGTTCAGAGCTACTCTCAAAGTTCATCAAGCCGAATCCGATAAAGTCGTTTTAACGAAAAAGGACGGATCCAAAGTAAATTATTATGACTTTATCAACAATTTAGATGTTATTGACACCAAAAACAAATTGTGGCTTCATCCATTACTCTTCAATGGAACTTTACAAACCATGTACTACGCAAGTGCTGGTCAAAAATCTTTCCAAGTACACTATGGAAGAGAGATTTTTAATTATTCTGATGGAGGTATTTGTTCCTTGGATTGGGTAATTCCAAAGGAGCTGAGAGAAGTTTTCAAACAAAAATATGATGAAGCTCAACCAGCTGATTGGCCAAGATTGCATCCCAGGACTAGATTTTTCACAAAAGATGAATTGGCTTCTCGGAAAGATCATAAACAGGATCTCAATTCATCAAAACCAATCTGCGTAGTTATACACGGATTGGGAGGAGGTTCACATGAAGCTCTTGTTCGTAATTTGGCTGAAAATTTGACCAGTGGTAAAAACGAAGGTCATTGGGATGTTGTGGTAATCCTTTCTCGAGGTTGTGGTAGAACTAAAATTAAATCTGGAAAGTCTTTCAATTTATTCTCGACCGATGATATAAGAGATGTTTTATTAGAATTGAAAGCAAGGTACCCAACCAGACCAATTTTCACGGCTGGATTTTCATTCGGAGCAGCTCTTTTGGTTAACTTTTTGGCTAAAGAAGCTGAACATAATGAAAAATTAGTTGAAGCAGCCGCAATAATTGGATGTCCTTGGGACATGGTTGATAGTTCCAATCATATCGAAAAATCTTTGTCCGGAAAGTACTTATTTTCCCCTGCTATCACTCTGTTTATGGTTAAAATTCTTACTAATAATTACACAGAGTTGCATGAACATATGCCAGAGTTATTTAATCCAGAATCGTTGGAGAAAGCCAAGGATATCAAGACTTCACTGGATTTTGCAGACTTCTATACATGTCATGAGGCCGGGTTCAAAACAGGTAACGATTACTATGTTGCAGGATCACCGATTGTCAATATGCACAAGATTAATGTTCCCCTTTTGGCCTTGAATGCTACTGATGACCCTACTGTAGGAGTGAAACTCCCTATTGAAAAGGTTTTAAAAAATCCTTACATTAGTATGGTGGAATCTGATCTCGGTGGCCATCTCGGCTTCGTACAAAGCGATTACAAATTTTGGGGTGTAGAGCTTTTCGAACAATTCTTTGATAAATATTACGATTCCTTTGTACATAGTTAAATAAGCTCAAAGTATATATGAACTTTTTAATGGATTCAGCGACTGGATTTCAATTAAATTTTAGCGTAGTTGCATATTTTAAGTGATGGTAGCAATCAAGGTTTTTCCGAAATATTTTTAATACCAGCTAATTACAGGGGAAATTTTTCCGGGAATCGCTGCAAGAATATTATTGAATTTAGCTTTGAAAATTGTATTATAGTTATTTTCGAGTTTGCTATTAGTGTTTCGAAAGGTTAAATTTGGGAGAATCCCGGAAGGAATCTCACCAGCCGACGTTCATAGCCTCACATGATTCGGGCAAATTTCAGGTTTCCGTATCTTTGTTCTTTACCACTGAAATTAAATTATATGCATTCGATATGCATGCTTAGTTGCGAGCGCAGCCTTTCGTTATTGGAGATTACATAAAATACAGGGGACCCCTTCATCGCATCTATCCAAGAAGTCTACCATGTTCAAGCACAAACACGGTCAGGATCCCACATATTTCGATATAAGATTGGCCTCAACTTATAGAGGTGTGGTTATTGTTAAGGGAAATGAACTGGAAGTGGAAAACGTCCCATTTCTGGGATCGGTCAAGTTGCTGTTGCCCGAAGACATTCATGTCAAAAAAATCAAATTGAACCTTGTTGGTACCCTTCGTGCTGATTATTATCGAAGAGATTCTCAAGGGGAAGTGGTGGAGATAGTCTGTGAAGATAATAACGTCGTAGAAGTCAACTGGAATAACCTTCTTACCAATGATGAGGGAGAATTAGCAAATGGTAATTATAATGACGGGCTCAAAAAGATTAGCAATAAATGGAGACCTGGTCAAGTTCCACCACCTGCAGTAAGACCAATGAATCACCGACTGAAGTCTGCTTCAAATGTGAATCTTGCCACGTTATCTTCCAATTCTTCTACATCATCATTGGCTGGTTCGGACTCTTCAGGGATGGTTAAGATCCCCAATTCAGGAATTGATGGAACACCATTCAAAAATATGAAAGAATCATCGGCAAGTTCCTTCCTTTTACCAAAAGGTAATTATCTGCTTCCATTCTCTGTTATACTTCCTGCAAATATTCCAGAATCTGTTGAATCTTTGAAATGTGGTCATTGCCGATATCATTTGGAATGCGTTATTGAACGTGGTCGATTCGAAAAATCATTTCAAAAATCAAAATACTTGAGGATCTTCAGAACATTGCATCCTAGAAGTATGATTTTGACAGACTCTGTAGAAATGTGCAACACTTGGCCAAATAAGGTACAATATTTGGTTGCCATTGATAGAAAGGGTCTTGCATTAGGTTCCAGCATTCCTGTCAATATTACAGTTGTACCCTTAGTCAAAGGATTATCATTAAAATCTGTCCATGGGTCTATAGCACAAAGATATCTTATCAAGGGTAGTCTGGGAATTAATCTGCCTGATTTTGAAGATATCATAGGGTCTCAAAAGATGGAGTTGGGTGATCGATCAGTTTATGGTGATGATGAATGGCGAATCAAGACCCATTATAAAGTACCAGACCATTTGGGTCAATTGGCCCAATCTTGCTCATTGAAGCAAGGAATTATAATTGTGAAGCATAGATTTCGAGTTACTATACATTTACACAATAAAGAGGGACATACTAGTGAACTTCGAACAAATTTACCGGTTACGATATATATTAGTGCCAATCTGGGACACGTTAAAAGTGATCACTATGAGCTTGATAGTCATCACAACTTCACACCAGTGAATAAAAAAGATGATGTGATATTTAGTCACGATGAACAAAATGACTCTAGTAATAATCTGGATGCTGGAAATGACGATGCCGATAACGCTGACAGAGAAGATCTGGCACCACCTTTGTATCAAAAACATATCTTTGACATAGTTTACGATTCAAGCTTACCACAAACCCCATTAGAACAATTCCGAACAAAAAGTGTTCAGGCATCTCCTAATGTATCTATGCAAGATATGAAATCATATTTTGAAAATCATGCTCTGAGCTTAAATGCGATGTTGGCAGGAGAGAAAAAGGGTTCTTCATCTACTTCCCTCAATTTGGCTGTATTATCCAGATTACCATCATATGAGCATGCATTGGAAGATGATGACGAAAATGGAGAAGAATTGGCTCCAACATATAGTGGGACTGGTTCAGGTTCCGATTCCGCTGGTGTAACTACTCCAGTGCGTCCTTTATTGATGAAAGCACATACAGCCCATCCTGAACTTCATAAAAAACACAAAAGTTTTTTCAAGAGACAATAATATGGCCTTTTTCGAAGTCATAAAGTATATAGATTTATCCTCAGAGTATTTAAATTGCATCTAAGTTCATGTAGAATTGTAATGCTGCAGCACGTTTTATGCGGTATCAAACTGGTTTCGAAATTGGAAAAAAAAATCATAAGAATCCACCAAAAGAATGAAACGTCAAAGTAAAGAATAATATATGTTTTGACATAAACCTATAATAACTTGTAATATACACGATGGCCTTCAATTTACAAACACTAATGTATATTTATCAACATTTCTACACTTTCATGTCCACACTTTAATTCCCACTCTATTATAATCAATTCTAATCACGTGATCCACAAAATGACACGTAAAAATCCATTCCAACTTTTCAGTCTCAATCAACATGTCTCAACAGCAACAAGTGAACACGACCAATGTTAGGTCGCAAGCGGCTGTGAACTTGGCCAATTTTGTTCGTGATCATAAGACTCTCAAGATACGTACGGGATTGTTAAATAATAAGGAAGATGTCGATTTTTTCCGTTATAAAAGATTCATCCGTGCTGTTACAAGTGAGGAGTACAAGAAAGCCCAAGCCAATCCTAAGAATGGATTGATTCCGATCACTAACATGGAAGATGCCACCAAGTCTTTCGTCATGCTCATTCAAAGTCAAATGATCATTCCCTTGAAAAAATTGCACTACGCCGAAATCAAGGCCACCAACAAATCGTGGAAACCAAATAAGACCAAGCCTACATTGATTCCAATTCAAAAGGCTCTGTTGGAACCAAATGAATATTTTGGCTGGAGATATACCAAACCCAACCCATACATGGCATTATATGGTATCTTATTTCTTGTGGGTGTTTTCGCTTTAATTCTCTTCCCATTGTGGCCTAACTTTATGAGAATCGGTGTGTGGTACCTTTCCATGGGTATGTTGGGTCTCATAGGGTTGTTCTTTGTTATAGCCATTATTCGTTTGATTATCTATATAGTCACAATCTTGACCCTTCCTCAAGGTTTCTGGTTGTACCCAAATTTGTTTGCCGATTGCCTGGTTCTCGAAAGTTTCTCTCCATTATATGAATGGGAGGTTGCTAAGGCTGGAAAGAAGAAGAAGAGCAAGAAGTCAGCAGCTGTTGAACCGGTGGTTACAGAGAATGCTGCTGGAAACAAGAATGCAACTAATAAGACATCAGGAGTTTCCACAACTGAAACTTCTGCAGCTAAAAGAAAGGTGGTGTTAGAAGAAGTCGACGAGTAGAATATACTTCTGGATTCATTTGAAGTTTCAATTGTAGAGGTTTGATTACTCTTTTATTTTGAGTTTATTGTATAAAGTAACTTTTTCAAAAAAATCTGATTACATCAGTAGCTTTTATCTGAATCTATTCTATATTGTAAACCACATATCCTAATCTAAACATGTCTCTCTCTTCACTCCCCTATGTCTTTTTGAAATTAAATTTTCATTCCTCATCCGGTATTTCTTCCTCATCATGTGGCTCCTTTGGTTCTTGACTTTCTGACCATTGAGTCACATCATCTATGTAACTGAGAATATTCGAAACACTGTTGTTGTCTCCACTACAGTCGAGAGGTAAGAATTGAACCATACCAAAATCATCGACCAAATGTGCGATAGCCTTATTCAATTTGGCGAATCTTGGATTGTCATCGTCATTGGCCTTTTCCAACAAAAGTGGGTCTGGATTTAAAAACTTTTTCAATTCTTTACGACTGACTTCATTCTTAATCAAGTCTACCTTCAGAAGAATATTGATGTGGGGTAATTCCAAAAGAATCATGGCTGACATTGCTGAAAGGGCACCAGAAAAGAATTTCAGACGATCAATAACAAATGGTGCTTCC
Source organism: Kurtzmaniella quercitrusa var. comoensis (nom. nud.) (assembly GCA_020280125.1). Taxonomy (NCBI): domain Eukaryota; kingdom Fungi; phylum Ascomycota; class Pichiomycetes; order Serinales; family Debaryomycetaceae; genus Kurtzmaniella; species Kurtzmaniella quercitrusa var. comoensis (nom. nud.). Next base: position 457,638 of record JAFIDI010000005.1, read on the forward strand.
AAAAGATATGTGGCACATAAATTGAATCCCAACAGGGTTTGTAAATGCTTGACTATAGTGGGTAATACGGGTACATGCGTATAAAGTTCAATCTGACCGGGACAGTCAAAAATGAGGTATTCATCGTTATAATCACCTATTTCTTCGTCCAACCAGTCAAGATTACTGAGAAGAAACTCGAAACAGTAAATTAAGGCTCCATTAGGGCCCAAATTCATCTCTTCCATAACATCCTGAAGGGAAATCAAATCTCTTATATCGATAGTAAACTCGAACTCCGTGGCCTCTGCAGCCGGATCCAAATTGACAATATGTGCTCTCCGTCCAATAGACTGCATGTGTGCTATTATGGAGTTACAGAAAGTAGACTTTCCAACCCCGGCGGGGCCCAATGCTAACACTCCTACTCGAGACATGCTTTATAATGAAAAATATATCAAAAAATAATAGAATACTAAAATACTGTATAAAGTCTCAATATAGTAATCGCGATGCGATGACCTGCAGCTGATTAAGCTACTTCAGTACACTTTGGTATAACTACAATCTAGCGATTCAAAATGAATGAGGTTTGGAAAGTCAAGGGATGAAAGAAGTCTATTAAAGTTTATATAGGGTTAATTGCACTACTGGACCGGCACCAGCAGTCATCGTAGTCGTTTTCAATTTGAAGCATCACCAGAATGTTTTCTGCAGCAAAGAGCTTCTCACATTGCTTTTTTATATAGGAAATGTTCTCTCCACGATAAATTTGAACATGAATGTACCCCATTAATTCTGATGAATCGTTTGTAGGCCAGAATCGTGGAGTACTGTAGGATTTAATACCTTTTATTGAGGTAAGACTATCGAGAACTCCTCTGAGTTTTGTTTCCCTGGTACTACCAGTTTGAAGAAGCAATTGACTCGCAGTTGATTGTACAAGTGGAATCGCTGATAAGAAGATCAAAACTGCGATGATAATTGAAGCAACTGGATCGAATCCTTGCCAGTGAAATATTTTGATCAAAATTGTAGAAATGACCACGCCAACCGATCCTAAAGTGTCTGCCACAATATGAAGGAAAATACCTCTCATATTGTCATTAGTTTCTGCATCTGTTTCAGACACAGAGGTACAGTCCAGGTTATTTGAATGTGAATGTGAATGTGAATGTGAGTGTGAATGCGAATCAGTTTCTGAATGACCATGTGAATCATGTGAGTCTTTGGCACTGTTGGTAGAATGAGAATGACCGTGAGAATGACCATGTGAATGACCGCCATGACCATGAGCATGACCATGATTGAAAGCGAATATACCTACCATATTAACCAAAAGTCCCAAGAAAGAGACAAGAATTAATTCGTTGGTCTTCTGAATCACAACTGGATGCCAAAGGCGCCCGACAGCTTCAAATAGGATACTACCAGATATTCCAATAAGGAGAGTTCCATTGGTGAAACCAGCCAAGATCTCAAAGTTCTTGAGGCCAAAAGGGAATCTTCCATTTTCATTAATTGGCTTTTTCAGAAGCACTCCAGCAATTAATCCAAGTGCCAAAGATGTACAATCTAATGCCATATGTAAAGAATCTGACAATAAGCCGAGCGATTTTGATCGGAATGAGTACAAGAGTTGAACAAACATAAATGTGGCGTTGAGAAGCAAGAAGTTAAAAATGGCTTTTGTATCGGAATGACTTAAGACTTCCTGTAAAATTGAGGTTTTAGCCTCGTGGTTTTCATTAACTGGTTGTTCTTGTTTATCAGCAATATTTGATACTTCAACTTTTAATCTCACAGCGTCATTCACATGAACTATTATCGGCAAAATGATTTGCAATGCATCCCACAGTGACTTTGGAACGTGATGCAAAACAACGTATTCTAATACCACTGCAGCTATTGATACTCCAAGCGTATTTATGTGTGACAAGTATAAATTACAGTCTTGAAGTGACATCAAAAAAACCACCATGGCACACAAACATACAGCCACCATTAAAGCACTAAAATGAGGAGATTCATCAGAGCCCAGCAGAGCGAATGGGGATGCTAATACCAACCATACAATGGACAGTGTAAGTGTTGCGTAAACGAGTTTTTGGCTCAAATTGTTCCATGCCAGTCTTTTAAAGTCAAAAGACACAGCAATTTTGTAACTACATACAACACATATATACCCAACTAATGTGAAAGACACCAGACCAGCTGTGTTGAATAAGTCAATGACGAAAGCTATCAATGTGTATGGGGTGGTTGGGTTGAGATGTAAAGCGAGGAAAAGAACACATACTCGCGGAATTGGGAGCAAGTAAGTACTTGTTAGTAACATAACACCAGCTAATAGAAGAATTGCCGTGTTATTGTTTATTTTGGACGATTTGGATAAATCTGAGTCGGAAGAACCTTCCACCAGAAATACTCGAAATTTGATGAGCCAAGTTATGATGGTCAAAAAAGCCGCCGAATAGAAAAGCAGAAGGGGCAAGTATAAAGTGAAAAGACCATTGAGAGATACGGTTGCCAATTCATGAGACGACAGTTCAAAGTAGGTTAACTTTGACAGCAAAAGGATGCTAGGAATTGCCAAAAGGACAGGTATATTTCCCATTGCCTGTAACGGTATAGATGGCGAAGAAGTTACCGAGAATCTGGATCTTGAAGGGACGTAAAACCCCTTTTCAAACAGATCTGCGGACCTGGGGTCGTCTATGATGGCCAGAGGCTGTAATTGCAGAGCCATGTGTTTTCAACGGTTGTGGTTATCAATATTGACACTTTTCAAAAACGGCTGCGAAGAAAAAGTGCGTGGAGAGAAATAAGCCTCAGACAGGCATACAGAAATAAAGAATGCGTGTTGAGAAAATCAAGATTTAGTGTATGGGTTATGGGCTATATTTGAATAAGACTGGATCAATGGAACATTTTTGTGGATTTATACTATATTAGACCTTTGACAATTTTATTCCATTGAGAAAAAGTTGATTCAAAGTGGTGTAAACTAAAACATAATATAGACTAAGTTGATAACCTTAGACAAGAAATTGAAACGAATTAGAATGAACGAGTGTTAGAAAAAGTAGTGAAATGGAATGTTTAAAATCAGGAATTTTAACAAAAACACATGAACAAGTGAAAATATATGCCTTATGAAAATAAGAGAGAGCTTTATCGTATGAAGGGAGAGTATCTGTGGTTATTAGGGAATGCTAGACTATATATCTACTAGGCGAAAATAATTTTCAGTATAGGTGAGAAAGACAAAGAATAGCGGCGCACTCACTAGAGCAATACAAATTTCGGGGATTGCAGAGAGTGAGAGGCTGGTAATAATAGTATATAAATAGATACACACTTGCTTTTATTGTTCAATTAATACTTAACCCAACCAACATACTGATACAGTGAAGTTCATTTATTTGAAAATGTTAATCACCCACCTTCCGTGAACATTCTTGCTTCTTGCTTTACACTCAAACACTTTGAATAAGTTGTTGCATTATTTTCCCATCGCCGCTCTGACCGCCACTAAATTACATTCGCAATTGACAAACTGAGCATGCACACCCATCCCTAGCGTCCCATCGGAGAAGAAAATCGAAAAACAATAAACAATCTTGCTAAGGAAAGATGGAGGATTCTCTAAAAAAGTAAAAAAAAACAAATTAATAATAGTACAGTACTAAGCTGATTATTAATTTATAGGGCTCTTGAGCGTGCAACCAACGTTCTTATGCGAGATATTTCAATTAAGCAATTACAACTTATTCAAGGTATCTATGCATACCCTTTATACACTGAGTTCTCATCCCATTAGCTCTATTACCTATACCGTCTACGATATGCATTCTGTACTTTTTATTCATTCAAATTCTGTCTTCTTTTCTTTTTCCAATATCTTATTTTCTCAATTTGCGCACTTACTTTTTCTATAGTAGTAACGCTGCACTGCAAACCCGCACTGATCGCAGCGGTGAAGCCGGCGCGTCCTGCAAGACAAAGGCACCTGAAATGGCTACGTCATAGAAGCAGCTATCGGCGCAAACTATTGTTAACAGACCAGAAATTTACCCAATAAGACCTCAGAATCACCGTACAAGACCGTCAGTCCGCTGTAATTGCATGTGAACCCTCGTTCTCGCCTACTATTTTTCCCACCACCGATTATCTCCCCCACCCCCACCTCACGTATTTCTCTTACTTTCTACTTATTTCTCACCCTCTTTTCTCTCACTATGACGGCCCTCACGGCCCTCGGCGCTGCACTTTTCGATCCTATTCTTTTTTTTTTTTCCTCTTCCACGCCATTTCGATAATTCCACCGTTCCACACATTTCATCTTAGTGTTCACTCCCTCAACCCCCCCTTCCCCATCATAACAGTGACTGGATCCGTATAAGGTATACCATGGCTGAGCTCTTCTTTTTGCGACACGGTCAACGCATTGATCACGCCCGCGAGAAGTCGGCCGATGCCCAACCTCTTCTCCCACAATACGAACCGTATGATCCCTCACTAGCGCAAGAGGCGGTCTCACAGATCAAAGATGCTGCCAAATCTATAAGTGACTTGGCTCAAAGTTTTTCGTCCTCCAGTACCACCCGAAAGAATATTTGCATCCATTTTTCACCATATTTACGTTGCACGCAAACCGCAGATCTTCTTATGACCCATTTAAAGACAGAACTTTCCAAGAAATATCCGACCACCAAGCCTCGATTCCAACTTTTAGGAGATTTTGCTCTTTCTGAATGGATCCATGATCATATGAAATGTAAACCTCCTTTTGTTGACTCAAACGATGCCTACCAGATGTACACTCCAAACGTTAAACATATGAAGAATCGTATGGCTTGTCTGAATTTTAGACCTACCAATACATTGGGACCGTTTAATGGACCGGATTTATCATACAAGGATTACCAAAATCGCATAAAGGAGTATTTCATCAAACTTTTGGCCACGTATAACAAAGCTCCAGCCCTTCAGCGTGGTGATATTGTCATTGTGGTTACTCACGGCTACGCTATTAACAACATGCTTCTGTTCTTTTTGAATCACCCTATTTTCGATGAACTCCCGGAATGTAAAATCAATTATGCCCGCAGAGTAGGCGTCAATGATAACTCCATTATTGCCGATGAATCTGCGGCAGAGGAAGATAATAATGATTATATTTGGCGATTATTTCAAAACTCGGCTGACGAGGATTCCGATACCACCTACGACTTAAACTTAAAATCAGATATTGTTTATTACAAAACTAACTTCATCAAAAAAGAAGAACTTCACCGTCCAGAACCCACCAATGCTTGGGCACCTTCGGATTTTGATATTCCAAGGATGTCGTTTCTGATCGACCCAGATGCAAAAGATGCCGCCGACATCACCTCGGAATCGGCGGTAAACTTACCCAAACCTAAAACCACAATCAGTCAGAGCACACCAAATCTTAACCAGTCTGAAAAGCAGGTAAAACCAATCTTAAATTATACTAAGACATTTGTCTGTGACGCTGCCCGAGATTGGGAGCCCGGCTTGAAATCATTCCCAGTAGCATCAGAATTTGAGCTCAAACGCATGAACGAGGAAACTTTCCGACCAAACTATGACATAGTAAATCATCCTTTAAAACGAGTTACACCTGAAGTGTCTCCTAGATCAATGCCTACAAGAAATAATTCGGTTATCGATTTCAGTAAATTGCTCGACAATAATGAAATTTACAAGCCAATTAAATTGCGATATCTGGCAGCTTCGGAAATTTCTATTGATAAACTTAATCTGAGATTATCTCAATTGAACTTATCCCAAATTCAGCGTCATCCATCTAATAACCTGGGAGGCTCTTCACTGAACTCTTCGGTACTCGATTTTACCAAATTTGTCAATCAATATCAAAATGGGGAAATTCAAAACGGTAAAGTTGAAGTTGTTCACGATGATCCTGCAAGTTATTTCCCTCTGGGTGTGAAAGCAATTATTCCAGACGCTAACGGAGCCACGCTGCCAACATCAAATCTTTCCAATAGTGAGCTTAATAGTATTGCTGAGCAATCTGGATTCACTCCACAAGGTGAGCAACAACCTGGATATTTAGGTGGACGGGTTCCAGTTATGAAGAAGCTTCAACCATCTAATATGGGTAGTCTTTCCTTACTTGCAAAATTGCAACTGAGTAAACGTGATACAGATAGTGAAGCATCGGAAAGTGGAACCAGGCTCTTTTCATTGTCATTCCCAGAAAAGAAGCAACCGATTAGAAATTCTGGTCATGAAAAGACTAATTCTAGAAGAAGCAGAAGCAATTCGGTCAAATTGATCCCAAGTATTATAGCACCGGAAAAGAAAGGTATATTTTACAATCTTAACAGCGATAGTGACAGCGAAAGCGAAAATGATGCATCCAGAACCAGAGCCAAAAGCAATGGGTTTAGTGATGCTCTGAGTGACGACGAAGAGGGTTCAGTACCTAAAACATTCACCGGCTTCCCCGTTCATCGTAGTGACTCCCACAATAGCATTGGGTCCATAGAATCCCACGAGGACGACACCGTCGAAACACAGCATACGTCGAAAGACGCCAACGATTATATATGGTTTGGTCAGAATAGAGATTAATAGAGGACCACGGTCAAACTTCCATCGTAGAAATTTTCAATGGCTTCTTCTTTGTAATTGCTAGTATTTTTAACAAAGTAAATGATTATACCATACAGAGACCTACTCAAGTATAATGTCTCATGTTATATACTTGATAATGACCCCGGACGAACTTCTCTAGGTGTCCGCGTACCCGTCACGTGCGCATGTTTTTATCATATTCATCTTTGATATGATTAGACCTTTCATTTAACAGTATTAAAGAGATAAACCTAATAGTGTTACAGCAACAATGGTCGAGTCGGTGGCACTCGAGCTGCTGTTTCCTACTGTCACTACAACATTTGCATTGTCATCTGACTTACTGCTCCCAGTATGCATCACAATTGATAATTTGGAATCCATAGGGGAACATATCAGCAAATCATCTGAAAAGTATAGCAATCCTCAGATTTTCAAAAGGCTATCCAACATCTCTAGTCATTCAGATATGTTTGTCCAAGTATACTTGACTGATAAACTCAATACCACTACCCTTCCAGTGCAAACAGCGTATGTACCATTCACTAAAAAAAGAGAATGGAAGCAAAAACTTGAGCTACCAATCACATACAATCAATTAGCCTATGAGCTGGCATTTAAAATCACTGTATGGGAAATATATGACTCCCTGGCTTCATTGTACGGTTTTGGGGCCTTATCTATGTTTGATATTACGAATTCAACCCTTCGATCGGGTCCTCAGAAAGTCATTATTCATCGTGCTGATTCATCTGAATTACATCTAAATTCGAGTACATTCATTGAAACTCCTACGGGAGATGAAACGGTTGAAACTCCGGCAATAAACAGAAAGATTCACTCTTACGATAAAGGTGACCTCCCGCATGTGCCATGGTTGGATGATTTAGTTCTCAAAAAACTTGAACAAAATGAGGCAATTCGTAAAAAACGAGCCAATGTCCAGCTGCCAGATAACAAAGAGGTCCAACCTTCTCTCTTTCTCCATGTGGACCTACCAGAATTTGAAATGCCAATAGTGTTTTCAGATAAAAGTTATAATGTTAATCCTTTGGTAGATTTGACAACAAAGACCACCACTCAAACTCCGAATTTTCTCTCAGCAGGGGCAAACACAAGCAGACTTATTAAAGGCATTGATATTGCATTACCTGAGGATGCTTCACTCAAAGTTTATGACCCTGATTACCTGTATGTCCCACTTAATCAGTCTCAGCCCGCGCATCTTGACCCCATTGAATTGAAGTACCACAAGTTAGAACGAAACATAAATAATAATTCCTTATTGGATCGTGATCTCAAACCATCACCTCAAACAAGAGACAAGCTTGTGCGTATATTGCAAATTCCATCCAATATAGAGCTCAGTGACTCTGATAAGTCTTTGATATGGCAGTATCGATTTTACTTTTCCAAAAATATCGCTATCCCACGAGATTACGCTAACCAAGGACCGGGTGCTAACCAAAGGGTCACGGCTTCCAAGAGTACCAAAAACTTTTTAACCAAATTCTTGAAATCGATAAATTGGGATAATGATCTCGACTTAAATCATGTTTTCAAAGAGCTCATTCCGACTTACTGGTCACCTGATAAGATTCAAATTGGTGACGCTTTGGAACTTTTGGGAAGTTATTTCAATCCATATACCCTCACATCAGAGAACAAATTCAGTACTGCTGATATAACCAAAATCGGGGAGCTGCGACCTCAAAAGATCTTCCCATTTGTTTCCTTCCTACGTAAATTTGCAGTAGAGAGATTGAAACTTGCCAGCGATGATGAGCTTCAATTATATCTTCTTCAATTAGTACAGGCTCTCAATTACGAAGAGTTGGTTTTTGATCAATTCCAGCCTACGAATAAGGGACCAAAGGATATAGTCAGTGTTTCGCCATTAGCGCTGTTCTTGATTTCTAGTGCAGTGGAGAACCCAAACCTAGGCAACTTCTTTTATTGGTACATTAAAGTAGAAAATGAAGACCAATTGAAACTTCCAGAAGACAAAAGAATTAATATTTACAGCAAAGTACTTAATGCTTATATCCAGAGGCTTAAAAGATTCAGTGAGGAAAATAAACTTATTTACTACAAGAATTTAAAAAGACAAATTTGGTTTATTAAGAAGCTTACGGACTTGGTTCATTTGATGAGGACTAGTTTCAAAAAAAATGAACCCACATCTAAGAAGGTACAATTTTTGCGAGATCATTTGGCTGACCCATCTAAAGAGTTTTTATCGTTTCCTGATCCGTTTCCCTTACCATTGGATCCAGATGTAATTGTATGTGGATGTTATCCACAGGAATCTTCGGTTTTTAAGAGTTCTTTGGCTCCGTTAAAGATAACTCTTAAAACAATTGTCAATTATAGCGAGCTTCATCAGTCTACACATGGCAAACCAAGTAAAGATCAATTTAAGTATGGGAAGTACCCATTAATGTTCAAGATCGGAGATGATTTAAGGCAGGACCAGTTAATTATTCAGATCATATACTTGATGGATCAATTACTTAAAAATGAAAACTTGGATCTAAAGTTGACCCCATACAAAATTTTGGCAACTAGCCCCATCGCAGGCTTGATGCAATTTATCCCCAACGAAACGTTAGACGCAATTTTAGCCAATACGTATCCACCGGATATAGTTATGGACACTCCTAACAATGGAATCTTACACTACCTTAGACAACATTCTGCTGGGAATGAAGCAGAAGAGTTACAAGCTGATTCCACTGCTACCACCACTATAGGCGACGTTGACACTTCTTCCAATGCTATTGCGCGCGAGTTAGTTGATGAGCCACACGCTATTACATCTGATCTAGGGGTTTCGTCGGTAGTCATGGATAACTATGTCAAGTCTTGTGCTGGATATTGTGTGATTACTTACTTGTTAGGTGTAGGTGACAGACATTTGGATAATTTATTGCTCTCGCCAAATGGAAAGTTTTGGCATGCAGATTTTGGTTACATTTTGGGCCGAGATCCGAAACCCTTCCCTCCCTTGATGAAGTTACCTATTCAAGTTGTTGATGGTATGGGTGGTCTCAATCACGAAAATTTCACAATTTTCAGTAACTACTGCTTTATCACTTATACTACATTGAGAAAGAATAGTAATTTAATCTTGAATTTGTTTCTGTTGATGCTTGATGCCAATATTCCTGATATTCGAATTGATCCACAACGAGCCATTGACAAAGTTGAAGAAAAATTCTGCTTGGAAATGAGTGAAGAGGAAGCCATTTTGCATTTCCAAAACTTGATTACTGACAGTGTTCATGCTTTATTGCCTGTGGTGATTGATCGTTTACACACATTGGCACAATACTGGAGAGCATAATAATGAAAGTTGTTATTATTTACTTATATAATCGAATTTAAACAGATCCTTACCCCCTACCGCAAATTTTGAACCAATTATGACCTCAATCTTCTTTTCTTTGAAGCTTTTGTTGTCTAAATTTGTCAATAGTTACTCTACTCAACACGGCGTAGCTCGCAGTGAATATAAACACGCCGGGTAAAAGATTCAAAATGGTCCAGAACCAGCCTGGATTTATCTCGCTTATATACGAATGAATAGAATCCTTTAAATCATCAAGTGTTCCATCGTTTTTAAGGACGTAGTCTGCTCGCATGTTACGTTCTTCAGTTGAAGCCTGGCTATTAATACGTTTTTGAGCGTCTTCTTTAGTGAGCTCTGGATTGCGTGCTAATAAACGCTCGAGTTGAGTATCTGGATTACAAGATGTGGTCACAATTGATCCACAAATGTAATGCAAACCAGCTTCAAAAAGAAGTGGAACATCTAAAACCACAAGACTATTAAGCTTGAGATACGACATTAAGATCTGGCGGGCCATTTCCCATTTCACTGCTGGGTGTACTATACCATTGAGGATCCGAAGATTGGCTTTATTTCCAAAAACAGCTCTTCCTAATGCCTCTCTATTCAACTGTTGAGTTTCTGGATTTACAAGATCATCTACTTCATCTTTGAAGGCCGAAACAATCTTGAAGTATGCCTTCTTTCCTGGAAGCACCACCTCTTTGGCAATAAGGTCGGCATCTATTACGGTGATGCCATATTTCTCATGTAAAGTTCTTGAAACAGTAGATTTACCACTTGCAATTGCTCCTGTAAGTCCAATTATAAGCATTATCAATTAATATTCAAACGATCTCCACCCACAATTCAATCTGTGTGGGGTACGGCAATTCTCAAAATGTAATTCTAAATCGCACCAATTTTTCACTTCTTGTCTACTACTGAGCTGAAGGCCACTTCATAAAAGGTCAATAAAAAGTCGGAAACCAGCCACCAATCCCACTTTGATGACTCGTGTACATCTCCTAGGCGTTGGAGCAATCGGTATGACCGTTGCTAACGGTTTGGCACTTGCGGAACCTGCAATGGTTCAAGATTTGAAGCTCATCTTGAGAACCAAAAAGTCACTTCACGATTATGGAGCAGTTGGACATAAGATTACAGTAAACACAGTTGAAAATTCCTCTAAAATAGTGACGAATTCCACTCCTTTTAATGCAATAACAAGTGTGCTTAAAAGGGAAAGTGTAGAGAATCTTATTGTGGCAACAAAGGCTCACCAAGTGGATGATGCTTTGCTGCGTGCCCAGCACCTCATCTCTCCCGAAACCAATATCATATTGCTTCAAAATGGTATGGGTGTTGCTGACAAGTTGGTTAAACGATTATGGCCAGTTCCTGCTGAACGTCCAATTATCTACGAGTGTGTAAATACTCATGGGTGCTACACTTTGTCACCTTTCGTGGCCAATCATGTTGGTATGGGAAGCATGAGATTATCCCGATACCGGCCATTTTCATTATCAAAACAACAGGAAAATTATTGCCTCCTGGAGCCAGATATCTATAAGCAAGTCTTAGAAAGTGTCACCCATTCACAAGAATCCTTGAGACTGGTTGAAGAAAATAAGCCCGAGATCATTCGATTATTAGAGGCATCTCCAACACTCAATGCAACAGAAATTTGTTATGAGGATTTTATTCTTGCTCAAATGGAAAAATTAGTGGTGAACGCTTGTATAAATCCACTTACAGCAGTAATGGATTGTGAAAATGGAGAACTTTTGCATTTAGAAGCCACTCATCGGATAATGAAAAAGGTGGTCCACGAGTCGGTACAATGCTTGAAAGCTGAATACACGCATCTTGCAAAAGTGGAGGGAATAGAGGTTGTACTCGATGAGAACAGATTGCTCAATAGAGTGTTTGAAGTCTGTCGCTTAACGGCGAAGAACAGTTCTTCCATGAGGGAAGATGTGAAAAATTTAAAGCCTACAGAACTCTCTTTCATTAATGGATATATCAGTCAATTAGGTCAGCTCCATGGTGTACCTACCAACACAAACAATTTACTTATACAGCTTGTGAGAGATAAATTACGACTCGAGAGAAAGCGTGAGGATGATGCATTAGCTGCAGTGCTTGACGAAGTGCTGAAGGTATGATTTTTACGATACGATAAACAATACAAGATTCATGATTAGTATATCTGTAACTTGATAATTTATTCTAAATTGGCAGATATTTCAATTATATCCAGGTAAAGTTTCCGAATGATCTTTTTACGAGTTTCTCTTAGATCATTGTCCGTTGAATTCTTTTCAATCTGTTTGGGTTGTCTCTTAATTTGGTCAAAAACTTCCAAAAGAATGATTTTAGAAGCTGGTCCAAAAGCCGAAGCATCTATTATACCATTAAGTAATGCTGCAAGTTTACGAGAATTCTTTGGGATTTTTTCTTGTAAAGTACAAATTGCCACTTCCGTTCTAAATGATGGACCGGATGTGACATTGATTGTATAATCCCCAAAATACCCGTTTTCTTCTAAATAATCTTTCTGTGCGATGGATAATGCCCGTATTATATATTCTGAAACATCGACATCATTCCATTTATTCTCATTAAGCATGAACCCATACTCACAAAGTAAAAATTCATTTGAATGAGGACCGTAACTGAGAAATATTTGTTCTTCGGGTTTATAACTTGAACCAGTAAGGACTTGGAATCCTGAGGTGTCAATTTTTAAGCTACATTGATCATCAGGAGAATGATTCAAAAAATCCACGTATGGAGCCATGGTAAAATTGTCATTTGTACTCTTCTTTTGAGGAATATCCATATAAAGACAACGGGAATTTATACAGAGCCACGCCCATAAAAATTTATCTATGGGTAAATATTCGCCAACGAGATGATCTGAAATGGATGATAAAAGAGCCGATACTATTTTATAGTCAGATTCAAATCTTTCAGCCACTTTTTCGGCGTGTTTTCGAGTCGAAGAGGGTAAATATTGTATGAGATCATCATCGCTTTTGAGCACTCGCCACACTAAAGGCATTGATTGGAAGTCTTCCATTGATGGAAGCATATCCAAAAATGGTGTCCACCATGATCTTTCCATTCTTTGCAGTTCCAAGGTTATAAACAAAGATAATATTTGAAAAGACGAGAGATTCGTAAGCTGTTCCATGGACAATTTCTCATAAATGGACTCGGTTATAGTATCGGGGTTCCCTGGTGGTACGTACACCTTTAAATAATGAGGACCCAGAAGAATGATATCTGGATTGAATGACGTTATGTGGCATACAACAGTGGTATAATTGAGCAAAAATGATGGTGGAATACGTACAAGTAATTCACGATTCCTTACCGGAACCTCTGCGATGATACCTCTACCCCATTCTGCGTCGTCTTGAACTTTTACTTTAGGCAGAATATATGAGTGTGTGGACGGCTCATGATCTGCATCTACCGTATTTTTAATCCATTCAAGTAATCGGGTGACTTTACCATCCATTATTGATACTCTATTAACAAGTTGTCCTCCCAATATGATCTGCGATGAAGTTAGAATATGCACCTCAAAATATGCACCTTAAACGCAGATGAGGTTTTCGCAGCCGCACGCAAAATTCAAAACAATTTGGTTCAAATCAAGACGTCCTTCTACAGTATCACAGTATCGCCATCAGCTCAAAAATAGAACTTTTGCAAGCAGGTGGATGATCCGTTATGCGTATATTATGTGTGGCAGAAAAGCCTTCCATCTCCAAGGCTGTGGCACAAACAATGGCCGGAGGCAATCTTAGGCTGCGAAAATCGAAAGCCAAGTATATCATGAACTATGACTTCCAATTCAATTTCCCAGGTCAAGGGGTCTGTGATGTCACTATGACTTCAGTTTTGGGACACATTACCAATCTAGACTTTCCTCAGAGTTTTTCCTGGGGGAAGTGTCCACCAGGTCGTCTTTTAGATGCACCAGTGATAGAGACTATTTCTCAAAAAGAGGTCTACAACAACATCGCCCAGGAGGCGCGTAATGCCCAGATATTGATGATCTGGACTGATTGTGATCGTGAAGGTGAATTTATTGGATGGGAAATATTACAAGCTGCACGTCTGACAAACTCAAGCATCAGCCCCACTAATGTATGGAGATCTCAGTTTTCTCATTTGGAAAGATCTCATGTTCTTAATGCAGCTAGAAATCCAATCAGATTAGATCTCAAAAGTGTGGAGGCTGTAGGATGTCGTATGGAATGCGATCTACGTGTTGGTGCCAGTTTCACGAGGCTTTTAACTGATTTATTTCGAAGAAGTAATGTTATTCAATTGGACAAGAACAATAGTCTTGTTCTGTATGGAACTTGTCAATTTCCAACATTAGGATTTGTGGTAGATCGGTATACGAGAGTCAAAAACTTCGTCTCGGAACCATTTTGGTATTTGTTTCTCGAAATCAAGCCAAAGGAAGGTGGGCCATTACAGTTACTGTGGAAGCGGGGACATTTCTTCGATCGATTATTTGTGGTCTTGATATATCAAAAATGTATGAAACACAAACAGGCAGTGGTTCAGAAACTCACCAGAAAACCAACAAGTAATTGGAGGCCACTTCCGTTGACCACGGTGGAACTTCAAAAAGACTGTTCTCGTATATTCAAAATGAGTGCTAAAGATGCATTAGATGCAGCAGAAAAATTGTACAATAAGGGTTTTCTTTCTTATCCAAGAACCGAAACAGATAGGTTCCCGCCCACAATGAATTTGAAAGAACTCATTCAGAAGCAAGCCCAGGACCGGCAATGGGGTAATTACGCCGAAAGTTTACTTGCTGGAGAATATCGTACCCCGAGAGCAGGAAAGAAAGATGATAAAGCACATCCTCCTATCCATCCAGTCAATTATGTAAATTCACTGAGTCTTGACAATGATAAGCAACGTAAGGTTTATGAGTATGTTGTACGTCGATTTTTGGCTTGCTGCTCTGAGGACGCTAAAGGTGAACAAACCACGGCTGTTTTACTGTGGGGAGAAGAGGAATTCTCTGCTAGTGGACTTGCAGTGATTGAACGAAATTATCTTAATATTTACCCTTATAAGAAATGGGAATCTTCCAAAATGCTTCCAAAATTCACCGAGGGAGAAAAAGTTGATATAAGTAGTGGGAAAGTAAAAGAAGGTAAAACTTCCCCTCCTAATCATATGACTGAGCCTGAACTCATTGCACTTATGGACGTTAATGGGATTGGAACCGATGCTACAATTGCTGAACATATTCACAAAATCATCAGCAGAGGTTATGTGGTGAAAGTTAAGAAAAGTGGTTCCGAATACATTATTCCTTCGGAGCTAGGAATGGGTCTAATAGAAGGATTTAATCGTATTGAATTCGAAAACATATCATTATCCAAGCCATTCTTGAGGAAAAAACTTGAGAACTCGCTTCAAGCAATTGTGGATGGCAATCTAACTAAGCAGATGGTGCTCCATGATGTTATTCATTCGTATCGACAGGCATTTGTTCAAAGTGCACAAAAAGGTTCTGTTTTATTGCAGGCATGTAAAGAGATCATAGAAGGTAACCAAGCCCGTTGATGTAGCCACAGGTTTAGTAAGTGACTACCCTATTCATTAAAATTTTGTGGGCTTGATTATGTATATAAATACAATAAGAAAACATAAGTATAATAAAAATTCCAATCAGATAAGTTGAAACCAGATGTAAATATTCTTGATGTAACTTATCGTCATTTACTTAACAGAAGAATGCTACCAAGCATCGCTCAAATCATATTTATAAATTTAAATACGCTTTTTTTTCTCAAAAATTTGTTTTCACCATCATGTCTAATTCCAACAGACCCGTCTGCAAATATTTCCAACGAGGTAATTGTGCCAAGGGTAATTCCTGTCGGTTCTATCATCCCGTTGGGGATACTGGACCGGCCAATGGGAGTAAAAATTATCTGAAGGCTGAATTTTTAAGCTCAAATTCAATAGGTCCTCTCGCAGAGGCAGTCAAAAAAGGACTCAAAGAATACCAACTTATGGATCCAAATTCACTGTTTTCGTCCTACGGTTTGGAAACTCCGAGTCACGGAAATATTATTTCCAATAGAGATCTTTCTTACGAAGAACAGAGATGGAAATGGGTCGAGGCAAAGAATAATGGCACTATCCCTGCTTACGAAAAAGAGATGTATGCCAGGAAAAGGGATATGGAGTATTGCATCAACGAACTCAAGGATAAGGAAAGTTTGGCAGCTCGTTACCTTCAGTATGCCACCGAGAAGCCGGATGCAACGCCACAATCCTTCATTAAAAAGTCATTAGAGGAGAACATACAAGCGTTTTCTAATAACGCTGGAAACTCATTTGGGTCAGGATTTGGTTCATCTGCATTTGGTAATAGTCTGGCTAATCCGTTTGGAGGTCAGAATGCATCATCTGGTGCGTTTGGGTCTAATAATTCAAACGCATTTGGCTCTAATTCAAGTTCTGGTGCGTTTGGTAAACCTAACGTATTCGGCAATAGTAACACGCTGGGTACAACAGGTTCCACCAGCAATAGCGGATTCGGTTCTGGAAGCACAGGTGCCTTTGGAACGCAAAATACCAATACTGGTACTTCAGCTTTTGGTGCTAACACCACGTCACTGGGATTTGGATCTTCTGGATTTGGCTCAAGTTCTACTGGAAATACTGGGGGTGCTTTTGGTGCTTTATCAAAACCTTCAGGTAGTGTTTTTGGATCGTCTTCAACCAGTTCTGGCGGAGCCTTCGGTTCTTCTGCAGCTCAACCTAGTGGTGCTTTTGGATCTTCAGGTTTTGGTGGATCAGGTTTTGGCTCTCTGAGCAATGCATTTGGGAACCTGCCATCTGGTGGTGCTTTTGGGTCTCAAACCGCAAGCAGCCCTTTTGGGTCTCAATCTACCACTCAGAATACTGCTCAAAATGGTCAAACAAATGGAGCATTTGGTCAAAGCAGTTTTGGCCAAACCAAACCAGATGCTGGAAGTTCGGGTTTTGGAAACTCGGGTTTCGGGAATTCTGGTTTCGGAAGTTCCAGTTTCGGATCCCTGGCATTTGGGTCAAACTCTGGAACCGCAAGCCTGCCCTTTGGATCCACAACAAATAAAAGTCTGCCTTTTGGAACCACAACAACAAACAAAGATCTGCCATTCGGTGCATCCAACAACGCCAAAGAGCTGCCTTTTGGTACTACCACCACGTCACAACCCTTCGGATCGTCTTCATTTGGCTCCAGTGATAATAAGCCTTTTGGAAACAATCTGTCACCATTTGCTAATGCTTCAAATCTGACACAACAGCTGCCTTTTGGTGCTCTGGACTCTTCAAAACCTTCAAATCCTTTTGGAGCTCTGACTGGTACATCCGCATTCGGTGCATCCTCGTTTGGTGCATCTTCCTTCGGAGCTCAAAATTCAAAACCTCCCCCAACCACTGGACCCTTTGGAGTCACTCCACCCGCTGGTTTCGGTTCTCCCAGCTCTCAAACAGTGCCGCTGGTCGGCAATGATTCGAATCCTCAAAGCGTTGAGTCAGTGTACATACAAAGTTTGGATAATTTCGCTGACGAGATTCGAGCACAATTTCAGGCTCCAGCTTTCGAACTAGGTAAGGTTCCAGACGTTCCTCCAACTCAAGAGCTTACTGCGTGGTAAAACTCTACATAGGTTTATAGATTTTAAAAGGCAGCCTCTGCCTAATAGATGTGACTTTCACTTACAAATTAAACTGTGGTAGCTCAATATTACAATTATTTCTTCTTTAAGGTCACTATGGAAAACCGCACTCGCGGTTTAAATTCTATTTTCTCAATATGATCTTAAAATTTCACTGAAGATGATCTGTGTGGAGTGCAGTAATAGCTCCATAAAAGAGCTATATTCTACTTATAGAAGCGAGTATATACAGCTCACACGATGCCCCCGATGTGGAAAAATCGCTGACAAGTATTCAGAGTACGACAATGTCATCACTTTCCTCGATATTCTACTCCTTAAGAAACAGGCCTATCGTCATTTAGCGGTCAACGTAACGGAGCAACAGTTAGTTCTGGGCCATAAACGCTACTTCACGTCATTTAAGCACAAATCAAACAATAATGATATACCCATGCAAAAATTGAGCGGTTTAAACTACTATCTTTCTGTCTACGATAAGCTTGTACGGTTTGTCTTGATCACTCTCCTCTTCGAAGTATATTTAACCTGGGCACACGTGGAAAAACAACCCGAAGAACAACATTCGATGTCAATGGTTCTAGTACTTCAGGAATCCATTATGTTCCAATACTGCTATTTCATATTTCAAGTCTTGATATCCAATGCCATCTTTTACTGCTCACTTCTCGCGGTATTCCTACATGTTTATCAATGGAAGGTTGAGAACATTACCATGGATAAATCATTTCACGAGCTCCAAAATTTAGTGGTTATCTTCACAACATCGACTGTGTCAGCGTCTGTGAAGCTTTTCCCCATATTGACCTTAATTTGGCCTTACGATACCTCTGTCTACCTACCCCCAATTCTCGTATTGGTATCAACGTTTTATGTTGTGGAAGCACTTCGTATGGTCACCATGCTCCCGTTTTACAAGGTTTTACTCGGAGTTGGAATAAGTAGCTTCTTTCTGTACGTTTTTCTGGTATTAGTGTCCAGAGCAGCTATAAGTCTTTACTTCGATGTCCTGTTTCAACGCTTAGTTCTCGATGAATGGACCCACCTATTGTCCATTTATCGTAAGTAATGTCATTTAACGTTCATTATTAATTACATATATATACATACACAAACACTTTGCATTATTTCCAATCGTCAACAACATTAGCTCTAGTAAGAGATCCATCGCTGTTAACAAAAAGCATGTCATTCCCTTCAATGGCGATGAGAGGTGCTTCCAATTTTTCCACTAAGTTAGGATAATCGTATGTTTTATTCAACTCTCTTCTCTCATCAAGTGTTTGGTAATTGGTGTCTTCTATGGCTGCCTCTTCGTCACCATCGTGATATAAATGGGGGAGTGAATTACTCTTTAACGATCTCAACGCAATAAATATGGAGAGCGGTACATAACTTTTCTCAAAATTCCAAAGACAGAACATGGTAAAGAGTGGAAGTGGAGCAAGCACAGAAGCACACAAGTACGCTTTTTGCAATACCAAATTACCCAGCATTGTTAGTTGGAAAATTAATAGTCCCATGATTACCCGTCTAAATATTAAGGGCCAAACTTTACCGGTCGAGTGAGGTGTATGGACACAGGCGTAAAGCAACTGATACTTGTAGACGAAAAATCCAATGAGGAAATAAATGAGTCCAGCCGTCAAGATCTTTGTTGACAAGATGGAGTAAATGATTGTAATAATTAAAATAAGCATTGGCTGTGGTAATTGCAAACCGAAGTTGAAGTTTGGTGGCTTACACAAATTGAGATAGTCTCTAGGAGTTTTACACCAGAACCAATGACTCAAAGGGAATTTCAAAAGGTTACCTAGAAGCAACAATTTGTAAGGAAAAATCCCCAACCCCTGTAAAATAATCAAATCAACATAGAAAAGCAGAACTTCTTTCAAGGATTTTGCAAATTGGCTGGCAAATTTAGTCGTGGTTGTCAAACTTACGGTACCTGCCATAGTGAAGACCAAAAACAAGTTGACGAAGATGTAAAAGAAGTTTTTAGAAACCAGTGAAAGTTCCTCGTCGCTGTGAGATGTATAACCTTGCTTCGAAGTAATCCAAACGTACAAAAATGGCATTACTATGTTAAAAATGGTGAAAATATAAGTCGGAAGCATGTTAGTAACTACCGATGCAAGGACAGGATTGGCTTCTAAAAATTTGCCTAAAGAAGGCCACAACTTAGAGATTGACTTAAGATTCAAGAATGCCGCCAAATAAGACACCGGGAAAATTAAAGCAATACTTAAAAACCCAATAGCAAACATGACGAGTACTATGTGGGTATTTCTTTCTTTCCTGGTAAGACACAAATTGTCCCAAATAACATCGTGAGGGGCAGGTGCTAATGTTGTGATAAGGTGATTCACTTTTGGGTCTAATACGGCTTGTGCCAATAACTGGGCTTGGGCCACAGATTTCATTGTTAAAAATGCAGCGGAGGTGGCCGGGAAATCGCGTTGCCTGGCACGAGTTATTTCACGATCCACCACCTCTAATTGTTGAGTGTAGTAGTTTATAGCGTCCACTTTGGACCCAAAAAGTCCCCAAAGTCCTGTTCTTACTTGTGGGCGTATAAATGAGTCTTGCTGGAGAAATGGAAGCGCTTCCGTTTCCTGTAAATGATCGGTAATTTCCTCTATAATGCTTCGTGAGTCTGTTTCGTCTTGGTCCAGAGCAACATCACTGGCTCGGCGGGGGAGTTGAATGGGTGCTTCAAGGCTAGGATTCAAAGTTTCGGATTGCAATTGGGAAGAGCAAATATTATTAAGTTGAAAATATTTGACCCATTTGACCTCGAGCAGGCGCAAGATACGTTTACGAAGTTTAAACAACCGATTGAGCTCATTCCATTCTTTGACAATGACCACAGCATCCACCTCACCAACACCGAGGCTCTCGATATGCTTTTTAAGTGCATGATCATCTCTAAGCAGAGGTGGGATACCAATGAGCTTAACGGTTCTGTCTGTGATTGAGTTTTGTTTACCTAAATGTTGCTGACGCTTCCGAATTATGGTTATTGTTTGTCGAAATAAGAATCCGCAAACTATGACGGTGAAAACATAGGTGAAAACTGTGTACATCCATAAATAATGTGGGTAATCTGAATGGAACCAACCATCGTGTTTCTTTTTCAGAGTCCACATGTCCAACGGGTCATCATTATCATCGTCAACACGGTTTGTATACTTGAATCTTATAGGAGTAATGACTGTGAGAGCCAAAGCAAGACATACGGCGAGGATCTTAATGCACATTTTAAAGAATCCAAGGAAAACCACCGCGTCTAAACCGGCATAGTCGAGGACTTGTTCCTCGGAAATGCTATAAAGGACCGGGATCCAGCCGAAAAGTGTTGGAGGGAGCTTAGGTAACTTCCTTCGGGAGCCCGTGTGTAGGTAGTTGGCATTTGAACGAGTAAAATTAGCGATATATATCTTTGGGTAGCGGACCCTGAGCAAGGCAAATGTCAAAAAAGCAAAGAGGCCCAAAATGAGCGAGATTAGAATCTGGGCTCGAGCATGGCGAGTCGTATGGATAGGAGTAGGGATCGGGTTGGCTGGAACAGAAGACAGCGCGCTTACGGCAACTGCTGCTGACATGGGGGCCAGGTTGTGGCGTGGGCAATGCTGTTGAAGTGGTTAAGGCAAGTGAGATTTATTGCGAAGCCGATAAGATAAAGGAAGAGAGAAATGAGAGGAGGGATTTTAGCGAGAAATGCAACAAAACTGTGATGAGAAAAGTGAAGATGACAAAGATTAGAGTTGTGAAAATGTAGTGATGTATACTGTGAGAAGTTAATAATGGGTTTATTGAAATATCTGGGGAAGCTTTTATATTCAGAGTTGAAAAATCGAACAAGTAGCGAGTTAAAGTATCTGAATTTGGAGCGTCCTAACTTTGAAAAGAGGATTTTAAACGATTTGTGCTGCACGATTTCCGGTTGAATTTTATATGAGCATAAAATTGTGGACCATAGAATTGTATAAGCATAAATAATGTCTATGGTAAATATCATGGAAATGACTAAGGGATGCTATTCTTGGAGTGTATTATATATTCAATGACTCCATATATGGACTGCTGTTTGCGTC
The DNA here is from genome assembly GCA_020280125.1 of Kurtzmaniella quercitrusa var. comoensis (nom. nud.). NCBI lineage: Eukaryota > Fungi > Ascomycota > Pichiomycetes > Serinales > Debaryomycetaceae > Kurtzmaniella > Kurtzmaniella quercitrusa var. comoensis (nom. nud.). The sequence goes on from JAFIDI010000005.1 coordinate 479,399, forward strand.
CTGGCTAATTTGATTGAATCAATTTACATTATTTCGTTACCTCTCTAAAACCAAAATTATGCGTTTAACCGGTTATATTCTCGAGACCGTTTGGCTAAAGAAAAATTTAAAAATATGTTTCACTCCATCACCACTACCAATATATAGAACTCCCTTTCAATAAGCTACCAGATTATTCAAATTCTTAATTATTTACGATCATTCAGTTTCTTCGTTCTTTTGTTTATTTACACCAACAATTGCAATCTACGTTTGAAATCTCCGTGTGTCTATAATCTTTGTCACCAATCTGTCTCTCTTATCTCTCTCGATCTCTTTTTTTGTTTAAGTCTTTCTCTCACTCATTCATTTTATGCATTCTCTCTTTTTTTCATGCGGGTCTCGGTTTGTCTCGTCCGAACCATCAAATCACCAAAGTCTCTCCATTCCTCAGTCGTCAGAACCCTCTTTATCTCGGCCAATTTAAGATCATATTTCATCATGGATCTTGACAGCCAATACCCGCTGTTTAAAAGCAATTTTGTCACACCAACTTATCGCTCCTTAGGTATAACTCTGTCCTCACCAGACAAAGAAGTAGTATACTTTTGTGGGAATTCATTAGGACTTATGCCCAAGGCCATAAGAAAAGCTATAAATGATGAATTAGATGCTTGGGGTCAACGTGCAGTGGAATCACACTTTAATCATCCGTCAAAGACTCCCTGGATGGATATAGACTTGCCTGTTTTACCACTTTTGGCTCCAATTGTGGGGGGCCTCGAAAATGAAGTGGCCATAGCTGGCTCATTAACCGCCAATTTAAATGCCCTTCTCGTGAGTTTCTATAAACCAAAGGGTCAAAGAACGAAAATCCTATTCGAAAAGCATGCCTTCCCTTCCGACTATTACGCTTTCTTAAATTTGGTCAAGCTTCATGGCTTTGATGAATCGCATTTGATCCAGATCGAGGTGCCTTCAGGCAAAACCCATTTGGATACCAAGGCAATTATCCAAGAGATCAAGGCTCATGGCAATGAATTGGCACTCGTGGCCCTTCCAGGTATACAGTATTACACTGGGCAATTCTTCGACATTAAAGCTATCACTGAAGCGGGCCATTCTGTAGGTGCTGTCGTTGGATGGGATTTGGCACATGCCGTAGGGAATGTGCCTTTGAAATTACATGAGTGGGATGTCGACTTTGCCGTCTGGTGTTCTTATAAATACCTCAACTCAGGTCCTGGTGCTATGGCAGGTTTTTTTGTTCACGAAAAGTTCACCAAACAAAATTCCACCGTCAACTTTACTCCAAGATTGGCTGGTTGGTGGGGCAATAATGCCGCAACCAGATTCCAAATGCTTGAAAAATTTGACCCTATAGATTCTGCTCTCTCATACAGACAACTGAACCCAAGCGTTATTGATGTGGTATCTGTCAAAGCTTCATTGGAGATATTTGCAGAGGCTGGTGGAGTTCAAAAGCTTAGAGAGAAAAGTTTGAAGCTTACGGGACTACTCGAATCATTGCTTAAAGAATCCCGATTCTACATTTCTCAGGACAGCGATGATATAAATAAACTTGGTTTCCAAATTCTTACACCGTTAGATCCAGAAGCTAGAGGGTCACAATTGTCACTTTTATTTCATCCACATCATGATGATCAGGATAAAAACGTCATGGAACGTGTTAACAATTACATGCGTGATCGAGGAGTTATATGTGACGAGCGAAGACCCGACGTTATTCGTGTTGCTCCGGCTGCCTTGTATAATACCTTCAGAGAAGTGGAGACGGTGGTACTGACTTTAGTCGACGCCATGGAACTGATCAGCAAAGACAACTTATAAACTACTAAGTGATATACCAATAAATAAGAATATTTTTTTTTGACAACAGCTAACTACAATTGAATTAGATTACTATCGACGTTTTATATTTTCTCAACTATCAAAGTCAAGCATTTACAAAGTTTGGGCCTTGTGGAAGTCCTTACCTGGGTAAATAGCCTTGTCACCCAATTCCTCTTCGATTCTCAAGATTTGGTTCAACTTGGCCAATCTTTCAGATCTGGCTGGAGCACCAGTCTTGATTTGACCGGATCTAACACCAACAGCCAAGTCAGCAATAGTGGTGTCTTCGGTTTCACCAGATCTGTGGGAAACCATGACACCCCAGCCGGCAGCGTAGGAGTCGTTAGCAGCCTTGATAGATTCAGAAAGGGTACCGATTTGGTTGACCTTCAACAACAAAGCGTTGGCAGCCTTCTTCTCAATGGCGGTCTTGATTCTGATTGGGTTGGTAACAGTCAAGTCATCACCGACAATCTGGATCTTTTCACCGACCTTGGCGTAGAAGTGAACCCAAGCATCCCAGTCATCTTCACCGAATGGGTCCTCAATAGAGACAATTGGGTATTCGTTGATCAATTCAGCGTACAAGTCAGCCAATTGTTCACCAGTCAACCACTTGGACTTGTCAGAGTCTGGGTTCTTGAAGTCCAAGTCGTAAAGACCGTCCTTGTAGAATTCGGAGGAAGCGACATCCATGGCGATGGTGACCTTACCGGTGTAACCGGCAGCAGCAATAGCTTCGGTGATCAAGTTCAAAGCTTCTCTTGGAGTAGAAATGTCTGGGGCAACACCACCTTCGTCACCGACGTTACCAGCGGATTGACCGTATTGCTTCTTAGCGAGGGACTTCAAGTTGTGGTAAACTTCGGAACCAATTCTCAAAGCTTCAGAGAAAGTTGGAGCCTCAGTTGGGACAATCATGAATTCTTGGAAAGCAAGAGCACCACCAGCGTGGGAACCACCGTTCAAGACGTTTTGGAATGGAACTGGCAAGACGAACTTGTCGGTCTTCTTACCGGCAATTTCAGCCAAGTGGTGGTACAATGGGACACCCTTTTCAGCGGCACCAGCCTTGGCAATGGCCAAAGAGACACCGAGAATAGCGTTAGCACCAAGCTTGGACTTGTTTGGGGTACCGTCAAGAGAGTTCAAGAACTCATCGACAGCTTCTTGGTTGGTAACATCCAAGTCAGCCTTGACAACAGCTGGAGCAATGGTGTCATTGACGTTAGCGACAGCCTTCAAGACACCCTTTCCTTGCCACTTGGCCTTGTCACCATCTCTCAATTCCAAAGCTTCGTGGATACCAGTGGAAGCACCGGATGGAACAATGGCTCTGAAGAGACCCTTTCCAGTGTGGACGTCGACTTCGACGGTTGGGTTACCACGAGAGTCGTAGACGTAACGAGCAAAGACCTTGGTGACGGACATATTTAATTTATGGAGATCAATTGGTTGATGATTCGAAAAATTAACCAATGGTTATTTCAATAATAGCCCTATTCTACAATGGCGCGGGCAGTCCTATTTATACTGCTGTGGACCACAAGCACCCGTTGTGCCGGACGTCCAGTTTAATCGCATACTTACGTCGGGGTGGGAAAAAAAAATATGCAACAGTGCGGCGGTGAGAAGGGTGTGGAAGATAAATGAACAAAATTGGCTAAATGTGTGCAGGCAACGGGGTTGAGCCACGGAATAGGGACTTACAGTAAGAACATCAATTATTGATGTGTTATTACATCCACAAACTGACTTTTTGAAATTCGAGAGATAATTAAAGAGAAGGAGAACTTAAACAGTAAAGAAAGAGACCCTTATTAAAAATCGTTCACATTTTTTCAGCTTGATAAATTGACGGGTGTGGTCGTCGAGCTGCACCGCACCGGGTGATTGTCACGTGTTTGGTGTGGATGATTTGATCCAGCATAGATTCTGGCCCCATTAGGAATTTTTTCTTTTTCCGGGCCACTGGGTTCCATAGAGTTAGTCATGAGAGGGTCATAGGTTACGGAGGGGTTGAACGTAATTGACTCATAAGGAGATGGATTTAGAGTAACCCGGACTAATTGGCAGAATATACCATTTATCATGCCCCGGGTTCCAGAAAGCAAACTGCACAATCCCCAGGTTTCGGCTCAGTGGATGTTTAACCGGTTGGCTCCGGTACCAGCCGGGCGCATCTGGTTCATCGGACTGGTAAGCGAGTAAGCGTTTAGAAGGGAATGTCAGTATATGGAGTCGAATTTACTTCTTTTTTTTTATCTTTCCCTTTTTTTTTTAGTTCTGATTGCGTTGAATGTCTTGTTTTTTGTTTTTCTCTTCACGGGTTCCCTAAAATCGTTATTCTCTCAGATAAAAATTCTTGAATCAATTCTCAAGTTTCTCCCACTTGCTTAACATCTTTCCATCAAATTCATACTAATTCCCATTTCCGTGGCTTCACGTTTTTTTTTACAGTCCAAGATCTTGTTTACGCTCTGGCATGATATGAGTAAGAATAATCCTGATCCATACAGTGCCATCAAGGCCAAACTTGTGCAACAGATCCTTCAAAAGCAGGAAATAGACGCAAAACTTAGTAAGGTGGAGGATACCATCTATGATAAGGAGAATACCTACTTCTCAGAATCCACATTTGGTAATATTGTTAAAGGTTTCGATAATTTCACCAAGGCAAATACTGGAGGCTCTCACAAGAAGAAAATTGTTTACACAGATGACGATCACATTTTCAGTTTAAGTTCTGCCAATTTTGTGAAAAACTACTCCCGTAGACAGGGATTAGCTGTTAAAGGAGACGAATACGATGAATATGAGGACTCGGTAGAGCCTCTTGATGGAAGTCATCCACAGGTTGGAACTCCCAGGAAGCGCAAGATTCGAACTGCTGGGTCAGGTCCTATGTAAATAATCTATCGTAATCAAAGGGTAGAATATAATCTGATAAATGAATTAGAATGCATCAAATATTTAATGTTTTTTTGTAGATGATCCTTCAACCCATGATGAACAGACAAGACATGGATCTCTGTATTTTTAATTCTAAAATGGATTACCCACCTTCTCCGTAGGAAGTCCCCCTAATATTGATCGAAAATCATAGTTTAAATGTTAAGTTGTGATATCCACTTCGGAGATTCTATGAATCATGTCTTCATCAAAACCTGCAATTAAAATGGATTCATATTAATCTTTATTGGGTCGTTATACATCTTTCTTCGTATCGACTATTTTTCTTTAAATATCTTCCCGATACAAACTTTTTGGTATTAATGGATGTAAATCAGTTTCCTCGACTCTACATTATCTCTTCTTGTGTTTCTATTACTATTTACATCATTTTTTCACATTGTAGACCCATGGCTTTGTTGGAGGAAAGTCAGTGGGCATGCGCATATCCAAAGGAAACTTGGAGGCCTTCTTCTCATTAGCCCAGTGGTATAACTGTGGAGAGATGCTTTTCAACTCGTTCATGGCGTTCTGGATACTTTGGTGTTGCTCTTCCAATTGTTGGCGTCTCTTTTGTACCAATCTACGTTGGTACACATTCCAGGCATTAGTGATGGTTTTGTGCTTGACATAGTCCTCTTTACAGAGAGATAAAAGCTTCGGTTGCTTCCTCGACGCTGAGAGCGCCGAAAGTTGGTTGACAACCTTCTGGGTTGCAGCGTTGACGTCTACTATTCTCATGGTGCTCTGTGAAAATTTCACACTCACTCTGATGAAAATCTACCCTTCTTTCTCGCACGAAAAATTGAAACTTTGGTGATGTAATCAGTTCCTCCCACATAAAGCAAAAAAACGGCTGCATAGAAGTAATAATGCAGGAAGCAGCAACGGAGTAATATCCTCATATTGTTTCACCAATAATCACTTTAAACAATTTCAATTCCCGCCAAAATGAGTGGTCAACCTCCTTCTTATGATGAAGCAACCAACGAGAATACTTACTCTCGACCAGCTGCTGCCCCACCATCCAATTCGCACTATGATCGACCCCACGCTGATGCCCCACAGCAACAACAGCAGCAACAACATCAGCAGGGTCAAGAACAGCCACCACTGTGGGCAGAAAGTAATCCAGGAAAAGCTGGTGAAGCTGGATATAGCTCTGACTCAAAATATCCACCAGAAAAGCAAGATGGTAGCAATGCTCCAAACTATGGCAATGGTCCTGGAGATGGGCCAGGACAGGGCCTGAATTGGGGACAAAATGGCCCTCCTCCAAACGTGACTTATGTGGCACCTCAAAAGGTCAACATAACTCAAGCAAATCCGCAACATTTGGACCCTGCCTATCCTCAATTTCTCAAGCGCCAAGAAGAAAGACGTCAGCAAGGACACGTTGATCCTCAACATAAGCATGGAGCACCTTTAAACCCTGGACATACAGGAAAGAGTCTGGGAGGCTTCCCAGGTGCTTCCGGAGCAACTTATTCCAATGCCGCCAACAGATAAGAATGTCTCTTACAAGAGCAATTGTTTAACTCAAATATATCGTCAAATTTATCTTTAACACAAAATGTAATTTTATGTTCATTGTACAAGGCTGTTGATACATCTTTTCGCTAAAGCTGAATATGTACTACTAGTCAACCATTTTATTTACCCTCTTTAGGCCTTTTTATTACATTGTCTACTGTCAACCATTAAAATTTTTTCAATTTTTTATGTACTGTTAATGATGCCTCTACCAATTGTTATTTTCCTTTTATGCTATAAACCCGATTCTAAGAATCTCACAAAACATTGTCTCCGTTGTAAGTCCACCCTCCAAACTGCTTTTGCATACTTTCACTCAAAAAGTTGTCGACCACAGAATCTTGAGGCTTTTCGTTTGTGAAGTCCAGGTCGAAATTCAGCGTATCAAGTAAACTATCGACATTTGGCTTGAAAGGAGGTAAGTAACTCTTAGATAACAACTTATTCCAGTCTATGTTCAGGAAAAATGGATGACTTTTTATCACATTAGGATCACTTAATCTCTTTTCTGGATCCTTTTGTAATAATTTGATAAGCAAATCTTGTGCGTCTGTTCCTTCGAGCCATGATGGGAAGGTTAAAGGATTCCGCAAGATTTTACCGTACATAGTGTTGATGTCGTCGTCAAAGAAAGGAGGTAATCCCGTCAACATCTCATAGAGTAAGGTTCCCAAAGTCCACCAATCGACACTACGAGTGTACCCTTGATTGAGCAATAATTCTGGGGCCAAATACTCTGGTGTTCCGCAAAAGGTATTAGTTTTGTCATCGTTTGCCATATTCAACTTGCACAATCCAAAATCGCAAAGGGCAATGTGACCTTGATAATCCAAAAGGATGTTTTCTGGCTTTAAATCTCTATAGATAACATTAAGCTCATGAAGACTTTCCAAAGCCGTAAACAACTCTGCAATGTAAAAGCGCGATCTGTCCATCGAAAACTTACCCTCACGTTGTAAATGCCAGAATAATTCACCACCATTAATGAATGAGAGCACAAGGTAAAGCTTCTCGGGACTTTGGAACGAGAACTTGAGTGGAACAATAAAAGGATTGCCAATTCTTGCTAAAACCGTCCTTTCAGCTAAGGTATGGGTAACTTCCATTCTTGAAATAATGTGATGTTTTCTCAAGGTCTTCAATGCATAAATTTGTTTGGTATCCTTTTTCACCACTTGCATCACTTTACCAAAAGAGCCCTTTCCGATGACCTTGAGAAGATCGAAATCATTAATGCACAATGGTTTCTTTTTCAGGATTGGTTTAAAATCAATAGAAAGCATTATTTCTCCCATGTCCTGCTGGATGAGGTGATGCTTAAATTGCAAGTACTCATGATTGATGAGTCGTATGGGCTCTTTATGATAAGAGAGATTCAAAGGTAATTTGAATTGACCAATTAAAAGGTACCCCAAACTGTCGTTACTACCTTGTTGTTCGGCCCCGATGGTAAACAATTGTGCCTTATTCTTTCTTTCATAATCAGGCACTAACATGGAAGGCAAACGAATAAATACACTTATGTTAAGAATGTTTGATGTCAAGGATCCTGAATTAGACCCCGAGCTACCATTCGAGCCACTTCCGCTGTTTGGTGCTTTGTTGCTTACATCGAAGGAAACAACTTGATTCCAGGTACTTTGGCTGACCGTTCCCTTTTGTGGTTCGATAACCAAGACATTGTTCTCAAATTCAACAGTCATATAGAGCAAACTCTTGACAAGATTGTCTCCATTGGGAATAGTTATGACTGAAGGCAACAAATTTGAACTCACGTAATCAGGAATTGTTTCTCTGGCTGGAGGCCTTGACTGTTCCTGTTGCTGCAAAGAATTAATATTTTTCCATAACTGTTGACTGGTGTTTTCATTATTGGCATTTGTAGCCAAGGCTTGAAGAATCTGTTTGTTATTATTTATGTCGATTGGCAATTGAACGTTCCTTGAGTTGTATATTTTGACTGTGAGTAGGCCTGGTGATGCGGCTGTAGTTGGGGTTGGAATCAGTTCGTTCAGATCAACTGCATCTGTTTTCCCGTTCATTGAGAGCGACTCTTCGCTGTCTTCACTAAGGGTAGTGGCGGCCAACGGGATGCTATTTTTTGGTGGGGTTGTTAATGAGGAGTCCAATGTGGCATCTATCGCTGAATCAGGGGCCAGGCCGACAGAAACAGCGGATTTTGAAGGCGATTGATCATTGTTTGGTTCCAACAGCAAGCGACCTTTCGAAACGGATGAACTATGAGACTTCTGACCTGCCAAAGAGGCCGAAGATTCGTTTAAAGATACTCTCAGAACGGCATCCGAAAGAATGGAGACTGTCTTTCTTGAATCGGTAGAATTACGTGGAGAATTCAGCAGTACCAGGTCTTGAGATGGTTTGGTAGCATCTGCACCTCCAGATGCCCCAAACTTGAACTTGTTCTTGAACTTTAGCATCACACTTGTTTGGTGGAAATAGGGGGAAGCTGCTATGAGTTTATTTTTTTTAGGTTTCTCGGGCTGAGTTTGGGATATAATTTATAAAAAAAATACCGTTGAAGCCGCTAAAAACGAATAAGGAAGAATAGGAAAAACAAGTAATTAGAAGACGCTTCACTGGAATTGAATAGGAAGATTAGAAGAGGGATATAATAGTGAAAAGTTTCATTTGCAGGGAAGTATTAAATTAAGACGCAGATGTGGTCGGAACGGGGGTTTCGACGGGCTGCATCCGGTATTATTAAGCCTTACAAAGATGACTGTTGGGGAAAATCGCGAAGCAGAACACGAAAACAATTGTGGATAGCTTGATATGCGTGCGGTGAATAAGTAATATAAGGTTGATTTAGGGCTTTCTTCTGGATCTTCACTGTGAAAGAAAATGAAAGAGTGCTTTTTAGACAATGTCTGAAACAAACTTTGAAGATGCCCAGTAAAATCTTTAAGATCTTGATTAATGTCTGTAGTTTCATATGCATATCAATTGGAACGACTTATCAAATCAAACGATGGCCCAAGTAAGGTAATTTTTCGATCGAAGCTACTTTTTTTTTTAGCGAGCAGAAGGCGTAAAATATGCGATCAGTGAAAAGGCACCTAAAGATACATAAAGATACATCAGAAAAAGCCGCCATCAAGATAAAGATGTTCTTATTCTTTGTGTGATAAGTATTTAATATATAGTAATCAATTTCTAAAAATTGCATACCAGGTTTATTCATGGCCGATAAATACCCCACCACTATACCCACCAACAGAACTAAGAGCTTCTCATGCTAAAAAGGCTGTGAAATTTCAGGTGCATTGAATAAACTTCCAAGCCGCAATATGCACCGCACTAGAACTTTTTTTTTCGCTCTCACAAACAAAGCGGCACTAAGGAAAACAGGCCCTCTCGAAATCAATAGGCATTTGACTGGATGATTACATTAAGGGGAAGTAAGTATTCAGAATAAATTTTCAAAACACACAATTTCAGAACTATGGTTTTTCATCTTTCTCTCTTTACTATCCAGCAACTTTTTGTGCGTATAAATTAAAACTCTACAGAATCAAAAGAGTTCAATCTTCTCCCCGGACTGATTTTTTCTAATCTCAATCTTGAGTCCTCGCGTCAAACTATATTGAACACCAAGAAAATAATCCCGCTAAATCCAGCCCAATGCATGTTGATGTGCTCAAAGAAGCCTATAGGACATAAGCAACAGATTTAACTCTCGAGAAAATATCCGCATAAGAGCTCGCTTGATTTGAAACGTTAAATTCTTTGTGTAATACTTTCAATCAACTAGCTATCGATAGATACCTATTGAGTTCACCAATAAACCCTCCATTTTTTATCTACGCGGAAAAAAACTCGTCTAATCTAGCCAGTTTGTTTTTTCACCTAATTGATAAACTACAATGTTTTGGCTGCCGACAACAGATTTCTGCTTCAATGTCCGCTTTTTTTCCCGCCATTCCTCGAGAGCAAATAAGTAACTTTGTTTCTGTAACAATCTTCCTTCTTTTGTTGCCCGCTAGCAGGTCAGGGCGTTTCAACACGGTAAATCTTTTGGTACCTGCGTTTGTTCTCAACTGATTTAGTGCGGCGTTGGGCGGTGTAAGTACAATAAATTACTCAAACACAGGGCAATCTTTATATTAGCCCATGCATATCTGATGTGCCATTCGCCAGCCCGATGGTACCGATCTCTCTGCAGCAAGTACCCATAAATAATCAAAGAGTAATTTGGCGATTATTATTTCCTAGCAGAAATTCATCGATAGGGTTTCAGGATTTCTGTAACCAGGATTCCACTGTGGGGTTTGATCTCGTTTACTTGTTAATTCTCATCACTCAATTGCTAAATCCACTTTAAAAGTAGTAATTATCAAAGGGAGCTATATTTGAAAAAAGCCTAATTTTCAGGAATTCATACATATTAAAGTATAGAGATTGACAAAAACAGATCCAATGGAACGGCAATAAACCTTTTGTATCATGAATTATCCTCATCGCATCATTTCCTTCCATTCGAATTTTTCGAAGTATGTTCGCCGATAATCCCTCTGTAAGAATTAATAAAATGCTTCGGCCTAAAGACCATCGTACAAATCTACAACCTATGCCTGAGAACCTTTATAATCCATTGAAATCGTACCTCTCATCTCCAAATATAAGCCCTATCCCATCTTCCGATAAGAAAGACCTTAGTGCGCTCTTTATTTACAAACATCCGTTATGTGCCCGCGCGCACAACAGTGAAACGCGTTTCGTGTATTTTACAAGAAGTCGAATCTTCGTACTTTCATAGCTTACCCTTCCAACTTACCCTAAGGAGACCATCTTTGGAGCCAGTTCGCCCAGCGACGTGACTTTCCGGTTAACTACAGAAGTATCCTTTCATCCTGAGCGTGGCATCTTCTACCATTTCCTCGTGCGTCCCGGGCGTCTTCCTTCATTACACTCTCTACTTTAAGTCAGCATCAAGTTTGTGGTGATCTTTACCCAAACTTACCCTCATTTGCCTAACTCACTCAAATTCATTCGCTTTTGTTAATTCAAGGTATTATCCACTATCAGTTAGCTATTGAAAATGGCCACCAAAGTTATCCTGGTCCGCTCGGACTCTACTCATGACTCAATCAACCTGGTCGACAAAGTTGTTCAATCAGTGACCAATGCCACCAAACGATTGTCTCAAATATCAACAAATACCAGTACATCTTCGACCAAAAGAAAGGCTCAGAATAGAATAGGTCCTTGGAAATTAGGTCGTACTTTAGGTCGAGGATCGACTGGACGCGTTCGTCTTGCCAAAAATGTCAACACAGGTCAATTAGCTGCAGTTAAAATTGTACCCAAATCTAACTTTAAGAAGTTGGAAAACCCAAAATACCGTAGGCAGCCTACAGAAGATGGTAAAGACAGATTACCTTACGGAATCGAAAGAGAAATTATCATCATGAAACTTATTCTGCATCCTAATATTATGGGGCTCTACGATGTGTGGGAGAACAAAAACGATTTATACCTTATATTGGAATATGTTGAAGGCGGTGAATTGTTTGATTACCTTATTAAGCGAGGTAAGTTGCAAGAATTTGAGGCCGTTAACTACTTCAAGCAAATCATTCACGGTATAGCATACGTTCATCAATTCAATATTTGTCACAGGGACTTGAAGCCCGAAAACTTACTTTTGGATGTCAACAAAAACATCAAAGTGGCAGACTTTGGAATGGCTGCTCTTGAAGTTAATGAAAAATTATTAGAAACTTCTTGTGGTTCCCCTCATTATGCTCTGCCAGAAATTGTTGCTGGTAAAAATTATCATGGGGCTCCATCAGATATCTGGTCATGTGGTATCATTTTGTTCGCGTTACTCACCGGTCATTTACCATTTGACGACGAAAACATTCGTAAATTACTTCTTAAAGTGCAAAATGGTAAGTATATCATGCCTCCAGACCTCCTGTGGGAGGCCAAGGATTTAATCTCCAGGATGCTTCGAGTAAACCCTAATGATAGAATAACAATCGATAAAATTTTGAAGCATCCCTTGTTGACAAGGTATCCAGAACCTTCAACGGCAGTGGGTAATGAATCCATTGACATGAGTAATTTGAATATCAAACCTATTGCATCAGTGGAGAAAATTGACAAAGAGATCTTAAAAAACCTTTCGGTCTTGTTTCACAACTGCAGCGAACAAACCATAATTGGACGTCTCTTGTCACAAAAAAACTACTCAGAGAAGATATTCTATTATTTGCTTATGAAGTACCGTAACGAACACGCTCTGTCAGCTTCAAAACAATTCGAAAATGACAACGAAGGCACAATTTCGAAGAAAACCATCCCAAGATCTACCTCCATTGTGCGCACTACAATGGTCGATGCCAATGGTGAAAAGGTTACAATTGTCAAGACTATTCCACATTCGACTTCTAAAAGCGCCAGATATCCACAAAACCCACAGAGAAAACCCCTCACTAACATTACAAATACGCATATTACTGCATCTACTAGTTCTACAAGAAAAAAAGAAGCGGTAAAACTCTCTGTTAAATCTAGAAGCAATTCATCTCGATCATTGACCCTGCTGAAACTGAAGAAAAAGTTAAGTCCCTACAATCAAAATAGCTCGAATCAGTATCCCGAACTCCCAAAACTTCCCAGTCAAACATTCAAAGAAATCTACACTAAGAAACTTAAGAATGCTGCAGCAGTTGCTAAGGAAGTCAAAGCTCGTAACGAACTTAATTCGGGCGGTACAACTAAAGTTCCCGTTGCAAGAACCCCTACCGAGATTCAACCCAAGGATGAGGAATTGGAACAGGTTGAAAATGCACCTGAGCCTCCAAAGCATACCTCCTCAAATTTGCACCCAAAGCCAAAGGCAATGAACAGCTTTGCTTTGATTTGTGAGGATGTGTTTAACGGGGATGATAAAGAAAATGTGCTGCCGGCAGTACCCTCACAGGACGCTCCTAATTCTGATTCTGTGTCAAAGTCGCCCCTCAACATGAAACCATTCGGATCGCCAACCGAACCGTCTTCGAGTGCATCATCCAAGGTTAAAGCAAAACAAGGTTCTTCAACTCGAATTGAAAATAATTCTCCTTCAACAGCAATTATGGCTGCAAAGTTGAAGCAGGTCGAAGAGAAAAAGCGGAAACAGAAGCAGTTAGATGAAGAGAAAATTAATGAGCAAAAGATGGAGCAATTGAAGTTACTCGAGCAAAAACAGAAAGAGGCGCTGAAACGAATTCTGCAGAAAAGCAATGAATCTCTACTTAGACACACATCGACGGATTCAGCAAAATCAAGCGAGAGTTCATCTTTGGATCCAAGAGGTGCTTTGAAGAGTTCTTTACTTCGCTCAAAAGCCATAGGTAGCAGTAACAAAAATGTCTTAAATCCCAACACTGCAAGTGTACTTCAAAGCTTGGGTATTGATTTTAACTCACCATCGGCTCCAAAACCCAAATTTGCATCAAAGGGCAAATTAAATTCCAACCTCAAAACTTCGAGTTCTAAAAACTTAATGCTGTACTTGAGTGCCGAAAAAAGTACACAAGATCTCTCCTTGAAAAACTTTAATGAAACCGAAAAATCTGAGTCAAAATCGAGAACCAATGCCATTGTGCCAACCTCAGAAAAACCGGTGTCTAAGAACATATCTGCGTCTGCTTCAGATGCGCCAGCCAAACCCAAGCCATTGGCTTATAGGTCGTTGTTGGGCGGAATTAACGAAGATAAGGTTGATCATTCAAAAAACCCTCGTTCTAGTGTTTATGCAGAGTCGGTCATGGATTTGGGGGAAACCACGATAGGAACAATTAACACCAGACATAGTGGATTGATCCCGAACCCAAGATTTTCTCGCTTCTCATTCAATGGTATGTTGGACCAAAGTTTCAATCGTTCAATCAACAAGTTGTCACAACATCAAAAGGAACAAAGCACTTTTAATCTTAATCAGACAAACTTTTCTGGTCTTGGAATTAATGTTAACAATGATTTCAAAAATCTTGATGAGGGTAGTATTCCAAAAGAAGTTGATAGTCTGGCCGCGGCTCTTACATCTGAATCTGCTGAAAGTATATGGAGTGTTGAAGAAGATTTGTCGCGTGATTATACCACTTTGGAGTCTGAGGTATCGCATTTCGATATTATGAGAGCTGACGTTATCACTCTTCAAAAGAGCAAAGTCAATCTTGTTGAGACAGGTGGTGAAACTTCACGGGAAACTCTTTTGTTGGACCAGCCATCCACTCGGGAGTCAAAGAATTTCAATTCCGTATTTGAGCAAGATGATCTAAAGAAAGATATGAAGCCTGATCAATCTATTGATTCACTTTACAAAAATTACAAAAATTTTGTGGACGATAAAAGAAAGAATCCCAAGGGACGTGAGTCTTCCAATTCGAAATTGAATACTCGTTCAAGTACTTCACATACGACATCTATGCTGCAAACTGATTATGAAAAGTTCAAAAAGAATGCAGCAGATGAACAGTTCAGAATGAGTGAGCATTATGACGACGAAACGTCGGTGGAAGGGTCGGCTACCAAGCTTTCATTTAGCCAAGGTGATAACAGTTCATTCGCCAATAGTAAACTTTTCGTAAAGAAGCCATATGCGGAACAAGTGGAGGAAGCCGAGGAGACCTCTGATGATGACAACGAAGGGTTTAATAACTCTAGTGGTTCTCAGAACTCTACGCAAATATTCAGCACCATGGCACTCCATCTGAAGATTTTAGTTGACAAACAACCTCCTCAACAAGTGCCGCCAAAGAAGCCAATGTCTGAATCTAAGGTGAAAAAAGAAACTCCAGAAGATGTTGTGTTGGATAACGACGGCGATGAGTTGACTCACCGTCATAATTCTTTGTTCAGGCGTCTCACATTAAAGCCTATGAGAGAAGCACCTAGGGCACCCGATGATGAAATTAGTAACGTTAACAATAAGAAGACTAGGGTGGAAATTATTTCTAGTGGACGCAATCCTTCATCAGAAACCAGGAATTTAAGTGGAGGAAGCTGGTTTAAAAGATTCCTCAACAATATGGCTCAGCCAAGAGATGGAACCAAAGAGGTGTCCACAAAGGGAGGAGACATTTACGTCGAAGATCGTTCTGGTAACCGAAATGTTTATGCAATTGATTCGTCGTTATTGGTGAACGAAATGACTGGAGTGATCAGAAACACTTTGCAGTTGAAAAATATGGAAGGCTCAGTGACCAAGGTAGCATTCGATGAGGAATTTGGAGTCATTACTGGGTCTGTACCAGCCAAATTCGCCAGTGGACGAAGACTTAAATTCAGAATGGAAATCATCGACTTGATCAACTCTTCAATTCTTCATATCTTTAAGGAAAAGGGTTCGGAGAAGGGCTTCCAAACTTTCGTTAGGGTTGTGGAATTTACTATTAGACATGAGGAGCGGGTCACTTCAAAGAGAAGTGTAGACTATAGTCTCACCGGTTATAAAATGCCATAAATAAATATAGACTGATCAAATTGTAGAATGGAAACACTTCATAAGCAATTTATTCATATAGTATAATCATAGTTTAACATTTTTCGTTGCTGACTTGGTCAATTGGTCGCCAGCCTCTCATTTAAATACCGTTCTTATCGATTTCATCTCTTCGTATTCAACAATTCTCACCATTTCGCATCTACAAATTTATTCGCACAAACGTTATCGGTTTTGAAATTGATAACAGACTTTAAATACTGGCAACAGCGCCCAAAATAAATGAGTGGGACTATTGTCAGAGCCCATAATTGGGATGTCGATAATAACCAACGGTTTTTGGCAGTCAATCCACTTGGAGATGAGGTTGTTTTGTACAGAACTGACAACGAAAATCCGTCGGGAAGAAATGACATCATCAAGGTCAACAGCCAGGGAGAGTTCGATAACATTCAATGCAGCGCTTATTGTAGCTATAATGTTGGACTTACTGGAGTTGGACAAATAAATGGATCCATTGGCATATTTGACATCACTGATCCTGCTACATCGGTACTTACATTGAGACCTAAGCAGTCCCGCTCTTGTAACGCACTTAGCTTCAATGGGAATGGCCTTATTGCTGCTGGTTTTGACAAGGGAAGACAAGACCACTCACTTCAGATATGGAATGTTGACACTTACGGTAAATCCGGAGAAAATGATCATAAAAGACCCCCAGCTAACTCGTATATCCCCAACGAGTCCATCATGCTGGTGCAATTTTATCCTGACAAACCAACGAACTTATTGGTAGGAAGTCACAAATTTTTACGGGAATTTGACGTCAGAAGTGAAGTTCCCTTGTTTCAAATATCAACTCGATGTACTTTAGGTATTACAATTGACCCATTTAGAGAATATTATTTTCAGCTGTTTTCTGAGGATGGATCGTTGACATTGTGGGATAGGCGTAAGCTTTACAGCGCCTCTTCCAAATTTAAAACTGCTCTGAACTCCAATGTCATGACGGAAACTCCTCTTCTTCAGTTCAGTAAGCTATTGAACGACAGTTCTAGGAAAAACAGGTACCCATGTGTGAGGCATTCATCCGTTCGTAAGGGTGAATTTTCAGCTCTATTTAATGGCGAATTGATAAGAAGATGGAACACCGGTATTGTGCCTCCAATTGTATCGGATGGGACCACAAGGTCTCAGCCTAAGCCGATCATTTCGGACCCCGTTACTACTTCCTTGAAGCAACAAGCAGCTCAAATGTACAAGCCAAAAGAAGAGTCAATGTTTGTGACACTTGTTTTAGATGCCAAAACCGATGGCGAACGAATTATTTCCTTCGATTATTGCCCAGACATGTCCTCCAATACATCTCTGCACTTCATTTGCATGAGACCTTCTGGTTCTGTATTTCAGATGCCTGTTACGGAAGCAGTAGATTGTATATCATTTAATTCCCAAAATGAGTTCACATTCTCGGGTTCTGAGGGAACATTGATGAAGCAGTTAGATAGTGGACTTCAACCAATTGAAAAAAATCCAGCTGTCAGTGCTCAAGTTCCCAGTGTCGGAACGGTGTTGAATAGAAGGCTCGAAGATGATAGTATAGAGTCTACTGTTGGTGATGAGAGCGAACTGGAATATTTCCACCAGCAACAAAAGAAGAGTATGACTTTAGAACCCAAGCTTCCAAGAGGAGAGACCGATGATTTCGAAGATGATTTTGAAAATGTACCTTTAAACTCTTTGATTGGGTTGACAGATGTGATGAAGAATGATATTTGTTATGTAATGAGACATAGGGCCACTCTGGGTTATGGAGTAGACTGCGAAAATAATGTCAAAATACTTGAAAATTTGAAAGAACTGTCACATACGATAAATATCTGGAAATGGTTCCATTTAGCCAAAAAGTCTTTGGATAAAGGGACAATGATTTCTCAAAATCTTGACCTAGGATTTCAGGGGGTCTTTGGAATTTGGATGGGTGTTGACGAAATCAATAATCAACATAGATATAAAAAGGAATTGGGTCCTGTGACGGATCAGTTATTCGCCAGTGTTGTCAACTCGATAGTTTCGTCAAAGGGAAGTAAAGGGACAGCAATCAATATTCATAGAGCTTCAGATTGGGAAGCACAACGTAAGCTTGCCCTTATTGTTTCCGGCTGGTATTTGGCTGATAACGAGTTTGAAGACAAGTTGGATGAGTTAGTACGAATGGGAATGTACGAGAAAGCAGCTGGCTGGGCTGTATTCCACGGCAACGTACCCAAAGCAATACTGATCTTAGCCTCTTCCAACAAGGAAGTTCACCGCGTGATGTCTACAGCAGTGGCAGGATATTTAGCATACAAAGACTCCGATAAGAACAGTCCCTGGAAGGACCAATGTCGGAAAATGGCATCTGAGTTGGATGACCCGTATCTTAGGGCAATATTTGCCTTCATTGCCGATAATGATTGGTGGGACGTTTTAGATGAGCATTCACTTCCATTGAAAGAAAGATTGGGAGTTGCATTTAGATTTCTTACCGATAAAGATCTTACTGTTTACTTGAAAAGGATAATGGAGAATGTTATTGCTAAGGGTGAAATCGAAGGACTTATTCTTACTGGTATCACGCCGCGAGGAATTGATTTACTTCAAGCTTATGTTGATCGTACAAGTGATGTACAAACTGCAGCGTTGATAACTTCATTTGGATGCCCTCGATACTTTACTGATGAAAGAGTTTATCATTGGGTTTCATGTTATCGAGACTTACTCAATAGTTGGGGTATGTTCAGCACGCGAGCCAAATTTGATGTTTCGAGAACCAAGCTTTCTAAGACGTCATTTGGGCAAACTACGATGCAACCGCCAGCTAAACAAGTTTATCTTCAATGTGTGCGATGCAACAAAAATTTGAGCCGTCCTCCAGCCAATAATGGTAGAGGTTTTAGCTCTGCGTTGATGAAACAGCAATTCAATAAGATGTCTTTGAGTCAACCTAGGAAGGATATAAGTGCATGTCCTCATTGTGGTGCGGCATTGCCTCGTTGTTCTATTTGCTTATTATCACTTGGTTCACCTATCAACGATGACACGGTGCTTGAGACAGCGACTCAGCAGGAGAAAATTGAAAATAGTTTCAAGCAGTGGTTTAGTTTTTGTCTTAGTTGCAATCATGGAGCTCACGCATTACACGCTGAAGAGTGGTTCTCTAAGCATTACGTATGCCCTGTACCTGATTGCAATTGCCGATGCAATAATACTTAGGAGGGTTTTGGAAACGGTGTGGGGCGTTTTAACGCATGGAAGAAATGTTAGAAGAAGATGGTCCGATAAGTGCATTTGCTAATGGGTAGATAAATATATTAGGGGTAGAAAAGGACACTAAAAGTTATGATAACGAAAATCTAAATGGAACACTATCACAGTTAATTGTTGTAGAAATCTAACTAATATTGAATAAAAAGGTAAAATTGGATATGATAAGTTTTCATGGAAATTGATAATATCTGATAAATTGATCTCAAAATGTTGCAACACGAGGAAAATTCAAGTGAGCTTGCTTTCAGGAAAGATTTTTTGCATTTTTGAAACAATAACAAAAGCTTGTATTTGATGGAGTCGATCTATTGTTTTCATAAAAAACTTTATAAATGTTAAGTCAATTTAAATTGATCGGTTTCTCTAAAGCAGGAACGCTTATAGCACAACTAAAATCAAAGCAAAAAAAAAATGTGAAGAGAAAATAGTGGACTACTAAAAAATTTATAGAGAAACGGAACTGAGTAATGATAATGGACTGATTGAAACGTTAAAATAAAGCTAAGGGTTGCACTAGAGGATAAGGAGGTATAATTTAATCAAATGAAGAAATGTGATGAAGATATGTGTATTAGAAATTTGAAGAATCGGTGATCGATAATGAATTGTGCCGCGTCTGATCCAGTGACTTACTTAAGCCGAAAATATGCGCAGCGAAGGTTTAACCCCCTAGCTTAGCGTGTGAGAAAGCAAAAATAAACTAGGCAGGGGGATAGCACAAAGCGTGAATCGGATTTATGCAAAAATTTGAATAGCCGGCGAAATTTACCAATTGATTTATCTTTTGACGATGGTAATGATGCGCCGTTAAATTCACTCTCTAAGAAATAGGAAATCAATTTCTATCTTTTACCGAAAAAAGGCACAAAGATTACCTATTTACTCACATTACCGAGTAAAGTTACTGCACTAAAACATATACTTGATTCATCTTTAACTTTATAGGGTGTGATGCGGGTGTCCCCAACTTAATGTGTGCTCTCGCATGAGCACATGCACTACGTAACGAAGTTGAAAATCAGACGTGAGTTTTTTTTAAAGAAACGGCGATCTGTGAACACGTGAGTGAACATATTGTGCCATTTTACTACAATAAGCCTTTTAGATACACTGAAAAATAACCTGCTATTTGAGTCAAATCCTGTAATTTGTCACTCTTTGATCTTTTAAGTCTCATCTTTTACTTTCTTATTTGCTTCTTCTCGCTATCTCTCACGCAGTTTATCTCACCCCGCCTGGTCTAAAATGTCGTTTGTGTGCTATTTTAGGCGCGCACCAGACAAAAAAAAAGGCTCAGCGAAACACAACAAAAATAATCAACACCAGTCAAGCAATGGAAGGCGATTCACACGCTAACATGGCGACCGGTTCTAAGGACCAAGTCTTACTGGATATCCGAGGTAAGATTGAGCGAGAAAGAAAGATCATTCTCGGGATTCAGAATTTAAGGAAAACTACAAACAATGCTGAAGTCATTCAAAGATGTAACACCCAGATCAGAGACACCCAGCTAAACATTGATTACTTACAAGAAACATTGTCAAAGTTGGCATTGCAGAAAGAAGAGCAAGATGCTCGTGGTTCTGATCATGGATCCAACGCGTCCAATAGCCTTCAACTGGGATCCAATGGCCAGTCACTGAGCCCCATCTATTCGAGACTTGATCTTATTAAATATGATTGTCCATCTTTAGGACATCGGATCCAATACATGCTTCAACAACTTGAATTCAAGCTTCAGGTGGAAAATCAGTATAAAGCTGCCAATGCCAAGATTTCGCAACTTTACCTTTTAGATGGAGATAAGCTGAGCTCAGTGGCAGCCGAGGGTGGCCGATTTGAAAGCGATCAAAGGATCCAGCTTTTGAATAAGGCTCTCAGAAGATATCAGGGAATGCACGTGGATGTGCAAGAGGTGACTAGAGATTTGGAGATCATTAATGCTCCAAAATTTGCCCGTAGGCCCTTACTGGGTAAGTTGATTCTTAGTATTACTTGCATCAAAGATATTGACCACATTGCGTCGCCCATGTTACACAAGAAGCCGGAATCGTTTATCGCCGTCAAAGTCGACGATGTCGAAAAAGCTCGCACGAAGCCACTGCGTTTGGGTCGTTGGACAGATGAATTCGTCATCGATGTTGATAAGGGTCACGAAATCGAACTTACAGTCTACGACAAATCAGGTAATTCCGATGTCCCAGTGGCTGTTACCTGGATGTTACTTTCGGATATTACTGAAGAAATTCGTAAGAAGAAGGTCGCTCAGGATTTGGGAAATTCCGGGTGGATTTCAGCCACAACCATGAGGAATGATGGCCTTGGAAAGTCTCCAGTGAACGAAAATTTCAAACACATGAATTCGTTGTCAGGCTCGGGTTCTTCAATTGATAACTTAGACTCTTCCACCAATCCTTCGGGCAATGCAACCGCCGGTGAGGGTAAACTGCCCGTGGTTTCCAATTGGCTTATAGTTGAACCAGTTGGTCAAATTCTTGTAAGTATGAGCTTTGAAAAGGCCTCACGCGTTGGAGGTGGCAAGCCATTGGTTGGAGGTGGTTTAGGTCGTCACGGTGCCATCAGACAAAAGAAGGAAGAAATCTACGAATTGAAGGGTCATCAATTTGTTCAAAAGCAATTCTACAACATTATGTGCTGCGCGTTTTGTGGAGAATTTTTACGTTACACCGGGTTCCAATGTCAAGACTGTAAGTTCTTGTGCCACAAGAAATGTTATCCAAAGGTGGTCACCAAGTGTATCTCTACTTCTAGTTCTTATGACACGGATGATGTTAAGTTGAACCATCGTATTCCCCATAGGTTCGAATCCGTGCCAAACAGAGGTACTAAATGGTGTTGTCACTGTGGTTACATTTTGCCATGGGGGAGAAAAAATGTCCGCAAGTGTGTTGAATGTGGTATCATGTGTCACACTACTTGTAAGCATTTGGTTCCCGACTTCTGTGGTATGTCAATGGAAACTGCCAACAAAATTCTCACAGCAATTTCTACATCGAAGAGATCATCGCAGGTCGGTCCAACCAAAAAGCCACTCCCTGCCCCACAAACCTTGCCGCAATCTGAAATCCCACTACAACAGAAACAGATTCAATCCTCTTCAGAAAGTTTCCCAGTCAGTCAGACACGAGTCCACATACCTCAGACCATTCCTTTGGGATACGACAATGAAGAACATAAAATGGCCGATGAATCGCCAGAAGAAGATGATTATGATTCCAAATTGCCAACTCATACCACCAATGAGTATCAACCGCAAGTCTCTATGCCTTACCCTAAAGTACAAAGCATCACCACTCTTCAACCAGAGCCAACCAATCAAAGGGCATCACGAATGTCACAAGGTTACCCCGACGATACTATGGATGAAGACCATAACTACAGTTACATCAATAAGGGTGAAGATTATGGAAATGCTAACACTAGCTATGTTGGGCATGGTTCCTTAGGTTTACCACCAGTGGAAGATAATCTGGAAGCCGATCAAGTTGCCACTCAAGAACGAGAGCAAATTCCACAGGCCGTCTCTCCTCGCAGACAAACTAGAAAACGCCGAAGAAAGGTTGGCTTGGACGATTTTCAGTTTCTCGCCGTACTCGGTAAAGGTAATTTTGGTAAGGTTATGTTGGCTGAAAGTCGAAGAACTCAAAAATTGTGCGCAATCAAAGTTCTTAAGAAAGACTTTATTGTTGAAAACGATGAAGCCGATAGTGTCAAGCTGGAAAAGAGAGTTTTCTTGACCGCTAATAAAGAAATGCATCCATTTTTATTGAATTTACATTGCTGTTTCCAAACTGAAAACAGAATTTACTTTGTCATGGAGTATATCTCCGGTGGTGATTTGATGTGGCATATTCAAAAATCGAGATTTTCTGCCAAACGAGCCAAGTTTTATGCCTGTGAAGTTTTGCTTGGTTTAAAGCATTTCCACGACAATGGAATTGTGTATCGTGACTTGAAGTTGGACAATATTTTATTGACCACAAAGGGTCACATTAAAATTGCCGATTACGGTCTTTGTAAAGAAAACATGTGGTTCAAAAATACTACTGGTACATTCTGTGGTACTCCCGAGTTTATGGCACCCGAAATTGTTGCCGGTAAGCAGTATGATCGCAGTGTGGATTGGTGGGCGTTTGGAGTTTTGCTTTTCCAAATGCTCTTGTGTCAATCCCCATTCAAGGGTGATGACGAAGATGAAATATTCAATGCCATTGAGCATGATGAAGTCCGTTATCCAATTAGTATGCCCCGTCAAACTGTGTTGATTTTGCAGGCATTATTGACTAAAGACCCTAGTTCCAGACTTGGAAGTGGAGAAAGAGATGCTGACGAAATTATGGAACATCCTTATTTTGACGATGTTGACTTTAATGCAGTGCTTAATTGTGAAATTCATCCACCATACTTACCAGAGGTTACTTCTGAACACGACTACCTGAACTTTGACCATGAGTTTACCTCAGAGACCCCTAGATTGACGCCGGTCGATATCAAGCTTACTTCTGAGATGCAAGAACAATTCCGTGGATTCTCTCATATTACCGACGACGCATCTATTTAAAGAGGGTGCTTTTAATACTGTAACACGATATTATATTGATAATGTACCATAAGAACATCAGGATCTATCTAAAATGTGATAAATGATATGATTAATAAAGTGTAAATGCTTCTTCTATGTAATGACACAACATCCATGCTTTTCATTCTCCTTTGATAAGTTTCTTGTTACCTTCTTTTCCTTGGTCGGTGCTGGAGTTTTCACAGACTTTGATGCTTTGTTTATTTTATCGGTGGCTAATTTAGACGAAGTGTCTTTGGAAAGATCTCTCTTATCATCTTCTTCCTTCGACTTATTCGATGCTAATTTACTGTTGTGGAAGCCTGTTTCTATTTTCAGTTCCACTTTTTTACCAATAACCGGCTTTGTAGACTTATTGGTGTCCTTGGGCGGCTCTATTGTAGAAGCTTCATCACCGGAAGGAATGATTGATAATTTCCGATGTCTGCTAATGTATTCATGCTCTGGCAATATATGAGTCGGGTAAATATGATAATCATTATCCGAATCTATTTCTCCGGATTCAATATCTAATAACGCGTGAATAAGCGGCTCAAATACATAATCTGTTCGAGTCATCTCATGAGGGTTGCATTGATAAAATCCAACTGCATTAATGGAACTTGCAAATGCTTTCCCTATTTGTTCTTGAGTATGTTCAAAGGTGTCACCATCCCTTTTTATGGCAACAACAGCACAGGGTATATTAGGATTCACTCTACATTGGATTCTTTCGACCATGTCTTCAAGTTCTAAAAACGACCGATTGTTATCCACGGAATAACAGTAAAGAATTGACCTGGCATGATCTAAATGTTCTTCGGCAACATCTAACTCTCCTGCGGCATCATAAATGGTCACTGTATGATACGAATTATTATAGGGTATACTTTTAGTGTACAAGTATTCTTTACCCAGTTCCAACTCATCAGGTAACAGCTGGTGTATAAAAGTGTGGATAAGGGTAGATTTGCCTATTCCTCTAGGTCCAATCACACAGACATCAAATTTGTTGTTTAAAATAAATAGATTGTCTCTCCAATGGTTCATACCATAAAGTAGTCAAGAATAATGAAATTCGCAAGCAAAAAGAGGAAAAAGATTTACAAAGATCTGCGTATTTTATTACTAGGCAAGGCACTGATTATCTTTGGATAAAAGCAAAAAAAAAAATGCCAGCTTGCAATGTGGCATCGAAGGGGGGAAGGCATGGTGTAAAGGAGCTAAAAGTGGTCATCTCTATTATTAGAACAAAAAGATGGGTTGGAAAATTATACTTAGATTTTCGAATAATAGTAGTGGGTCTAATATATTACGTTCGTAGCTTTGCTCACTCATTTTCCTCTGCCCGTCAACGGTAATCTATATTCAAATTGATCTAAAACGTATGCAGCTTGACCGTTGAAAATTTCTTTTTTCCCAGTAAAGAAAAGTCCGACGGGTAGAGGAAAGGCGGGAGGAAAACTCTTATGCCCTATGAGATTCATTCGTCAATCGAGATAAACTTAAAAACAAAATTATATTTCTTATTGGGTATAGGTTTACTGTATTGTCTGGGCTTGGAACGCCTATTGTCCAAAAAGAACAGTCGTTTGAGCCTTGGTGTCTACAGATTTCATCTGAACATCTTCCGCATTGTACCTTATTTCCTGATATTTTATGTTAAAAATAATATGTTGGCTAAAAATAATATAATCGAGGTGAAAAATTTCTGTTTTATTGGTTCTCTAACTATAGTCTTCGTCCTCTGAATCTAAATATTTGGCGTAATCACCGGCATCGGCAAAAATAGGTAATTTTTTGATCTTCTTCTTTTTGGAACCATCGTCCTCCTCATTTGAACGTTTCTTAGATGCTGCTTCTTCGAATGCGTCACTATCGTATTCATCAGAATTCATGCCAAACATTTCGTCATCCAGCTCCTGAGCTTCATCATCTATAAACTTAATTCCGTCTTCTTCATCTTCCTCTTCCTCTTCCTCGTCTTCTTCTTCTTCTCCCTCTTCTTCTTCTCCTTCTTCTTCCGCTTCAAGAGCTTCCGTTGGTATCACCATGTCTGTTTCCTCTCCTTCACTAGCCAACAAGTCTTCGTCAATTTCTGCTTCCTCTTCAGCGTCACTCAAATCAGAGAAATCGGCTTCATCAAAATCAGAAAATCCATCTTCATCAGAAGCCTCTACGTCTGGCTTAGATTTAACTAATGCCTTCCAGACTTCGTCATCATCCAAACCTTCATTATCATCCTCATTTCCGGTAGAATCTTTACCAGATGACAGGTTAATGACCTTGTTTTTCTTGGTTTTGAAATAATGATGGAAGAATTTTTCGTCTGCTTGGACATCTTCAAGCTTTTTGTTGAGCCATGCCTCAGTATTTACCGGGAGTTCAGTACTTTTAAGGTTGGTTGCCCTAACGAGTAAGGACCCAGTGTGGGAACCGCCCAAAGGCTGCATAATGGATGAACCTTTAGCATTGACCTTTTGCTTTGCGTTTTTGTAGACAAATCTATCCAAGAAATGTGTCAAGGTGAATAATCCTAAATCAGGCTTAGTCTGTTCAGTCCCTTCAATCAAGGATTCTGCATACACATTGATGGATGGGTGGTAGTGATTCAAAAACTGACTGGTTTCCCACAATGAGGATTTGTCTGCATTAGCAAACTTAGGGTCTCTCTTTCTGCTATCATAGACCCTCTCCTCGCCGGTCTTGTCTTCTTCTTCTTCCTCTGGGTCAGGACGCGATGAAGGGTCGATGGTTAAATCTTGAATTTGTGGGAATGTCTTTGAAAGTTGAACCAATAAAAACAACATACCATTGATGGCACCAATGTTTAACCAATGGGAACAAACTTGTAAAATTCTCTTAACAAAGGCCAAAACTCTTGGTACATTGGCGGTATCATTTTTCAACGATTTGTACAAAAGATTCAAGTAAATACCTTGCTTTGAAGTACTCACCAATCTAGGATCAAGCAAAGATTCGTACAATGTTCTGTAGTATCGAGTAGAGTCGATCTTTTGCTGAGTAATGATGTGATTCACCAACACCAATGCTTGGACGGAAGTATTGAAATTAGTGGAGTGGGTGATCTTAAACAAAGTATCCAAATGAGTTTGGAAAACGTCGTCAGATAATTTAGAAAAGGGGAATGCTCTATTTAAACCTGTTAAAATGGCCAGGAACAATTTAGAGTTTCTTTCTTCCACGACCTCAGAAGTGGTCTTTTCAGCAACCTTGACAGATCTGCCACCCTTTTTACCCTTCTTGAAGTTCTTACGGTTATTGTTTCTACCGTTCTTAGACTCACCAATATCGGATTTCTTATCCTTGTCCGCGTCAACACCACTTGACTCGACCAAGATCTTTTCAAAAAGACTGAAGTAACATTTAATTAAGGAGTTTGCTAATTCGTCTTCCTTTCTTGTCAAGATGGTCTGATTTAAGGTTAAAACAGAATAGTACAATGCATGGTGATCACTATTTGGCTTGAAGGCAATATCGATGACAGAATCGGTGACAATTTTTTTCATGGCTGGATGTTGTTGTTCCAACTTCAAAATTTCATAAGATGCCTTGGCTGCAACTTTATTGTCAAGGTCACCCAATTTGTTTACACCAAGCTTCAATAAATTTGCTTCTTGTTCGGGCTTTTCTTTCAAAAGATCGAAAACATGACTCACCACATTCATTCTTACGTGAACAACAGGGTCATGAGACATAACTTCTAAGATATTGACCAATTTGAAGTACGATTTTTTCAAGTGATCTTCAAACATAAAGATTGCTAAAAGTTCGTCCAGCATTTCTCTGTTTAACACGGGTTGATTCTTGAAGGCATAAAGCTTTCTGTTAGGTAAAACACCATTCAAAAGCAAATCTTTCAAGGCATTAATCGCCTGCAATGCCGCAGTACGGGATTTCTTTTCACAATAACTCACTAAAGTGTCAAATGCTTTGATATTATGCAATGGAGATTCTTGGACCAATAAAGTCAATGCTGAAATTTTATCGTTTAATGTACCGTCGGATAAAATTTGTGACAAAAACTTCTTTTGGGAGTTATTGTTCGTGAATTCCTTGAGGTAGGTTTCATTTTCACTGTCCAATTTCTTCTGTGCTCTTTCTTGAAGTCTTTCAATACCAAACCTATCTTGCTTTTCGGCGGTAAAGTTGGAGTCAAACGTGTAATTATACCAGTCCGTTTGATTTGGAATCGAGAGTTTTGAGCTATCAACTGAAGAGAGATTTGTAACTTTGTCCGGTTCCTCCTCCTTTTTGTTCTTTTTTGGAGCTTCCTTTGGTTTTTCTTCCTCTTCTTCTTCTTCTTCTTCTTCTTCTTCTTCTTCTTCTTCTTCTTCTTCTTCTTCTTCTTCTTCTTCTTCTTCTTCCTCTTCTTCTTCTTCCTCCTCTTCTTCTTCCTCTTCTTCCTCCTCTTCTTCTTCTTCTTCCTCATCATCTTCATCGCTTTCCTTTACGAGTTCTGGAACTTCCTCATCATCTACGACAACTGCATCACCTTTTCCCAATCCGATGCCAGACATAAAGTTTGATAACTCCAATGAGAATTTGGAGTCTGACTTTTCTGAAGTTCCGAGTTCTTGTTCACTATCATCACCCTCATCGAAACCATTCAAGAGATCAATGTCGGCTTGTGAAGCGCCTAATGCCAATGCTTCTTTGACTAAAACCTCGTCTTGAACATTTTTCAGGGTCGATTCTTTCTTATTGGAAACAGATGTATCTTTGCTTTTTTTAGAATTTTTGGACTCTTTTTTGCTCTTCTTCTCCAGCTTGCCGTCTTTACCAAGCTTACTCGAGATCTTGTCTCTCAAGGAGGACAAGTCAAGCTTAATATTATCCATAGGGTTCGCTTGTCGTTTCCAAAAAAAAATAGCGCTTGAGATGAGTAGGGCATCGCATATCATGTGCTCGCTGTCACATGATCAAACCTCGTTCGCGACAGGTGATAGCACGGAATGAGACATTTGAAAGGGAAAGCGGACCATCCTTTAATTACTGTATTTGTCATTGGAGAACCACTTAGTGTCTTTAACGGCTTTGATTAGGGATTATCTTAGTAATAATTGCCACTCATCTGTTTTGGTTAAAATTCCTGGGGGAAGGATCAAGCGTAGCGGGTCGGAAGTTGATGACGAAATTAAGGTTTCGTATGCTTACTTCTGGCATCATTCAAGTTGAGTTTATGTAAATAAAGGAGGTGAAGGTGGCAATATTTAGAGTCTATATTTGATCCAATAAGCGGAAACTGTTAAGTTGGTGGTCCCTTCATCAAGTAAGTTAAATCTCGGTTTAATCCCTCAACATTTAAAAAGTATGCAAGGCTCCACACGGGGAATTTAAGCGTGTGGGGTTTTTCCGAACCGTTTCGGAAAAAAGCAAAAAATGTTGCAGGTTTACAGGTTTTTCCGATGATCGCAAGATTTATTGTAATTGCTTCTTGATAACACGATACTAAAATCAAATTTTTGCCCCTTTTTATTGATTCAACTTAACACAGGCCGTGCACATAAACGATAAAATCTAGTCTTTTGATGTTCTATGATACTGATCCACAGGTACGAGATGCAGTTTCTTGCAAGTACGAGTTAAAGAAAAAAGAGATAGGTGAAGGCTCGTATTCTCGAGTTTTTGAGGCCAAAAACAAGCAAAATGGAGGTCATTATGCCATCAAACAATATAAAAAAAGGTTGATCTATGGTATGGAAGAAGATCTTCAGAGAGAGTTTGATATTCTTAAGGTAGTTTCAAGTGAACATGCCAACATCTTGACCTTGATGGATTATTTCGAAACTGAGCATAGCTTTTACCTTGTCACAGGTTTGGCAAAAGGAGGAGAGTTATTTGCACGTATTATAGAGAAAGGCAAACTTCTGGAGAAAGAAACCAAGGATGTTCTCAGTTCAGTGTTGCTGGCAACTAAATTTTTACACTCGCGCAATATAGTTCACCGAGACTTGAAGCCTGAAAACATTCTATTCTCAACCAAAGGAGATTTCGATGCCAAGGGAATAGTTGTCGCCGATTTTGGATTGTCGAGAAATCTTCCAGATTCATCAACGAGACTCCATGATATTTGTGGAACCTTATCTTACATGGCTCCAGAAATGTTCGACAGAGAGTTGGGACATTCATTTTCGGTAGATATATGGGCAATAGGGGTGATGACATATTTTATGCTCGGAGGTTTTCTTCCTTTCGATTGCGAGACCGATGAAGAAACCAAAACTGCCATCAAGTCTAGAGACTTTGGTTTTGACTGGTATCCAGAGTATTGGGACCCAGTCTCACAAGATGCCAAAGATTTTATTGATAGCTGTTTGGCCCTTGATTCATACAATCGAATCAATGCTACAAACTGCTTAAATCATAAATTCATTACGAGAAACGAAACCAAATGCGCATTTTTGGAGTTACCATCAAGTCCTGAACGGCCACTCCACCATCATACTTCGTCATATGTTCAATTACGAGATTCTCTTGCTAGAATGAATCTACCAGACTTCAGTGCAGGCTCTTCAAATCACTCACTGGGACTCTCTGGCTCCACATCCAATGGTTCTACCACGTCAATTTTCGAACTGTTGAGAGCTCAAGGTATGCAAGAATATGGAACAATTCAAGGTGCTTATTGTGAAAGTCCTCAAGTGTTTACAACTTTGAATAGTCCTACTTACTCTTTACTGAACTCACGCAATGCATCTACAGACAATATGGTTCAATATTTTGCTCAAAGCAAGAGAAACTCTAAAATAGTTAAATAATAGATATGCCATGTTATATAAATAGATAGGTTCTGATCAATAAATTTTAATTCTCACACATTTTGCAATTTTTAGAAAACAAATGTCATCAATTATTGATAAACATACCAAAATCTGGAACTAATTGATCAAAGAAGCTTCTCGTAACATCAAATCTTACAAGAAAATACCCCTCAAATCAAAACGTAGCATGGCTTTTCTACAGTGATTGTAACAAAGATTGAAAGGTGAGGTTGGTTGCAGTTTCTAATGTATCTCAATAATTAATTGCATACAAAATAGTGAGAGATATGATAAAACATTCCGAGCTGAACAACTAGACCATTTCTGATGGTCTATATTTTGCTACAAAGTTTAAAACATGAGAGTTGGGTAGTAGTAGTTTTATGAAGATTTCTAGACCCTGACTTTGGCCCAATGCAATAATTTAATCACATTCAATTTGACTAAACTTACAAATATCAATTTCATCAAGAACGGCTTTATGCGTGGTGTACGGGATTTTTTTTTTTTTGTTTTGATCCACCACAAGATGGCCTCTGTCTTCCAAGTAGACACGTCCAAGCCCCGAGAAGAGCGGGAATTGGCCGAATTCTACCCAGATCTAGACGAAGGTCGACAATTGGGAGTTTTAGTGGTCGAAGACGCGTCAGACTCTCCATACATCCCACCTCCACATGGTACAACTTCCCTACCATTAAAGAAGGCAGAATTCCATCAAGTAGGGCTGGTAAAGTTGTTGCAAGCAGCAAAATATTCCAAAGCTGCCACAGATTACGGGTTTCAAGATCCAAATAGACCCCCATCTAAGCATTCCGCTACATTGATTCGTCCATATGCGCTCTCACGTCAAAATGAATCCATAGATGAGGTCATAAACAAAAAAAGAAAGCTAGTGGAGTACGATCTTGACGAACAGGATATTCTATACATAGACAACATGAATCTGAGAGATACTACAAAGGTGAAATTACCATACGAAGCTTTTGAGATACTTATGACGGAATTGGAAAGCATGTGGAGCAAATTAGAATCAAAAATCTCTCTCGTTGAATCTGAGGGTAACGCCAATAATATCGACAGTTTAACGCTTACAAATGATGCAAAATATAGTCAGGATGATGGTATAGGAACAGGGCCTGAAGCTGAACAGCTGTGTGCTGTCTGTAATGAATCTGACTGTGATAATAGCAATGCTATAGTCTTTTGTGATGGTTGTAATATAGCAGTGCATCAAGAATGCTACGGTGTGGCTTTCATCCCTGAGGGCCAATGGTTTTGCCGCAAGTGTATGATTAACAAAAATCGTGAAGTCCATTGCATATTCTGCCCTTCCACCACTGGAGCTTTCAAACAATTAGATAGTTCATTATGGGCGCACGTCGTATGTGCCTTGTGGATAAACGAGCTTTATTTTGCAAATCCAGTCTACATGGAACCAATAGAAGGGATAGACCTTATCCCGAAAAACCGATGGAAGCTCGTTTGCTATATTTGTAAGCAGAAAATGGGTGCATGCATCCAATGCCACAACAAAAATTGCTTCCAGGCTTACCATGTTACCTGTGCCAAGAGAGCTGGCCTCTTTATGCAATTTACAAGAGGTGTTCAAGGTGCTATTCATAATAAGGCTACTTTGCGCACATTTTGCGACCGCCATGGTCCCAGTGATTGGAACCAACAGCTAGTGTTGCAGCAAATAGCGAAAGCAAGACTTTACTTCAAGGATTTGAAGATAATCAATGCTCACAAGGCACAATTACTTAAAAAACAAGAAACAGATAATAGACTCAATTGTTTCAAATGGAAAACTGATAATGGAACACCCATTGCACCAGAATATTTTGCCAGTCTCCTTTTAGACAAGTTGATCGAATTGAAGCTAGACACCTACAACCCATTATTCACTACAAGCACGCCAAATATAACGAAAGATTTGGGAATATCTGCCAATGTCTCAAAACAAGAAAGAATGGATACCTTGAAGCAAATAACTTTCGATGTTTGTAGATATTGGTGCCTCAAACGGGAATCAAAAAATGGAGCTCCATTAATAAGGAAGAATAATAATATGGAATTGTCATCCATAGTTTACGGCTCTAAGGAATTGAATGAGATCAATGAAAAATACGAGTTTGGTCAAATATTAATTGATGACTTGGAAAGAGTAACCAATATACTAGGCAGTGTCGTGGAACGCCAAAACCTTGTTCGGAAGCAAATCGAAATATCGACCGATATTTTTGAATCTGTATATATGACGCCACAAGTTTTATGCAAGGAAATCTTTAGTTTAGTGGAAGCATTGGACACCAGTAAGGTGTTAGCTAATTTCAGAAGGGAAAATCAGATCTCTTTACTGCATATTCAAAATAAGGTTTTAAATCTTGCCTACATAAACATCGATGACATGAAGCAAGATCTTCAAACACTTTGCCGCAATGTCAAAAAAGAGAACAAATTCAGTACGACGGTTCATAGAGTGGCTGTCAAAATAGAACGGACAATTTTAGAGCGCCTTGATTGGCAAAAGATGTCCGATCAAGTGGCGGTAGATACAAAACAAGGAAGATTATCTATCCCATTTATTAGTACCACTGAAAGTGGACATGTTGGATTCAAAGAAATTGATATTTCCAAAATTCTTGAAGAAGAGGAATTAAGTGAAGTGGAAAATTTGAATGAAATAGAGGAGCAAAAGCTCACGGAATATTACACACCGGGATAATGAAAGAAACCGTAAAACGCATTTCTTGGAATGAGGCGTTCGAAACGCCGTCATCATTATCATTTAATAAAAGTAATCATTTAAGTCACATCGGAACGAATCCGTCCAATTTGAGATCCCCTCTGTAGATAATCTTCATGTGGATATGGTGCCATTTATTCGAAACTAGTAAAGTAAATATTTTAGATTTAGTCTGAGACAATGAACTTTCCTTGAAAATTGATACCACTTGAGTTTAAGCTATTTAGCGTTGCTTGATGCAAAAGAACCCAAAAGAACCTACAAATTTAACCTATTGTTTCGAAGTCATTATTCGGTGCTTTGGATCACCATCGTAGCTGTTTGAAACTCTGCGCCGGTACGCCTTGTAATAGCTTTGGTGTAAACTTTAGTTTAATTTATTTTTTGGAGTTGATTTACCGAATGTAGTGATTAGAGAGACAGTAGCGAATTAATGAGTGTAAATTCCGCAATTCTAGAAAAAGAAACGACCACATACCCTAACTGAGAACAAGGATTTACTCTTACTAATATCAAATTGTTCGGGTTACACAATAAATTGGTCCAAATTTCTTTCCCGAGACTGTTCTTTGTTCTATTTTCTCCCCGGAGAATTTTCCGTCTTAGTCAGATTCTAAATTTTTTCGAGGTTGCAGGCTGCGCTCCGCGGCCACCGACGCACTAATCGATCACGCTTGCAGGCGGCCTACGAATAACGTTATGGCCCCAGGATGAAGTGGTAAACATCGAATGAAATTGGTTTCAAACGGGCGGAATATAATTCGGAAGCATATAATTAATCCCGATGATCATAAGCACTTCTTTACGATGAGTTTGCTGTGAATATACGGCTCTAAGAAGTTCAGCTTCATGAAATTAGCAGTGGATCGTGCATATTAGGCTACCACATTTAGTAAATGAATCGCGATTATCGTGGTAATTTTTGCGGAGGAGGCTACAAACTGTGGGATCATCAAGAGCTAAAAAATGTACTCTCGGCGAGTATCCGAGAGGGTCAAAAGTGTAAACAGAATGCATAAGAAAGCCGCTCTAATTGTTTCCATCGCTTGCCTGGGCAACATCACTTTACCAGTGGTATCTGCAAAATTTATTTATGCATATGTAGTGAGATCTAAATTAAAGAGCACAATTTTAAACGAATTATAATTTTAAGAGTGGATTTATTGCAGACAATAATTGGTGGCTCTACTAAGAAATTGAATTAAGCTACGCTTATTTTACTTGTATGCAAGAGATAATTATACATATTAACATACCCACCCACACATACACCCACACCCACACATTAAGTTGTATAGAAGCAAATGAGGAAGAAATAGTTATCAATTAGGAAAACTTGAATGATCATGATTCTAATAAGGACTTCCGTCACCTTAATTTTTAAGGCAAAACACTCATCCACCATCAACTAATTTTTTTTTAAAATTTAACCTTCTTGTCTAAGAAAGTAACACAGTAGTGAAGCAAAGCCGCCTAAATCAAACAGATTAGAGTTGCAGATACAAAAATTAATTAAAATTGGTAAGGGTTAGATGGAGATATCATTATCAGGCCATAGGCTCCAATTACGTACTTTCTACCTGATGTGCATTTCGATGAGAACAATCAAATTATACAAAACTTCCCCACTTGATCGTTTTACAACCCTAGGTTGTCGCCACCATTTTTGTATTAGTTGATTGCTTGTATGCATACTGATAATCTCACATGGTCCAACATAGGCGAAATGTAGACAAAGTAGTGGAACTGTAGCTAAAAATACCAATAGCTTCGCTCACCGGTGAAACCTTAACCTTTAGTATATGTGGTTTAGATAACAGTGTCGGCGCAACATTTAAACTAAACTTTAAAATTGGGGGAGGTCAAAAGCTTGAAATTACGTAAATTGGAAAGGAAAACTCAGATACCACTACCACACGATGTATCAACGTACATGTTGCAATTAGCATTAATCAATATTGCTCCACCTACAGATAATCCAATACAGGAGCATTTAGTGAAATTTATTTTGAGATTTCTTTTGGTTAGAAATCTTTTTTTATTTTAATTTTGCTACTACTTTCCCTACCTGTAAACTATCCCCCATCATTTAAGCGTAAGCTTTTTTACAATACCCTCTTCGTCATCGACTAAAACCATGATCAGCACTGTATTTTCCTTTGCCCAATCTGGTTTGGCTTTATAAACTTGCAATTGTTTTTATTTTATTTTTTGTTTTTATTTATCCTTCAATTATAGTTATGCGGCGGCTAGCAACTATCCCGCGAAAAATTGGCTCCACGACTGCATGTCGGCCTTGGCCGCAGCCAAAAAACACTGCACTTTTATTCAAAGTCGGCAAGTGCATTCTCGCTTGCGTTCTAGACTCAGGTACAGTACATACCATCATTTCATAATTCTCCAATGAAACGCACTTGACATGCTATAGAATAAGATAAACTTTTAAGATGTGGCCATAAAAAATATTCGGGAACTTGTGGTATATACTGATCACATTTGGCACCACTTTAACTTTTCTCCGTGTATCATTCACAACCTCATCCAACATTGCGCTGAATAACCCTGGAATTCTTTATAAGGTCTACCATTTTGCACCTCATTTACATAACTTTTCCAGGTATTACATTCAAATCTTGCCCCCTCCACTCGAAGCTTTATCTGCTCCTTCGCTTATTTGAATCCTGAAACAAAGTTTTTTTTTTTTTCCACAGCCCACCCAAAAAAGTGCCTCGACTATTTTCGTCTGTTCGTGATTGCAGATTGATGAAATACAGCGCAAAAAGGCGCAGAAATACCTACAAAACAATTCGTTTTTACCCCCTCACCGGTTTGACTTCTTAAATCACTGTCGGCGTCTTCCTAACTCCCAACTACTTACGTTCCTTATCGCATCACTTGTTTGCCGACAGCCCACTTCAGAAGCTTTCCCAACCGCGTTCTATAATCATTGACACGCCTTGAAAAAGACCCCAAAAGGTATCATTAATCATTAGCGATAGATAATATCCTTAACCCCCTGGTTGAAACAACACCTTACGTCCCCTTATATTACGCATTATCTCACCAGTTTTAAACAATTGGCCGTCCCTTCTTACCCAATTGGTCTTGCATTTTCAATATCAGCAGGACTTATACTGAAACTTCCGGAGATTTTAAAGAATTTCCATCAACTTTCTAGTGAAATAGACCCACTAGAATCAACATCAACATCATCAACCCAATTCCCACCATATCTTCAATTAACCAACAACCCACGACTCCCGCTAACCCCGGAAACCTGTCCTCGGTGATGTCTCAAACTCCAACCAAAGCCTCTGTAAAGAGACTCCCCATGATCGTAGATATTGCTCTCGATTCTGATGGAAAGCAATTATACCAAGTTCACGAACTGCTGAAAATGGTTCGAAAAGAAATGCCTCGACTGACCAACTTCACCTCTCAATCTTTGGTTCCAGATGAAGAGAAAACCCCTATTCGAAAAATTCTAGGAACCATTCTGCCTCTGACTCTTAATCAGAAGAAAACAGAACAAGATTTGGAAGCACATCATGCTGCTTCCCTCGCCACAGGTATTGCCCGCAAGGTCGGTCAGATACCTTTATTATCGAATGATCAGCTTGGTCTTCATGGTACCTCAGGTATGATAACGGGCGACTCATCATCTGACTCCATGATAGGCTTGGATAAGGATTCACATGGCTTGCCGTCAGGCTCATCGGACTTTCCAACCCCTGCTAAAACCGGCGATGATAACGACATTTGGTCCACCGATGTCGAGTCTGCTTTCGAAGAAGTATTACTGATTATTCCTAAGAATGGTTTACTGAAGATAAAAATCTCTGGCCGCTCATGTGGAAGAAACGAATTGATTAGTGATTATATTTTCCAGAAAACTGGTAAGTTCAGAACCAGAAAGCAGGTTTCCTCGCATATACAAGTGATCAAAAATTTAGGACAAAAAGCAGACGTTATCAGACTCATTAACGATGGACCTGTTTTTGACTCTGAAGAAGAACGAATCGAAAATATCGAAAAATTCGAAACGATTTTCCTGAAGATCACTCTTGCTAAGCTGATGGGTGTCTCTGACAACATCGGTAGCAAGAGACAACTGAGACTGCAACTCACACAAGGTCCGTTTTCAATGGGAAACAAACGAGTCAAAAGAGCCAATACCTATTCTGTTGAGAACTACTTTATTGCTTTGATTGATTCCACGGGCAACAGCTTCAATTTATCCAGCCAAAGCAATGGCTCAGCAATAAAAAGTCTTAAGTTGAGACCGGGGGCCAACCTCTCTGGGAGGTTCCCTGGTTTGAATGAGTTGTCAGATATTGATGCGCCATTACTCCATATCATGGTTAAAATGAAAATACCCTCACTTGTCGGACAATTGCAATCTTTGCAATCAAACTTCCAAATTAGAAATACCGCCGATAATAGGTTTTCAGTGGGATCCTCGGTTTTCAGCTGTGTTTACCTGTTTGGACAGGAAGTACTCAAGACAAATGAGTTGGCTCACTTTAATGAGAATGTACCATTCTTACCCAAA
This sequence comes from Kurtzmaniella quercitrusa var. comoensis (nom. nud.), assembly GCA_020280125.1. NCBI lineage: Eukaryota > Fungi > Ascomycota > Pichiomycetes > Serinales > Debaryomycetaceae > Kurtzmaniella > Kurtzmaniella quercitrusa var. comoensis (nom. nud.). Next base: position 517,145 of record JAFIDI010000005.1, read on the forward strand.
TTCTGGGAATTTTTCTTCAGGGAATTGCTTACTCGTGGAGATATTAATGACGTTACACAAGCACTCAAAGGGGTCACAATCAAGCAAATAATTTATGATGTGGATCCTAATGATGAAGGCAAAAAATTGATTGCAAAACTGCGGATCCAGGGTGTCCTTCTCTGGGAGTTTTGTGCAGTTGATTCTTATAATGAAGCTGTTACATCAACTAGTTTGTTGAGCTTTCCTCTGCTGCCACAGTATAATCAATTTGGGCCTGAATTGAACGCTCTGATGGTTTTGGCCGATTCCAACGTTGTACCACAGGTTGTCGAATATGCGGGTCAACAAGGCGGCTTCCCATATCAATCACAATATTCAGCACAAACTGGACCAACAATGCCAGGTCAACCACAACCAGGAATGTATATGGCTCAATCACTGCCCGTGTCATCTTCTTCATACGGACCATCGATGTATGGTCGTTCAGCAACTTCAACTGCTCATACACTGGCAGTAAAGTCTGAATTCGGTTACTATGAAGGTGTAAAACAAGTACCATTGCACAGCAAGTACCCATCACAAGAAGGGTATCAAATCAGTCAAGTGCAGCATCCTCCCTACCAAAATAACTACCTCCACGCCTCAGCTAACGTGGACTTAATGCTGGAAACCCCATCTTCTGTTCAATATTATGGACAAGAGGCACCTGGTTATGCCACAGGAGGTGCGGTATTTGGTTCGGAGCAAGGGGGATTCATTAATGCCATGGATAACTCCTACATTGGCAAATAAGAATGTTATTTAGTTCTGTGTATGTTTATTTTAACTAAGTATGTGCAATTTGTAAGATTTAATTAAACTCCACGAGTTTTCATATACAAGAGCAACATGTTTGCGAAAGTTTGACAATAAAAATTGCCCAAATTAACATTTCTTCTGAAACATATCTAATCTGTGAATTACCAGGGTCTCTTAATTATGAGTCTTGCGAAAAGAGAGATTGAATATCTTGAACCAGAGACATTGAGGACATGGTTACAAGAAGAGAGAAGTGTGAGGGTTATTGATGTACGAGACTACGATTACAATGAAGGAGGCCATATTAAAGGGGCAATAAATTATCCATATCGTGATTTCCAAAACCAATTAGAAAGTATTGTAGATACTGAATTGGCCAATGGCTCTATTTTTGTATTCCATTGCATGCGTTCGCAGCAGCGGGGCCCCCGGTGTGCCATGAGATTTAAAGACTTCGTAGTTCGTGAACGTCAGGATAAGTCGGCAACAATTTACGTCTTACGTGGAGGATATATGAGCTGGTATCTGAAGAAATACGAACCGGAAACTGTACATTGAGCATATAGGGAATTAGGAAAAGCAAGAATTTATCTGACCTGGATTGTAGTTTTATTACATATAATATGAAAACATTCAAAATGCTTAAAGTGCTATGAAAAAAAATTGGCTTTGGTAGTGATAATCAATTTTGACTAATCCATACAAATTTCAAGAGCAAGATAATAAAACATAACTATTGAGTAGAGTGGCCATCGTCAATTAATCTAGATTTACTCAAGAAATTGACGAGACGATCATTGATACGAGCACCAACCCCTCTTACCTAATCAGCAAATCCTTGACAAAGATTGCATTGCTCGCTTCCCAGATTCGAAATTAGCTGTGTGATGCAGCCGGTCTGTTAGACTTCAATTATGCAAACTAATTTGTTAAGTGGCTTGGGGTGACATTTGAGGAAATTATGCGGGGATGGGGTAGAATTTCTGCAGAAATATAATTGCTATAAGCGAGACCTTTTTCTGTAATTCGTAGGAGAAGCCATAGGAATAGCTAACATTTTTTTAAGGTAGTATAAGAAGGTTCAGCTGCACTCAACTCAAAAAGACCGGTAAATATTTCCGCGAATCGTTACTGATCTGGTGCATCTAGACCATAATTTCCGCATTCTCACAGTGACAAAATTATGATACAACGTCACTTATACCGATAAGAGGTAATTAATGCGGGGGCTGGACCTCTTAAACGGCCCGGCTAACGGCTTCAACCTACATAACAATAATTAATTGAATGAACTAATCGATGGGAGCATTACAATCTTTGTAACGTGAACAATTATTATGCTACATTCAGATCAAGTATTGAATTTTGTTTCACGCGAGAATGCGATGGGTTTGAAACATTTACTGGGCAGTACCTCAGCCGCCGTACCGATCTGTGCGTTGCTGCAACTTAACCGTCTTTTAAATCGTAACATAACATCAAGCGATGATGGTCTTCATCATTTAGGTTTTAAGCGGATCGTTATGATATTTTCTGAGGAGTTCTCTTGCATCACTGCTGGGTGAAAACGGTTTCTACAGTCATCCATAACAAGAGAATTACATTAGCTTCCGTAGTTTATCTCTTTTAATTCAACGAGAAAACAGTATCCCTTGACTATTTCACGTTTTTTAAGGTGTTTGGTAATACTTGAATGATATTAATCTATTGTTGTCAATACAATACTTCTTACATGGCCTTCAATATTAATCGTCCTCAAAGTATTTGCTTGTCTATCAATCTATCTACTATATCACGTGATCACTTTGTAGATTATCAGACCCCACCATTTTTGACTCTTCCTTCATATGATCCCAGCACAAAACCTCCTGCACATAAGTATCATTATGACTCTGTTTAATTGCGATGAGATTATCATATCTTGATAGATAGAACCCTGGAAAATGGACGGTAAAACTGTTGGTATTTTGGGCGGTGGCCAGTTGGGCCGTATGATTGTGGAAGCTGCTCATCGTCTTAACATTAAAACCATTATTTTGGATGGAGAAAACACCCCAGCAAAGCAAATTAATGCTCTTGATGCTCATGTTAACGGCTCTTTCACCGATCCAGAAGCAATTGCTGAATTGGCCAGTAAATGTGATGTTTTGACAGTTGAAATCGAACATGTTGATGCTGATGCTCTTCAGAAAATCCAAGACTCTACCGGGATTGCCATCTACCCACTTCCCGAGACAATTAAGCTTATCCAAGACAAGTACTTGCAAAAGAAGCATTTGATTCAACATGATGTCGCAGTTGTTGAGCTGTGTGCCGTCGAAAGTACCGAAGAGGCGCTTTTGGAGGTTGGACAGAATTATGGCTTCCCATACATGTTGAAATCACGTACTTTGGCCTACGATGGTAGGGGAAATTTTGTTGTCAAGAGCGCCGAAAATATTCCTGAAGCACTCAAAGTCTTGAGTAACAGACCTTTGTATGCTGAGAAGTGGTGTCCATTTGTGAAGGAACTCGCCGTTATGGTTGTCCGTTCAGTCGAAGGTGAAGTTTTTGCTTATCCAACCGTGGAGACTATTCACAAAGACAACATCTGTCATTTAGTGTACGCCCCTGCACGTGTTTCTGACACTGTGAGAGCCAAGGCCTCCATTTTGGCACAAAATGCCGTCAAGTCTTTCCCAGGTTGTGGAATCTTCGGTGTCGAAATGTTTGTTCTCGCCAATGGAGAGCTTTTAATTAACGAAATTGCTCCACGTCCTCACAATTCAGGTCATTACACTATTGATGCATGTGTCACCTCTCAGTTCGAAGCTCACGTTCGTGCTGTTGTTGGTTTGCCTATGCCAAAGAACTTCACTTCATTATCCACATACTCTACCAATGCTATTATGTACAACGTCTTGGGAGCTAAAGAGCCTAATGGTGAATTGGAGGACTGCAAGAGAGCATTGGAGACTCCAAATGCTTCGGTCTATTTGTACGGCAAATCCACCAGACCTCAGCGTAAGATGGGTCATATTAACATCGTCTCTTCTAGCATGGGTGATTGTGAAAGTAAGTTGAAGTACATCATGGATGGTGAAATTCAAACCACCACCCAATCTGAAACTGAGGAACCAGCTGGTACCGATAAGAAACCTTTGGTAGGAATTATTATGGGTTCTGACTCTGATTTGCCAGTTATGGCCGTTGGTGCCAATATCTTGAAAAAGTTCGGTGTACCATTCGAGGTCACTATTGTCTCTGCCCACAGAACCCCACACAGAATGTCTAGATATGCCATTGAAGCCCCAAAGAGAGGTATCAAGGCCATCATTGCCGGTGCCGGTGGTGCAGCCCATTTGCCAGGAATGGTCGCTGCCATGACCCCATTACCAGTCATTGGTGTTCCAGTCAAGGGCTCCACTCTTGATGGAGTTGACTCTTTGCACTCGATTGTGCAAATGCCTAGAGGAATTCCTGTTGCTACCGTTGCAATCAACAATGCCACTAATGCTGCTTTGTTGGCTATTCGTATTTTGGGAACTTCTGATCTGAAATGGATGGAAGCCATGAGCGTTTACATGAACAACATGGAAGAGGAGGTTTTAGGTAAGGCTGATAGATTGGAGACAGTCGGGTATGAAAAGTATTAAATAGATGAATGAGTAAATGAAAATTCTGTAGAAGGAAAACTGGAATCAAACCGTTATTATTAAGAATTTTTTGTTCAACTACAATTTGACCAATTTATGCAATATATTCTCTATCTATGCCGATGGGATCTTTGATCACCTTAAGACAGCCACACAGAAGTCCAGCTCTGCTCAAAACTTGACCACCTTTTTCTTGTTTCTCTTTGCTTGCTTCTGCTTGTATTGCTGCTTTCTAGAATCTCTCCATCCTGAAGTACTGATTTTCTTCTCTGTCTTATCCTCTTCCATATCATCGTCTTTCTCTGGTGCAGCTGCCTTTTTAGCTTCAGCTTGTTGCTTGGTCAGCTCAGCCATTTTAGCAGCGATTCTATCATTTCTTTTGTCGACGACAATAGAGAATTCTGCCTTTCTCTTGATGGACTTTGCCTTCAACTTGGACTTAGATCTGATAGACTTTCCCATGTTTAGCTAGTAATGTAAAGAGGAAAGATTCACGGGTGTGTAAGAAAAATCAATAGATGCGCGATGAGGTGTTTAAATGAGAAGCTGTCTGATTTTGGTCCTTTGTTCCCACCAACTCAAAAATTCGACTCCGACTGAGATGCAAATGGGAGACAGCCAATACGCGGGGTCCGAAGGTGGGATATTTTGGGTGACCTATCTTGGAACTCGATTTGGATGAGCATTTATGAGCACAATTGTGCACAAATTGTGGCGGTTCTTAGATAGGAACAAACATTTCGGACTTATCAGTAAAGAATGAGCAATCGACGATTTTGCAATCTCCGCCCGCCACTCTTCATATCTCTAGATTAAGGTTCAAGTATACAAAGTGACCTCTTTTGCCTCTTCTGTAGACAGCTACACGTGACTTTGACGGGTTCTGCGCGATTTTTCGATCAAGAGTTAGGGCTCATGCCCTAGATGCATATGCACTCCGCGGGCTTTTGCTGGTCGTGTGCTTTCGAAAACTCCTCTCACAGTGCCAAAGGGGTTAATAAAAAATTTCACTGGAATTTTCTGATATTCACGACTTAAGCAAAATGTATGTACCAACCAAGCACAACTCTAGCAGTGTTAGAGTAACTCGTGAACGAAATCGATAGGAGCATATCACAGAGATACACCAGAATGAACACCAGGTAGAAACATTCAAACTTCCGAGTAGTTGATGGATTACAAGTGGAACCTTGTTGGGATGACGAAAAAGTTTTCTTTCCGATTAAAGGATTTCGATCAAAATCATAGCCTAGAACTTCGTTGTTGGAAGAAGTCGATAACTTACTACATCTTGCTTCGCTAGCGAGTTTCCATCGCAAGAAGTTGAGATTGTTTAGTGTTGTTATTCAGAGTGGCAATCAAATCATTGTAAAAAAAAGCAAGCTCTGCGGAGCATACCTAGTCGAGAAGTTCACAACTGAATCACTAATGACAAGTACTAACAATTTTAGGGCTAACCTCAGAACTCAAAAGAGACTTGCTGCCTCTGTTGTCGGTGTTGGTAAGAGAAAGATTTGGTTGGACCCAAACGAAACCTCTGAAATCGCTAACGCCAACTCCAGAGCTGCTATCAGAAAGCTTTACAGAAATGGTACCATCGTTAAGAAGCCAGACACTGTCCACTCCAGATCCAGAGCTAGAGCTTTGGCTGAATCCAAGAAGGCTGGTAGACACACCGGTTACGGTAAGAGAAAGGGTACTAAGGACGCCCGTATGCCATCTCAAGTTTTGTGGATGAGAAGATTGAGAGTCTTGAGAAGATTGTTGGCCAAGTACAGAGATGCTGGTAAGATCGACAAGCACTTGTACCACTCCTTGTACAAGTCCGCTAAGGGTAACACCTTCAAGCACAAGAGATCCTTGGTTGAGCACATCATCCAAGCCAAGGCTGAAGCTTTGCGTGAAAAGGCATTGAAGGAAGAAGCTGAAGCTAGAAGATTGAAGACCAGAGCTGCTCGTGAGAGAAGACAACAAAGAATTGCTGAAAAGAAGGAAGCTTTTTTGCAAGAAGGTAACTAGATGATTCGTATGCTGTTCCATAGTGTTTAAATAGTTTCATTACCTTAATAACCATTTCTGATCACTCTTACTGTAGTAATTTGAAGTTATTGTTCCCCCTAGGAGACATATATTGATGAACTTATCGAGGACTGCTCTTAACTATGTACTATGAAAATTTTGTCGCCGAAAAGATTTGCAAAAAAAGGTTCCCACTTGAGTAGATAATTTGGGGTTTTAAAATGTCGTTAACTTCTCGCTTAACATTTTTCAGTGTTTAATCTGAAGTCACAGGCAGTGTAGAGCCTGTCTTAGGGCTTCTGATCGCAAGTACCATTCGAAAGATAATTCAAGTATGATAGCAAGAACCCATTTACCAACTAGGGTAGTAAAATCATTTTTCCCACGTACCCGTGTGACCATGAGACAGTGTTCCAGTCACCAATCAGATAAGCCATCACAAACGGTACCACTGTCTATTGCACAGAATACGTCATTGGCTACTCGTCAGCAGCTCTACACCATAGATGCAACGTCTCCTGGTCTGGTATTCTTTTTACCTCATGGTACGAGAATATTCAATTCATTAATCACGTTCATGCGCCATCAACAAATGCGCTACGGGTTTGAAGAGGTGATCACTCCATTAATTTACAAGACGGAATTATGGGAAAAATCTGGTCATTGGGAAAATTACAAAGAAGATATGTTCAAAGTTGAAGGTAACGAAGAAAGAGATGATGAGTCTTTAAAGCAGCAGTACGGTTTGAAACCAATGAACTGTCCCGGACATTGCATATTGTATTCTAAGATAGAGAGATCTTATAATGAACTTCCGATCAGATTTCTGGACTTTTCACTGTTGCATAGAAATGAAGCTTCCGGTGCACTTACGGGGCTTACTCGTGTTCGTCGTTTTCACCAAGATGATGGCCACATATTCTGCCAGTTGGATCAAATAGAGGCTGAGATCAGTCGAAGCATTCAACTCATGAAAGAAACTTACGCTGTTTTTGGTATTGATAAAGTTGAATACAAATTGCTGACACGACCTGAAAAATACATGGGTGAAATTGAGACTTGGAATGAGGCAGAGAAGACGTTATCTCAAGTTTTAGATCGAATGGGAGAGGATTGGAGTGTGCGTGAAGGAGACGGTGCTTTTTATGGGCCCAAGATTGATGTATTGATCACGGATGCTCATTCAAAGCAACACCAAATTGGTACCATTCAATTAGACTTCCAGCTTCCTCAAAGATTCGAGCTTTATTACGTGGACAAAGAAGGAGCACGTAATCAAAGACCTATTATGGTACATAGAGCAGTTTTCGGTCTGTTGGAGAGATTTTTCGCAATTCTTCTCGACCATTACCAAGGAAAATGGCCCTTTTGGATTTCTCCGAGACAAGCTGTTGTCATACCAATTAACGACGCTCATGTTGAACATGTGAACAAAGTTGCGGCTCATCTTCGGGGTGATATCATACAACCTGACGTATCGCCAATCTCAGGTCACAACTTTTGGGTGGATGTTGATTCGAGAAGCGAGACAGTTGGTTACAGAATCAAAGACGCTATCCTGAAGGGTTATCTGTACATTGTGGTTATAGGTGACAAGGATATCGAAAATGGAACTGTTGCGGTACGCACTAGAGACCTGCGTAAGATGGAGTACTTGACTGTGGAGGAGTTATATTCCAAATTCGTAGAATTGGAAAAAGCTTATAAGTAAATTATTAGCATGTATATAAAATTTATTAAGATAGACTATCACATAGAAAATCAACGCAAACCGATACTTTCATTTACAACCATGATAACACAATTAATGTACATTTAATCTAGGCCCCGTATCCCTTCTGCACCAATATTTTTTCAAGCAAAGCCCAGAAGTCTCTTACAATCATTTTGTCTCTAAATCTCTTGTCGCCTCTATCAACTTTGATTTCGTTGACATTCCAATCCTTGATCTGCTTCGGCGTCACATCTCCTTGATAACTTACATAGAACCCCGAGTATTTTTGGAACAACAGTTCTGGCTTGGAGTATTTATACTTGGAAAATTGCCATGCTTGTCCTGTAGTGAAAACTGCGACTACTCTATCCCAATACTCAGGTTTTGTGAATAATTCCACATTATCCACCACCATTATTTCATGAGCTACTGGTGCAACTCTATCCATACGATGTCTAATGGTAACAATACCATTTTCAGGGCGTTTCTGGGTGGTAGGATCAACAAAGCGACCGTTTTCAAAAAATTCCTTGATGTTGGCAAGCGAAAGTAACGCAGTGGTTGCAGGAGAGACAATTATGATTGGTTGTTTGGCCTTGTTCAGACCTGCGGAGCCTCCAGATTTAGAGTCCTTACTCAGACCTCCGTGCTTACCCTTTTTAAGCTGCTGTATAAGCTTTTTGGCGTCCAGTACAAGGTAACCAAAATTGATATTCTTGGAACCTCTGAGTACAGCATTGTGATCAACAGACTCTCTTTCATGAACAAATTTACGCTTTTTTGAAGCACTGGAATCCTCGGAAGAACCAGCGACCACAGGTTCCGAGATTTCTCCAGATGCAACGGTCAGTTTGACGGCGTTGGGTTGACGGATGAATTCACAAGAATCACTTTTACCACTAAGCCAAGATGAAAGTTCTGTCTTCACCAAAAATTTAAAATCAGATACTCCGTTGTCAATACATTCACTTCGATAATCCACAATCAGCAGCTTGTCATGTATCCAAGCAAATACAACCGCTCGGAGAGTTTGAGCCTGGTCTTCGTTGTAGAAGTTAGTGACTTCATCGAGAGAGTACAGCTTCCCCTCAAGATCAACCGAGGCAGCATCTTTGATGGAAGAGGTCACTGACCCGTCAGCGGCCCTGAGTTCGATGACTTGTCCGCTAGTGGCGGCGCTTCGGAGCGCTTCAAGTGACATCTAGTTGTTGATGAAATTTAAATGTGCAGGCCAAAATTAAAATAAATTGATTAGGCAAGATTTAAGAATATCATAAAACGGTTTCAAAGAGGTTAATTTAGTTTGAGAACAAAAGGGACCTGGTGGAGAATTTATACAACAGGGTAGAAAGAGTCAATCAAAGCCGATCATACCTTCTTTTCAATCCCATTATATGGTCAATTGGCTCTGATATTTATCTACTTCCTTACGAATGCTGCTCTCTCAAGTTTCGCAATGGGTGGAAGATGCCAAAGTCATACTTGAAACCAGTCAAAAAGTCGCTTCTGATGCACAAAAGAAGCTCTTTTTAACATCCAAAGCTGCTAGTCGGCTTGAAAGAAGAGTCAATTATGTTACTACTATATTCCCTGCCGTAAAAGAGAACCATAAACAATGCATACTTGCAGTGGAGCTGGTCTCCAAAGCGATGAAAACAAAAGTGACTGGTCAAAAATTTGATACCCAACCCGTGTTTGAAAGCATAGAGAATATTGTACCACAATTGCAGGCAACAAAGGTGCCCTGGTTCGTTAGTAAATTATCTCGGACTCAAGAAAAGGAGACCTCGAAAGAAGATACTGTTTTGATGGACTACATTTCAAAAGATGGTGTAGATACATTGTATCAGATCCTCGAGATATATGATGACAATTTTGAAAAGTTATCAACACTAGTAGATTCAGAATTTGAAAGTGCCATAGAAAAACCTTTCACAGAGAGTATCAGCAAAAATCATACTCAGGTACTTAAGCGATTCCATGAATTGCACAACGTATTTCTGATGTCGCAAGTGGCCGATATCTTGAAAGAAAGTTCGGTTTTAGAGGATCATTTGGCACAATTACTTGAAATGGTCACTAATCACTACGATCAGTGTGTGGATGCTTTCAATATAGTCAAACTGGGTGCCCAGGGCACTAATTTTTCCGTATTAGAGGCCGACGTGAATGAGTTGAATTCTGTGCAACTGGAATTGCATCAAGTCTTTAACGTCTTGACCGCAAATGATACAAGGGCTCAAGAAATAGTACAAGCGTTACTGCGTGACTTTGCAGTACTTGAAAATCAATTGGAAAAGCAGATTGAACTGTACAAGCTGTTCAAAGATTTCAATCTTACTAGATTTGTAACCTTGCTTTTGGAGGTCGAGAAATACCTTTTAGGAGAGAGAGAAGTTGTTAAAAATGCTTCTAATGATTTAGAGGCATTGACTCAGCATTACCGTCAATTTATTGCTGTGTACAAGAAAAACTATTTTAAAGAGCTTCATTATGAGCAGTATGTGTTTCCTCGAGCCTTTTTAAATCGATTAACTAAATTTGTGAATGAAGAACTTGGAGATATGCAACTCAAGGAACAGGAGAGACGGCGTCAATGGCTTGAAAAATACGGAGACTACATCCCGAAAGAATTTAGACTTCCTGGCGATTCGGAATATCCCACTGTAGTGCAAATAATAACAGAAGGTCTTGAAGGTACAGAGGAAGACCCAGAGACTGAAAGGAAAGTTCTTGATTTGATAAGTACTTAATAAGTGATTATGGTATATATGGACAAAGAATCAATAAAAAGAAAAAACGGTTTTAAACGATAATTTAGATTATAAGAATAAGTATAGCAATTTATCATCATGCCAACAGATATATCATAGATACCTCAAAAATTAATCTTGTTTCCCATAAACAACGTATTTTGTTCATCCGATAAGCTTGATCTGAAAAAAACAAAATCTTATTTTCAAACTGCAGCAGCCGTTTCGCAGCTAGATGATCCTGTTTAATCGAGCAGGGAGCTCTACGATCGAGAAGAATGATGATGAGCAGGGGAAGAGCATGCTCATGAGCCGTGTTGTGGCCCATGAAGATGATTGGGATGATCATAGCGATTATGCCGATGAAGATGTGTCTGGAGATGAGCAGGACCATAACAATCATGATGACCTTGATGACAAACTGGAGCCGATTTCTACCACTTTAACTACCAATGATGTGAAGGTTAGTCAAGAGTACGCCAAGTATGGTATAGGAGCAAAGCTTTTAATGCAGATGGGGTACAAAGAGGGAAAGGGACTTGGATCTAATCAACAAGGTATTGTTGCCCCAATCGCTACAAAATTGCGACCACAAGGAGTCGGAGTTGGCGCTGTGGACGAAAGAGTTGACAAAAACAGTACCACGGATGATAAACTGCAAGAGTCCCAGCAAATGGAGTTGAAAAGACGTAAGCTTTACCAAAAAATCAAGGCTATTGAAAGTATGGGAATGGAAGTACCCATGATCATAAAAAGGATATCTGATGAAAGTATCAATGATCGCATAGAATGGGCGTTAAAGTGTGTTGTATCTGCTGAGGAACAGATTGAGCCGAAAGTTCAAGAAATAAATCTCTTGAAGTTTGAGATCGGTAGGTTAGAGAGTGAAATCACCGCCATGGATGAAGATATAGCCATGGATTCGACTGCAATTGAACTTATTGAACAATTGAATATTGAAGATCTAGAGTCTGTAACGCGAACTCTACAAGATGTGGAAAGCGAGCCAGTGTTTTTGAGCATATTCAAGGAATGCTTGTTCAAGGTAGGAACCGATACGCTCAGAGAATGGAAAGACTACTCGCGAAGTGATTACGGTTGGGACCTTGTTATTCAAGATCGAGTAGCGCAAGAGTTTGAGCAAGCTCAAGATGGTCTTGAGGTCCTTGAGCGGTGGAAACAAAGTCGTTTGGTGAACAACTGGGCTACCGTTGATGATGTTATTGTACAAAAGCTCGAGGCGAAGTACTTGGATATGAGTATCAAAGATGACGAGAAAGATGACGAGAAAGATGACAGCATGATATTAGATAAAGAGAACGATGCTCTGTCCAAGACAGATGTCGTCGACTCAGAGGCGAATCCACGGGAAAATACAGAAGAGCATCATGCAGATCTGGAAGATCCTTTTTCAATGGAAGGGAGACCCAAGACCACCGAAAACGATGTATTAGAACTTCTTGAGTTTTTCCCCATTTTAGGCCACAAGGCCAGCTCAAAAATTGTTGACAAGTTATATCAATGGCAGATGGAACAATTCAACCTTGGCCTTTGGAAAGAGTCTAGTTTTCTTTCCATATGGAAACCGTTATTTTTGCAATATGGTCGAGATATCGTTGCTCTTGAGCGAAAATACGTTGAAGCAATGATAATTGACTTTGATATAGACGAGTTCATTAAAATTGGCAGGTACCTTCAAGCGAACACAGGCGAAATGGTTCTACAATTTGGATATTTTAATGGTTGGTTCAATCTGCTTTCATCAATGTCTCGAACAGAAACAGCCGTTCGTTTAAAAATAGAAGCAGCTCGTTGGTACTCCCTTGAGGTCGCGAGCTATGCTAAAGATGTTGCCCGATTCTACATTACTCAGATGCTCAGGTTATTACACGGCGAAGCTAAGCCTACACTTCCGAGTCTCGATGGCTCTGTTTTACCATCAGCGGCAACGATATTGACAAAGATCTATGGAGCTGATATCAAAAACATCAACACTAGCTCCAAATATTCACAAACCGTATCATTTAAGGAACTAGTTGAAACACTGTGTGCTAAAAAAGGCATATATTTTGGGGCAGGCCCCATTGATGCAGCAAGACCAACCTATGTTCTTTCCCATGGAAATATTTCAATCCCAGCTTATATAGATGAAGATGTTTTGTGGGTACAGCAGGAAACAACTTTCGTGCCCGTACTGGTTCGGCAGGTCGCGCAGCTTTTCGCGGCCTGAATAAAAATCTTAGTTTATCATTGCGTAGATGTTACCCCGAGGACTCAGATTACTGCGTCAGATGTCGATGTGGAGTCGTTTGAAGGACTTCAACAAGCGAATGGATAGATATGGAGATGCCAAAGACCCAAAACTGCAACAGACACTTCGCACGTTGCGAAAGGTTGGTGTATTACTGACTTTGGCCTCGGTAGGAGCCTTGATGTGGGCAGGATCCTATGTGGAGTAAATGGAATAGAGCAGCATAACTAGCTGGTGATGATATGAGGAGGGGAGGAAGAAGGAGAAAGAGAAAGGAAAAGAGAGATACAATTATTTTCGATTAGTTAATTGATCTTATCACGATGTTTACGAGGTGAGTCGATTGGACATGGATCGATTCTTGGGGGGAGAAAAATTGATGATGAGAGAGCCATTTCGCGGCCTTAAACTGGATGAGCTCAAAGAGATCGGGGATTGAGAAATACATGTGGAAAGTGTGCAAAGATCAGAGATGATTTGGAAAAAAGGTGTCGGGGTGGATATGGGTAACTGATACTTTATGGCTTGCAAACAACGTCGATGAAACTGGTAAAACCTTGCTATTATTCGATAAATTTCCATCGATAAAATGTTACCTTTAGAGGTTGAAAATATAGCGGGGCCCTCTCGAAGTTTAGCGAGGAATTAACAATTATTCTCAATTATTCTCCGCCTTTCCACACTACTGGCCGCGCTTACCGGTCGCACACTATTGTACCCGCTCTTCTATCTAGCTTACCATTCTGTACATATTAGTGCGAAATGCTTACTAAGAAATAATTTTTCAGTAATTACCAGCAACCATGTTCAGATCAGCATTCAGAGGATTTAGAGTGGCGCCAGCACTTAGGGCTTCACGGGCTCGCGCCGCCGCAGCCAGTGGTATCTCTGCTGGTGTTGCATGGGCTGCCTGTAGTACTTTCGTCATTGCAAATGACGCTGACAAAGAAAAATTAAGCTCTGACCTTGAATCCCGGATCTTGGAAGAGGCAACCCGAGAGGCATTCAACAACAAGGAACCGGTTGCTGTTGTTGATGTCGTCGAAGTACAGGCCGATGGTAGCGCCCAAGAGACTGTTGCTGTTATTTCTGAGACCAAAGAGGGTGTTTCAACTGAGGGTGGCGCTGATGCTGAACTGGAAGGCGAACCCCAAACGCAAGCCGCTGCTTTCAATCCTGAGACTGGAGAAATTAACTGGGACTGTCCTTGTTTAGGTGGTATGGCTGACGGCCCATGCGGTGAAGAGTTTAAGGCCGCTTTCTCGTGCTTCGTTTATTCTGAAACCGAGCCTAAGGGCATCGACTGCATCAAGAAGTTTGAAGACATGCGCACTTGTTTCAGAAAGCACCCTGAGCACTACAAAGAGGAGTTGTATGAGGACGATGCAGAGGCCGCAGAACCTGCTTCTACCGTGGAAACTGAAACTGCTGAAACTGCAGCTGAAACTAAGGCTTCTGAAGCCAAATAGATCTTGTTTATAGTAAAATCATCATGTCTAAATAATGAGATAATGTAGGAAAGATAAATTACATGAAGTCTAAATAAAGTACTCACCTGGTGAGTTGAGATGATATTCATACCAGAGAACAAAATTATGTTATAGAGGATCAAGAGAAGACATTTATAATCGTTCCATGTAAATTAATCATCAAGAGGCTAGTAATTTTCATCAGAAATCTGTATTAGTCTATATCTGTTAAGGCACATCATATGGAGGTAATGTTGGACTTTACTCAAAATATCTCCGTTTGGTTTCTTCATTATTACACTAGAAACAACAGCTACGTTTCTGTGGTACAGCATCGAGTTCCAAGCTTACAAGTCTTGGAGTTTCTTCGATTTGCAAGTCGAGCGTGGTACCTATCTCTGCTGCTCGTTGAAAAATGGGCGCCACCTGGGCGAGTTTTTTACTCAGAGTTTCAATGACGTCTAGATCACGATCAATCAAATAATCTGCTACTCTTGGAGCACCAGCAGTGGCATTGCGATCTAAAATATCAAGCACTTCATGGCTATGGACCACTTTAGGCCTATCAGCCTTACTTCCGACCACTAAAACGCCAGGGTTTTCCACATGGCAATGTTTAATAAATCGGGCGAACCAGTCGTTCAAGGCAATTAACAGTTCATAATTAGTGACGTCGTAAACGAGGACGCATACATCAGTCCCTCGGTAAAACGCTTGAGAGATCAGATTAAATCGTTCTTGACCAGCTGTATCCCATATTTGCAAAGCGACCGAATTTTGGGGAGGACTAGGGTCTATGTTTGTGGATGACAGCTCCATTGGTATATCTTGTGAATGGTCTGTTTGTAGTTCCATTTGTGGATCTTGTGTGGAGATATTAACGGTCAGGGTAAGATAATCACCACCGATAGTGGCTTTATATGCGTTGGAAAAGACATGATGGACAAATTGCAGCCGTAGGCACGTTTTTCCGACCCCCAGGCTGCCAAGAAGCACAACTTTAAGTGTTTTCATACCCCCACAGCGGCGGTTGGGCTGAGGAGGAAGTAATAAGAAATTGAATAATAAATAGACGAGCGCTGCGGCTGAAGCGCGCTAATGAAATACTGTGGTCAGTGTAAATGATGGAGATAAATTATTGGAACAGGGATTTAACGAATGTGATTAAAGATTTATTATAGTTTTGAATCAATAGAGTTTATATCAATACATTAAAAATTGGTCAATATGTCAAAGACTTCAGATTTTGAAGATTAATTTTGATTTGAAATGTTTCGGATTAAAACATCTTTGAAATTTCCGGAAATCAGCATGAAAGTGAAATTGTGTCTCACGACATGGCGCATATGACTATTTGATAAGGGTTTTAATGGTGAAGATTGGGAGGTGAATTATGATTAGAAGTTTCTTTTATTATTGACGATTTAAAACCCTTCTGGAGTCGGTTTGTTGATCATATAGTTGTATCTTGTGGAAAATTCTTTCGCATGATTGTATCAATATACATATGATCATGCACCTCAATTTTTTATATTGGTAGATCCCCGTCTTGGCTGCGGATTGATATGCATTTTCTTGTGAAATTCGAGTAAATTGATGGAATTAAATAGTAATGAACTGCTCGACCAAAACGAAATTAAGGGCCACAAGAATTGTAACACTTATGTTACAGTATAAACGTTAAAGATTTAGAATCGATTTCATTTAAATTATACCGAGAATATACTTTTGCCGTGTCCTACGTTATACATCTATCAACATAAATCAAAAATAAAGATCACGGAAAATTTATTCTACAATTTTTGAATAGCGTATAAATATTCTACTCTGAGTAAACATGGAGAGCAGCCATTTCCGGAAAAGTCTTTCCAAATTAGGTTGCTGAAGATCCATTCATCAGAGGGCATGTTTTATTGGTGTCCAACGTATCTATAAGCCTACATCATCAGTTATTTATTGAATAGCTTGGATGTTCGTGTCGTCGACTTTATTGGCCTTCTTGTTTTTTTTATTTATTTTTATTTTGATTCGTTTTATTGTGTATTGGTCTCTTCTCATGTCGTATAGTGGATTTTTGGTGGATTTTTGGTGGATTTTTGGTGGATTTTTGGTGGATTTTTGGTGGATTTTTGGTGGATTTTTGGTGGATTTTCGATGGATTTTGGCTGCTTCTCCTCGTTCCTTCTTTTCTCTCCAGATTGTTTCCCCGTTTATTCTCAATTTCGTCACTAAAATCTACAATTTCCTCGCATCTCTTCTAGTCCCCTCCCACTTTATTTGCCGCGCGCTCGCCTCTAAATCTTAATCTCCTATATTTCTGATTGCTAAACAACAAGATGAAGATCTACTACATTGGTATCCTCCGCACAGGCAAGGGCAACGGTCTCGAACTTACTCTGGCCAGAGACCTCTCACAATTTTCCTTCTTTGAACGTAATGGAGTCTCCCAGTTCATGACATTTTTCTCAGAAACCGTGTCACAAAGAACCGATCCAGGCCAGCGCCAACTGATTGAAGAAGGTAACTACGTCGGTCACACTTATAACCGTTCCGAGGGTTTGGCTTGTGTCATCATCACCGATAAAGAGTACCCAGTACGTCCAGCATATACGCTCATCAACAAGATTTTGGAAGAGTATCTTCAACAACACCCAGAACTGCAATGGAAGAATGTTTCTGCCACCTCTCCACAGTTGGGATTTGCCAGTCTCGACTCTTATTTGGCCAAGTATCAGGATCCTACACAAGCTGACCTGATTATGAAGGTACAACAGGAGTTGGATGAAACGAAGATTGTCCTTCACAAGACCATCGAGGGTGTTTTACAAAGAGGTGAGAAGTTGGACACTTTAGTTGACAAGAGTGAGGCCTTGTCCCTGAGTTCGAGAATGTTTTATAAACAGGCAAAGAAAACTAACAGTTGTTGTGTGATTGTTTAGGCATAGTCGTATAGGTACGCAATTAATGTGAGAAATCTATAATGTAGTTAACTTTTAATTAATTGTATTTCACTCGATATTACTAGTTTTATAAAGCTAACAATTAAATAGATTTAGAAGAAGATGATTGACATTCTTTATAACTACACGAAACATAGAATCTATGTGTCTATTGTCTATAAACCCTCCGGGGGCTAATTAGTGTTCTGCTTGACTACATCGAACGCCTTTAACAACTTGCGGCGAGCACCCAAGGCCTTGACACCCTTTTCTTCGAGTACACTGTCATCCAATTCAATGAGTTCACGCCAGGGAATATCTTTCAAACAGTCGGTGTACTTGTGGAGACGAAGAAGTTTGAGCCAGGCAGGAATGTTCTTAAGAAGTTCAGGGTTTGCGATGTCTGGAGGCATCAGTGATGTTGGTGTAAGATCAAATGATGATGTCGAGTTACTAAGAGCAGGTGCTGACCCAGAACCAGTACCGGTGCCTGCAACTGGGGCATGCCCATTGGCAATGTTGGCACTGGAAGATGCATTGCTATTGTTGCTCAGAGACGTGCTGCTAATTGATGGCCATTGTGGACCAGTAGCTGCTCCACTTGCGACGACACCAGAGCCAGGACGAAGACCAGGCGAGGCTCTTGGTGGAACTGATTGCAGATTAGCGAGACGGCCCACCAGCTGCTCGTAGCGAAAGCCCTTTCTCAGATCCAAGGCGACACGACTACTAATGGTAGCCAAGGCACCCAATTTTAATTGAGTACTCATATCGTCCGAAGTGTTCTGACCAGAACCCTGCTGTTGTTGTTGCTGTTGTTGCTGTTGCTGCTGCTGTTGCTGCTGCTGTTGCAGAAGGGGTTGATGTTGCAGAGCAGCTGCTTGAAGAAACAGGGTCTTTTCGTACAAATGAGAGGTAGGCAGCTTACGTTCGGCAAGACGAGTATGCGGATCGGCAGAACGTGGACGCAGCTTGTCGAGTTTATCAAACCTGTGCTTAGGCTTGGGTTGCTGAAGGTGATCATAACGAGGTTGCAAAGAGAGCTGGTCGAAAAGATCATCCATTCCCGGAGCTTGCGGGTGTCTCAGCAGTTGCTGCAGGTGCTGGGGATGAGATCCTAATGCACTTGAACCGGGACCATTGGAAGTCATGTGCAGCAGCGAGTGAACGGCGAGGTTTAAGCGGAAAAGCTGAAGAGTTTCTGCAGGCAACAGATTGCACAAGTGGTTAACCATGGTGGCAGTATCACTAGGCGATAAGTTTTCAATCCACAGAGTGAATGTCATCAAATCATGATGGAAGGGGCTAACTGAAGACCAAGCAAAATCCTGGACCAGATGAGGGCGTGGCAAGAAACTTGAACTGGCGGAGGCGCCGGGGACAATGCTCAGCGACTGGGGCTGGGTCGAAGTGGCCAGTGGAGTCAGCTGGTGACCGAAAGACGTCAAGACCAGAGGACCCGGTGCTGGCAGAGGCTGTTGCAAAAATGACAGCGTAGGACGTGGTGCGACTGGATAGTTCGATCCCAAGAGAGGTTCACTTTGGTTCAAATCTAAATCCAAGTCGGCGTTCAAAGTTTCAAATTCGTGTTGTAAGTTAAACCCTACACTCTGATGCCGATCCTGCGGGCGAGAGGGCACCATGTCGGGCTGGCGACCCTGTCCTTCCAACGGTGGTGGGGAGAGAACGATGGGGAAGGGCGGCGACGGCATCGAGCGATGTTGCTTGGGTGGAAACTTTTTAATTTGGCATTTTCACAGCCATCGGGGCCGGCGGTCGTGCGCGCGCCGTCGAAAATTTTGCAGCCTAGGGACAGGTTAGAAAAGCGAATAGAATAGTTAGTATGAGGCAGGGACAAGTGCGGTGGTGCGCATAAAATGTAGGGACAAAGAGAGTTTAGCGTAAATTTGAGGTAAAATGGAGCGAGAAAACGAAAAGGTATTGTTAATTTATATTGAAAGGGAACAATTTAGTAATGATTGAATAAGTTGGTGCTGAGTAAACGGAAATACCGGACATTAATTTAACAGTCGGTTCGTTTCATCAGTGAGTATGTGACGGTTAATTGAAGTTCTTGGTTCTATTTTAAAGAAATTCCAAATCCAAGCGAATTCTTTTTTTTTTTTGTTTGATTTTGCGCCTAAAATAGGTACTCACTTAATTATCCAAGGTACCATTCGCTTAGATTAAAGTAGCAGCGACTATTAGAGAGAATGTTGGAAATGAAACTATAGAAAACAGATAGAAGTCGAATTGAATAAGTTTCCAAGAAAATGCGAGATTCACTTAATTTCAGTTGATAATTACTACTAAACAGAACAATAAATCTTTTCTTATAAGACCACTTTACATATTGATTGATTGATTGATCTATTGTGAAAAAAATGCCTTTCTAAAATTTTAGGGTATGTCACAGCAAATGGTATCGAAGATCATTATACTTTAATAGATCAAATCGAGTAAGATGAAACCAGAGAGGGGTTATGAATGGGGTTTTAAATGTGGGATCAAGTTAGTATAAACTACAGTGATAATTCAAACCACCGAAGTCGAGCTGCCATCTGGATCTGGGTGGTACACAGTGTGTAAAATCTTTGAAAAATCATTTTGTCAGGAACAAAAATTAGCTAGTACCAAACACTAAGATCTGTTAAACTTGAGCAAAATATGACAAACATTTCTTCTTTTTTAGCGATGTTTTCGAGCCTGAAATTTCTTCTGATGTCGTGTTGATTGGTAGTGTTAAACAATCTTTGGAAGCTTTCAAATAAGTGCCGCGGCTCGGAGCCTCACAAAGATCGCCGCGCCCATCACCTCTATAAATAATGCGGCCGCGGTGACCACATTGATCCTGTCCCGGCCTCTTCAAAGAGCTGCGCAGTAACTATAAGCGCTGCCATATTCTACCGAACTGTTGTAAAGGCTTCATAGACGTCCAACCATTTTCAAATGGAAATCATCAGCCGCACTTTATCAATTACACAATAATTTAATTTACCATTAGCCTAGTACATAACGACACTTAAAGAAATACCGAGTCTTTAATAATATTGTGAAGAATTGTGTTCCTCACACCTAATTTATTTGATTTCCCTACTTCCCCTCACAATTTGCGCGGCTGTAGAGACAAATTATCCCCCTAGCATTTGAATTCAACATTCCGTTTCACAATGTTTTAAAATTCTTAACTTACCCTGGCTTATATTCTCTAGAATCCTTCCCCGTCACTATGTGCCTCTCATTTACGTAATTACTACTAATTTGTTTTAAATCTTGCTCAGCCATTAGGTCCCTTCCATCAATAATGGGATTTACTCTTCGACCATTTTTATTACTTCTTAAGACCACTTTCGGCAACAACATTCATATCAGCCTTTTGTCTACTTCTATATCGAATCATTGAGTCTCACGTCTTTAAATCGACATATTTTTATTTGAATTATCTCAAATAATGGTCATTAAAATTAGCCAATTATTACAAGTAATTTCACGAAGTATTATAATACTATTCATCTCTATAGAACTCTATCAAATTTATTTATCCCGAGACAACCAGTACTCTTTGTTTTCCCGCACAATGTCGCAGGTATATGCTAAGGCGGGAAGATGGTCAGCAATGGCTTTGAATAACCGCTCAGCAAAAGTATTTATGAAAAACAATTGACCCTTGTGAAGCTCTGGCTTCATCTCCAAAACATCTTCAATATATCGAGGCAATTGACAGTATTTTGGATCAAGCTCATCGACTTGTTGTTGAGATATCAATTTTTCCAACTGATCAACCTCCTCAAATTCTCGTGATAACACTAATGCCCATTGTGATGATACTCTTAAAGGACGTGTGACATTCAGAATATCGGCACATTTGATCAATAAAGATGCAGTTAAAATCAAATCGATTCCTATTCCGGAGATCTTGCCCACGTATTCGAAATGCTCTGCCATGTCAGTGGCTAAAATGCACAGAGAAATAAATTGCGACAACGGCAGCCCGCCCAAGTCAGCTTCAAGTAACTGGGGCCAACAATGCGATAAAATGAGTTGCGAGAACAAGGATGCATGGAAAGATTCAAGAACCAGTTTGTTGTTATAAATTCGTGCTGTTGGAGCGTTGTGTTTGACCATGAATGCATTTGTTACTCCTGGGTGACCTGAGTCGTGACCCAATGCTGCCACGAGAAGAGCAAGGGATGCAAGTGGTCCCAAATTGGCATTTTCAGGCGAGATAGGATGCACATTGGTGTCGACAACAAATTCGTGAACCCCATCGTCAGTCCTGGTATCCTTTAAAGTGTCTAATTCGCATGCAAGAGGGTCCTTGACAAATTGTATAGGCTGATGAACACAACCCAACCTTATTAAGAAATGGAAACAGGCTTGAAGCACATCAGTGGCATGTCTGAAGTTATGGAATGGATTTCCACTCTTGTAGGTATCTCTTGTTAAGACGACCATCATCATTAATTTGTTTGCGGAGAGTTGTATCTTTGGGTCGAGGTCCAGCTGAGCGTACTTTAACATGGCATACACACAATAAGCCAACTCATTATTCAGAAGCTCGTGTGCTGGGAATTCCCAGAAACCAATTAATTTACAAAGTCTGGACTTGTTCAAGGGTCCTAATACCTTGATAAAATCAATTTCTTGTTCCATGATGTCGATAATGTCAGACAATTTTGATGGTGGCTTTTCTAAGTTCATGGTGCCAATTGTAGAGCTAGACATTGTCCAAATGGAAGAATTCTGAGGCTTCTCTTGACCAGTTCCAGTCCAGGTTTGCACCCGGACAATTCTTTTGCTTACAAATCGGTCATCAGAGAAAGCAGATGCAATTTTAGCAGGATGCCTTATCACTTGGATATTTCTGGTAGCAAATATCAGGGTAAGGAGAAGGTGTTTATCTTCGAAAGAAAGGGCATCCAACTTGGAATTTGTAGGGTAGCCGGTCGTTGGTTCTTCGATTACAACTGTAGTAACACCTGAGGTGTCCACTTCAAGAGAACCTTGTTGAAAAAGATAGACCAAAAGATCGCCCAATGAGACGAACACGGGGGCCGAGCTTTTGGCCCCAGGGCGGAGGGTCAATAATTCTCCCATACAGTTATAATTTTTATGAAAAACCCGATGAGGAGAAGGGCTTTGAGGCGAATCGATCGTTGATTTACCAAATGTCGAGCGTACTTTAACTGCTGACAATGGTCTACCGGTAAACAATTTTGATTATTCTCTAATGTGTAGCTCCCTGCAGGGAAAGAAAAAGAAATTCACAGAGATTTCGCAAAGGAGGAGAACAAGAACAAGAACAAGAACAAGAACACAGGTGCAGGAACGTCGCTAGGGTTAGGGTTCGAGGTGGGGTGAAGCGGAGAGGGGACGCTCATTTTGCAAGAAGGGGTGTGAGGAAGGTGAAGAAGGGATTGATTGAATCAAATGTAGAAGGTTATGTCGAGAAATAAATAAAAGACTTCATTCAATTCGTCTATGACTTTTTAAAATTATTCAGTGAGAGGTCAAGATTGTGGCATATTTTAATTCTTTATCCGGCTAAAGATGTTGAAGATTTTGACATGGTGAAAAATTTCTAAATATAAAATTACCTATGCATAAGAAAGAAAGAACGTTTTTTTGAGCAGAAATAGAAGTGGTGATAACCATCAACAATTTCTATTCTGCGGACGGAAGCATATTGTTGGTATATTGTAGTAGATTTGCAGTAGAACGCATTGACAAACAACCTTTGGAAGAAAAAAAAACCCTCTGCGTTACCCCATGCATCTATTAAATATTATCCTGATTAGAGGGGAGTTTACGGAGAGTTTAAACAGTGGACCGTACCCGTTGGGGATTGAAAAGACGGCGTCGTGGGGGCACAGTAAATTGACGCACGATATTCTGCACTAACTAAAAGGAGCTTTTAAAGAGCATTGCAAGATACATGAATTGACATGGCACAGAAAAAGTGCGAGGCAGAAGAATGCATGCATAAAATGCAGTCCTAGACCAGACTAGTTTGGATGTTGCGAGTTCAACCACGGGCATAAGCGTTGATGAACGGAGGTTTAGATTACCGACCTCGAGGTTTAGGTCGGACATTGATTCTATTGTTGTTGGATGGAAATTTAGACGGTAGCGTAGAAGAATCGATTTGCTCTTTCGATTCAAATTATGACGACCATACGTTGCGAACTAAAAATCCCTGCACAAAATCTTAACACTGAACGGGATGATTCATAATTTGACGATAAAATAAAGTGGCAATATTATCAGTTTCAAGAGCTTATAGTTTCCTCCATTGCGTTTAGTTGAAATATCGGTGTCACCAGTATTACATTATGCCACTTTTAAAGCAAATACATCTGCCATAATATATATTGCTATGTGCGAATATCTCTCAAATATTAAATTTTAGTAATATTCAAGGCTGATGGACACTTGATGCATCGATTATAAAAAAACGTTATCTTAGTTCAAATATGCGCAATCGTTGTGGTAACGCAACTTCCAAATTTTTGAGCAGTTAGTGAAGGGACCATTGGCTTCAGGCAATTTTTTAACATGGATCTCGGTTTATACGTCTTATTACAACTATCATGATCTCGAACTTGAATCTTACAATTAACAAATCATGGTGGCTTTTCCTTTTCACTCTGACCAACACTCACTAAATGTTTTTTCCAAGCTTTTTTCTCTAATAATGCCGCCCTTTAAAAGTCAGAAACATCGAATGTATTGTAAAAACTACAGTTGCGTTAAATCCGGATACTTTAACGTTACATGCCTATCTTTCAAAGTTAAAGTCACCTGCATCGCTTCCCCAAATTCGACTACATCTGCATTAATCTTGGCGTATTGATAGCCCGTCTATTCTTGACAGTTAATTTAATATGCTTTTAATTTCCCGTTACGGAAGTCTAATTCACTTGGTAACGTCTTTTAGATTCCATCAATCAGATCTCGTATATGCGACCAAACCAAGATTACCGAAGCTGCGTTCTCGATACGAAACTATTTCGACCTTCACGACGGAAATCGACGGAAACATCAGTAAATTGTTTTCTTATTGTTGGGATTTGATTCGATTTATGCATTCAAAAGTACTTTCTTCTCAGGAACTAATCTACCTCTTATCCACACCCCTCTATTCACACCTCTCTCTCGGGTCACGTGCTTGAAATCAGAGACGAAGTGAATGGGAAGTATCTGCCAATGATAGCGAAATAGCAGTTAAATCGTGCATTGTTGGCAATAAAGTACAATAACACAAGCAAGATCGCAGATGTTATGATCCGGTTGCGAAATTTTCTTTTTCTGCTGACCATAGTATGATGTTGGATTCGTCTTCCAACTTCTTCAGCAGCCACAAGTTTATCATGCAGCGATTTCAACTCCAGTTTGGCATTAGTAATGGCTATACGTTGTGTGTTTAGCCTTTTTTCAAGAACCGTAAGATCACGCTTCAAGCTTTCCAAATGACCAGCATTTTCTTTCAATCTTTCTCGTAGATCATTACTTGTTTCATGCATGCGATCCCTCATATGCCTAGTTAAAGTCTCAGTCTGGTCCTTCAAATCACGGACATAAGCGGTTAAAACAGCAATGTTTTTACTATTGCTTTCATGTAAATCTTCTTTTATATCTTCTTTACGTGGCATCACATTGTAGACGATGTCATTAATCACTCGGTTGACTGGTTTCAATGGCGCCACTCCTGGCTCATACATCGATGAAACAATCTCATCTATACATAAAAGATAGCTTTCAAGATCAAAGTCATCCCCAGAGTCTGGGATGCTGTAATTGACACCACCTTGTTCCATAAATTCATGAAACAGAAGATCGTTCAAAGGAACTTCAAGTTTCCGGAGAGGAGCCCGCTCCACATTGTAAAATTGATCAACAAGTAGCTTTTTACTGCGGTCCAGATTGAGAACAGCCCTCGGTGACTCCGGGGTACGCTTGAGGAGCCTTGTAAGATTCGCATACAGCTGTGCTGGCGTTAAGTCCTGAGGCCCGTCCATGATGGTTTCTAAGCGCCACGCTCGAAATATATCATGAAAGTCACGTGATCATATTCTCGTAGAATTGATCAAGATAGACAATTTTGTTAGTAGTGATTACCTTACTTCAATGATTTACAGGTTTAACTTGAATGGCTATACTATTTATTTCTATAAAAATTTCTCTGGTTATTCCTAAAGATTGCTCATTTATTTGGCGGCCGAACCTCTGGCACCAGCTCCAGCAGCGACTAAATCGATAGTTTCTTGAGAAACGGAAATTTCCGGAAGCAGACGGCCCTTGGATGGAGCCTCAGGTAAATACCCGATCTTGGTCAAATAGGCAATATAAACACCGTATTGATGCAAATCCATGCCACGGCCGGCGGTGAAATCCTTTTGGCCTGAACGTTTAGCGTCAGCAGCGAGAGATTTGACTGCATTAACGTCGCTCAAGTCTGGAGCTCTTGAATCAGCTGGTAAATCGCCAAGAACCATGTGAAGCAACGGGTACAATGCTGATTCCTTACCAGATTCGATATGTGCTTGTAATTGTTGTTTCCATGTAGAGTATGTTACCTTTTCCACATCGTAACCGTATTCAGCGAGAGATCCCACGTAATCGGTAAGAGATTTTCTTGGATGTCCGGTAACTTGTGCAACCTCTACGGTACCAGGAACGGGAGGGGTCAATGCAGTGGCAACAACAACACGGGCAACATGGTCAACGGGTACCATGTTGACAGAATTGTCAATCTCTGGGTAACTGCCAATTTCCAATGATCCCTTAAGCATTCTCAAAAGGAAATCATCTGTGTTGGCACATCCGGTGGAGCTGGAACCAGTAACATAACCTGGTCTGATAACGGCACCAGCGAGACCTCTCTTTCCTGCTTCTCTTGAAAGATATTCACCAGTCCATTTCAGTTGTCCATATCCAGTACCTAAGCCAGTAGCGGAACCTTCCAAATCGTCGGATTCTAAGATACCGTCTTTACCCTCTGAAACTAATTTATCTGAAAGCTTGAAGTAATGGTCAGTGTCCAAAACGGAAGTAGACGATACGAAGGAATAATTCTTGGCCTTTCCGGTCTCACAGAGTGACATAACATTGAGCGAGCCAATTACATTTGCGTCTCTAAGCTGGGCATATGGATAAACCCAATGCACTAATGCACCATTGTGAATAATTGCATCCACATCATTTGCGAGTGCAGTCCATTCGCTAGAAGGAAGGCCAAACTGAGGCTTGGCTAAATCACCCAAAACAACTTCGACCTTAGACGAAAGCTTTTCATCCCAAACACCATATACCTTACCTGTTTGACGAAGACGGTCGAAACCTGCCTTCTTATCACCAGCACGAACGTGACAGTAGACCTTTTCGGTGGTATCTCTAGACAAAAGGTCAAACAAGATGTATGAACCCAAGAATCCGGTAGCTCCAGTAAGGAAAAATATCTTTGGATCTTTGTCGGCTTCACGAGTTTTGTATGAAGTAGGCAACTTTTCAACTAATTTGCGGGCATCATCCGAGTAACCAGATGAAGATGCATTGGAATCTTCGGTGGAAGCAGAGGTACCCTCCTTTGCTCTTTGCACTTCAGAGGAAAATTCAGCTAAGGTAGGCTTCTTGAAAATAACTCCCAATGGGACATCAACTTCCAATTGTTTTCTAACGGCGAAAATCATCCGGGTTGCTAAAATAGAGTGTCCACCAACGTCAAAGAAAGAGTCATCTTTGCCAATAGCGGGCTTATTGGGTAAAACTTCGTGCCAAAGTTCCTTGATTTGACTTTCCAAAGGAGAGAGATTTTCATCGGAGCCCTCGTTTGTTCTAAGTGACACAGCTTCCAATTGAGCAGCAGTTGGGAGTTGTAATTTTGGCTTGTCGACCTTACCGTTAGGATTCAATGGAAGACTAGAATAAGGAACAATAAAAGTTGGAATGGCATACGATGCAAGTCTCTTTCTAAGGTAGCCCTTGAGGTCTGAAATGAGCGCGGAATAACGCACAATACCTTCTACTGTCTTGTCACCGTCTGCGACAAACAACAGTTGGTCCTTTGGAGTAATGAAAGACACGAGGACGGATTCGCCATCGTTCTTTCTCACCAAAGTGATGTTTTCTCTGATACCTGGGTGTTGAGAAATGTGGGTGTCAATTTCACCCAATTCGATTCTAAAGCCTCTGATCTTGACCTGATCGTCAGCACGACCGCAACATTCTACATTACCGTCTGGAAGGTATCTTCCAAGATCACCAGTTCTGTAAAGTCTGTCACGAGGTCCAAGCCACTTTCCAGGACCCTTGTACTTGTCTTCCCAAGAATGAGGGAACCAGTTCTCAACAAACTTTTCAGCATTAAGATCTGGGAGTCCTCTGTAGCCTTCTGCCATACCAGCAGCTCTTACGTAGATTTCACCGATCTCACCAACACCAGATAATGGTCTCGATGGCTGGTATCTATTAACAACCAATAATTGCACATTCTTCATACCACTTCCAGCAGGTACAACGTCTTTGAAAGTCTTAAGAGCCTCTGGCTTCTCATGTCTAGATGGCAACTCGTAGTAGGACACAGATCTCTGAGTTTCTGTAGTACCATACATATTAACGATTCTAACATTCTCAGCCAAAGTTTGAAGACGCAAGCAGTCTCTTTTGGTTAAAATATCTCCGACGAAGAAAGCATGATGAAGCAGAGGAAATGCTGCAGTGGCCTGAGCACTAAGAAGTTGACCCATAGCTGGAGTCAAGTGTGTCACAGTGGCCTTATGCTCGGCCATCCATTCTGCAAGGCGGCCTGGGGTTCCGATATCGTCTTGAGTAGGAACCAAAAGTTGGGCTCCTAGGAAAAGAGGAGTGAAAATGTCACGTTGAATTGGATCGTGTGCAATACCTGAGAGCATGGTGAAACGATCATTCTCGGAGAGGTTAAATCTCTCAGACATCCATGGAAAATAGTAGGCTAAGGAAAAGTGACGACCCAAAACACCCTTGGGGATACCTTCTGAACCTGAGGTGAAGGAAAGAGTTGGGTTATTGTCAGGTCCAATTTCAACACCCTTTGGCTGTTCTGAGCGCAACTCTTGACTGGAATTGATCTTATCGAGAGCAGAATTGGCTGCTACCACGGTACCATCATCGGAGATCTTTAATGCGTCTAATCGACCCTTCAAGCTGAGCTCATCCTTAATATAGTTTTCCACAAGATCATCCAATACACCAGCTCTTTCAAGGACTACAAGTGCTCTTGGCTTGGCAACTGAAAGATAGATGTTTTGACGAGCAGGTGGGTATGCTGGATCTATAACGGAAAAAGTACCACCAGCCTTTAAAACACCCATCACTGCCACTACCAAGTCAACGGATCGATGTGAATACAAAGTAACAATATCGCCAACCTCAACTCCCGAGTCCACGAGGTAATGGGCGACCACATTGGAGGCTTCATTAATCTGTTTGTATGTGAAAGTACGAGTCTGAGAAGACGATTCGAGTGGTGAAGCAGTCTCAACAACACAAGTTCTCTGAGGGTGTTTCTTTGCATTTTCCACAAAGATATCATGGATAGCTCCACGATATCCGGACCAGTCCAAGTCCGAATTTGGAACAGGTAATTTACCCTGACTCTTGGTGATCAACAGAGCTGAAGTGATAACATCTGAGTCTGCAGTTTGAGCAATAGCAGCAAGCTGCTCAGACAAAAGTTGAATTCTTTCCTCTGTATACAATAACGAGTTGTAGTGAATAGTCAATTTCTCATCTTCTTGATAAATGGCGATGTCATTAGATGAACCTTCCACTGTCAGATCCAAACCATTCTTTGCGGCACCATTAGCATAGGTGAGACGGAACAATTCGGGAAGTTCGTCCAATTCTTTGGTACGTTTGACATACCAAGCAAGTTCCGAAAAATTGGCTTCCTTCAGCGAATTTCTCTGATACTCTTCTGAAATCTTCTTTTTCAATTCACCAAAAGTAGTAGTAGCGGCCACGGATACACGAATGGCAAAAGGTTGACTTTTCTCATTAACAGCAGCGATAAGTACATCGTCATCTCCAGTTAATCTGAACACAAGGGCTGCGAATGCAGTGAGGCCCTGAAGATAGTCCACTGATAAAGAAGTTTTGAACGATGCAGGCTCTTGCTGACGCCCCCTGGGACGCAAGAAGTCATGTGGCATCACCGACAATGTCGGAGATTCGAGGTATTCACTCCAATATTCTTGAGAGCTCATGATGGTGGTAAAGAGAAAATTGGCGAAAAGTGAGGATGATTTTTCAAATTCTGCACCGGAAAAACTATCAATTATGCGAGTAAGAGTCATAATCGTGGGGAAGGATAAGCGGGAAATGTTAGCGATGCGAATGAGAATAATATGGATAGATGGAAATGGGAGTGAATGTTTAATGTATTAGAAAAATAGGTAATGGGTGAGACGAAATTTAAGTTTATAAATTGCCTTGGGAAATTTTTAAGATTTAAGACACCTTTAGCTATGCCCGTCGATGGTAATTCAATACACAAGTATGTTTCGAAGCTCTACATCTCTTCACTAGGCTTATTGAAGAGAAGGCTTAATGTCTTTTTCTTTTTTTTTTTTTGGTTTTCCACTGATTTCTCTTTGGCAAGAGCGAAGCAATAAGACTTTCGCAGCCGCATCGAGCAAGATTTAATTAGAGAATCAATAATGAAGGAGTCGGGCTAAGCAAAAATAAACTTCGCTTCTTTGAAAAGTCTTCTCAAATCCGAGCATTGACACTAGCTCACTGGCTTTCGTTACTTTCAAACCACAGTTCACCATTTTTCTTACAAATTGTATTATATATTGCAGCCTAGATCTAATTCATGAACAAAAACTGAAGATCGTCCGGAGTTAATCGAGACACAGCAGCATCATCTGCATTAATAGTAGCGTGAATCATGTTAGCCTTTTTCTCTTGAAGTTCTATAATTTTCAGCTCAATCAGATCCTCTATACAAAATCGAGTGATCTTGATCGGTCTTTTCTGTCCTATACGATGTACTCTATCCATCAGTTGCCATTCCACCGAAGGATTCCACCAAGGATCCATCAAGAACACCTGGGATGCCTCCGTCAAATTTAAGGCTACACCTCCGGCCTTAAGCGACACAAGAAAAACTTCGACGTAAGTGTTTTCCATGAAATATTTGATGGTATTATCACGTTGAAGTGGCAGCATCAGTCCTGAAAGTTTGGTGGTATGAAATCCAGCTCTCTTGAGCCTCCATTCAATGAGATCAAGCATAGATGTGAATTGCGAAAACACAATCAGCTTCACCGTGTGACGATCACTCCTCAGTTTATATAACTCTTCCACCAATGCCTCGATCTTGGTCAGCAGCTTCCACTGTGCATGTGGCCCGTTTTGAATCCGATTAACGATCAGTTGTGCTGCAAAAGAACCTTCATCCACTTCAATAGATGGTTGCTGAAGGTCGATAGATAAACCAATATGACAAACGGGGCAAGGACATGAATCTCCGGGAAACAGGTCGATATATTCAGTAATACACATACGGCAAAATTTGTGGCGACATTTACTTTCAATGGGTTCCTCGGATTCATCATCACAAAGCTGACAAACGAGAACACCTGAACCCCCAGATACGCCAATAAGACCACGTTTAAGTACCAAATCAGGGTGGTCCGCTAATTGTCTCATTCGGGTGATAAGAGTGAAAATATTGGCGTAGTTATTCAACACCACACCTTCAGCAACAAAATCATTAAACTTACGCTTCAGATCTGAATACAAAGACGTATACAAATCTTTCTCTTCGGCGTTAAATTTGTCCTTTCTAATTTCCACGATTCTGGGAGGAAGTCCCAAATCATCTGCCCTTTCGATCTTAGTTCTACGAAGCATGATATTTCCGAGCAATAAACGAATATTGTTGAATGAAATCAATCCATCGCCTTCAATGCCAAATTTTTGGATATTTTTCAACATGAAATGGTTAAAAAAGTTAGTGTGCAACATAGGAGTATGTCCACATATGTCACAATGTCTCCAGTCCAGAAACTTCCATTCTGTCAGAGTACAGGGACACTTTGTGCAAAAGTATTGATGGAATGGCGCAAGCTTCAAGAACCTAATGAGGGAATACATCTCACCAATTCTATTTTGTAACGGAGTACCAGTGAGGCACCACCTCTTTTCTGTCTGGAGAGCATTGGCAGCTCTTGAAGTTCCTGAAGTTCTATCCTTAATATTATGGGCTTCATCCAAAATCACTCGATAAAATGGAATCGCATGTAAGGCCGAATCCTCCTTGACAACACCATTTTTTCTCTTAAAACCGGAACGCTCCTTTCTAAACACTGATTCAAGAACAGAATATGAAGTAAGAATTACATCATACTCCATGAGCTCCTTAGGGTCTGACTCTCTATTTGCACCGTGATACAAAAGGGTTTTCAATTTAAATTCAGGTTTGACGTGACGTTCAATTTCGTGTTTCCATTGCATAAGGGCTACCGTTGGGCCGATGACCAAATTGGGTCGTTTTGAACGATCGCTGACCATAAGAGCAATCATTTGAATAGTCTTACCCATACCCATTTCATCTGCCAAAAATCCACCTCCGAATTCTCCATCTTCTTGTCGTTGAAGCCAATTAAGACCTTCCAATTGGAAAGGAAGCAATTTTATCTGCATTTGTTCTACAGGTGGTGATCTTTCAACGGGTATTGGAGGTAAACTCTCAAGATATGGGAAAACATCTTTGAGAGCAGGATGCTGTTCATAAAGTTTGTTGGTAACTCTGGTGAAATAAGGAACTTTTACCTTCTTAGGCTTTTTCTTCTTTGGGGCTGCCTTCTTTGGTTTCGATGCCTTTTTCAGGAGAGCAACATCTGAAAGCTCACTATCGGAGTCTGATTTGACCTCTACAACTTCATTTTTGTCAATCACATCATCTTCATCGGCCAGTGGATTCAAATCAGCTTCAAATTCTGAACCCAGTTCCACTTTTGCCTTCTTTACAGAGGTCTTCTTTTTAGCGGCGGTTTGGTTGCGGCGGGTTTTCTTTGGGGCCTCTTTGGTCTCCTTTTCAGAATCTGAAGAGACGTTATATACGACTTGCTTTCTCTTTCGTCTGGTGGGCTTGATATCTGGATCGTCAACTACGAATCCGCCCGCTTGCACATCTTCTTCATCCGAGATCAGCATGGTGGCAACCTTAAAAGATAGACTAAAATGCGACCTGATAAGGTGAAAAATAAGAAAAAAGGAACTCCGCACTGCAGAGATGATCACTATATAAAAAGATGAGTATTGGTTTTAAATTACTTTGTAATTAGTTGTAATGGTTCTGTTAAGTTTGAATGTACATGTGCGTTTGAGATAATATAAACTTGAATTCATAATTGTAGTTTATTCCAATTTCGTCAGTATTTTTAAAAATGATCATAATAAATTGATTATGATAATATGCATAAATCTTTTATCGAAAGATCTCGCTAGATTTAAAAACTTTAATATACTTTGGTCTAAGCAACTTTTAAAGGAAAGTCATAGTGAGTAATGCCTAATTTTTTCTTAAAGAAGATATAATAAACGAGACTCAAAAGTAGTTCTCTAAGGTGAGGTATTTTAAGAATTATTGGCCGCATAGTCGGTGAAATTAACATGTTTGACATAAAACGGCTCGTAGATGATGACTTTATAACACTTTTCAAATACAATTTTTTCCATTTATAATTCTTACAAGATTCATCTACAATGATGACAACCGTTCTGTATTAACCTATTCTAGACCCTAAGCAACATTGGCAAAAGCTCTCTCCGATCTCTCTGCGTCATACTCAAAATCGAAGTAGCTCTTGTCGAAATGATGGACTCTAATAAAACCATCTTCTCCTCCGGATGCGTAGCACGAACCGTCGGGATGCACTGCAACAGAGTTCAAAGGACCGAAATGTCCCTTGACTCTTCCGATTTCGTCGATGAAAATCTTGTGGTAGAATCTGGCCTCGAATTTACCTTGTGATTCAGCGGTAGTAGTAACATTTCTGGCTTCTTGACCTCCTCCCAAAATGACAAAGTTCTTCTTTGGAGTGATAGCAGCAGAATTCATTGGGGCATCAGCCTTATAAACCTTCAAGATTTCGAGGCTTTCCACGTCGATGAGGACGGCATTCTTATCCTTAGAAGAGGTGATGAAGTAAGTTTTGTCTTCTGGACACATTTGAATATCGGTGACACTAATCACCTTTTCTTCATTATGAATACCGTGAGCCTTAACCGTCAGGATGAATTCTCCGGTGGCTCCATCGTACTTGGAAATGTGACCATCTTCGTGACCGGAAACAATGTACTTACCTCCAGCAGTCCATGTTGCCACGGTGACCTTAGCTGAACCTGGTCTGGTTTGAATGACAAAAGCTGGTGTCTCGTTCTGTTGTGAAACGTTGTCGTAGTTGACGTCAAACACGGTAATGGTACCAACTTGACCCATAACCTGGTCAGTCACAGCAAGAAGACGGGAGTTGTCTGGAGAGAAATCGACTCTTCTGACAGGAGTTGGCATTTCGTAAGTGAAAACACACTCACCAGTCTTGACCTCCCAAAGTTTGATGTAAAGATCGGCAGATCCAGTGGCAGCGAGTCTTGTGATGGAGTCCACTGCGATCGACCAAATGGTACCTCTATGACCTTCTAAAGTTCCGAGTCTTTCACCATTCAGCGAGTACCAAACTGAAGCAGAGCTATCCTTTGCAACAGAGAAGATAAGATCACCTTCACGGTTGAACTTGACCTGTGTGAGCGAACGCTCGTGGCCCATAAGCTTGATGGGTCTCATGGTTGGTGGTGAAAAATGGATGAGAATTTTCAGCAAATTATGCAGGCAGGAAAATGTCCGACAAAGAAGGTTCAGAGAGCCACGAAAGCTCGAGTAATGTGGGGATTTGAAAGAAAAAAACGTGTTTCAAGAGTATGGATTTATGGCTACAGTCCAAAGAATAAAAACGTCATGTCCATTGATTTCGATTTGGGTTACTGTGATCTGATTATAAATTAAAGAGGGGGTGATGATCCCAGCTCCATCTTAAGTTCTCTCATTTGTATTGAAATTTTAATCTAAGATTTAAGCTACATTCTCACTTTTTTTGCAGTTTGGCTACAATAAATTTCAATAGATGGGATTTATTTTACTAAATCTATTTTTTTTTTTGTAATAAGGAAAATTCAAGCAGAAATGGCTGCAGTACATCAAGAAAGAAGCTACCCTTCCTGCTATATTTTGCTACTTTTTATTAGATTCCCTTTTATTTTCTTCGGTAAAACAATAAAACTGTAATTGCAATTGTCTAATTGTAAAACTTGTTAACAAACATTTTCAATCACTTGGGGTTTTCCATCGGATTCTCCGTATTCCAACTTCAATTTGCGATTGAAAAGCTCGAAAAGCCATTCCATACAATTTTTGGTGGTGGCCGGATCGTATCTACCTTTACTCATTTCATCTCTAATAAACGCATGTTGAGCATCATTAATTTCAATAAATGTCATTTCAACACCATTTTTCCGTAATTCAGATCGAATCAAATCTCTACCTTCAAGTGGCACATGATTATCCTTGCAACCGAAAATCATAATGATCTCACCTTGAATCTCTTTACTGCGGGCCAACAGGTCGTCTCCACCCTTCCCTAAAGCATGTATATGGATGTCTGTGGCAAAGAAACATACTGCTGCTTGCACACGGGGGTCCAATGCAGCTCTGAACGCTAAATGGCCGCCCAAACACATTCCCGTGGCACCAATCTTACCATTACAAGTTGACAAAGAAAGCAAATAATCCACTGCCAATCGGTTATCCTCATCGTAACTCTTCAATTCCTTTTCTATTTTGTACTTATTTCCCTTATCTGTTCCCTCGACGTCATACCCAAGTGCTTCTGGACCTTCAAAATTATGGTAGATCAGTGGAGCCACCACAACAAATCCCTGTCCAGCAATGTCTCGAGCAAACCGCGAGACGGGGCCAGTGACTTGATAAATTTCCGAATACACAACAACTCCAGGGAACTTAACTTTGGGATAATTCAAAATCTTTGGATGATACACAAACAAACGCATTGTGGTGCCGTAGGACGTTTTTACGTCATGATGGTATTCTTCAATTAACATCGTAGGTATTTGATTATTGGTTTTCGGTTTTCGGTTGTTGGTTTTTGTATTTCTTCGTTTCTGGGGGGCGGCGTGATTTATTTTTCTCCAGTAATCGGGAATGATGTGAAATGACACTACTTTAACAAGATAATCATATTGGCTACAAAGGACACTTTAATGTTGTATGTCGTAATTAAGTTCTTTCTGCAAGGATGGTTTTTTTTTAAAGAGATACGCCTACCACAAGATGGCCTACATGATGTTTTTCACTGTATAATTAGTATCTACAACCGGTTATATCTCAACTCGGATTATTTGGTGCCCTGCTTCAAAGCTTCGGCCTTTCTTGCTTCCGCTAAATGGTTAGTATTACTCTGAATTATAAACGAATAAATTAAATAAAGTACGGGGACCTAATTTGACAGTGTCCGTGTCTTCAAATCGATTAACTTCGTGCTCTAAAGTCATCGAAAGTCTCACTATTGATTATTGATTGTAATTGGATTTCTTTACACATACCAGCTGCTTGTTTCTGTCTCATCTTTTCGGCATCACTCTCCATTCTTTTCTTTGGATCACCTTCCTTCTTGGATGCTTTGGCCGCCTCCTGCTGCTTCTTCTGATTTTTGGCCCTCGCAAGGTCCCTTTGGTTGCCTCTAGCCATGGCTATTAATGGTAAATCTATCAAAAACAACCTGTCAAAAAATGCGCCAACGTGGAAAATTAAAAAGTTCACTAAATAATTTACATGCACACCAGGCTTTTCTTGGGATAGACCTGATATCATCTTTTAGGGTCACTACAATAGACGAAATTTGCAACCATTACTTTTCTATATACACCTATTTCTCTTCCAAATCAAAAACCAAATTACCATCTTTCTTTGGGTCGTATGGGGTTAACAAGTACTTGGAAAACTTCTTCAAGTTCTCGATACCTCTAATTTCTCCACCCAATAATGGCATCTTTACTAAATGGTAATCTTCATACAATTCTCCCATTTGATCCAAATATTTCTTTTGCATCTTCCATCTCAGAGCACATCTTTTACAATCGTCAGCTTCGGCGAACAACAATTGGTTCACCACAATAGAATTAACATCCATATTGTATGACATAAGTTCTTGAATCATTCTTTCGGTCTCATACAAGGACAAAAATTCAGAGATACACACACAAACGAAAGTGGTCAAGTCTGGATTGGTAAATTGTGCATTAACTTCAGCCACATTCTTCTGAATTTCGCTCAACTTCTCAAAGATGTCAGTTTGCTGATTTCCTCCAGCTCCCAACATATTCAACATTGGTCCAAACTTACCTGAAAGATCTTTAAACTTTGATAATAATTTTTCCAAAGTGGCAGGCAATTGCAAAAATCTCAATGTGTGTCCCGTTGGAGCGGTATCGAAAATAATCGTCTTGTACTGAATGGAATCTTCAGAAGTTTGATTTTTAATATGCTTTAATACTTCCATGAATGAAAGTGCTTCATCGATACCAGGAATAGATCCAGTCATATCTGACATCATACTCTTCAAAGGATCATTAGGGTTGTTGTTGAATTGTTGGGCTTGTTGCTGCAAGTCTGACATGGCTGCATCGGGATCAATCTCCATACAAGACAAATTTTCTAAACCTTCAACCTTTCTAGCGTCTTTGCCAAACTTTTGACAGAAAGCGTCACTCAAGTTGTGGGCTGGATCAGTTGAAATCAAGAGAAACTGTTCATTGGGTTTAGCAAGGGCTAACTGAACTGCCACTGATGAGGAAGTGGTAGTCTTTCCGACACCACCTTTACCACCAACAAAAATCCATTTGAGGGTGTCTTGCTTCACAATGCTTTCAAGAGTCGGTTCGAGTTCGAAATCCATGTTGATCTTTTATCAATAAAGATTATATGCCACGATTTGAAAAGTTAAGACGTTGAGATTTGGTACTTCGAGAAGTTTCCATAAGCGGGACACTCGCGTTGGGTTTTGCACGTGTTGATGGGAGAAGTCTTTTTGCAGTCTGGTGCGTTCAACTTATTAAACTCACACCAAAACTTAATCAATAATTCCGATATAGTGTAACGGCTAGCACGGTTCGCTTTCACCGAGCAGACCCGGGTTCAACTCCCGGTATCGGAGTTTTCTTTTTTTTCGGTTGAGCTGGCTTTTAGCAAGAATATTTTTGATATTTGTAATTATCAATCATTTATCATTTTCAAAGGGTATACGAACATATGGTATTCAAAGCATCGAACTCAAAAGTTACTTTGAAAGAGGTATTATTAGATTTTTCCCATCACATTTAATTCTCAGTATAAGCGTTCGCCTTGTAAATTTATAATTTCTCACTACCGCGTCTTTTCGAGGTTTTTATTTTTGTTTCCATCGCTACCGTTATAGACAGACTAGTCAAAGAGCTTGTTAATTGACCTCTGAAACTCTACCAAAAAAACGTGTCAAATGTCGTCCGTTGCAGCTCTCCAACCTGAAGTTTGGACTACCAGCTCAAATGATGCTCTACAGATGTATATCACTGAAAATGGCGCAGCCACTAATTTCAAACCAAGCTTCACGTATCCAATATTTGGCGATTCAGAGACGATATTTGGCTACCAAGACTTGACAATCTTCTTGTGTTTCGATCATTGTACTTTTCTCCCATTCTTGAACGTTAAATATCTGGAAAAATTGGACAAAGAAGATATTGTTGATCCAAAGGCGAAGCTTTTAGAATTTTTACCAAAATCCACGATCTTTAAAGATGAAGAGAAATGGGTAGCTGCTACTGAGGAAGAGCAAAAGACCTTTAAAATTCCTGGTGAATTATTACCGGGACTGCAATTCCTGTCTGAAGGTGAAGACTACGCCGTGTACGTGTTAAATAAAAAAAGCCAGGAAGCTCTCGAGTTACACCAAAGGCTTCAAATTTTGGTATTGCTTTTCATTGAGGCTGGATCTTATATCGACATTTCTGATGAGTTATGGGATATTTACGTGTTGTACAAGGTCACCGATACAGACACCCCGTCAATTGTTGGATTTTGTACCGCTTACAACTATTGGAAATACCCAGGTGCCAAAAATTTTGACGACGGAGTGGTTACTGTTAGAAAGAAGGTATCACAATTCATTTTATTGCCTCCTTATCAAGGATTGGGATTAGGGGGGAAGTTCTACGCTCTTTTGTACAACGAATGGCTTAAAGACGACAAAATTGTGGAGATTTTAGTGGAAGACCCTAATGAACAATTTGATGATTTAAGAGACAGAAGCGATTTGGCCACGATTGCTCCACAAATAGATGCTAAAAGTGATTTGAAGGTGTCACAATTGACGCCTGAGTGGATTGAAAAAACCAGATTAAAATTCAAACTTGAAAGCCGACAATTCTCTCGATTATTGGAGATGTTGTTACTCAAAGATAACAGTAATAGTAAGAAGGAGATAAGATTATTTGTCAAACAACGAATTTTCCGAATTAATAAAGAGGCTCTCGAAGGATTAGACAAGCCAACGTTGCAGGACAAGTTGCAAACGGCATACCAACTGCTTGAAGATGATTACTTCAGAATCTTAAAGCCTGTTAAATTCAAACGAGCAAACGAGTCCTCAAAAAACGGAAACGGGAAGAAAAGACATATTTAAAGTGAGAGAAAGATATAGAAGAGAGGAGTCGAGGGAACGATCAATAGTCGGAATCTGTTTAAGAAGTTGTTATGATTTGATGTTTTCTAGTCGTCACGCAATATGTAATGGAACCCTCAAGTGCACGCGTGGTTACGTAAGTTGATCTTCGACGAGCAGCAATCAGTAGAAGCAACGGGATGTCAAGTGGGCAACATTGGTGGTAGCCGGCGTCTGAGATTACGTCATTAGAAGCGTGTGTCTGCGGCGATGACATGTTCTATGCACACCATTCACGCCGAGAAATGCTGGCTGTTCCAGACAAATGCGGAAATAATGCAAATTACTGAAACGGCAATTGTTACGGTCCCGCCTCTTCCAGGGTGTGGCGGAAGCAAAGGAAGGTGGGGGTCTCACATTGGAATCGGGATCAATTGAGTGTGACGGTAATGACCAATTACTAATTCAATTGTAGTTCTGATCAACATTAGCGTATCTGGGGTAGTAAAGTCCCACAATTGAGTTTTCTTTGTTATGCCCCGCCAACGGAAAAGTCCTGACCTCAGGAGACAAGCCGGGCATTATTATTTTTTTTTAGGCTAAATATAACGTATCATTTAATTAGCACGGTGTGATGCATGGCATTATGCAGTAAAATTCCCAGCCGATAGCAAGCCTAAAGTGGTCGCAGGCGCTAATTTATAAAGAGCAAGGGTCCCGCCGATCGAAATTTCTATTATCCCTTAAAGAACTTGTCAACACAATGCACAGAACTTACTCTTTGAGATCCTCCAAGGCTCCAACTGCCTCTCAATTGCAAAACCCACCACCACCAACCTCCTCTACCAAGTCTAAATTCTTCGGTAAGGGTGGTATTGCTTCTTCTTTCAGAAAGAACATTGCTGGTGCCACTGGTCCAGAATTGCTGAGAAAGTTGGCTACTTACATCAAGTTGGAAAAGAACGTGATGAGAGCTTTGGAATTGACTGCCAGAGAAAGAAGAGAAGTTGCTAAGCAGCTCTCCTCTTGGGGTGAAGAAAATGACGATGACGTTTCCGACGTTACCGACAAATTGGGAGTCTTAATTTACGAAATTGGTGAATTGGAAGACCAATACATTGACAAGTACGACCAGTACAGAATCACCTTGAAGGGTATCAGAAACATAGAAGCTTCTGTTCAACCTTCCAGAGACAGAAAGCAAAAGATCACTGACGAAATTGCTCACTTGAAGTACAAGGACCCTCAATCTCCAAAGATCAGTGTCTTGGAACAAGAATTGGTCAGAGCTGAAGCCGAATCCTTGGTTGCCGAAGCTCAATTGTCCAACATCACCAGAGAAAAGCTCAAGGCTGCTTTCAACTACTTGTTCGATGCCACCAGAGAATTGTCCGAGAAGTACGCTTTGACCGCTGGTTACGGTAAGGCTTTGTTGGAGTTGTTAGATGACTCCCCAGTCACCCCAGGTGAAACTAGACCTGCCTACGACGGTTACGAAGCCTCCAAGCAAATCATCATTGACGCTGAAAACGCTTTGGCTGCTTGGACTTTGGACTCTGCCGCTGTCAAGCCAACCTTGTCCTTGCACCAAGATGAGTATGATGAAGAGGAACCAGGTGAAGAAAAGGTCGCCGAAGCCGAAGAGGAATGGGCTGACCACGCTGACGCTAAGTAAATATTGTATTGATTACTTTTTTTGAAGCTTTTTTCAATTCAGGGCCGCCATTCTAATACGCTGTTTTTTCTTAAAAATAACTGGCTCACATCAGCGACTACCTTAGTGTTATAATATGTACAACTAGTTATTACTTGAATTGTAGATTTCTTACATATTCACCTTAAAGTTGTCAAAGTTTCACTCTAGCAACTTTATTTCAAAATCGATTGCTATTTCGCAGCTTCCATTTTGGATGGACTTTAATCCGATTTTGGATTTGGTTGCTAAAGCAAGCGTAGAACTGAAAAAACATGCTGCTTCTCTGCGTTCAATAATTCCAGGTGGAAACAATTTATAGAAAGTTAATCCGGATTCGGACCGATTGCTTGTAATTGTAGCCTCGAGAATATTCGTATATTTTTCGGTCACATCGGAATTCGGAGACTCGGCTATTTCCGCATTGTAATTGACTTCCGTTACAGAAGAGAAAGACAAGTTATCTCTAACATCAAATACCTCTTCGTTTAAATTAAAATCCAAATTGAATTCAGATTCAAGACTGAGGTCAATTTGCAGTCGCCAATCAGATTGATTTTGTCTTCTACTCATTTCCATCTCTAGATCCATGTTGATTTCAGGCTGGTGAGGTTTTAAGATTCGTTCAAGCGAGGCAGATGTTTGGGGTCCTGAAAAATAATCGTACGCCAGTTTAATAAGCCAAGGTTCATCGCAATTTGCATCTTCTGGATTCAATTGGACCTGCTTCCCTTTCATATTCAAACTGTTCAAAAATATTTCAGCATTTGATAATGTCGTTCTCGGGTCAATCGTAATTTTTCTTTTCTTCCACAGAGGTCTAGAGTCAATGATAATTTCACGCTCTCTGTAAAAAAATGAACTAGGTTCCAGCCTTGTAGATAACTCATTGGTTATGTCGGTGAAGTCTTTATCGACTAATGAATCTGGCAAAATATAATTGATTTGCTCCGGAGGTAATTCCATTGGTTCATCGTTGATGGTGACTGATTTCAGGATCTTGTTATGTCCCGAAACTTCCTCGGTACCATCCTCGCCAAATTCAAAATCCAAACCCTCGTCATCTGCTAGCACTTGAGTAAGTTCAAGAGTCTGATCAAAGGAACCGCCGGCATCGTCGCTCGTGCCAAAAATGGAACTGATCATCAAGTCCAGGTGGGGACAGGTCTCTGTTTTCTCATCATCTTCATCAAACAGCTGAAATAGATCATATTCAATGTCAAATTTGGCATCGTCTTTCAATAGCCAATTGAGCTTGACGTTCTTTGTCGCCGGTTGATGGGATGATTCTATCACTACTTCTCTCCTTTTTTGAAATCTTTGAATAGCCAAATCTCTGTTCAATCTCGAACTAATGATGAGAGCGTCATTGAATACCATCTCGACCTTATACTTGTACATCAATGCCAAACCATACATTAAATTAGAGGTTACCCTCAAGGATCGCCTTGAGGATACAACTTCACTACATATCTCGGGTATTGAAGTCTGTAAGACCTCTTTTCTCAAGCCTTTTCGATACCTGGAACATGGTCCCACAGTAGAAACGAGCCAAGCTGTTGCTATTCCCTTGTGATTATCCATGGCTACTGCAAACACAAAAGATTAAATCAATAATTTAAATGTTGTTATCTTTTTGCTGCAAAAAGAATGGCTGCGAAAAATGGACTGAGGAAAAAAAAAGGTGATTTGATATATTTTGTCAAAAGTATACAGAATATATTAACTCTCAAAATTTTAAATTGTAAAACTGGTTTACTGAGAAATTTATGATTGATAGATGTCAGTGGAATATTTTAATCAATTCAGATTCAAGGTTAAGTTCCCATTTGCTAAGGTTACATTTCTGGCAGTTTTCCATCCGTGCATTTATTCGTATTCCTAACGTTTACCTAACCATTTTTTTCCATATACCTTCTAAGATATTTTCTTATAATAGCCTTTCAATTTCCGGTAGATTACTGCCATCCATCTGATGGTGTTATCGAACTGCCCATTTAAAAGCTCATTTTGTAATTCGGCGTATACAGAGTAATTACCTCTGTTGGTATAAATGGCCGTACTCTGATCCTGTCGATACTTGGTGAATCCATAAATTCCATGGGTAAACCAATAAGTCGAATCTGGATTTGATGCTTTAGTATATTCACGATCAAGTTCCCCGAGTAAAAATTCCTGTTCAAGTCTCAATAATTTGTAGTTTGCAACTTTAAAT
Organism: Kurtzmaniella quercitrusa var. comoensis (nom. nud.); assembly: GCA_020280125.1. Lineage (NCBI taxonomy): Eukaryota > Fungi > Ascomycota > Pichiomycetes > Serinales > Debaryomycetaceae > Kurtzmaniella > Kurtzmaniella quercitrusa var. comoensis (nom. nud.). Next base: position 560,374 of record JAFIDI010000005.1, read on the forward strand.
TGGGTGTAGTGTTTGAGCTTCATGTACAGATGATACCATGCATAATCGGTGAAAAGATCGTATTGGATCTTTTGATTGTAATTGTCGTAAACCAATGATTGCTCCAAAATATTGTCCAACATCAAATGAATATTCTCTGTGAGGTTTCGAAACAGTAATTGGGGTGAATCAAATGGTCCTGATTTCAAATCATTATATATATCCTCCTTATTGATTAAATATGGGTCAACTGTACGATGGCTCCAATTGGTCATTATATCTTGATGATTTTCTTCGACTATGTCAAAAAATTCAATGAGCTTCTCAGCATACGGTCTTATCCTATGGTCTGTAATTTCATGGTCACACAAGTTAATTGCTAAAAGACCAGCAAATCGAACAATCAGGCCATGTAAAAGCATGTCTCCATCCAAAGTGTTGAGCCATTCATCCAGATAAAAGTTCGAATTGCGAGGGTATTTCACACTATCACTTTTTGGATCATTATCAAATTTCAAATTGATTATGGGAATCCCTTGGTGCTGTTGAAAGTTTACTGCGTCCAGTCGCCGTATTTCCTCTGTCAAAACATTATTAATTTTGTTATTATCTTGCTTTCTCCAATACTGAAATAACGAAGATAAATGAGATCCCAGACCAAATGTATCTTCGTTAGCATCCTCCCCGCTCTTACCGTCATGAACTGATACTCGTGGGAATGGAACATAAGCAGCAGCGCTTCTAATCAAATGATTGAGCTCAGGATGAGCATCAACTACTAATTTAGAACCCCTGATGGTATCGGCATCCAAGTTAATGTAGCCCGAGATTGGCATCCTTTTATCGTAAGCTGTTTCATCTTTGAAGTAAGCTACAGATCCAGCTAAACCGCTATTTGTACCGTCCCAAGAAATGAATTTGATGGTTCTCAATGGTCGCCAACCTAGCTGAGTAACTTTTTGAAAACCACGTGCAATCTCAAGAAGAATGGCATGACTACTTAGCGGATTATTCAGAGTAAATGAATCTCGATTTGCACCGATGACGACCTCACTGTCCTTAAGTATACCCGGAATTTGACCAACAATGTTAACCAATTTACCATGTCTTTCTTCTGAAAATTCAGTAGCAAAATGAATGTTCAATCTACTCGAATATGGAAGAGGTGAATGACTCCAATTTCCAAACGCTTCTGATGATACCGAGTTGTCTAAAGACAGCAAAATCGATGCAGCAGCTTTGTAGCTCACTGGTAAGGAAGGGATCGAAGGCTTTGGTGTAGATTGTTCTTCACCAATATTATCAATAAGTGAACATCTTTCTATTGTTGATGATTCAAAAGTATCGACGAAAGCACTATCCTGAGAGGTAAGACTCGAATCAATGGCTCCGTTATCTGGATAGATTATGAAGCCCGCAGCTCCAAACGACTGTGCCAATAGTATTTTTTCTCTGGTAGTAATTAATGCCGATTTAATGCCGTTTTCTGAAGGATCTGAAGCCCTTACCACGCATATTTTGCCATTTATATCGATATCATTTGTGACGAGAAGATCGTAATCTTCTTTTGTCCCATAATTGGCAAAGATGTACGGTGCGTGAACCTCGGCGTTACGGCCACCGTTATGATATGCTGGGGTCTTGTATTTCCCTTCATGAAGCTTTGCATCGTACAAAACTGTATCTGTTTTTTCGTCCACTACTTGTAATTTTGCTCCCATCGGCTCTGATAGTGGATATAAGTCATAAGTGAATAATTTTGGATCTAGACCGTACTGTTGGAATTTAGTTTCAGTATACTTTACCAATTCAATATTACTATCAGCCACAAGATTAACATCGGAGTGGCCCATGATCGCTGAAAAATTGGACAAGAAATTTTTAAGTGATTCTTCTGGAGTGATTAGTGATGGATCTTCAATTATACCACCTGCCGGAGAAGGACGATCCATTCCTGTCACGAGTAAATAATCTCTGACTACATCAATTTTAGTAAGTTTAAGGCCATACCATCTGCGGAAATCCCTAGAAAGTGATGTACGAGGAAGAAATGATAATTGCCATATGATCATGAAACAAACTCCAACTAAAGCGAACCAACCGAACCGGCGTTTGGTGAATTTGGCGGCTCTAAGTAGTACGCTTTGTCCATCATCATTATCTGACCTTGAATAATTGGAGAAATTAGATTCAGGTAATGATCCTAATGTTCCATACGAAGGTTGACGTTGTTGTTGGGCCAATAAGGGTTGGACTTCAAGGGTGGCAGGTTCCAAGTTTTGCGGTTGCTGCGGATACAGCGGTTGCAGTGAGTTCTGAGATTGTGAAGGCTCTGATGACAGCCTTTGAAGGGGCTGAGACATTCTATCACAAGGCAGCTCTTACTGACCTATTCAATTTGTTGCAATTGAGAGTTATATGGGATGATTTCTTACAGCGGCAAGATATTTAGACGGTGGGGTTAGAACGTGCTGCAGCTAGAAATTACCTGACAAAAGTGGGAATGCTTGCCGTTTAGCGGGGAGAGTGGTGTTGTAATAAGCGAGAGATTGTGCCCATGAAAAAGAGAGAGAGAGAGAGAGAGAGAGAGATAAAAATAAATTAGCGCCGGGACAAACTTAATGGCGCTAAGAAATGATTTGGAATGGCTATAATTTTATCAATATAATTCTACAGGGATGGAATATTTGCTTAATGTTTGTATGAATGAAAGCATATGATCTTTATGAAAATACTTTGCTCAATATCTAGATCTAGTTTAATTTACCATCCTTCCAATCTCTGGTTCATATTGCTATTGCATTATTCTCATCGCATCGTTTTTTCCGCGCGAATCCTGCCCCAGCTTTCGTTGCTTATCTTTTTTATGGCCGGACGATCAAGTGTTGTATCATTAAACCGTTTTGTTCGTCGTTTTATGTCTGAATCTACTCGCCTGGCTGACTTGGCCTCCAACTATGCTCATATTCTCGAAAAGGTTCAGCTGTTGAACTCAAAAACTAGACTTGTGGCAGTATCCAAATATAAGCCAGCTTCTGATATTCAAGCATTATATGATATTGGAGTCCGTGATTTTGGAGAAAATTACGTCCAAGAACTTGTTGAAAAAGTTCAGAACTTACCAAGTGATATAAGGTGGCACTTTATTGGCTCTCTTCAGACTGGTAAGTGTAATGTTTTACTGCGTGATATCCCAAATCTTTTTGCAGTTCAAACAATTGATCTGTTGAAAAAATGTACTAAGCTTAACAAATCTAGAAGCTCGATAGATGGATCAGCAAAGATTAATGTATATTTACAAGTTAATACCTCGGGTGAAGAACAAAAGGCCGGGTATGCTTACGATAATGTACCTGAATTGGAGAAAACTGTCGAGTATCTTTTAAATGAGGCTACTCATTTAAATCTTATGGGACTTATGACTATCGGTTCAGTCTCTGAATCGAATTCTGATCAAGAAAATGCTGATTTTGCTAGATTGGTACTGTTGAAGCTGCAATTGGATCTGAAATTTAATACTGATTTGGAGTTAAGTATGGGTATGAGTAGTGACTATGTGGCTGCTATAAACCAGGGATCCACTTGTGTACGAGTGGGGAGCTCAATCTTCGGTTCTAGAATTTCGAAAGAGGAGGCAAAGGGACAGAAGTAGATGAAGTATCGAACTTTGCAAAATAAAATCGAATAGCAAACCAGATAAGGGTGTGTTGATTAAGTATATATAAAAATTCTAGATGGACCTTTTCAGAGATAATAATATCTTTTTGTAGACCGATGAGAATAGTACAAGTAACAAAGAAAATATCATTTATCAATTCGCTTGGAACTAATGGCCTAAGCTACAAATATTTAGTCAATATTTCAACTATATTTCAAGTCTGATCCATTAATAGTCAGTTGAAATCACAACGACCATCTTTATGTTAGACGACTTATTTCTTCTTAGTAAACATCTTCTTAATGCTACTCTTCTTGCGCTCGATCTTTTCCGTAGTGATTTCTGCCTTCTCCTTAGTATCTTGCACGAAGCTATCGGCTCTTTCGTTAGCAACATTCATCACCTTTTCTGCTCTTGCTTCAGCTTCAGCGTCTATCTTTGCTCCATCCTTCGAGGCTTCCAGAACAATTTCCTCCAAAGGTTGAGTGCTACTACTACTCACCTTGGTGACATTCCCACTGCCATCCACGAGTTCCGTGTCCTTAGGCACTTCTGGTGGGGTGAAGTGTGAGTTGTCATCAATGGTGGAGACCTTACCATCCTTTTCCACAAATGAGTCTGATCCCGACTTGACTTTACTAAGTCTTTCCTTCTGGTTGGAAACAGGTGTTTCTGCTTTACCAGGGACTTCACCCTCGGTGACAACACCTCTCCATTCGGCGTCGGTCAAAGCAGATGACACATCAAATTCGCTCCATGAGGATTCTTCTTGAACGGACGAAGGAGTCTCTGGAACGGCCTTTTGAGAGTAAATATCACGGCGGAGCAAAACTTCTCTATCGCTCTTTTCCGCCAAGCCAGCGAGCTTTTGAATGACAAAAACACTAATCAAAAAGATGTGTTCAACGATAAACAAGATGAAAAATACATTGGTGGAGGAAGTGTTGACCGATGCTTTGTCGAAGGCGAGGGCACCAATACTCTTTGGAGGCTGGGTACCATGACGGTAGAAGGCAGTGATTGCCGGTCCGACGACGCTTCCGATCCAGGTGAAGGCAAACATGGCTTGATTCCAGGTCTGGATTCCATCAACACGAGTTGGGATTACTCTACGGAAGAATGCGCCGCTTTCCAATTTCTTGATGTCAAGGAAGTATGTGGCTACTGTGAACAAAAGCAGGATAAATGGGGCCAACAGCCAAACTGGGCCAAAAACAATAAGGTAACCATATTGCAAGACCAACGCGGAGTAGTCCTCATTAACATCATACACAGGCAAGTTGGCTTGTCTTCTGACTTCAGTCAAATACTTTGCTTCATCTGCTCTGTCCTTGACGACCTTAGAGTCTCCCTTCTTTAAAACGTTCTCTTTGACAAACTTAATGACAAGTGGCAAAATGTACTTCAACACTGCTTGAATGACCTTGTTGGTGACGATAAAGTAAAAGTATTGAGTGTTTAATCTCTCTTGATTGATACGGTAATCTTCTTGACGCTTAACTTGTGACAAGTAGTAGTGAAGGTAAGATCCCTTTCCGAAGGCTTCAAGAACATGAGTTTCAATTTCTGGTAAAAATGGCTTTACCAAGTGGGCGAAAGGCAAGTAAATGAAAGAAGTGATCAAGAGAGGATTGAAACCGGTCAAGAATTTGAGGACCCAATTTTTCACCAACAAAGAATTTGATTTTGTGATGTCAGATGCATGCTTTTCCCACTTGATAAAGTGGTTGGAAGCGAGGTCATAAAAGATCGTGAAAACTGGAACAAATACCAGAAGCAAAATGGTTGGAAGCAAAGTTATGAATGATTTGCCTGGACCGTCATAAATTTCCAGAAGGAAAATTTCAAGAATGAAGCAGCACAATTGAAATGTAACAAGAATTGCAGTAAATCCAAGAGCCACAGGAATGAAGGTTAATTGCTTAAGAAATCTACTGACATCAACAGATCCTGGCTTATTGATTTCGGCAGCTTTTGCGGACAATTTCAGAACATTGTAAGTGCCCCACAGTTTAGCGATAAGGGACTCATTTTGTTTCCAGAAAGTCAAGAAAAGAACTCCCCAAATCAAGTTGATGATTGTATAAGACATCAGAAATCTGTGTTTAGACTTAAAGTAGGACAAAAGACCAATGACCGAGAGCGAAGCCAACCAGATGATATAATTTTGGAGAAATTCAAAATAGAATCCCACTTCGGTCCCATAGCGTCTTTCCAAAGAACCAGAGGTTGGTTGCTCAAACAAAGGAATGATTCCTTGTACAATGGAATAATTTGTAGTGACATCTTTCAAATAATCAGCCACAATTCTTGTAGATTGATCATCAGAAAGTGCTTTCTCCGATACGTCAAATTCGAAATTTTTCAACGCGTCCTCAGACTTCAATTGGTTGACCTTTGCAGAGCTCAATTTAACGAAAACAAGGAGACCTTCTTCCAGAGTTCTTGGTCTAACTTGAGCAAAAAAACCAGACGAATACAACTTGTCTAACAATGCCTCAAGGTGTTTCTTCAGCCGTGGATCTCCGACTTTGTAAGAGACTGAGAGAGCAAAATCAGGTTCGAGCAGCTGAATTGGAGCCAGAGAAGTTTGACCTGGCTTACCCGTGGCATTGGGAATTGGATTTCTAGATTTCAAAGAACTCATGGTCAATTAACTTTTGTTGGAAGTGCACAATTGCAACCGTGACCTTTAAGATAAAGCAACAAAGCTGGCGAAGCCAAAATATTCCTTCGCTGGCAGGGCGTGTGGGGGCCAGAACTGCGGCTGCGACTAAATGCAGGGGAGGGGGGGGGGGGGGGGTAGCATGACTTGCTGGGAAATTTTTGTACCAGGCTTTAAAAAGTAGTGGGAGGAAAAAACTCGACGGTCTATGTGCAGGCATTGTACCTTGCGTTTGCGGCCTCTTGTGGACAATTTATTTGTAGATTGCTATATTCATAAAAGAATCGACGCAACAGTTGTAAATGTGTTAATGGCCTAGCATATATGATTTTAAGACTTTTGAAGATCAAATAAGCAAAAGGTAGTGTGTTGTACATACTTTTGCAACCTTCCTTTCAATTATTACAAGTCAAACATTGCAATATACGGAATTCCGAAACTGGAATGCATTCAAGCGAAAATCGTCATGAGAGGTGATTAAAGAAATTGGTCCGACGTCCATAATTTTTTCTATTAACAGATTAGTTACCACTAATGAACACGCGATGAACAGGATCATGTTTACACTATTTGATACGTTCACACTACCTTAGAAATGGTACCCCGACACATCACCCAACTACATGACCATATAAACTTTAAGGGCACACAACTACTTGGTCATACATCCATACATCACACCATATATGTCACTCAACGAATTATCAAACATTTTGTATAAAAAAGGCTTTTCATCCACGTTTAAAGCTGTATTTATTACTTTTACTGGAATTTGAAAAATTCGGACTACAATAACCCAGACTTAACCCAATCTTGTCCCGCCATTATCGTTATGCATGTACTAACCCCCTATGTACTAACAGCAGTGCCTGCTAACTATGAGCAGTAAAGATGTCCTATATCCCCTCCCACACAACACCCAATCATTTGCCTTCAGATCTCAGTTGGAAAAACTTAACGCCAGCTGATGTTCCGTCATTATTACTAAGCCCAGCCATTATACCTTAATATCGCATGCAACGATCCCATTAAACGCAACCCGGATCCCCGCTTATCCTCCATAGTTGCATAAAATGATCGGCCATGTAATCATACATTACGTCTCTTAGTGGCTGAATAAGTCCCAAAATTTCCCCTACGCAATTCCCTACGCACCCTTCTTTTGTTGAATTTTTTTGTCTGAAGTTGCAATCATAAATTTCTGTTGGCCAATTCCCGTGGTACCGCACCTGTAGCATCCTCATGACTCGACAGCGCTGTTCCGTTTGCTGGCTGGGGTCTAAGGGTTTATGGTTTGGTGTTGGTGGGTTGAAAAACAAAACAATCATGATGATTTATTATGCTAACGAAATTCATACTAACAATGTTTATATAATACAAATCTATACATTCACCACATTTATTACAAAGTACACTGTTAAAAACTGTAGGATTTTATTCTGCATCAACTACCCACTATGAGCACACAATAAAACATCAATTTCTTCAAAAAATATGGGCTAAACTAGATCTGGAATTCCCTGATCGTCGACTAAAAAATCTTACCACCCCACATAGTTTCGGTCGACTGCTCTAAAAACCCGAACCCTTCCCAGCTTCATTTCTCCCATCTTGAAACTCTCCTTTTTCACACTGCCACTGGCATCCAGCGTAATGACTTTAAATTTGTCCTTTTTCTGGTCGTATTCGTACACTACTGCAGTGTATAGATTGTCCCCTTCTCCTACCACAACACTCTTACTGGTCAAACCCTTGTGTACAAACTTACCTTGCTTGATCGCCAAAATATCTCCTGGTCTGACCTCGTCTAACCTCAGAACATTGTGGTTACTGTTATTCTTATAGATGGCAACACCGTAACCCTTGGTACCCACAGGATCAAGGACGTGTGGAATAGACTCGAGTATATGCTTGACGAGGTTATTGGTAGAGCGACCCTTTTGGGCTGCGTCGAGGGCAGCTTTTATGATAGTTGATCCATAATTGTGATAATTTTTGTCCAAAAGATCCTTTCTAGGAGTAGGTGACAGCTTGGCGAAAACCAGAGCCTTTACAGACTCACGTGGATCTTCTGGGTCGTAATGTACTTCAAAAATTATTTGAGAAAGATCAGCAAATAAGATATAAAAGTCTTTACTTTGAAGAATACGACCTCCTCTCTTGGGGTATGTCAGTGAGTCAACCTCATAAATAAGATCAATACCTATTCTGGATGCTAAAGATTCTGGCAAGTCGCCCTTGATCCACCACAGATAATTGGATAATTCTAAGTCAATCCCCAAAAGTGCCTGATGAGCCAACAGTTCACTGCCCTTCAAATCAGTAGTTGCCCTCATCAACGTTTTATCGGATGATCGTCTAGTAGTGGAGGAGATTGAGGTTCCTGTATTAGACTTGGAGATCGGTGAGTGAGGTGCCATCTGTCTGGATCCCGTCACAGACGCAAATTCATCGTCCTCGTCTTCCTCATCGTCATCACCATATTTTTCCCCTCTATTTTCATAATCGTAACCAGCGGTTTCGTGCAGAAAACTTTGGTTTCCGGAATTTTGGGGCTCAAAAGTTACTGGTGCTTTAGAAGCCGGAATTGGTGGCGCTGAAGGAAGATCTGTAGTCGGTGGTGGTCCCGAGGGAAGAGGTGGTGGGGCAGAGGTCAAAGTGGGTGAGCTTGCTTCGCGAGGTGCTGGAACAGGAGGAATTGGAGGAGGAACGTCACCTGTAGGCAGTGTAGCGTTAGGCACTGGAGGCCTAGTGGAAGGAACAGGAACAGGAGGAATCGAAGGAATTGGTGGGGCCAGTGCCAAGGGAGATGAGACGTGGCCCAGGTAAGGATGGGAAGGCAAAGAAGGGGCGGTGCTTGGAGGAGGCGGAGGAGCTGCCTTCTTTGGAGTGGAAGCTGCACCGGGAATTTGGGAAATTGCTGGGACCTGGGGAACCAGTGGAGCATAGCGACCGCTGATATTGGAACCTTTGCTTCCCAGTCTGCTGATAGCTCTAGGTTCGGAAAGGTCCTCATCTGCGTCATATCCAGTGACATCAGCCTCGGGGTGGGCAGATCCAGATAACTTCACTGCGTCAGCGCCTTTCGATGATTCCGGAGCCTCGGATGCCATAGAAGTTTCCTCTTCATCTGAGGTGACATTGTCAACACCACGCAGTGGTGGAATCATTTCTAATGGTTTTACAGTTTCCGGATGCTTTTGCACCTGGAATTCGCCGGCCTCGGCGAACTTGGAATCACTCTCAGTAAGATCATCCTCTTCTCCCATAGATGATGACTCCATATGCTTGCTTGAAATAGAAGCTACACGGCGCGGCACGGCTGGGGCGGGGGTTGGAGTAGGTGGGGAAGTTGGTGTCGGAATGGATTCCGCTACTGTAGGGTTTACCTTAGGTACAGCTGGTGCTGCAGCAGGGTCGGAGTCAACTGTTGGTACCGCTGGGGCTGATTCCCGTGTAGCTTTTGGAACTTCGGCGCTTTCTTGGTCCTCGGTGGCTTCCGGTTCTTTCTTATCTTTTTTAGGCAAAGCAAAAGGCATTCCGAACATATTACGACCACCAGAAATCTTGGCCATTCTCTCTACAAGTTTTCTTCTCCTTAACTCTTCGTCATCAGATTCTTCGTTTGCCAGATCAGCATTCGACTGGGCCTCTTCCGGCTCATTTTCTTCGACCTGTAGATCCTTCTCAGCGGCAACTACCAGTGGGATAGACAGACCGGTTGTTGTTGGACGCATAGAAGGAGCAGCCGCTTCGTCCCCCTTGATAGTGGATAATGTTTCTGGATCATGGGCATCTTGGAAGTCATCCTCGTTCTCGTATTCTTCCAAAATCTCCGACTCCTTTTGATCGAATCCATCAGGGTGGGCAGTTCCAATGCTTACAGCAGAATCAACAGATTTACGTCGCACCACATGCTCTTCTTTTTGAGCAGCAGCTGCTGCTGCCTCTTGAGCCTTTTTTCTCTCCTGTTTGCGTTCCTCGCGCCTACGTATAGCCTCGGCTTCCCTTTCCGCTTCTTCCTGTTGTTGCTTCTGAATGAGAGCAATTCTCTCTTTCAACGACAACTGAGGCTTCGCTTCTTCCTCAACCACCGAGTGCTCATTCACAACATCTGCTGGGGTTGATTTCAGAGCCCCAACATGGTTATGCACAAGGTTGCTATCATCTCTGGGTTTAATAGGGGGGATGTAAGAAGATTTCAGCGGCACAAATTGCGGATGGTTTTTTGCAGAATAAGGATCTACAATTTTTTGACCTGGAAACACAGCTCCACCGGTACCATTGAAGGCTTTTGTTGCAGCAGGAGTTGGTTTGATGTCTTTGGTGGCTGAGTCGTTATCAGCATGGTCCACTGTGGGAGCAATAGGGGGTTCCAGAGAAGTAGCAGCCGGATCCAAAGTGGGATTTTGTGGAGACAGAGGAGCAGGTTCATCATCGGATAATTTTGATGCTTCCTCCAGGGTCAATTCAGCATCTGGAGCCAGATCAGGGATGGCGTCCGGGGTGTCCGAAGACACAAAGTTCTTAGGGAACATACCAGTTTTGCCGTTATATTCGCCGGAAAACCATTCATCATCCTCAATTGCGGTAACGGTGATAGCTGCACCTACCGGGAATGACAAGTCATCATCGTAGTCGGACTTGTACTCAAACAAGGAGACTACCTTAAAAGGGGGAGTAGGCATGGTGTTGATTAAAGAATGACCGTTTGTACAGGAAAGGGATAAGGGTGTGAGGAGATGTGAGCGGGGGGTGAGGTGGGAGGATTTAAGAATAAGCAAGAAAAAGTGGGAAATTTACAGGATTTTAGTGAGAGATGGGTCTAGCGAGCAGTAACTTCATTTAGTGAGAAATTGTACAACATTTTAGTGAGAATCGAGAGATATTTACTTGATTTGGTGCGAAACTGTATAAATTTAGTGCAAAATAGAGATAGAGGTATACAAATATCTGTGATTTAGTTGTTCTTTCTGTCAAAAAAATAGAGATTCACATCCAGAGGTTTAGTGTAATTTCTTTTATAACATTGACGAACTACTATCTCCCTACATTTGGACCAAAACAACTACCAAATGACCTGACCTATAAGCTTTCATACACTTACATTTGCCTTTACAGGTAATCTTTCAAATAATTAGTCGAGTTGACCTCTCTTTTATGCAACATCAAATTCAGATCCCTCACTAAATTTTCCACTCTCTAAATTCAAATTATTCACTCTAAATTTCTCAACTGCGCTATCTGCACTATTTACTATTTACTATCCACTATTTTTCACGCGTTACCTCTTCATTCTTGTCATGTCTTCTACCCTTCCCATCAACTCCAAAGTACTAGCACTGTTTGTACCCACAAAGAGGTTCAACCACCACCATGAACACAGCATCACATCACTCGATTTTGATGATCTGGGTCAATTCTTAATCCTGGCGGCAGTCGACCGTCTGCTTCAACTTTATGATGTCCATAAGGGTAAATATCTTAGCTCAATTCAACTGCAGAAATACGGTGCCCACATGGCCAAATTTACCCACATGGGTCGAGGATGTCTATATGCATCTGCTCCTGCTGCTACAGCATCTATTTCTGAGGTCGATAACCTGATCAGGTTACTTTCATTAGACACAAAGTCATATCTTCGCTATTTTAAGGGACATAAGGAACAAGTTCTATGTGTCGAAGTTCATCCAGTTCACGATCAATTTCTCACATCATCATTAGACCGTCTGGTTAAAACTTGGGATGTTCGTTCAGCTACTCCAACTGGTTCTATTGACGTTGGTGGGGCTTCATTGGTGGCGTACGATCCAATGGGTGTAGTGTTTGCAGTGGTACGCTTCCCTGATCCATTTGGTGGGTCCAATTCAGATGGATTTGCTACTATAGAATTATATGATGTTGCAAACTGTGATAGCCGACCATTTCTTGTGCTGAAATTTCCCGTTTCCATGTCAAGTTCTACCCATGGTGGTATTCATTGTACAAAGGTAGAATTCAGTAATACCGGAAAACATATACTTGTTTGTTCAAATCGCGACCATTATGTATTAGATGCATTTTCGGGAGATCTAGTGGGTACTGTTCCTGGAGAAGATCGATCCAATCTCAAATATTTATCCAGTGGCCTGGCAACTTTTTCTCCAGATGGGAGTCATATTTTAGTTGGTGGTTCTAAAGGTGTGGGGCTTTTCAATTTGGATGACGGCGCCAAACGCCCGGAATCAAAATGGCTTCTGTCTTTCAAAACAGTTCCAGGGGACGATATTGCAAAAATTGTGCTATTCAACCCCAAATTGCTCACCTTCGCTACTGCTGATACCGTGGTTAATCTCTGGCAACCGGAATGAAATCTTGGGTTTTTGAAAAATTGAAATCTAATTGCATTGTTTCATTCAAAACTTATGGATATTTTGGGGAACAACAAACAACTCTTAAGAATTGGAATCGTTTCGTCCATTTCAATCTCCCATATCCATTAAATCAGCCCCATACAATGTGTGAGCTTACCCCATCTTTCTAGTTGAAGCCGGCATACAAATTGGTGTGAGCGCACCCAAATTTTAAAATGGCACTCAAATAAATCTCAATCCATCTCGATTAAATAATTGCGTTTCCTGGTCCCTCTTCTCATGAACAAGATAATATCTGGGGTCCGAAGTGTCGCTCTGGTTAAATGTGTGGCACCTGAGACACTCAAAACCACCATGGTAACCGGAAGTGGCACTGGTGGTGTTTGGGATGCATTCAAAACCAAGATTCGCGGTAGTGAGGACTTCAGCTCAAAGGAAATCCCAATTCATGCAATGGCTAATAGGCTTCCCGAATCAGCAACCGACATTCGTGGAGTTGCCAGCGAGACATATCCATCCATGCGACGCAAAGAATATCAAAAAGGTGCACAAAATTTACTCAAAGACCAGTTCGTGCTGTTAACATTCTATCCTGCTGTTCATCCCATCGGAGCGCTCCGAAAGTCGAATATAGCGTATATGTTCAACAATTATGGTACAAGTATGTTCAATAATGCATCAATTGCTGAAGACTTTAAAAAGTATACGGGCAGACTTAGTAAGTCAAACGAGTTTTTCAGAACAAACCACGATCCATTGCGCACAGCCGTCATGAGAACTCGTTTCAGAAAATTGGTGAAAACGCTACTTTTTGAGGCAATACTAGGGAAAGATCCAAATCTAGTAAGGGGTGTTTATATGTTCCGTTTCCGACGATACCCAAATACCGTAGAAGAGAAATTAACTCTTAGTGACAATATCGTCAAGGCAGTCGCCAAAGTGCAACCTTGCGACGAGTTACACTATGACTCGCATTTAAAGGATCGCCTATTCAAAGTAGTACGTCGTCACCGCTTCCCCCCAGTGCTAAGAGGTTACACCGAGAAATTTCCTTTCTGGCCAAAGCCAACGAACCCCAAACGATCGCATCATTTGTCTCGTACGAGATTTTAGTCATCCTACATTCCCTTCAAACCAGCATTATTTTATACCTTCAATTGGTTTTTCAAAGCCATTTGCAGCTGTCAAATCTACATACGCATCAATATAATCATCACTTTACTTGATTTCTCTATTTTGACCTAAATGTAATGCTGCCTCTTCAACAATCATCTGTTCTTTATTAACACCATGGGCCCATGTAGGAATACTTGTGGCGAAATACCTTCCATCAAATCTATAACTATAAGAATGAAGATATATCCCACGATCAGATCCATCCACTTTATTAATAAACGTTTGTCCACATTCTTGACAAGTTTGGCCCTGGAGCTCTTTCGCCTTCTTGATTTCCTCTTTTTTGATGTTGGTAAGTTTTTCTATCTCATTCTTTATAGTTGGCCATGAGTCTAGTTCCAGGAGATTAATAAAATCTTCATCTTCGCTTATTTGAGTGTAAATTTCATTCTCTATGACATTTGCCAACTTGTTGACATTGGAAGATATACGAGTATTGTATCGGGTATCATTTGCAATCGGAAACCCTAAATTTCTTAAATGGATCCGAATTTGATGGGTTTTACCTGTCAATGGTTTGCACATCACTATGCTTCTATCTGATTCTGAATCATATGTAAGACACTTAAATAAGGTGATTGAGTCGTTGGGGAGGTTCTGGTATTGTTGGATAGTTCCATTCACGGTATTAATATTGAAGATCGCTTGTTTTGTCAGTATGGCTTCTTTTTTCATGGGGAATTTTCCATCAACAAGTGCCAAATAGATCTTACTCGACAGCTGTAACATTGAGCGGCTATAATGTTTCAGCAGTTCCAGATTTTTCGCTAAAACTATGACTCCTGATGTCGTACTATCTAAGCGGTGACATGGTGATACCCTCAATCCATTTGTAAGCTCATGAGTAACCATCTCAATCAAAGTGTTGAAATTGAATGATCCAGTTGCATGGGTGGGGACACCCATCGGTTTATCAACTACGATAATGTTTTCATCCTCGAAGACCACATCATTTTTGGTCAAAGGACCCATTCCTGGAACCGGAGGTTCATGTCGATGGGTTTTATTGATTATAAGATGTTTTCCTGTTATTCTTGTATTCATACTTTGATTAGGATCAAGCACGATTCCTCCCAACTCTAAGGACAAGATGCCGGCATCTATATCTTTAAGTATTCTGTCTTTATCATAGTGGAATTCGTCAGCAAATATCTCCATTAATGTTCTATTGAGCCAGCGGCCCTTAGCGGTAGTGATATATTTGTAATAATACGGGGCCACATGTCTCCAACCTTGATTGAAGATGTATTCAACCATAAATTTTTCAAAATCTCAGCCGCATCGAAAAAGGCTCATATGCACATAAAAAGGTCAATATTAGAGAAAACAACAAAATTGATAAAGTTTCTAGTGCGCTAATGAAACTACAAACTATAGACTTTCGGTTACTGAAATAAGTTTATGAGCAACATTTAGAAAGTTCGATTTTTTTTTACTTACATAAAATCGATTAGTGACATCGTATATTGATATCATACTAAAACATACATGGCTGCACAAAGTGATTACTCACAATGCACATTTTAATTAACGAGTCCAGCTCAGAAGAACAGTGTTTTGAACTCAATTGGCCAACACATTTGCAAGTTCCTGTCCGACAACGTTCCCAGCTGGGTCATATGAACAGATGACATACTTCTGCCATCCTTCAGCAGAACAGTCCTTATAAGCACAACCAACACTGGTGGTACTCTTCCAGACCACTTGAGTAAAATGGTTATAAACGTCACCTGCACTGAAATCGTAGGTTTCAATTTCATCGTACCAAGCTTTCAATGCGGCGGAGCCAGTAGCAAAACCGGCTGCCAAGTTCTCACCGTATGGACCGTGAGAATGGGTAAGAACACCAGAACAATCGTACTTATCAGCGTAGGCCTGAGCGTATTGATATGCATCGTCATTCCAAGTGAGATCTGGTGCAGAGTGAAGAGCTCTTTTGGCATTATGAGCATCTAAAATATCTTTAGAAAAGCTCTCATCTTGCACTCCAGAGAATGAACCTGATGAAGAACCAGTTGAAGTAGAGGAGCTCACTGCTGAAGATTTAGTGGTGGAGCTGGGGGTGTAGCTGGAGAAACTTTCTGCAGCGACCAGAGTTGCAACTGGAGAAGTGGTCACAGCAGCAGCAGCAGCCGAAGAAGTGGTGGTATCCGTATCATCACTGGAATCATTGTTGTAATTTCCGAGCCATCCCATAAGCGAATTAAGCCAAGAGCTAGAAGATTTGGTTGCAGTTGGAGTGGCTGCAACCGAAGTTGTAGCAGGTGTAGTAGCAGCAACAGCAGTAGTTGGAGTTGGAGTGTAGAACTCAGTCACGACAGAAGTAACTTCAGGGTTAATGTTGGTATAAAGAGACCCATCAGTGTTATAAACTTCAGTGGCAGTCTGGTAAACGGTGACAATCTCTGGTGCTGGTGCTGCATTTGCAGCCGCCAAAAGCATGGCGAGTAATGAAAGATTAGACTTCATTGCAAAAGAACGGTGCAAAAAAGATGGCTGCTCAGGGACGATATGAATCGAAGGATGAATGAGATGTAAATGGAAGATTTTTGCTGAGGATTACTGTCGACTTTTATTGAACATCTTTGCAACTACCTCAGATGCTTTCCTGATCGGGCAAATTGGAACATTTCCTAATCGAGTAATCGAGCATCGCAAAGCCCTTTTGCGGAAATTTTATTTTTGTTATATTCCTATTTAGGTTGTCATAAAGATGAAAGACCATAAATTATTTTGAAGCGGGAGACAGTAAAAGTCAGAGAATAGCAATTATTAGAGGTCTATGCTGTTGGTTTTATAGTCAAATGTCCATGTTGAATGCAATCTTTGACGCGTCTAGACTTCATAATTCAGCGTAGACTTGTTCGCAAAGTATACATTCAAATTCACAAATTCACAAGGGGTTGCCCCACTTGCAGCGCAGGAGGGCTTTGAAGTCAAGGTAGAGCTCCAATTTCTCATCTCTCCTTAACAACCGTACATTATACCGTATTGGGCATCAAAGCGTGGGGTTTATATTCGTGGCTCGAGTTGGGCTCGACCTCATATCCTTCCTAATTAGGAATTGTTCGCTACCAAACTTGCATGCAGACTGCATTTGCTGTCACAACCGTCCCAAAAACCTTATTAGAAGCTACAAATTTCTTACGCCAAGCGGGACTTGTAATATTGAAGAGGGGACTACTTGCTACTTCAGGGAATCAAGAATTCTAGCTTTAAATTTTTCCCTCGAAAATTTCCGTAAGCGACGAGGTTATAACGTTAGCGACGGATCCTCCTGTGCAACGCACCACTACCTCGAGTGACTTTCCAATTCTGTCAGTCCCTCTTACCATAATAAGCAACCCGTATTTTGATTTTTGAGAGTGTAAAATACCTGCACCCATTACTAAGACATTCTGCTCTTGTGAATCGGCATCATCCGTGGTGCTATGTACAACGTCAAACCCTAATCTTGAAAGTAACCTTACGATATTCAGTGAGTTACTTCTATGCAGTAAAACAATTGACACCTTCGATTCTCCAATTTGTAACCCTAATTGTTCACCAATTTGATTCCATCTGACTTGGAAGTCTTCTAAAGATACCATATTGGTAGAAGTAAGTGTTCTTAACATAGTAACGGGGAATTTTAATCGTAATTGATTAAATGATCCACCACTTTTATATGTAATCAGAAGTACTGGATTTTCGTGATGTTCCACAATATTTCTAACTTTAACCAAAACTTCAAACAGTGTTTTATCTCTCACTGTGGCCTCTGGTAATCTTTCAAGAGACATCAAGTAAGACGGATCACTCGTAGAAGCTTGACTTTCCAATTGAAGCACTTTAAATGCAGTAAGAGTAGTTCCTGCAGTTTTGGCAGCGTTATTGATGACATTAAATCTGTAAACTATCAGACTACCATTTTTAACAACTCGGTAAAGAAGTTTTACAAATTGGTCTTCATAAAATATACCAGCATCATAGTGACACATTCTATGATAACCGTTGTACCAATTTGGAGATAAAACGATCTTGTCGCTGTACGCTTCTTTCTCCGGTGATGCGGACCTGTTATTCGAGTGGAGAGAACCAACGGTAGAAGACGATCTTAACCTGGAAACATTGCCTGATCCTGTCCGTGAAATCTGGTTGCGGTAGATTTGCAGTTCTTTGACCACAGTGTTTCTTCGAGATACGGGAGGTGGGGGGATTTTTGGTCCAATTCTGCTCATCAACGGGCTATGTTTATTTTCAAAAGCAGGAAATTGTTTGACAATCTTAAGAAGAAGATTTCTGTTGGTCAGGAGTTTAAGATATTCGTATCCTCTTGTTTGAATTTCCACATCTATCAGTTGAGTTTCGACTTCAAACAAATCAACTATATCTGGCACAAAATCTGCATCTGGGTATTTGGCAACGAATTTTAACATTGCCAGAAGAAGCATGGCCCTCGAAGTCAAAGAAACACTAAAGTAGGCATTGTAAAGAATCGAAAATTGCTTTTCGGGTGACGATTCTTGTTTGGATGAAACCAACTGACCATACTCCCCGAGTATGAATGCCGCAACCTTGACCAAATCTTCAGAAGGAGTGTCCTTGCAAAGCGGTATGATTATGGAACACAGCTTTGCGTGTAAATCTTCGTTATTTACGATGATTTGTACAATTCTTTCCCAAACTTCGTCTCCGATAATGCTTTTATCACCCTTTCCCAAAGAAAGCAAATGCAACATAGTAGAAATATACCAGGTCAGATCCTCAGCAAAATTTTCACATAAGACGGCTATTTTGACCGCGATATCTGATTTGATTATAGTTTCAGCTCGTGGGAAATAAGCTAGCAAACCTTTTACGATCGCCATGTAATTTGACGAGTTGCTTATCGTGAAAAGCAAGTCAATCAGCTTCCGTTTAATCAGGACATCTTGTTCTTTAAAAAGGGCCATAGTTCTTGGAACCAAATCATCAACATTTAATTTAACATCAGATCTCGAATTGAGTTTGATAAGAGCATCAAGCGCCAAATAACGAGTGTTCGTCTCTTTAGAGTCGAGTAATTTCACGAGTGCCAAACTAGCGTTCTTAAGTGTTTCCACCAGTGGACTTAGAAATACGATAAGCGAAACTGCTTGGAAGATTATTGAGGAAAGTGAGTTTCGGGCCTGGGATCCACCAATACTCCCCTGTAGAGCATTTTGAATCAGTTTCAGAATAACTGCTCGAAGATTATTCACTGTATCTTGGTCTAAAGATTTAAATGATAAAAGGGGGTGAGGCGGCTCCTCTTCATCGTGGAGCAAGAACAAATGTTCTACCAAATGGAGTAGCTTTACCACGAGCCATGGAGCAGGTACTGTATAGTAAAGATACTCTTCTGGGCAAGATTTTTGAGTGGATTGTCTACCTGATGCTAATTCTTCCACACCCATGAGACGGGCCAATCTTTGAGCTGTGGCAGCCATGGTCAGTTTAATATAGGTTGGATTTATCTGCGATATAAGTTCTACCAATGGAATAGATGAGGTGAGGACACCCAAATCTACAGAATCTTCAATTAATGACAAGATTCTAGGGACCCAATTTGTATTGGCTCTTATGACTTGCGGATATAACTTTAATAAAACGTTAAGGGTTATGGCAGCATTTCTTTTGAGAGAGACGGCAGTCATAGGACTTGATGCAAAAGAATATACCAAGTCAATAACCTCTAACCATTGATCGGCAGTTGGCGAGTCGTCATAAATGAATTCTTGACAAATATTGAAATTCAGAGCAATAAATTGGAGAGCCAAAGCATTGAAATTGTCATTATTCAGCTTCAAGTCTCGGATCAATGCGGGGTGAATGGTTTCGAATAAATCTTCCAAATGAGCCACAGGGTCGGATTCCCGACGGTTCGATAAAACCAGAAGGGCCAAATAGCCTGCTTGCTTTTCAGAAAATACATTCAGATGTATCAACTTCAAAGTCAGGTCATCGGAAAACACGGGACTTGAGTCGGCATAACCTTGCAAATACATGTAGACAAGTTTCCAAACGTATTTCTTACGTTGATAACCCGAAAGGTTTTCTGCAAATTTGGCATTTATGTTGTTCAATTCTAAGGTAATTCTCTTCCTTTCCTCATGCTGGTCACGGGTATTACGCAATTCCAAGATGAACTGGGACAACCCTTTCATCTGTTTGGACATAATGATGGAGTGGGTTAGCTAGCCTGAATCAATCGCGATTCGATTTTAAGTGCGAGAGTTACCTCAATTTGAACATTAAACTTAGATGAGTATGTGAGAGAAAAATTTCAGGCGCGTCGTCTTAAGAAAAACTACACACGTGATATATCACGTGTGGGTCGTGCAGGATTCCGAACTGCTCCCATTGGCTCAGCCGAAAGTCGGAATTCTCAATTGCACAAATTGATTTTACTGGACTAACAAACTACCATGTCTTCCGTTGCCAAAACCGCTGCCACTAAGTTGGACTGGGCTAAGATCATCCTGACCTTGGGATTGACCGGCCAAACTGCATCCTCCTTGACCGCTTTCAAGAAGAGAAACGATGAGGCCAAGAAGGAATACTTGGATCTTTCCGAACAACTGACCACCGTTGACTTTGAGCACTACAAGTCTGTGTTGAAGAACACCAAGGTCATTCTGGAAGTTGAAAAGGCTGTTAACTCCTACAAGCCAGTCACCTACGATGTTTCCAAGACTATCAAGACCATTGACCTCTTTGAACAAAAGGCCGTCGAGAACGCCAAGTTGACAGAAAAGTCTGTTACCGAAGAGATCCAACAATTGCAAGAAACTTTGAAGGACATCGAGTCAGCCAGACCATTCGACCAATTGACCGTTGAGGACGTCTCTGCTGCTAGACCAGACTTGGACGAAAAGGTCACCTACATGGTTAAGAATGGTAAGTGGAACGTTCCAGGTTACAAGGAAAAGTTCGGCGACTTGACCGTTATGTAAGCATAGATCATATGATATTTTAGAGAATTGTTGTAGCATGTAACGAATTTTTTAATAATTTGTTTAAATTGGAAATTAACAATAATGTTTGTTTTAGAGATTATCAAACTTCTCTGAATAATGATATAATATATTATGATATTTAATGCTTTGATACTACTACTGTATTCTATTGAATTGGATAGTTCTTTTAACTAATTGATAACATCCACATCTAACCATTGAGTTACAAATGAATCAGATGCTAATTTTTTAGAGTTGTATCCTGATTCATAGCCGCTATCCCATGAAGTCATCACTACATTACACTTGAAAATATCCACGAGTTGTCGACTCAATTGGCTCAATTGTTGGTACCAAGTATGATCTCTTTTTAGTCGAAGCTCGAAATAATATTCCGATATGTTTTCTATAATAATTAAATCAAGTTGTTGATCTTCGAGAAGATTTCCTTCGATTAGAGAAATCATAAGCTGTAATAGTTCTTTGTTAGACCTCACGTGTGTTGTATTTAATGACTGAGGGAGCCAATTTGAAAAAGCACAATCGAACACTAGTATATTTTGTGGTGAAATTATGGCATCAGAAGTTATCATATTGTAAAATTCATTCTTATCGGTTGTGTTGGAGAAAATTTGGAGAGCAATTTGTGATTCTAACCATTTCTGACCGATTTGTATTCGATTTGGTGATAATTTTAGGAGCCGAGTTAGTAGCTTAAAGATGGGGAAAATGTAATTGACAGCGAAAAAAATGCATGGAAGGTGGCTTCAAATCTCTATTTCTATCGATAACTTAGATCATTTGTTGACGTGTTCTTTATCATAACTACATACTTCGCTAAGCTTTACTGTCTTCATTAAAGGATTAGCGTATTTAATTTGTGGGGAAGTGAAATTTCAATTCTTGATTTTTTTTCGGGGCCTCGCGTCTGCTAATATTGGCAATTTTATCTTAATGAAGATACGGAAAAAACTGGTCAGTATGGTAGACATCATTACTTCCAATTATTGTAAAGCTTTTATTTCAACAAGCAAATTTATAATATCTGTTTTTGAAGATTTTATTCAATGAAATTTTAAAGTACGAAGTGTAGTTGTATAAACAATGAAAACCAAATGATACATATACTATCATAAGACCTCGAATGGAAAAGTAGAATGGAAAATGAGAGAGATTGAGAAGACTCGGGTTTATCCACCCAAATTTGGCAATAGAGGTCGGTGTTAAGTTATGGTTGTGGGCGGGTGAATGTCTATAAAAAAAAACCATTTAGTAGATATAAGATAATCATAGGTTAATATGGACTTTTACGGCCTTGTATTTCCCAAATTCTGTTGATAGATGCCTTATCAGTAATACCTTTTAAAACCAATCAGTCTCCGTCAGAAGCTAATCATTTCACTAAAAAACAATCTCATGTGAACGCACAATTTAAATGTGATCTCGGTTAAACAAATACCTGGCTACCGAAAATTGTGCAACAGTTGTGAAATATTTACATTAAATTCTAATATGAAAAGCCAACTAGACCCTAAAGAATCACTTGAAATTTTTCATTATCAGCAATTACATCCATAATGCCCATGTTACTACCTTCCTAAAAGCTTTATCTATTATGTGTTTCGCCTCAATATGCTCTCTCCACGCCACGCACTCTTCTGCATATCTCCCTACAAATTCAGCGTCTACACTAACTTTAGCGAGAAACTCGCAAAAAAATAACCACCGCGAATGATAGCGACTGTTTTTACACAAATCAAATCAGTCTCAGCATAAAGGGTTAGGTTTGTGCGTGACCACAACACACATAACTTCATATCAGACGCGTTGTTGTGACGCCAACCACATAATATGAACCCAGATGAACCTGTGGAATCCACATCGGCTAATTCGGGAAAGCCTTTACCCAAGAAACCGGGTGGAGGAGTCTTTGCCAAATCAATCAAAAGAATCACCAAAAAGCCACTGATCCTCAACTTCAATGCATCCGATGAGCAATCTAAACCGGTTCCAATGGTTTCACAAGATAACGATAATGCTTTCCGTGCATTTGCATACGAAGATACTGCCCCGGTATTTCAAAAACCAACTGCTGTGTATCATATCTCAGATTTGAAGCCTGGCATTTCAAAAACATCTATACAACCACCACCCATTACCACCTCAGGCAATCCACTGAACTCACGTCGCCAGTATTCATATGGCTCACAGCTGAGTCGTGAACGTGAAATAGATTCTGGTGCATCATCCTATCATAATCCGAGCCCGAACGATGTGGGTTATCCCGTAACTTATCAGTCACCACTATATAGTGCCACTATGGATAGCCTTGGATCATTTAGTTCCTTGGATCCTAAAACAAAACCTATATCCAGATCTAATTCATCGTCGAAAATGGAAGTTCTGTCTTCTGCATTCTCGGCACCTAATTCTTCATCGAGCGCCCACGCTGCTGCAACAAAATCGCATTTCAAAGTTCCCAACGAGGATCATTTACCGACAGTTGGGCTCCATTTAGCTGGTTTTGGTCTTTCTCATGATGACTTGAGAAACACAACAATGATACCACCAAATAATTCGACTAATGGAAAGTCTGTGCTGTCGCAATCACCGAAACGAATAACCAAAACCGCGAGTCAATCTCAAGGGACCGGATCCGTTTTACACAATCTGAATATTAAGGAAATGCCACAGTCTGATATAGTAAATGCCTTGTTTGAAAGACTTCTTGTTTCAAGATACTTCCCTGAAAGTGCCATCAACTCTCTTCGACTGCAGCCTAATAAGCGCAAATGGGAGTTGTTACTTGCAGAAAATGAATCCAACACCGATTTTGACCTCAAGGCGTTACGCCAAGAAGCTTACATGAGCTTCTTGGCTTCAACGGTCAATGACACCCCTATATTAGACCAGCATTCGATAAAAGAGCCAAAACCTAAATCGTCTGATAGGCGTCTTTCTAAGAAGTCAATAGCCAGTTCGTTCCTGAGGCAACCTTCAGTTCTTGAAGAATCCTCATTGACCCCGGAATCATCACCCTCAGTTCCAGGAAAATTCAGAAAAGCATCTCTTGATTCCGAATTTAGTGTGGGGGTCAGTACTACAAACAGCGGAGGAAGTACTTCATTTATCAATGGACTTACGAAAAAAAGGATATCTGTACATTCTCCTGAATGGTTCGTAAGTCGATTGATGTCAAATAAACTTACTGTGAAGGAATTCAGGAGATTGGACAGAAAATTGCTCAAAAATAGTTACAATTCCAAGGCACAAATTCTGTGGATTCAAAGTTTTTTGGATGCTCAAGGTGATACCGCCCTTTCGGTGGTTCTTGCAAGAATAGGGATGAAAAGTATTAAACTGAACGACGAGTTAGAGAAGGAATTCAGAATTGTGAAATGTTTGAGATGTATCGTGAATGCTGAGGATTTCATGCCCGAGACTACACCAGATTCTCCATTAACTGCTTCGAATTCAACCAAGCAAAAATTGCATATGGTAAGAGCTATTGCTTCATCCTTAGTTTCTCCACGGTTGGCCACCAGACTGGAGGTAACGGAGATTTTAATTTTTCTTGCATATTATAATGATGGTGAATTAATTCACCCCATGTTGGATACCATGGGCAATATGGGAAAGTTCAGTGGTAATGTTGTCCGATTTAAACCATGGATATCATCAGTTGAATATCTGTTAAGCAAGCTGTTTCAAAGTGTTCGTTCAGATGAGGATAGCGTAAAAAACTATTCTTTGACCACATTACTTTTGCTTAATGCAATCATGGACGGAATAAATCACATTGCCACTAGAGCAGCTATTAGAAAAGAGTTCACAGAAGCCAGAGTTTTCCAACTTTTTGACAAAATACGGGTCTTTCATGATGATAGACTTGATAAACAGATTGATAAATATGAAGTTTACGCGGAGGAAGATTACACAGAGCTCTTTGGTTCTGATGAACCAAATCAAATCTCGCTATTTTCCCAAAGGGGTTCTGCTTTTATTGACAAATCTTATCTCAATAATCCGTTGCCCGATTTACCTTTCGCTCCCAAAGAAAGCGAATTCGAGGAAGACGAAATTTCGTTTGATCAAGTTTTAAATAAAATAAGTTCATTGTACTTGAACAATGAAAACGATAATGTGGAAAATAGTTTTGAAGATCAAAAAATTGTTCCAGTGCTTCAAAAAATTGCCAAAATCCGTGAGAAGCGGACCGGTTCTGAGACCAATCATTTATTGGCTCTAGTTGATCTGGTACTTCAACAAGTGACTA
Source organism: Kurtzmaniella quercitrusa var. comoensis (nom. nud.) (assembly GCA_020280125.1). Taxonomy (NCBI): domain Eukaryota; kingdom Fungi; phylum Ascomycota; class Pichiomycetes; order Serinales; family Debaryomycetaceae; genus Kurtzmaniella; species Kurtzmaniella quercitrusa var. comoensis (nom. nud.). The sequence goes on from JAFIDI010000005.1 coordinate 585,440, forward strand.
ATTCTTCTTCGCCTGAAACGATTGACCTGGACAATGTTCTCAACTCATCCATTCAACGACTCATGGGTATGTTGAATACCGATGATATTGCCAGAAGAGCGGTGCTCAATGCCAAACAAATGGAGGCTAAGCTTTTAAAGCTAGAGGATGAAAAGGCGGAATTAGAGAAGGAGCTTTCTGTTGGATCTGATCAACTATTATCGAATTTGAAAAAGCAAAATGAAAGAAGCGGTTTAAAGATCACCCAGCAACAGAAGAAAATTGTTCTTTTGCAGTATCAAATTAAGATGTTGACTGCCAAAAAAGATCATTTTAACACCAGTTTCGAGGAAAGGAATCCCGGTGTTGAGTCCATTTTGGATGGCGACCATAGAGAATTCGTTGCTCCTCGACCTCTGACCCCACCGTTCACTAGCATTTTTAAGACAACTGCTGAAATCAATGTCAATGATAAATTGCAACTGAAGAAATTAGTGAACGATGAAGTGCTTTTGGGATCAGATGAAGTGAGAGACGATTTCTTGAATGCAGTGGGCCATCCTTCTCCTACACTAAGTTTGTTGTACGAATCCGACGGCAATAACATTGACCATGAAGAAATGCCTTTATCGGCAAGTCAACCACCTACTCATAGTAACGATGCCCCACTTGATACCTCAGAAACGAGTAGGTACTCGGCCCCATCTGCCGTACACCACTCTAATCATAAAGAAGGAAGATTTCTTCCTTCCACAACAACTCCAGAATCCACCCCTCCTCCACCTCGGTCGACAGCTGTATTCAAGAACTTGAGTGTTACAAGCACACCCTCTAAACCTGCTGTCGCTTCTTCGGTAGCTGCACCTGCGTCAACCTCTTCGGGTTTGACTTCCGATAGAATAGCCAAGACCCTGGTTCCCCTTCTGGCGCCTCCACCTCCTCCTCCACCTCCTCCACCACCTTCAGGTCTTTTGGGAGCACCGCTTATTTCTTCGGCTACCCCACCTCTCCCACCTCCTCCAGCGCCTCCTTTACCTCCCAGCTTGTTGGCCCCCAATGGTACTTCTACTATTCCACGGGCCTCAGTTACTGCAAATCCTCCTGCTCCACCTCCAGCACCTCCTCCTTCCCCTCCACCAGTCCCCGGTTTCTTAGGGGCCGCCGGAAATGGTGGAACCGGTCTTCCTGGTGCACCTCCCCCTCCTCCACCGCCTCCTCCACCGCCGCCGCCGCCGTCATCTGGAGCTTTGGCAGGTTTCGGGGGAATGCCACCTCCGCCTCCACCGCCACCACCATTTCCGATTGCATCGGCTTCTGGAATACCACTGCCTGCAAACATGTCACGCTCTAATTCTCAGATCATCCCAACCATAGCTGGAGATCCGTCGCTAGCTAATCTCGGTGAATTTGCTGAAGGTGTGAATAGACCAAAGACCCGATTGAAGCAAATGCATTGGGACAGGCTTGAAGATGTAAACAACACTTTTTGGATGTCCACCGATGATGACGGAATGGCTGAGAAATTGCTCGAGAACGGAATACTTGGAGAGGTGGAAAAAGTCTTTGCAGCCAAACAAGTCGTGGCTAAACCCTTAAAAAAATCGGTCAAGGTCGTTCAAAATACCAAGGTTCTGTTGTTACAAAGAGACAGAGCTCAGCAATTTGGGATCAATCTTCACATGTTTTCACAACTCAGCGAAATGGATCTTGTTCAAAAAGTTCTTAGGTGTGACGAAGATATTTTGGAAAATACCGGTGTTTTAGAATTTTTCAATAGCGCTTCACTTTCAGAGATGAGTGACACAATTCTCCGAAACTTTACCCCATATTCTCTGGATTTCATGACGGGTAGAAAGCCAAAAAAATCTCCCGAAGAGCTAGAAAGACCAGATCGCCTTTATTTGGAATTACCTTTCAATTTGAGGCACTATTGGAGGCTGAGATCTAGAGCATTGTTATTCTCTCACACTTATCTGAATGATTACCTTGATCACTTGAAAAAACTTCAGGATATCGATAAAGCTAATAAAGCAGTCAAGGATTCAGAAAACCTTAGAAATGTCCTTTCACTTATAAAACATGTTGGTAATTTCATGAATGATATTCTGAAGCAAGCCATAGGTTTTAAACTTGATACTTTGCAAAGACTTAAGTTCACTAAAGACGAACTGAACTCAATGACGTTTTTACATTATATTGAAAAGGTGATTCGTAATTCTTTTCCAGATTATGGTTCATTTGTTGATGAATTGGCAGTCTTAAATCTTCTCAACAATATCCTGGTTGAGCAAGTAGAAACCGATTGTCAGGATTTCGATAAATTGGTGAATAATGTGAACAGTCTGGTTGAGAAAGGTAATCTTAGTGATGAAAGTAAAATTCACCCTGACGATATGATTCTCGGTGTTGTGAGAGAGCCTTTGGCAAGCGCATTAAGAAAAAATCAATTGCTTCAATCGCATAGGAAGAGAACAATCGAATTTCATTCGGAGTTGATGGAGATGTTCGGAGAAAATGTTTCTGATAGTAATGCCAGAAACGGCTTTTTCAACAAATTGCTGGATTTTGTTAACGAATTTCGCAAGGCACATCTCGAGAACATTCAACGAGAGGAAGAACAGAAGGCTTTTGAAGCTAGGAAAAAACTCATCGAAGAGACCCAAAGTAAAGCCAGAAAATCAAGTAAACGAAAAGAGGTCAGTGAAACGAAGGAAGGGTTTCAACCGGAGAGAATCAAGTTTTCTCGTCGGAAGAGAGCAAGCGTTGTTGTACCAAAATCTGATACTAAGGAGATGCAAGGAGTGCCCCAAAACAATGAAATTAAGTCATCGTCCAAAAATAGCAAAGAAGACGATGGAACAGGGAAGGACTCCAAAATGGCCAGCAGGGAAGAAGAGACTGATATTAGTGGGGATTTGGATACAAATGAGGAAAACGATATCAGTGGAGAAAACGATGTGGGTGAACAGCATAATGGTAGTGACGGAGAGAATAACGATGATGATGATGAAGATGATGAAGACGATGATAACTCTGACGATGATGACGATGACGATTTCAATGAGGCCAACACTTCTGTACAATCCGATTCTGGTGCTGTAATTGATACACTTCTTGATCGACTCAAGGCGAATAACGCAATGACATCACGCTCAAGTCTCAAGGCCCGAAATCGTAGAAGTAAGGCTTTATCGTTCTATTCATCTGTTCCACTTGATGAGTTAATTGAAGCTCAAGAGCAAGAAGAAAATGAATATGAAAGTGTCAATTTATTGAAGAGTCGAATGTCAGTTAGACGCAAGCATGGTGGGGTTGAGCGTGAGCGTAGTGACCACACATTGTTGCGGACCAAAGCGATGCTCAACCAATTGAGAAAAGTATAGATAACGAATGACGACATCATAGCATATAGTAATGTAAAATTCTATCATAATAACTATAATACAAGAATCTTAGATTTTATAGGGTAGACAAACTGAATCCCTTTATCGTATTTGATTTTGGTATTAAGGTGTAATATGAGAGCTTTCATTGCATTAACTGCATTAACTGCAGCAAATTCGAGAGACTACTGGTAGGGTGGGGAGGGACGAGTCAAAACTTTCCGACCCGGACATAGAGTGTCTATCCCGAGTCAATTTAGTTCAAAACTGTGTCTATGAGTCAGCGCCGAGTCGGGCGGCTTTAGAGTCAAATCATCTCATCTCATCGGCGCCGAGTCAACGCTAACCGGTTACTAGTCTGCGTTTCTATTTACACCCTTTATTACGGCCCAGACTCTTCCAGATCTGTTTTTTTTGAACTCATCAACACTTCCAATTCACCTCCGGACTGAGCCCCAACCTTAAGGTTACTTCACAATCATCGTCTGCGAGCGTTTTCCCATTGGCCAAATTATCCGGAAATTTTTCACCGGATAAATTTTGTTCTTTTTCTTTTTCATCCATCAAAAACCTAACACAATCATAATTTAAGGATGTTGAGAGCGTTCACTCGTCGCTTACATGCCACTCCGCGTGTACGTAACGCCGTGTACATCTCTGGTACCAAGTTGGCCCAAGAAATCCGTCTTGATGTGGCCCGTAAAGTCGAAGAATACAATAAAGAACACTTCCCAGGCTCCGATGCCCTCAAGTTCAAGCCATCATTGACCATCGTTCAAGTTGGTTCTCGTCCCGATTCTCTGGCATACGTTAGATCTAAGTTGAAGGCAGCTCTGCTGCTGAATATCAGCCTGCAGTTGTTGCAACTTGGTGAAGATACTCTGCAAAAAGAGCTCATGGCTTTGATCGAACGTCTCAACGAAGATCCTGCTGTAAATGGTGTTTTGGTGCAACTCCCATTGCCCCGTCATATTGATGAAACTGCCATCACTAATGCAGTAGCAACTGAAAAGGACGTTGATGGTTTCGGTCGTTACAACGTCGGAGAGCTTGCCAAAAAAGGTGGTCAACCTATGTTCCTTCCATGTACACCAGCCGGTGTGATTGAATTGATCAAGACTACTGGTGTTTCTCTTAGAGGTAAGAACGCTGTAGTTATTGGTCGTTCCGATATTGTTGGTACCCCTGTGGCTGCCTTGTTGCGTAATGCTGACTGTACTGTCACTGTCTGTCATCGTTACACTTATGATCTTCCTGCTATTGTTCGTGAGGCTGATATTGTAGTTGCTGCTGTTGGTATTGCCGAATACGTTCAACCTGAATGGGTGAAGCCAGGCGCTATTGTTATTGATGTTGGTATCAATTACAAGGACGATGAAACTGCCAAAAACGGTCGTCGTTTGGTAGGAGATGTGGACACTGCAGCCGTTGCAAAGCAAGCCAGTTATTTGACTCCAGTTCCAGGTGGTGTCGGACCAATGACTGTAGCTATGTTGTGTCTGAATGTTTACGAGGCTGCTCTTCATCAAGCCCGTGCTGCACACCAACACCAGTTCACCGCTCTCCCATTGGAATTACTTAACCCAGTTCCTCTGGACATTGCCATTTCTCGTGCTCAAGAGCCAAAAAAGATCAACACCATCGCTCGTGAATTGGGTCTTTTGGAAAGCGAAGTGGAACCTTATGGTCATTATAAGGCCAAGGTTGATGCCGGTAAAGTTGTTGCCCGTTTAGACAACAATGCTGAAGGTCCTACTGCTGACAGAGGTCACTTTGTGCTTGTTGCCGGTATCACTCCAACTCCACTCGGTGAAGGTAAGTCTACCACTACTATTGGTCTTACCCAAGCTCTTGGGGCACACTTGGGCTACAATGCCATCGCCAATGTGCGGCAGCCATCTATGGGCCCAACTTTTGGTGTCAAAGGTGGAGCTGCTGGTGGTGGATACTCTCAAGTTATTCCTATGGATGAATTCAATATGCATTTGACTGGAGACATCCATGCAATTTCTGCAGCACAGAATCTTTTGTGTGCTGCTGTGGACACCAGAATGTTCCATGAGCACACCCTGAAAACCGTGAAGGGTTTCTACAGACGTTTGGTGCCTGAGAAGGGTGGTAAGAGACGTTTCACTGCTTCCATGCTTAAGAGATTGGAACGTCTTGGTATCAACAAGACTGATCCTGACTCCCTCACTGAAGAGGAATACACTCGTTTCGCCATTTTGGACATTGACCCATCCTCGGTTGTCATTAAAAGAGTTGTTGACTGTAACGACCGTTTTGTTCGTGAAATCACTCTCGGACAGGGCAAAAATGAGGCCAGCAAATTCGAGCCACGTAAGTCTGGTTTTGATATCACCGTTGCATGCGAAGTCATGGCTATTCTTGCACTTTCCACATCCTTGCGTGATCTTAGAGAACGTGTTGGTCGGATTGTTGTTGGTACTCAGAGAGGTACTGGTGAGGCCATCACTGCTGAAGATATTGGAGTTGCTGGTGCTATTACTGCCTTGCTTAAGGAGGCTATTAAGCCTAACCTTATGCAGACTTTGGAAGGTACTCCAGTTTTCGTTCATGCTGGTCCTTTTGCCAACATTTCCATTGGTGCATCTTCAATTACTGCTGACCAGGTTGCATTGAAACTTACTTCTCCACTGAACCCTACTAACAACCACCAGAAGGGATTTGTTGTCACTGAGGCTGGTTTTGATTTCACCATGGGTGGTGAACGTTTCTTCAACATTAAGAGCCGTGTTTCCGGTTTGAAGCCAGACACTGTCGTTTTGGTTGCTACCTCAAGAGCTCTTAAGTTGCACGGTGGAGCTCCAGATGTGAAGCCAGGTCAAGCTTTACCAGAGGCTTATGTGACTGAAAACTTGGGATTCCTCGAAGCTGGTTGTGCTAATTTGGCCAAACAAATTGCCAACATTAAGCAATACAATGTTCCAGTTGTTGTTGCCATCAACGAGTTTGAAACCGATACTGACGCTGAAATTGCTCTTATCAGAGAACAAGCATTGAATGCTGGTGCTGACGATGCCGTGCGTTCCAGTCACTGGGCTCATGGTGGTTCTGGTGCCTTGAATCTTGCCCGTGCCGTTGTCGATGCTGTGGATAACCTGGACCCTAAGAACAAGGAGGCCAAGTATCTCTACGATGTAGAATTGCCAGTTGAAGATAAGATTTTGGCCATTGCTCAAAAGATGTACGGAGCCAAGAACATTGAGCTTCTGCCATTGGCTCGTGAACAAATCGATACTTACACCAAGCAAGGATTTGGAAACTTGCCAGTATGTATTGCCAAGACCCAATACTCACTCTCGCATGATCCAGCTCTTAAGGGAGTTCCAACTGGGTTCACTGTTCCAATCCGTGAGGTTCGTTGTTCTGCTGGAGCTGGATACTTGTATGCACTTGCTGCTGAGATCATGACCATTCCTGGTCTTCCAACCCACGCTGGGTTTATGAATGTTGAGGTGAACGATGAAGGTGAGATTGAAGGGTTGTTTTGATAGACTGATAGAAGATCCGGAAGGCAATAGCCGTGGTGGGATAAATAGATATTAATATATTGGTAGTCGTGGATATGTAAACCTCGAGGTGATTAGCTTGATAAGTTGATGCCAATTGATATTTTTCGAGTTATATAATTGTTGAAAGGTATAAAAGAATGTTAAATGCATGGAACAAATTATTTTTTAGATCAAGTAGATAAAATCAATTGATTAATAGAACGATTTATTGAGACTTATCTAAGACCTATTATATTAAGCAGAGTATACGATTAATAACGTTATGTAATTCAAAATTATATCAATTGATAATTCTCTACACCAATTCACAATTCACATCAAATTCATTCAAAAAAAATTTTCGGCCATCTGATCTTTAGTGACTTACTATTTTACATTATCTCAATCATACAACTTATACTTTAACTTATCTTGATCAATCAAGCCAAAACATCACTAATTTTTTCTGGTCCATTAACAAAGTCATAGCTCTTTCCGTACAGGGCCTTAGAGTCCAATGTCTGAAGAATGAATTCGGCAACATCAGCACGGCTTACGTCAGCCTTCTCAGGAACTTTGCCGGTTACTAATTGAATCTTACCGGTCAGTTCTTCATCGGATAAAAGACCCGGTTTTACGATAGTAAAGTCAAGTTGATTTTTAAACTCATGTTGCAAAATCCGGTCGGCATAATGTTTGGCAATGTAATAGTTCCGAATAGACGACTTATCGATAAATTCTCGGTCATCTGCCTTAATTGCACTAACTAAAACCAAACGTCTCACCAGTGCAGCAACTGATGCCTCATAGAGTTTGACCACCCCATCCAAATCAACTTGAAGTAAATTTTGGCCACGGGATCCCACACTGACTATCACAGCTTCATGACCGTTGATCAAGGTAGTCAATTCGGATACAGTAGCTGAATCGACCGTTAATTGGGCCGTCTTTATTTGAGCTGCTAAAGCAGAAACTGCTTTTGCTTGATTTGAATCGCGCACCACTGCAGTAGAGGTAAGTCCTTTGGTCCCGGCTAATCTGAGGACATGTTGGCCAACTTTACCGTGAGCTCCAAATACTATAATATTTTTGATCGACATTTTCTCTTAAACAATTGATTATTGCTGTTAAACTTTCGCTTTTAGAGGATATATCTGCTTTACGTAGTGTGCACACTATTTAAACTGTGGAGTTTTACATTACTAATCGATAGTACTAGTAGCGCAACCGTAAAAGTAAATCTACGCAACCTACGTCATTCGTAAGTTTAAACCAATAAGAAGCTATCCTAGAATTGTTATGTATTCCTACGTCTTGTCTTGTCTTATCTTGTCTATACTATATTACATTTACTTACTGGAGTTATTGTACATAGGCAACATCGGTACTTGTTTGTACTTCTGTTGCGAAGCAAGTAATGGGGACTCACGCGAATGAGCAAGTCTTTGGTTGGCTCCTGGTGCGTTCGATCTAGGAACATTTCCCTGAGTTCCCGAAGTATTGCCTGTAGGTATGTTGCTTTGTAGCTTGTTCCCTTGGGCGTATTGCTTATTAGTCTGTCCAGGCGAACCTTGGAATGTTTGATGTCCTGTTTGCTGGTCTTGTTGTTGTTGCTGCTGCTGTTGCTGTTGATGTTGCTGTTGTTGTTGTTGTTGTTGCTGTTGTTGTTGCTGTTGTTGTCTACCCTGAAGTTGTTGGTGCTGTAAAGCTCTCATACGTGCCTGCTGAATCAAAAGCTGCTGCCTTTGGTGGACCGATTCACGGAATAGATCATACAGCTTCAGTAAAAGCATCAGACCAAAGCGTATCGCTTGGGTGTCATTCGAGATACAATTGAGTTTCGATGGGTCAAGCAGGAATGGTTCCCTTATACCCTTATCATACTCGGGCTCGTCGTCGTCGAATTTCCACCGAGATTCCAAACGCTTGCGAGCATCTGCTGAAGAATCGTAGACATTTGGTACTTTGTCTTCAGTATCGCCTTCGGTCTCTGATTCAGCTGTAGCCAATACATCCAGCTTAAGCAAACCTCGTCTATCAATGAACACACGACCAGATCTACTAACTCTTTTGCGCATTCTGAAAATTGGCTCACAAAGGCTCTCGTCGTGCTGCTCGGGAAACTGCTGCGGCTCGTACCCTGCGCTGTAAACGTTGAAATTGTTCGTTTCAATATTTCTTAAAAACTGCGCGATGTAACCATTACCCTGGTAATCTTGAGCATCCTCGGCTAGTGTCTGTAAATGAGGAAATGGTTCCAGAGGAATCAATTCTCCTGTCAGGCCCTTGAATGTCTTGACCCCCGGTAATGATTGCTTACCCTCTTGTAACTCTTTCTTGAGCTCTTCACTGATGTAATTAGTGGTGTTTACTTCATGGAAGAACAGCAGGGCAATCAGCAGATATGGAATATGGCTATACTCCTGGATCTCCTTATTACGTGTGGTGATGTTGAAGAATGGTTCGTATGGATCGTCGGTGAAGTTCACGAAAGCACTATCCTGCTCCTTGCGCTTGCGGAGCTTTTCGAGGACAGCTCTCTTGATTGTTTCGTTCTTTTCCTTCAAAACTAACGACACAGTAACCAAATCCATATCGGGAATTTTCAGTGGCGGCAATTTGATGTATGGTTGAGTCAGAGCATTGGCTGAAGCGACTTCCTGTTGAATAGTAGGAGCAATATCCTTGAGTGATTTCTCGCGAGGGACCAATGCCTCTCTTCCAACTTCTTGTTTTGGCTTCTTGGGTTTCCTATTGGCATCCTCTTCTTCAACCTTAACAACAGGCTTCTTACGTTTGTGAGGATAGAATAAGTAGTCGTCACCCTTGATACCGGCAGATCTTTTCAAATTCTTAGCCTCGCAACGCAATTTGAAAATTTCATGATCCGCTTCTATTTGATCAAGTCTCCAAACTTCTCTTAATGAAACCATTTTTACCAAATCATGTGCTCTACGAATCAGCTTTTGTAAGACCCTAATTCTTTCTGCACCCAAAGTGTCTGCACGACGAGTTTTTCTAGCCTGCCGGAATTCACGTCTTCTGAAACAAACATATGGGTCAGCATCATTTTCTTTTTCATTGGCGTTGGGATCCTCAAATTTTAATGATGGGGTAATTGTCTTACCTTTACGTTCCAATTTTCTTGATTTCCAATGATCGTACACTTCTTGACCGAAAAGGCTGAAAAGTTTAGGGACCAGTCGTACTTTTTGACCATTAACATTGAGGTTTTTGTCGAAAATTGTCATGAAGGGTTTGTAATTAATCTCTTTCAGAAGTTTTTCCTTCAACAGAGTTGTCAGCATATACTTCACCGAAGATGCATAAGATTTATTTGTCAGAAACTCCTCCAATATGTACTGTGACAATTCCTTGTAAGAAAGAAGTCCAGAGGGTTCCATTACCAAAAAAGGCTGCTTTTCTTCGATTGTTCGCTCCAACTTATCGCAAATGATTTCAAACTCGACTTCTGCCATCACTTTGTTACCCGACGCTTCGGCATTGAATTTTTTTAGAAACTCTTCGTCAATCTCGTCCATATTATACTCCACACCTAGGGTATCTTCCACAGTAGCAGAGAATTTTATGTAAGAATCAGGTTGCACGAAAACCGAGTCACTGTAGTATTTTTGGGCATCGGTCCATAATCTTGACGCGTCAGGGGTTGGAATATAGACGCTGGCGCTCTTTTCTTCTTTCTTGTCACCATCCTTGAGTGCTCTTTGGGCTGCATTGATAACCTGCTGAAGATGAACTTCATCTTCTTCATTTTTATCCACACCGGTCTCTATTACTTGACCGTCGCGCTGCTGTGTTCCCGTCGCATTTAAGTGATTGATCTGCAGGGGTTCCAATTCATGACTCAGGTCCAAAACCGGAAGTTCTTTCTGTTTATATATGACTAAAGGCTGTTTCACCGAGATCTTTCTTTGTCTGAATCTGGCACCAGAGCCATGCTTCAGCTGACTAGTTGGTGGTAAGGCCATGGTTGTGGTTTATATGCAGTCTGGATGTGTGGATGTTTCGACAATATTTTTCACCCGACGAGCTTGGTGAAGATTGAAGGTTTCGTTGGGATATTGCCGAGCCAGAAGGGGAACCTGGAGTGAATTAGTGAGTAGGACGTTAAGTATATGCACACACGGGTTGGTGGCGTCCCTTATTTGGAGCTCTCAGGTCGACTTATGAGTCGACTGACGGGTCCTAATTTGTATTGCCCCTTTACAATCGGTGGTGGGAAATTTTTTTTTTGGTCCTTCGACGTAATAAACAACCGGCAACGGATTTGTTTTGAGGGCCGGAAGGAATCACAAACGGAGGAAGTGACCGAAAAAGTGGCTGCTTAAGGTAGAAAACCGGTTTCCTGGATTGATTAGCCCTAAAAATCCCGCTTTCCACAATGCAAACGCCTAGATATACTGCCCCTTGTTGCTTGTTATTAAGGGGCGCTTGACAAAGCTTTGGAGTTATTGTAGTGTACACGAACCAAGTCGAATATATGAGCGGGTGGAAAAAAAAATCTACGGGTTTTGTGTAATGTTAATGTGCAGGTCGGGTTGGGGCAGTTCAGTTCATGGGATGGCATGGGGGGTACTAGCATTTGGTTGATATTGATATAACAGGTGGAAATTTAACTTGTAACTGTTTGTAAGTACTTGGAATAGCTTATCTTGTTTGACTATTTGTTCTTTAAGTTTAAATCGAGGTAACTTGACTCATATCTTCGACACTTTAAATATAGTGTCTTCCCTTAATGTACCTCAGATGAGCTCAGCGTAGGCAGTAGCTGTTACTCACATTAAAGGGTAACAATTTTGAATCAAGTTCAACACATAAGGTAAAGCCTAATGGTATCGTCCTCAATTGTATGTATCTGTTGCACTTTAGTATTTATTTGAAACACTGCTGGTTACAACTCTTTGCCACTGCTAACTCGACCACGGGATGGCTCAGTGACTTTAAAACTTGTTGATTATATTTCCTTCACATATTCCAACTCAGTCATCATTCTCCCCTTAACTGTAACTATACCATGTATTCTTCACCTTTCATCTAAGGTTATTCTGACTTGGGAACCTGTCATAATTTTTTTGCTTCTATAACTTAGTCAAGAATTTTATTAGCAGTCGCAACATTTTTTGCATCTAAATTGTGTGAGGTGAGTGTGTGTGTGGTAAGTAAAATATGTCTGGTGTTGGGTTCCAGGGCTCGTGACTTTTAGAATCCGATTTTTGGTGCGGAGGAGGGAGAAGCACACGTGATCCCCGCGGGGTACTGCACAGTCCTATCAGTAAAGCAGCTTCATCAAGACCCACCACTGGCAATAAATGGCATCCACCACCACAAACAAGACCCCTGCACAGTCGGTTTTGTCGACATTTCTCAACAATGTATGTCCAGGAATTAGCACTTTAGATCCAAATTGCCACTATGTCATCGAAACAGACCATCTAGCTACCGTCGATTGGCCACTTTCCACCCCACCCAAAAGGGCTCATTTGGACAAGGATTATTTGAACATTTCTCGACCCCCATTTAACTTTCAATCGGGTAATGAGTCCACCACTTATGTTGCTCGCCCTCAGAATATCATTAAGGTTTTCAAAGAGGCCACCGGAGGTCGTGCTGGAGTGGATGGGTTCCAAATTTCCGCCAACGTCAATGCTTTGGTGAATGATCCTTTCCATTACGTACTTTTAAACCCTGGTTGTATTTCTGAGATGATAGATCTTAGTATTTTATACACCAATTTTGAAAATGGGAAAACCTTTGGATCAAATGAGGGTTCAGGACCTAATCTGAAATTAGCTAATCCGTTTAATAAGCTCTCATCTAATTTTAACAAACTTTTGAAGTTTTCCTCCTCGGAGAAAGAAGCTATTTTCCCTCACAGTCTCACCCAAACAATCAATAATACGGGAAGTCTTGTCCATAAGATTTTGGATTATAAAGAGGATTCCTATAAGCAGGCCTTTAATAGTGAAAATCGACTTTTAGTGTCTACAAATGTTAACGTCATGAACATCATAGTTATCGACAATAATAATCAGTTTATTAACACCAAGGAAATAATGATAACTAAGCCAAAAGTGGAGCAGGATGTCCCAACTTTAAATGCTTCTAATCCAAATTCGAACAGTCAAAATACAATGACATTGGTTCACGAGAAAAAGACCATCGAAGGTTCACTTTTACGATTACAATTCAAACCAAGCCTCGTAGTAACGTCTCAGAAAACTTTCCTATCGGACAGCCTGGGGGAAAAAGTGGCATTAGTAATGTTAGGCTTCGATTCGGGTGACATTTTTATCATGAATTTACTAGACCTAAGCTATCAACAAATTGAGGCCTTTTCTAAATCCCCAGTTACCAGTTTAGAGCTCATTAGACATCAGGATGTCAAATCAAGCTCAAAGACTGGAACAGAGGCCACAGCCTCAGATACACCCGATACAGAAAGCAAATTTTTGATACTAGCAGGGTATGCAAACGGTGAGGTTCTGATAGCAAATCCCTTATTTGACATAGAAGGTGGTTATCAAAAATCCGTCCAAGGGCACGATGAACAAGCTACATACTACAAAAAATTTGACTTGTCTCCATTCGCTGGCAAACTTCCTGCTCAACAATTAGTCGGTCATTTCAAAATTTCCCATAAACCCATAACTAGCATTGCACTGACTTTTCCCTTTGATACTCAGAAGGTTCTGTCGCATCCCGATGACTCAACCCCTCTAATTGTAGCATTTGCATCCGACGACGGTTTAGTCAAACTTTTAGATTTCGCCAGAACTCATGCAATGTCTTATGGGCTACCAGGACCTGGCCTGGTCCCAATAGTGACGGATATTCTTCTGAATTATTTCAATGATGGAATCACTTCTATATGCTTTTCACCAGATTTCCGATTTTTTTGTATTGCAGGGCGAGGGGATTTAATTGAAGTTTTTAAGATGACTTATTACAACGTTAACGGGATAATTTACAACAAGCAAGGGAGCTCCGAAAAAACTGCAAATGGGGGCGGTGGTAAAAGATCTAGATCTGGGACACTTAACAGTACATCACTGAATATGGCATCGGTGCAGGCTCCAGCATCAATTCAGCAATCTCTGGCTACTTCGGGCTCTGCCAGCCCTAATTTCATTTCACTGGCAGGTACGCCATCTGTCTCATTTGAGATGAAAAATATAGATCTGGAACTTCTGGCTAATAATCATTCTACAGCTGCATTACCCGTGGACCAAAATCGCTTGTATCCGTCAATGGTCAAAGATATTAAAATTGTGGCTAGGTTTAAAGGTCATGACAATTCGGTGCAAAAAGTAGAATTTTTGCGTGATCTGATAGAAAATTACAAACATCTGTCTTACAAAATCGCTTCCTGTGGATGTGATTCTAAGGTGCTAATATGGGGATTTGATTACAAAGCATTACCACGTAGAAGATTGCCAGTTTCAAGATCGACTGCTGGTGGGGTTTCCAACTCGCATCTTCCAACGGCAGGTAATTCCAGCACCAAGTTGAGCTCTGTGGGGGCATCCATATCTCATGTAAATAGTGTTGGAGGGTCATTGAGTGCTGTTCTTTCCAACAGTACTTCCCAAAATAGTGGAAGCACCCATTTTCCATCCATAACAGGAAACACTAGCAACACTCCCAATATTAGCACATTGATGCG